>CP141143.1:20637091-21262091 GCA_035235625.1 Saururus chinensis
TGCTATTATTTGAGAATCAATGCAACAACAATTACTATTCTAACAAAGAAAGTTTATGGTTAGTTTTTCCATCATCTTATATTTTTTATGTGTCTGCAAAATTCTCTTTCTTTTGGTGCAGTTGGCGTTCCCAGATGCTGTATATTTGGTTGATGCTCTTCAAGGTGGTGAAATTCTTATGCAAGCCTGTAAACCTGCACTTGAGTCTGGTTTTATTACTAAAGTTGTTCATGACTGCAAGCGTGATAGTGAGGTCCTTGAAAATATGTACTTATTTTGCTGGTGTGCACAACCGTATCTGCCAGATCTTTTGATCAACTTGCACCTTATTCACTCTCTGTAGGCATTGTATTTTCAATATGGGATTAAACTGCACAATGTCATGGACACACAGGTGAGCTTCAGTTATGAATATGTTGACATATATGTACAGGAAAATGTTGTTCTACTGTTTATGATGTTGATACCATTGAATGCATTAATGCAATTTGGACCCTCAAATTTTATCTTATCATGGTGTACTAAATTGAAATTGAATGTAGAGCATAAATTTTTTTTTCTTTTTTTAACTATGCAAGTGGACACTGTTGTTTCTTCTATATTTTACCATGTATCATCACTCTTTGGGAGAAGATAATGTTTAAGATGTTAAAAAGACTCAACTTATGCCTAGTCCTATAATAAATCAATATCAAAGGATGGAAAACTTGTGAGATTCTTGAATTGGTCAGCTTCATTAGTGCACATGTGGAGTTTCATGTGGTTCCAAATTCCTCTACAACCTGGGAATCTCTCAGCAAGCAAATATTCATTTCTAACATGCTGACACATATAGCAGTATAGATCTGTTTATGAACTCGTAAGTTCCAAAAATTACTATAATTGCACGGTGTAGCTTATCGATGTGCTATCTTATCGGCGTGCCATCGTGATTTTCTTTTGTTTCATGTAATGTTTTTGCTTGAATTTTCTTACCTGGTATCAATATCTGATACAAAGTTGATGCCATAATTGCAATGCAGCTTCATTTGTATTGTCTCATCTTGTGCAGATTGCATATTCTCTTATAGAGGAGCAGGAAGGGAGGAGACGATCTCCTGATGATTACATATCTTTTGTAGGACTTCTTGCCGATCCCCGCTACTGTGGTACTTTTGCTATACTGTGACTATTTATAGTGTGTTCACATTGTTTCTTCCTGCCGTTAAACACGTGTGATTTAGTTATCCCAAAATTTTTGTTGTTTCATTGCTCCTCTAGATCTGCCAGATCAATTATAGTTTTGGGATAAACAACATGGAAACACCTCCCACACCATACAATTATTTGAATTCAAGATCTCCAAGTATATATTATGAGGATACTGATGTGAACCGAAAGGGGCAGGGAGGGAATAGGGAAATAGTAAGGAAGATAACTTCTGATTGATTGTCATTCTAGCGCCAAATTACATGGTTTTTATAGGAGAGGAAACATAAATGCTAATTACTATCCTAGAGAAAATCAAGGGACACAACATAGTCTCAATACAATCTAATTAATGACATGGGAAAGCTAAAGGTCACATCAAAAAACCAAAGGACACCTATAGTCCCAATATAATCCAGTTAATGACATAGGAAGGCTAAAGGTCACAATAATAATCCAATTAATGACATGGGAAGGCTAAAGGTCACAATATTCGACCACACTCCGCTGGGGCTTGGCCTCAAGCCAACCAATCAGGGAAACGCTCTTTGAATTCGGTAATGGGTAGCCAAGTAGCATCTTCAGGAGGATGGTGAAGCCATGCAACCAGAACCTTAGAAACGAGACGACCGTTACGCCGAATGCGACGCTCCTCCAGAATGGCATCTGGAATCAAAGAAGGGGCAGCAGGTGGTAGGGGTGGCACAACTGGGCTGGGAAGAGGCATTGGGTCACCCACAAATTTTCGGAGACTGGAAACGTGAAACACTGGGTGAATCTGGGCATCAGGCGGCAATTGTAAGCGATAAGCATCCATACTAATACGTGCAAGAATTGGATAGGGGCTGTGGAAGTGGTGGGCAAGTTTCTCGGAAGTAGGTTGCTGGATAGAAGTCTGTCATAGGGTTGTCGGCGTAGATAAACGAGATTGCCAACTGCAAATTCCCGATCCACGTGACGGCGATAATAGACCTGACACATTCGATTTTGAGAGGCTGTCAGATTAAGGCGAAGCTGGCGCATGACTTCATCTCCAGTTTGTAAAGTGTTATCCACGGCACCCACCGTGGAGCGAAGTGGAGTATAATGAAGGACAGTGGGCTGAGGACGACCGTAGAGTACCTGAAATGGAGTGTAACCGGTAACCGTATGATAGGCGGTGTTGTAGGAGTACTCAGCCCACAGAAGGAAGGACAACCAAGTTTGTGGTCGGTCCCCAGCGAAACACTGTAAGTATTGCTCCAAACATCGGTTGACCACCTCAGTTTGACCATCGGTCTGGGGGTGGTAAGCGGAACTCATACAAAAGGTGGTACCATGCATTCGCCATAAGTCTTGCCAAAAGGAGGAAGTGAAAACCTGATCACAGTCACATGTAATAGTCTTGGGCATCCCATGCAAGCGAACAACATCACGAATAAGATTTCAACAACACTCTTGGCGGTGTAGGGGTGGGAGAGCGTAGAGAAATGTGCATACTTGGAAAGACGATCAACTACTACGAGAATGACCGATTTGTCCTCAACCTTGGGCAAGGCCTCGATGAAATCCATGCTGATATCTTCCCATACGCGGTCAGGAATGGGAAGTGGTTGAAGCAGCCCTGCAGGGGTGGTGGTATCACTTTTGGCACGCTGGCATATATCACAGGCGACAACAAAGCGTTGAACATCTCTCTTGAGCCCTCGCCAAGTAAAACTCTGGGAGACCCATTTATATGTCCGGAAGACCCCCTCATGTCCAGCAATAGGAGTACTATGGTGAAGATGGAGAATATCGCGCCGGAGGAATTCTGAATGAGGAACCCATAAACACCCTTGGGGAAAAGAAAACCATCCTGCAAAACAAAATCAGGGGAGAAAGATGGATCGGCATGGAGACATTCGATAAGGTGAACACATTCAGGGTCGGAGCGGTAAGCAGCTTGTAAGTCCCGAAGGAAAGGAAAAACGGGATCGAAAAGAGCATGTAAGGACGCATCTTCAAATTGTCAGGACAATGCATCAGCAGCACGATTCTCATGCCTGCGTTTATAGATCAACTCGTAGTCATAGCCCAAAAGCTTAGTGACCCATCTCTATTGAGCAGGGGTAGCAATTCTCTGGTCCAAAAAATACTTGAGCGGCTAGTGGTCAGTCCGGATGATGAAGTGGTGTCCTAGAAGATATGGACGCCACTTGCCAACTGCCTGGATGATAGCAATCATTTCCCGTTCATAAGTGGACAATCGACGAGAACCGTCAGACAGTGCTTTGCTGTAAAAAGTGATGGGCCGGTCTTCTTGCATAAGAACAACGCCAAGGCCCACATAAGAAGTATCGCTTTCCACGATAAAAGTTTTAGAGAAATCAGGCAAGGCAAGAACTGGTGCAGAAATTAGGGCTGTCTTGAGAGCCTCGAAGGCTTGTTGGGCATCAAGGGACCAAATAAAAGCGCCTTTCTTTAATAAATTAGTCAGGGGCGCAACGATCACCCCATAAGAAGATATAAATCGCTGGTAATACCCTGCAAGCCCGAGAAAGCCACGTAGAGCCCGTCCTGTGGAAGGAGGCCAATCACGAACAATAGCAATTTTATTTGGATCTGTTGCCACATCGTCTGCAGAGATAATATGGCCCAAATATTCAATTTGGTGGCAACCGAAGGAACACTTGGATTTTTTTAAGTAAAGAGAATACTTTTGAAGAATATCAAAGACAATCCGCAAATGTTCCATATGGTCCTCCCAAGTAGGGTTATATATTAGAATATTGTCAAAGAAGACGAGCACAAATTGTTGTAAATGAGGCCAAAAAATGTCATTCATGAGGCACTGGAAGGTGGCAGGAGCATTAGTCAAGCCGAATGGCATGACCAAAAATTCATAATGGCCATTGTGCATTCGAAAGGCTGTCTTGGGCACATCTGAAAGATGCATACGGATCTAATGATAACTGGATCGGAGATCAAGCTTGGTGAAAACCCGAGCTCCTGTCAACTCATCTAATAACTCCTCGATCACAAGAATGAGATACTTATCCTTCAATGTGATGAGATTGAGAGCTCTGTAATCCATACAGAATCGCCAACTGCCGTCCTTTTTACGAACCAGGAGAACAGGGGAAGAATAGGAAGACTGGCTGGGCTGAATGATGCCAGCTTGAAGCATCTCTCACCAGGCACTCAATCTCCATCTTTTGAATATGTGGGTAGCGATATGGCTGAACATTTGTTGGAGAAGCTCCTGGCTGAATGGGTATGTGGTGGTCAGATGGACGGACAGGAGGAAGCCCGCTGGTCTCTTGGAAAAGAACATTATAGTCTGCCAGCAAGGAAATCAGATCAGAAGGAAGCACCCGCGTGGAGAGCATATCGGTTGTGGGTCGTTGTTGAACCATATACCCATAGCAATGGTAGTGAGATAGACTTTCCGTAGAGACGGCTCCCAACAAACGTCCAGGTGGCGCAATAAGGTGGACTTTCTTGCCAGCATAAGAAAAGTCCATCGTCATTTGCCAAAAGTCCCAACTGACTGGACCCAGCTCCGCTAGCCACTCTATCCCAAGGACCACATCAGCTCCTTGAGTAGGGAGAAGATATAAGTCTATCGAGTATGTGTGGCCCTGAATCTGCAGCTCAATTTGGGAGCACATCCCACAACTCTTGAGGCGTGTTCCGTTCCCAATCAACACATCAAAGGTGGCAAAATCTTGGATAATATATCCCAAGTGCCGTGCAACCCTGTTATTCACAAAATTGTGGGTGCTCCCACTATCAATTAACACTGAGACAGATTGCTTATTAATCATTCCTTGAACTCGCATAGTTCGAGGAGTATAGGCTCCTGAAAAAGCATGCAATGTGATCTCCACATCTGTAGTACTGACCGGAATGGGCTCCTCATCCGTCGGTGGATGGGCTCCTCATCCGTCGGTGGGTCTGGCTCTTCATCACAAGAATCATCAACGATATAACAATGCAATGTTTTGCAGCAGTGTCCAGGGACATACTTTTCATCACATGTATAGCACAACCTCTTGGAGCGCCACTCCGCCATTTGGGCATTGGTGAGTCGTGTCATAGGAGCATAAACTGGTGGTTCCCACGGGATGGTTCTAAAGAGGGCAACGATTGAGGAGGAATGGTGGAGGAAGCTGGCCGCGAAAAAGTGGGACAATGCAACTGAGTCAACCGTTCATCACAAACAAACGCCAAGCGGATGGTATCCTCCAAAGTGTTGTAAGGAAAGAATTGGATCTCCGCCTTTAAATCAGGTTTGAGACCTTTGATAAATGTGGCAACAAGCAGATGTTGGGGCCACCCATGAACCCGGTATGACAAGGTCTCAAATTCATCGACATACTCTTAAAGGGTGCCACGCTGGCGAGCATCAGACAAAAGAGTGTCAAATGTCTAATAGTGAGTGCACCCAAAACGTTGGAGGAGAGCTCTGGAAAAGTCATCCCAAGAGGCAGTGGGATGCTGATTCAAATATTGATCGACCTAGCGCATGGCATGACCCTCCATATGAAAGGAGGCTACCTTGACGTTCATACATAGGCGTATGATGAAACCGAAAAAATCAGTTAATGCGTGACAACCATTCGTCGGGCTCATCGCCCTGAAAAATGGGGCAAGAGACACGAATTGGTTTTCCATGGATGGTGCTATGATGATCGCGAGGTATGCTCCTTGGTCGCGAAAAGGAACTACTTGAGCAGCTTAGGGATCGGCATTAGTAAGAAAATCTTCCTCAAACTCTGGTTGGTCCTCAAAAGAGGAACGCCAACACCCGTCCCAAAACGGCCGTCATGGGTTGTGGTTATGATGGAATAATCCTGCGGGTTCTCCGATCTAGGGTCAGTGGATATTCTGCCTGGTATAGGAGGAGAACTGATTGGGGCCCGCGGGTGCCCTTGTTGCCCTAGCCCAAAGGAAGAAAACCAGAGGCGGCCATTTTCCCTTGCCGACGAAAGCACGGAAGTGGAAGACCAGTAAGATGTGGCTGGTAGAACAGTGCTCGGGGTGGCCATGGCTTGGGATCCAGTGGCAGTCCCTGAGGTAGAGAGTAATGGAGCGTGCGGCAGCGTCATGCTCACCAAGGAACTCTGGGTTGCTGGTCTAGTGGGGGGATGTAAAAGTTGAGAGCTTTCCTGTGCTGGATGACGGACAGAAAACTCAGCGAGCGGTGAGGGAACAGCAGCATGCGGAGCAAGCAGCAGCAGGTCAGCAAAACTCAGTGGCTGTCTATCACCTGTGCTGCCGTAGTTGTGGCTTGGCGGTTGAGCTGTTGTGAGTGCATCGCGGCCGGGGCGAGTCACGTTCTTTGGGGAAAGGGTCCCAAAACTGAGAAGAGGATAGGAGCCGACAATGGCGGAAGCTATCAAGCGCTGGAGTTGCTCCATGAGGGCAGCAAATTGGGTTTGCTGTTCATGGCGAGTCTCCTTGACCTCGCAGTGTGATTCCTCCAAGCCACGCTCGAGATGAAAGAGACGATCGTGGTGGGCATGAGAGATGGCACGCAACTCGTCATGGAGGCTGGGAATATTAGCACCATCGGCGTGTTGGATTGTCCCTTCTCCGGACCCAATTGAGGTATGTTCTTCGGTGTTGGAGGAAAGTGGTAAACTGGGGTTGGCGCACTGCCCGTCGACCTTGGCTTTGGACCGTGTCATGATGGCGCAGGATCGTTGCTCCGTTACCAATGATGTGAACCGAAAGGGGCAGAGAGGGAATAGGGAAATAGTAAGGAAGATAACTTCTGAATGATTGTCATTCTAGCCCCAAATTACATGGTTTTTATAGGAGAGGAAACATAAATGCGAATTACTATCCTAGAGAAAACCAAGGGACACAACATAGTCCCAATACAATTTAATTAATGACATGGGAAAGCTAAAGGTCACATCAAAAAACCAAGGGACACCCATAGTCCCGATATAATCCAGTTAATGACATAGGAAGGCTAAAGATCACAATAATAATCCAATTAATGACATGGGAAGGCTAAAGGTCACAGTAGATACAGTACAAGGGAGAAATTTTTTTTCTCTACAATTTCTCATCTCTCTCACTGAAAGACCTCCAGATAAGGAATACTTGTGCTCCGCTCCCATTTTCATCTTTCCGAAAAGCCCTTAGAATAATAGATATTTCCATCAAGGCAAAAGATTATGTTATGTAAAGGCATGCACCCGCACCCATTTAACATTTACATTTGTCTCAGGTATAATCGCCCTTGAGAATGGTGCTTGTGTAACATCAAAGAGCCTATTTTGGCCATGGGTTATTAATTAATAGTGTGAGTTAGATTAAGTACTCTACTCTTGAAACAGACCCCTAACTTAGGGATATCATAATTTTGGATCAAATTTCAATTATTAAATTGGATTCTCTAATAGGCTGCTTCACCTGTTTTAATACGCATTCTTTACATCTATTTACTTGTAAGATTCCCCAAGTACAGTTTGGTTTTGTGAATGCAGGCATATCATATCTTGAAAAGGAAGAAGTTCGTGTCCTTTTAAGACAGGTTTGGTTAACTATTGAATAACTTGTGGTACTGCTTGAGTTGGGATTTCTTGCTATTTTATGAAGGTGCTGCCTACTGTATTTGTGTGTTTGGTATAAAATTCTTCAGAAATTTGTTCTCTTAAAGAAATTATGGACTGGAAATGAGGTTTCTTGAACTGTGTATTAATTGCAACTCAACGAACATATTCTGATAAGATGTTTGTGTTTGTACAGAGCATGTGCATGAAAGATAATGTATTGATTATGTTTATGCCTTAAATAACTTATCTTGCATAGATATTGATCATTTTTTTAATTACGATTATTGTGGTTTCATGATAAATAATCTGAGTACTATCTAAAAGGTTTTAAATTAGGACATCTGCATGTTTAGGCATTTCTGTTAACTGAGCGTGATATTTGTTTACAAATAAAGCAGTGAAAGTTCTCTTAAGATATTTCTGCTGCATTCAGAAGTAGTTATAAATGTTAAGGTAAATTGTACCTGAACCCTATGAATTATAATGGTAAGGCACTTAACTCCTATGACTTATGAAAATAGGCACCTAACTCCTATAACTTTTGATTTGACTTACGAAATTTCACTTTTAAGACAATTTTATCCCCTAGCCCACTACCCTCATCCTTCATTGTCGATGATGTCAGCTGCCACTTCGTCTCTGTCATGCCTTCTACATCATCCCCCTTCTCTGACCATGGCCTCCCAGCCCCAGCCTGGTTCCCAGCCTCTTCACCCACAGCATGGGCCACAACTAGGCTTTGGCCATGACTGGCCATGGCAGGGGGGACTAGGCCGTGGCTGGGAGGTCATGAGTGGAGGGAGAGTGATGTCGGAGGGGTGCTGGAGGCGGAGGGGTGGCTGGTGGCGCCGTTGGTAGAGGAGGAAAAGATGAGTGGGCTGAGCTGAGTTTTCATAAGTCATAGTGATTTTGTGCAAGATGGCCATAATTCATATGATTTATTTGCAATTTGTTGGATAATCTGTGTGCTTGCATCAGTTTGTTTGGGCCATTCCGAGCTTGATATACATTGTTGTGCCTTTCCTTAACAACGTAAGCTTTTAAGGCAACTTGGTTTCTAACATGACATCAGAGCCAAGAAGTCCCAGTTTTGATCCTCGCCCGTCTCTGTATTCTGTATATGTGCAAGCATTTGCATCCGTTAAATCATGCTTGCTCGTGGTAACACAATTTACCCTAATTTTTCAACATAAATTATAGATGATGTGCTCTGTATGCACTATTCTCATGCGTGGACCCATTGGCACCTTTAGAAGGCTTTTGAGGAGCCTATGAAATTTGGGTTATTAACATGTCAAACTTTATAAACATTGCAATATTTTCTTTGGTGCATGAAGCCTACTGAAATATCACATGATCAATCTTTTGCTTTTAATTCTACTAAGCTATGTTTTCATACCAAATTGCCTCTGGTATTAAAGAAATGATGATTGTGAAACTTTACTTCAGGATCCTTTATTTTGGACATACAGACCATTATCTGATCTGATGGTCCGTGCAGCTGTAGATGATGTACGTTTTCTTCTACTCATCTACTACAAGATGATGGAGAAGTTGAACCAGCAATCCGTATGGCTTCTTACAGTGAGGGCCTCATTATATTGTCGCTGTTTCTGCATAAATGACAATGATTTTGCAGATTGGCCCTCTACTCCTCCTATTCCAGGTCTTTCATATTTGAACAATTATGTTTCTTATTGTGCTGGTTAAAGTTCAATAATGCATTTTTGTATTTTTAAAAAAACCTACTAAATGGGATTTTAAGGGTGGCTGTTAATATGGATGCTATGTGAGTATCAGTACTAATTTGGCTTATAACATTAAAGCTGGTAATGAACAAGAAAATTTTTGTAAGTTTTAGAAAGCAAACGAAATACGATATTTGTTGTTTCACTATCCTCTGTGACGGCTTTCCACCCTCTTTGACATTACTGAGCAGTCTTAAATATGTAATGCATTGTTAGCATATGAAAAGAAAAATGCAAATCCGTGGGATTCCACTTTTGCATGCACTGATTAAATCTCAAATTTTGGTTTATATACATTGAATGACTTATAGCCGCTTGCCTGATAGTTCTGTTAGCAGTTTCTAATTTTTCTTATCATAGGCAAATATTTAGACTATAGCATGATTAACTAGATTAGAATGACTAGTTTCGTATTTTCCTTTGTCTATAGAAGCTATATACATCTTTATATATAAGATTTCAAAGAGATAAACCTCTGAAACTTTTCTCTAGCTATAGAAGATCTTTTATGTATGTCAGGAAACACAACATACGTAGAATATATATGCGGTAGTTGACGCTGTTGCTTATGATTTATGTTTAGAAAACAAAATTTCTACATGTCTTTTATGCAGATGAATTGAAGAAAGGTGTTTTTGCAAAATGCAATATTTAAACAGAGACTGTTTAGTTTGCAATTTAAGGCAGCTACGTTATTGCAGATAGTTTGTTCACTGAAGGAAATGTGCCTGAAGAGGAGGTTTTATCTGTTCTCAATGTACCTCCAGGGAAAATGGGAGTTATAATTGGGAAGAGAGGATCCTCAATCCTGTCTATCAAACAATCTTGCAAGTGAGTAAGCGTAGCACTTTGTATTTCGTAACCTTATCTGGTGTTTTGCACTTCAATTCGTATCCTTTAAGGGGCTTTATACCTCATGACTCGTGGTGAGAAGTGTCATGATTGCAGTCATTGTTGACTTTAGAATTATGAACTATTTTCTCGATTTGAATGGTGTAGCTAATATTTCCTTTTGCGTATTGCAGTGCTGAAATCCATATTGGAGGTGCTAAGGGACCGCCAGATAAGGTGGGTTTACATGCCATTATAGTTGATGCACCAAGTCATCGACCATAATTGCCCTCTGTAGTTGGCTTCATAATCTGCTAAAACAGTCGCGGATGAGCCTTCTAGGATGTTGATATACCAAGTCCAATTTTTCAATACCTTAACTCTTATTGCTAACTTAAATTTTCTGAAAGTGGCTAAAACATATTATTTCTTTTTCTGAGCAGGTCTTCATTATTGGACCTGTAAAGCAGGTGAGGAAGGCAGAAGCGATTCTCAGGGGAAGGTTATTGGAAGTGTAGTAGTTACCTGCTCAATTGCTTATAATGCTTCTTTGCATACTAGGAAAACTAGAACCTTTCTGACAAATGAGTTGGTTTCTCTTTTCACTGTGACTGTGACTGTGACTGTGAGTGATTTCTATTGAACTAGTCGTAAAAGGGTTGTAGCACTTTGCGGCGATGTGAATGTGGTGAAATCTGACCAGAGCTTTCTTTCTTGGAGTCCATGCCTCCAGCATCAGTTGTCTTGCCATGGTGTCGATCTGTGTTGTGTGTACAGAGTCTGAAACCTCGGATCAAGGCAGTAATTGCTGAGAACCAGGACCTGTAGTATATTTATTTGCTAGTACCATTTGAATATTGATCTTCTATTTTGTGTACTATGGCCATTACCACGGGAGAAAATAATTTAGATGGGTGTGTGTTAGGTTCTCCTCCCAAGTTCAGACTTGCTGGTGATGCATCCTGACTCTAGTCGCTTTCAAAAGTTTAGCATCAACATGTGCTTGTGTTAAGTGTACTTGCGGAGGTTCACGTGTGCAGGTAGGTCAAGTGTGCACGTGTCTGTGGATTGAGCAAAGATAACGTTCAAAAAACCATGCCCTCTTTAAATTGTGGAAAGTGACGGCTCCCTGTATAATGAAGCAGAGATAGGCCCATTGGAAGAAGTCAGAGGAACAAGACAAACTTCTTTCTTGTGGCTTGCGTTCATGAACATGGAATTTCACTGAATTGACCAAGGAAAACGAAGTGGAATAAGACTCTCCAAGTTTAGTCGGCATAGATTGGAAACCCTAGGAAAACCATATTCGGGCCTGTCTATGGCTCATGTCATGTGATACATTTTCTTCATATTAGGGGTGCCAGCCTAGCTTGGTGGGTTCACGCCGAGCTTGGCTCTTATTCTTGTACTCTTAGTTAAAAATATTCCCTCCATCCCATGTTAATAACTCCATTTAAAAAAAAATTATCTTATATAAATAGCGTTATTAACTCATTTTAAATAACTGAATACTCATTTTAAAAGTGTATCATAGGTTATTTTCTATTATCTTAATTGTGGATCTCACTATTCAATAAAAAACACTCCATCTCTCCCACATTAATAACTATTTAATTTTTAAAAAATAAATTATTTTTAATTTAATTTTAAAAAATAAATAGAGCTATTAATTTAGGCCTAATGGAGCATTATTTTTATAAATAGAGTTATTAATGTAGAATAGAGGGAATATGAAATGCATAAAAAAAATTATTTGATGTGCAATTTAATTATTTGTTATATTAAAACCATGATTAAAATGCCAAAAAATCGAGCCATCAAATACTAAGAAGTTTGGGCTTCAACCTAGAGCCAATTCGAGCTGAGTCTCCTTAAGGGTATCTTTTTCAACTCCCCATTTATAATGAGTGTTGTAGCCTTTAATATTTAAAATCAATAATGCACGTCCTAGCGTAGGGAATGTTAATGCCTAGGCTCATTATTAGTAAAGAGTATAAAAAAAAAACACTTCCGACCGAGGGGTGTTGCTTAGTAGTAAACACGTCTTTAGTCTTTGGTACATAGTATAACAGTGGTAAATAACAGTGTTTTCTCTGTGCGTCAAAAGACGGTGGGATGAGGTCTGCTTCAGTACGGGGGAGGGCAAGATCCGATCCGCGTCGTGTCAGCCAACCTAGCCCCGTCCTTCTCCAAGCATTAGGAAGCTGATAGAAAGGGGACAAGGATAGTGATGTGCATTTTCACTATTGCAACCTTTGTCTTCTCCGGACCTTGACATGAATTTGCGTGTCCATGTCTAGGTTCATAGATTAAACGGGTGTGTATGTTACTAAGCGTGGGTTACTTTCACATCTGTCTCGCATGAGATGAAAAGAAGGGATGTCGACAAATACACATCGTTTTCTTTTGAAAGGAGCAACTTTTTTTCGCAATGTTTTCACTTTGGACTTTGTGATGGCAAAAATTATAAAAGATGTGAGCGAATTATACGGTGGACCACCCCTAAGATGTTCAAATAATGCATTTGGTGGCACAAGTCCCCGTAGTACATGGGAGTTCCCAATAGTTTGTAATGCTATTTAGGCTCTTTACGGATGCTTATGTAATGCTCACCGCGATGAAGAAGAAGACCATAGGGCCCGTCGCATGGGTATGTACATAGGTTGCGGTAGCATGTACATTCTACAAATGGCTTCATAAGTCATTTTTCAACAAATTAATTAATACTTAGTGTTGAAAAACATGCACATGAAATTATGTGCTCCCAAGAAGTCAACCCCTATTGATCAATTTGGAATTGCACACTAATAAACACCAATTTTGCCGTGTACATTATAATATCCAATTCATAAAAAAATGCAAAATTTCGAGGATCGTCGACCTGGACATGCAATACTTTATAATGTCAGAAACAGATTATAATTTTTTTTAAACGAGATTTTGCATGCATTACTTGGAAGAGGTAATATGATGCAGCGGCATTAGCTGAGCGAGCCGAGTCACTGGAGCCGAAAGCGAAAGATCATGGTCCCGGTTCCAGCACTTCTGTTCCGATCTGCCATGTGCGGGGCGACAGAGAAGCCAAAGAGAAGACACCACGTGTCAGTTTCTGCAAATGTCACGTGAGGCCCCCATGCCCAATGCAATCATTCTTGGTGGATCCCGGCGGAGGACCACGAGCCGAGCCGTAAAGCCAAGCCGCCTCGGGTTACGCGGCAGACGTCAATGAATTCAACAGCTCATTAGCCGGAGGCACATATAACGCGGGAGGGCGGGGGACAGCGACCGCTTCGTCCACATTCGAAGTCAAATGCCAATATTTATCCCAAATAAATAATTTTGAAATTTTTACTGCATTTATATTGTTGTTGTCCAGTCAAACAGTGACACCTGTCCAGTCTAGCTGGAAATAATTAATTTAAAATACGTAAAAAATTTATAATATATACATTTTTATTATATTCATGGCGGACATAGCCATGGGTGCTTGGATCATTTATTTTTCATGGGCAAAATGTTGACTCTATTCACATCACACTTCTGTGTTTCTTCCCAGGGGGCCCCCCCTGCATTGATTGACAGATCGGTTCCCTTCTTTGTACTACAGAAGTTGAGTTCGAGTGAAAAATGTGGTCCTGACAAGGTGGAATGTGAGATTAGGGCTTCAAGCAAGTTAATTACTCTTTAGAATGGTGTACAGGATGATGACGGGTGTGTGTATTATTTTACATCCAAATCAACATGTGGTCATACATGTTTAAGGTATTAAACATGTTGTAGACATGGTTAGCATCAAAGGGCCATGTGGGTCGGAATGTTTTGCCTCCGGATTAGGTACTGCATTTGGTATTTTAGAAGGCATGCATTAGTAATTTAGTTGCAATATCAATTCATCTTTGCCTTCTTGAATCAGAATATGATTCTGTGGCATTGGAACTGGCAGATTTGATGGCTGGATCATATGTCAAGTGGGTGTTCTTAATCTGTTGATCTCGGCAAGTAGTTTAAAAATTTTAAAGAGAAAAATAGTTTCGAGTCTGTTGAGGAGAAATGCGAAGTTGACATGGGATTTGCATACAAGAAGCTGTCATGGCAACCCATTCACCGAGCTGTCTTCATGGTACGCATGTGGGGAAGCTCATACCCTGATATCCCTCATTCACAGCCAATAAGCATCATTTGGAAAAGAAAAAAAATAAGAAATGGATGTACAGACAAAGTCCTAGGAGCAAGTTGCACGCTTTCTTGCTTCTGATTCTTGTTCATTTCTTTTTTGTTTACAGTCTACCTCTTTCAATTCTATATTCAAGCTCACCAAAGAAAATGGTTCCTTGGTCTCAAACTGCAAATCTCACAGATTTTCAGTTATGTCTAGCCTTATTAAATAATGTTATACCATAAAACCAAAGTACAGATCCACTTCTTTGTTTATTTAATCTGAATATACTCTTTGAGTGTTATCTACTACACCTTGTCTCTCAGCAAAAAAGAAAAAGAAAAAAACTCCACCTTGTCAGTCTGCTTTCTTGTGTTGTTTTTTTTTTGGATCGGTAACTTCTTTCTTGTTTTTACAAAGAGATCAAGAACAAAGGTTAGACCCCTTCCACTTAATTAACCCAGGAACTTCAGTACTTAATTGTGTTTTATTTTGATAATTTAAGTACGGCAATTTTTCCCAAAAGATAGACTGCTTCCACTACATAAACCCGGAACTTCAGTACTTCAATATTTTTTTGCGGGGTAAATTAAGTACTTCAATTTCTCCTTCATATATCTTGTACGTAGAAGACATGTAGAAATGTCTTGTGCAACATCTACAACTAAAAAAATGCAGGTGGTCCGAAGTAATCCGTTGTTGTCAGGTTTTTGTGTGTTTGCATTGCATTTATATCCCTACACATACATGCACATGTACATACCATGTACAACTACTAAGTTGATGGGGAGTAAATACCATTAATATATATGTTGCAGCAGTAGTATCTGCATTAATGGAAATTATAAATTATTCATGATTAAGACTATGATTAAATGTGTACTTTCTGGTAGGCGGTGAATGGTAGTGCTCAAACGGGCACTCTTACTGCCGTCTCTGAAAGTTGGCAGAGAGCATGAACTAGCTCAGAAGCAACCAAAAGAGGTGCAGGCCTTTTCTTATCTCTATTATATACAAAATCCTCTGAGAAACCTCATGCCCCGCATCTGCAGAAATCCTCTCCTCCCCCACCCAAAAATATAAACAAAAAAAAAACTGCTATGCACCAAAAGCCTTGTCTTTGAAAACTCAACTCTTGCTCTTTCCAAAAGAGACTAAATAATTGATTCATCTAGTCTGTGGACTTTGATTTCTGCTTTCCAAGTAGTTGTTGGGACCACCTTTCTTTCCTCTTTATAAGCAAATCACTCGGCAGAATTAGCACCGAGAGTCGAGGCATTGCTTGCATTCACTACCTTTCTCTTCAGTCCCTAGCTACATGCCCTTTATATTAGTTAAATGAGAGATATTTTCTGGGTGTACAAAGTTTCCATGAGAAGATAGATTTCAATACAGTTGCAGCATTCTGATGAAGATGGTCGAACTTTGCTTCCATTAATTCTTTAATTAATTTGCTTTGCCAAGAAGATTTGAGATTTTGTACGAGTATCAGCTGAGTCTTCCTTTCTGGTGGTTTGTGGCTTCAGTTTAGAAGGTGAGTGACAACTCACTAAACTAGGATTTGCTTAACTGGTTGAATGCATGCTTCTTTACTATTTGACAAGTCAAAGTATTTAGCTAATTAAGCTTAATTAAGATTACTTGCGAAACTTTTTTGTGGGCTTCTTCCCTATATATCCGATTTAATCTGATCTGTCTCTTTTCTAAATTCTGCTTTCACGTACAGAAGACTAGCCACAATCCCACCCATATCGCTAGCAATGAACAGCTTACGTTGGGATAATTACCCTTACACCATCACAAACATGATGGCTCCTCATCCATGTCTTTGGAGCAATACTCCGCAGCAGGAAATCAGCTCCAGTTCTATGGAGTCTAACGTCGGTGCGATGAATTCAACAGAAGGTATCTTCGGCTTGGATCCCATATACGGAGGTGACTTCAGCACCACCACAATTGACATTAGTTCGACTTCAAATGCCAACAGAGTCAACGAAATGCTGGAAAAGCTAGCTCCGGCCCTGGATTCAATCAATGGCGACCCAAACTTATCCATAGCACATCGTGAAGAAGCAATCAGACTGGCAGCAGATGCTGTGCTGGCGAAATCCGGCGCCGGAACTACTTGGGCTGAATCCCTGGCTACCCAGCTCTGCACTTCTCCTCTCATCAACAGGCCTGGCATTGATACAAGCCCAATAAGCGGACTGCTCGCTAATTTCTGCCCACAGGACGAATTGCAAGTTTTGAATGGAAGTGAAGATGATAAGGTACGAATCTCCATGATTGACTCTATGGAGTCGCTCGAGTGCTTGCTGTCCGGAGCTACAACATGTAATACCGATAAATCAGTGGAGGATGATGGTATTGCAGTGGTGCCCTCTGATTGCAAAATTCAGTGGAATTTTAGCTGCTCGTCGGGAGAATCTGCTGACAACAAGAATGCTTCACACGAGAGCAAAAGCAAGGACATGAATGAAGAAATCCCAAACAATCCCTCCAACTTCTTTACTTCCAGTATTGGATCTGCAGATGGAAGGATTAATTTGAAGAGAAGCAGGCAAGTGGTCAACACAGCGTCGAATCATCATCACTACTATGATCTTCTTCAGTCAGACGTCTGTGGAGCTTCAGCAGGCGGCTTCCAGCTGATTGCCGAGGACGACCCACCAGAGCCCAAGAAGCCCAAATCCGAGAAGCAGGAGAGGGTCTCGCAGATAAGCTTCAGGCAGCCGACTTCAGCCTCTTCTGCCTCCTGCTCCGGCGAGCCTGACATGGAGGCCATCGCCCAGATGAAGGAGATGATCTACCGGGCTGCGGCCTTCCGGCCAGTGAACTTCGGGGTGGAGCCGGTGGAGAAGCCGAGGAGAAAGAACGTGAAGATCTCGAGCGACCCCCAGACGGTGGCTGCCCGGCAGAGGCGGGAGAGGATCAGCGACCGGATTAGGGTTTTGCAGAGGCTGGTGCCGGGTGGTAACAAGATGGACACCGCATCCATGCTTGACGAGGCAGCCAACTATCTAAAGTTCCTCAAGTCGCAGGTCAATGCCTTGGAGAAGCTCGGCCACAAGCTCGATTCAATGAGCTGCACTCCTCCCACCCTCACGTTTTCTCCCAACTTCCACCACACATTCCCCATGCAAACCATTTTCCCACATCCAAAACCCTGATTTATTTTGAGCCTGTCCTCATCCTGTAACACTCAAGAACAAACCCTAGTTTTACCATGTCATAATCTTTTTTGTCATTAACATTAATCATTGAATGATGATGGAAACTTTGCACTGGATCCCTTTTGTTCAAAACTCATGTCATAATTATTTCATTAGTACTGTAATGATCATCCTTAATCATATGATGATGCCATAATGAGAGCGTACTCTGGCCTTGCCACCACAGTAAAAACTACAATTATTGTGTCCATGATTAAGTCTGAAGGCGTGGAAGTAAGTGAGAGAGCAGTTTCTCCTGGAGAGGTGCTGGATTGAATATCTTTCGGTGTGAGGAAGATGGAGTACTGTTCTGCGGTTTCAGAACTGTAGCTGACGGACTTCAATGGAGAGCATGTTAGGTACCCAATGCGAGAGACATTCCCTTAGGGGCTGGGAGTCCATGCTCAGATGGTCTGTCCCCTTGATTCAAGCCAGGCGTGCTCTTGGAAATCTCTCCCACCTACACTCAGCCTAGTGGTGGTTTTCACGTGGTAAAACCCAAGGGGCGCAACCTGTGCCAGTGCTACTCCATGCAATACATCTCTCAATCTACCCATCTACAAATCCCTTCATATACATTATTCTTCTTATATTTATATATATAACATCACTTTCTGTCATGCTCTTATATATATATATTTGTCTAACAAACAAGGGAAATTTTTTGGAACTATGAAGATGATGGGGACGATCATGATCGATGCTGCTGTTGCTGTTGTTGGAGAATTTGGAGATGATGAGGAAGTTGGTGATGTAAGGCTGCAGTGGATTTGGCTGTTTCTCTTCTTCCCTCGAGTAGTGACTTCAGTGGAATCAAAGAGGTTTTTTTGGTTGGGATTCTTTTACTAAATATAGCCATTTCTGTTTAGGAGGATGCACCGGGTCTCCTGTTTTGCCTTATTTATTGTGAACAAATGCAACTTCAGTTACTCTATCTTCTTCCAAAGTCCATAGTCCACAGACCAAAAACCGAACTTGTGATTTCTTTTTTCATGGAGGACAGGCAACACGGCCTCTGAGTTCTGTCTGTGTGAAAATCCCTGATTTTGTTCTTCCCACATGGACAAGACTCTTGACTTAGACAAGCTTGAGGCAGTTACTTCTGCCGGGGGGGTGGGGGGAGGGCTGGAGTCCAATTGAGCGGATATGTCTTGTTGAATCCTGAATGCCTTTATTTGGAAGACATTAGGTGGCCCCACACAAGTGGGCCTCTGCATTTCTTTGTGGGCTTGACAGTGGTCCCCGCTTACTACTTTTGCCTTTTTTTTTTTTACCTGAACTTGGAGTTGCAATAGAATGGTGGTATAAACCAAGTCTGTGCACATGGGGGCGGGTAGCGGTAAGTGCATGTTCTATGCAAATGGGCCCCCATTACAGAGAACCCAATCTGGAATGGGTCCCCGGAATAATGGCCCTGCACCCCTGGCCATTGCATGTGCCGCAGGTAACTAACACCTTCTGGAGACTTTGTAGTACTACTGGCTACTGCTACCAATCAGGGTCATTATTTACGTTTTTTTAACCCTAGTGGTCCACTTGACTACCACTTCAAGTGGTTCCTATGTTCTGAACAGGAGTTACACGACAGACTTGACACTGGGGTGGGCCGAGTGCTTGCTTTGCAAAAGAACAACATACTTGGCAAACATGAAACTCCTCTGGCCCATATCCAGCTGCTTATAATGAAATGTGGACACGTTGAGCCCGAAGCCCAATCATCTTTATCCCCTCCACTGGTGGATCTCATCAAGAAACCGGACATTGCTATATAAGCCAAGTTCCAAATGCTTGGTCGACCAGCAGTTTCAGTAGTCTTGGACAAAGGCTGTAGCATCTATTTTCTGGCTTCTTCTTAACTAGTGGAAGTGCATGTGCATAAATGCACGTGTTGTGTAATATAGGACTTTTGTTATAAAAATATCTACCCCTTGTCACTTTAAGTAGTATAAATAGATTCCATGTGTCTTACTTCTATAGTCATGTATGTACACAAATACTATATTCCAAATTTTATGCTCTATTCATTGCATATGATTCATAGAAAGCTTGAACTTATCCAACATCTTATAAAAAAGTAAAGATATTATCTAGCAAATTATAATATATTATGTAGCAATTAAAAATTGAAACATGTAATGGTTATATAACATATATATATAAGCTAGCACTTAGAAAGTGAACTCAAACCAAGTGGTAAGCAAGCAAAATAATAATTTTCATAATACACAACAACAAAATGCGTACCCAAAGCTTCAATGAGCATCATAGGCTTGAGCATAAATAGAAAAGAAAAAAGAAGGTAAGAGATGAAGAGGGCAGACGTGCAGCGACAGGTGTAGGTGTCACTGAGGAGAGAGTATCCAGTAGAACCGTTCTACCACATGTCCATATATATGTCTCTTTATCTTCAAACACGTAATCCGTAATTTGTGCCTCATCTTACTCAATTTTAAACACATACCTATTCATCAAACGTGTCACTCTTTAAAAACACATATCTACCACCTGTACCATACAACAATTATATTAGATAATTTTTCGTCACTAAGGATCATAAAGGTGGTGGTGGTGGTGGCGGTGCAAGTCTTGATGCCAATCCAGTACTTGCAAATGGTAAACGGAAAAAAATAGTGAAATTATAGTAATACTGAAGACTAACGAATGGTAGAAATTTTGGAGGCATTAGGGGGCACTTATGCTATGTTTCTGTCTCATGTTGATATGTGATAAGTCTTGAACATATAGCTACTGAAATTTCTATGTTGGTAGCGTATTTTAAGGTTTTGTTGTTGTTT
This sequence comes from Saururus chinensis, assembly GCA_035235625.1. Lineage (NCBI taxonomy): Eukaryota > Viridiplantae > Streptophyta > Magnoliopsida > Piperales > Saururaceae > Saururus > Saururus chinensis. Next base: position 20,657,555 of record CP141143.1, read on the forward strand.
GGAGGCGTTGCTTGGGTAGGAGGGATTTCTTGTTGATTTTGTTTTTTTGTCTTTCTGGTGAGTGGAATCTGGAGATGGAGAGAAGCTTGTTTTTCTATAATTTATGTTATTTTTTTTAATTTTGTTTAATTTGATGATATGAGTTCCGAATTTGTGAGGTGGGATTTGGCAGCACATTTTTTATTAAAAAAAAAATTGTTTTTTGGGAGATCACAGAATATAACCAAAAAATCCCTCCCCTTGGATAAGTTTTACTCATGAACAAAAAGTTTATGTATGTAGTAGTGGAGCTATTAATGTAGGACGAAAGACATATAGTGTTAAGTAACAAAATTTTTGCCTTAGGTTTTTTATTATATCAAGACAGCCCTACAAGCGAGGCAATAATTAAGGCTTTGACACCAGTGTTATGCACCGTGTAGTACATATAGTCAATATTTCGGCAATAGATAAGTAGAAAGTTAGATGAAGGGCCTCAGACAGGTGTAAGAAGGACTGGCCCCCAGGAGGAAGAAAGAAGATAAAAAAATAACGAAGAAGAGAAGGAAATTTAGAATAAGAAATTTCATTTCGTAAACCTAATTAGAGTTGGCATTAGCTTCACATACTCCCTCGCCACCGGGTCCACAACTTAATATGACTTAATATGAGCCATTAAAATAAACCTATGGCTAGGAAAGAAAGATTTAGGAAAATACTCCATAATTAACTAATGAAAGCATTAACTCTTAAGTAGGGATATTTGTCCTCACACAACAGATTCATTTACTTAATTGATGATTCATTTTTTAGTCAAATTATATATGAATTAACAGCCCTCCATTATTCAAACTTGGTTCTACTAATTCACTAACATCTTGAATCACTTAAGTGTCCCCCGTTTTCTTATAAGAAGTTTGGAACTTGGAAGTATCTGTTGACAGTATATCATTTGCAAAATTTTGCACCATAAATCAGGGCTTCCAAATGCCATTTTGGCCTCTGAAAACACCATTGAAAGTTGTTGTAGAGACAAGGGATGCCTTCAACAACATCAATGTCAGAAGAAAAATATCTAACTATTACAAGATCAACAATATAAAACTAGGAAGTAGAAGACGCAAGAAGAGAGATGTTACCTCTTCTTCTCCAATAGTAATAGTTCTCTCTTCCACATCATCCAACGGCACCTTCGACCTCTTGAGAACTGACAGGCTTGTAATGGTTGAAGCAACTTTAACATCTAGCTCATATGTTACCATGAACGTTGCTGGTCCTTTCACGAACCCCCTGCCTTTTTTCGTGATAGATGCAGTGCTCTTGGGATTTATGGCATGAAGAGTGATTCCATTTGGCCAATGGGACAAATCTATTGTGACAAGGCCACAAGTCGAAGTGAAGGAATCCCCCTTAGTTGGCTACAAGAAAAATAAAAACGAATATACATGCAACCCACTTTCTTAACACCTTATGTACAGATATCCGAGGAGAGGTACATAATAATGCCCAAGAAGAGGTTGTGTTGAATAAAATTAGATGTAAGGAGAGATACAAAATAATGTCTAAGGAGAGGTTGTGGTTTAATGAAATCTTAGCTGGAGTAAAATTTTGAGATTTGACTAAAATCCTAGCCTGAGTAATATCCTACCTAACCAGGTCAAGTGGTCATTGTAATTACTTTTTTATTCTTAATTATTATCCAAAAATACCAATAATATATATGGGTAATTAAGTCATAAACAAAAAAATTTGGCCCCCATTTTACTTTTAATATAGTATGCATTAGCAAAGCAAAGGTTTTAAAACTGATCTGGCCACCAACCTAGTTTGGCGACTAGGGTCCGGTTAACCCGTTAAACCCAAAAGAAGTTGGAGACTCAACAAGGAATCTCTCAAAAGGTAAGATCACTTAACCTCTAAATTAAAAGATTTATGCATGAGCAAAATTAGTAAGAGACTATATTCTATAAAATTGGATATTTTTTAACTATCTTAAGAACATATATCATGTTATGGAAAAAGAAAAGCAAACGAGATGCATCTAAGATATTCGAATTATTGATTTTGGTTTTATTTAATGAATAAGGGAAAATAGAGTATATTTTCAGTAGACTGTGAACTATTATAATTTTACATGACTAATTGCCAAAAGAGATAAGTACATGACATGTGGGTTTTATTTAATGAATTATTAACTTTTAGATTTCAGAAATGATGGGGATGTTGGTATTTATCTATGAAAATAGTGGCACGGTAACAATGAGAGGCTAAACAAAGAATTAAAGAGTGGAAACTCTCTGCATACATTGTTGACTCTTGGCAATGTGTCGATGATGGGAAGAGTCCTTGGCAAATTTAATATTGATATTGGTCAATGTGTTAATGAACCAAAGTTTGATTTGCACACTTATTATCTATATTCATCAACGTGTCGATGAATGCATCTGTAACGCCTGAGATTTTTCATCATATTTTTTTAAAATTTAAGAAATTTTTTTACAATATAATAGCTGTAAATCGAAAAAAATGACGAATACGAAACCTGTGAAAGCTGTTTTATAATTTAAAACATCATACATTAATTTTTCCCATACAAATTTTTACTAATTCAAAAATTGTACGGCCAAACCAAATATCCTCTGGCATTACTTAAAAATAAATATACAAATAAATTACTATGATTGTACACTTTAAATACAAATCTCTCCTATACATCCTTTAGTGTAAGTCTCATAACAGTCCATAGTCTAATCTAAATTATAAGTTCAAAAAGTATAAATACCTTAATTCTCATCTCACCTAATACATCAGATTGTAGCACAAAATAATACTCACAATGAGTCAAAGATATACTTGTATCAAAGGAAATAAATTCATCACTGAAATAAGCATCCATCTCCAGGAGCTCTCTGCCACAAACTTGCAAAAGTCTCCTGAACATCAGGGTTAAAAAATAAGGTAAATAAGTATTTTCATACTCAATAGGAAAATACCCAGTAGGGGAGTTTTAAACAGTGAACTCAATAAGTCAATACATAAATGTGTTCGTGCAACTCAAACATGAAGCAAACAGGTATATAATAATCATGCACATCTGCATACTCATAGAATTGTATGTTTACTCATACAACTTACACATTCTCGTATGACCTTACTCGTACAATCTTACATATCCTTGTACAACCTTACTCATATAGTCTTATTCATACGACCTTACTCATACAATCTTTCATAACCATACGCTTACAGTCTTGCACAAAATCATACTTTTGCATTCTTGCTCAGAATCATACTATTGCAATCTTGCTTAGAAACATACTCTTATTCAGAAATATATATACTCACTCATACAATCGTACACATACTATCGACCACTAAAGCTCATTACAATTAATAAGCTCCAATATCGAAAAGGAAAAGAATGTCACTAGGCATCACCTTAACCTCCGGGGAGTGACTAGACACAATAAACTTTTTCGAAGGCAAGGCACACCAATGCTCATGGGGCACGGGATTAAACAAGTAAGAGCAGTTCCATGATACTACTTACCTGAGTACGCAAACATAAACACCTACACATTAGGGGTCATACAATTGCTCACACTTTAGGAGTCTTATAGTGTCAGTGCCACTCTTGGGCAAAAATTATACAGTGCTATTCTTGGGCAGAATTATATAGTGCCACTCTTAGGTAGAAATCATATAGTGTCACTCTTGGGCAAAATCATACAATGCTCTCAATAGAGCATTGAACGTCTAGGCTTAATATAACACACAAACCAAATCAAAAATATACATGGCTCTCAACAGAGCATCAAACGTCTGGGGCTCAATACAGCACATAGACAACATCATGCAAGATAAACACTATAGCAAGACATAAGAAATGCTTAGCCGACTCATTATTGGCTAGCTCAAATAGAAACTTAATCCGTTGAAACCCTTAGGTCTCAAACTCACAACACTATCATTAGTTTTGCTTATAATTGAAATTTGAATTAAGTTATGTAATACAATTATGTCACAAAAACTCTCAAACATACAGTGCCCCATTGATCAAAATGAAGTTGAGCCTAATCTGAAATCCTAGTTAACCAGGGTAGCAGACTTCACCCGTCCAACTCAAATATAACTCATTGTACATCAAATCCTTACGTATTCATACAATCTCCGCCATCAACCTTATAGCCAACACATCTTACTCGGAAGTTATCAAACTGAGCTCCTCAGAGCCAACCCCATTTATCATCCTCTTACTTATACCTCACTTATTATGCTTACTTTTTACTTCATAATCGGTACGTTATGTGTCACGCCCCGGCGATGCCCGACCCGAGCCGAACCCGGTCCAGGGGCCGGTCAAGCGCGCGGGGGCGACGAAGTAAAAATTGAGGAAAACAATCTAGCGGAAGACTTAACCCTAACCACGGGCGATTAACAGCAACACGGAGTGCGCACAATCCTTTGAGCAAGAGTAAATAAAAGGGAAGAAAAAGGTGTTGCTTATCACAAAGTAAACAACAATCTCAAACCCACAAACTTAGTTAAGTAAAGCCCACACCGGCTCAAAATAAGTCATAAGCATCACAACTGCATAATATGACATAAATCCAAACAAGAACCCTACACAAAGGTTCGAATATAAAGCATGAAATAAACGCAGGTAAGTCACGCAACGATCTCCATCATCACACCCAAGCTACCTCTGACCTTTCCTCAAAAAGGCAATCCTGTCCGTCTGCGTGACGCACCACGCAGCCCCAAATCAAAACACAAAAGAGGGGTGAGTTTTAACACTCAGCAATGGTTTTAAATATCACTGTCAACGTAGAAAATACGATAGCTTAGAAATGAGATTGTTTCAGATCAAAGATTTACATGGTGCATCACTTTCTGATCACACAATCATATCACTTAACACTGCATCATAATACATAATTCAACCTGCATGGATGTATCTCAAGCATACATATTCCCACATGCATTCACATCATAACAAATCCCGCATGGATGTATCTCTAACATACATATTCCACATGCATAACATCAAAATTAACATGCATGGATGTATCTCTAACATACATATTCCACATGCATAACATCAAAATTAACATGCATGGATGTATCTCTAACATACATATTCCACATGCATAACATCAAAATTAACATGCATGGATGTATCTCTAACATACATATTCCACATGCATAACATCAACATTAACATGCATGGATGTATCTCTAACATACATATTCCACATGCATAACATCAAAATCAGCATGCATGGATGTATCTCTAACATACATATTCCACATGCATAGCATCATCACAATCAACCTCCATCAAGGAGTAATCACACATTAATGTCACACAGACGGGAGCATAGACAAGGCCACAAAGGCGTGTCATGGTCCAAAATTCTACACAAGAATTCAAGAAAGATCGGGGTTGTCAATCCCTAATACTGCTCGCCCTGGACGATCCTGGCCAAGGATGTCCCATTCTCACACAGAGAATCTAGAGCAGGGGTGTTCGCCCAGGGACATCTCCTGCGAAGGGAAGAGCCCGAGTTCTCACACAGAGAACCCTAGAACACGTGGTAGCGGGGTGCACACGGCATACCACACTGGATTCTTAGGGTCCAGATGACACACATAATAACATTCTCACATATCCGCAAGACAAGTACACAACTCGTCCCCGCATCTTTCCAATAAACAAGACTCAACCCGGGGAGTGCACTCGTTCCACACAGGAACTTCAAATCGTTCCACACAGGAACTTCAAATCAAAATATGTCCTTTCGGACCAATCAACTTGCGATTAATCCACGACCGATAAACCCGGCACACAATTCCATCACATTGCATCCAATCGGTCAAATTCGATTAATCACGATGAAGCCTCAATTGGAAATCCATTTTCATGATGCGTGCAGCATGGTACATGCGTGGGCAAAGCATACATGAATCCTAATCATGATAAGTGTTCTCACCAGCCCCTAATGCATCATTCATAATCACAATATTAAGCTTCACATCATCATTTAACCCCACATGTGTGTGTATCTAGTAGAAGCATTTCACATAATGCATATCAACATGCTTGAAAATCAACTCACTACCACACTACACATGTGAATTTCTATCTAAACATGAATTCCAGCGGAAATCATAGTAGAAGAATCGTTGATATCATAGCTAGATTCAAAACTCAACCACGAAGGCTATACACATTTAACATCACTCATTTCATCATTGAGTCATGGCATTCACCAACATCCACACACCATTAACCACAATCTAACATGACAAATCAGTCCAACAATGATTATAGTCCTACTGAAAATATATGCTTAACCAAAGGAAAACAACCGTTCCTAATTTCAAGATAACGATTCCAACATCATGCCACAAAACATAAGTCATTCCACCATCTCTAAGCATATAACTCAACTCCACAAACTCAAGAGCATGCATTTCCAGTAGCCTAACATAGCTTAAAACATTTCACATTCATATAAAATTGGCAAGCCAAAGTGGAATCATCAAAATAGGCATCATACACACAACATACAAATTTCCTGTGTAGCCGATCGATCGCCCTTCAGGCCGTTCGATCGGTTACACGCAAAATTTTGAAATTTTCAGTTCAGCCGATCGATCGCCCTGCAAGGCCGATCGATCGCCAACACGGCAGAACAGTCATCTTCTTCCTTTCGCAAAATCAAACCGAAACACCATAGAATACACTTCAAATCCACATCTAACACCCTAAACATCATCAAAAGTCCTCCTTGACTTCCAGAATATCAAACCAAACCATAATAATGCAAAACCCTAAGAAATCGGGATTAAATAATTCTATTTTCTAATCTTACCATTAACACACTAAATCAAGCATACCATTTCGAAATAAGCCAAAAATAAAGAGTTTTACCATGGATAAACAGAGATTTCGAAGACCCATTACCTCAGCACTTGATTAAGCTCGGATTGAAGAGTCACCCTTCTTGAAATCCTTGAAAACACAATGAGTTTGAATTAAACTCTAATGGAAATCGATTTACTCAAGAAATCCCTAATTAAACCTTAGATCTAGGGCTTGTTAGTAGTAAAAATCGAATTTTGAATATTAGGGTTTGTAGTAAAACACAAATCAGTAGCTTTTGATGGTCAAAAACGAATTGAATCAAGGGGAAAATGGTAGATTTGGAAGAAATTAAGAGAAAAGTCATGGATTAGTGCTTAATTAGAGTAAGCTTACCTTAATCGGCTTCTAATTCGGGCCTAAGTGGGGATTAGGCTAGCCCTCCTTCCTTAGCCTATTCCCAAAAATGGAAAATGGCTCTGGTTTGCCCTTTTATAGTAAGGGTTGGGGTAGGCATAGGTAAGTTTTGGGGTGTAAATATGAAAAGTAGGCTAAAAGTGGGTATTTTGCAAATTTAAGCACAATTTAAGCCTAATAAAATTCTGAAAATTTTTGTGGGACCTTAAGTATATGTGTAGGTTCATTTGACACAAAAATAAAATTTTTGACCGTGGGGCCCACAGGGGTCCCGCCAAAACCCTAATTTTTGGGAAAATAGTGAAAATTCCGAAAAATCTCAAAAATTCACATTTGGTTTAAAATCACTTAAAACCACTAATATTGAAGTTAATTTTGGTTAAAACCATCACAAACTCTATTTATTTACGAAATCACCGAATAAGATCAGAAAACACGTAAATTTCACAATAATCCATAATTAAAGAAAACCAAAAACCGGTTTAAAAATGAGGGTCCTTACATTATGCTTGTACAATTATGCAACACTCTTATTATCTGACAATTTCCCCAACATACACTCCAAACCAATCCATTCCAATCCTCACCCGTCAAACTTACATCCTCTGTCTCCCATCATACGCTTACACATCCACATTCAACTCCATACAAAATCCTTTGTCACCTCTTACTGTCCATCACCCATACTTCTGCCCATACACACATACACATATACATTACACAGGCATATAGTCATCATACACAAGTATGTCTATCATATATACTTATAACATACACATACTTCCATACATAGCTTACCAACATACTCGCTAGCCATCACTAGCATACACATAATCCACATACATTAGCTTACCAATGTACTCGCTAGTCATCACTAACACATACATACACGTAGCTTACCAACATACTCGCTAATCATCATTAGCACATACATACATCAGCCATAATTAGAGCTCACATACATGTCATATGCATTTCAACATGACATAATTTATCCTCTTACATCATGCAAACGGATCATGATTTAACATCCAAAGCATTGAATCATACAATCATAGCTTGCTGCTACATATTCAAAACATGTTATCATGAAATTACGAATTCAAAGCTCCCCTACCTCATAATCTATGATGTTTGATGGAAAGCACGCGACAGTGGTGGTGTCGGGGGCGGAGTTGGTGGCCAAAAGTATTGCCAAGTTGAGAAAGTTGTTATCTTGAGGGTTTAGGAAGTGTGGGAAGTACTCACGGCCAAACGGGGTGACACAAATTAACGTGGAAAAATCCTCGATCCTTGGCGGCGCACTAAGGGCGGCTAAGAGAAAGGTCATGCCAACAGAATTGGCAAGTACGACCAACAGTCGAGATGGACTAACTGAAGGTCGGTCGGTGTGAGAAGTACTTGACTCGCTGTAAGATGTCAAAATCGACTGCGGAGAGCACCCAATGGCGATGATTTCTCGTCAACAAGGGATAACATAAGGGCGGAGGGCATGGGGAAACACTTAAGGATGGAGGAGAGGTGGAGGAGGGCTCTGATGTCAACTCCATTCGGTGGCAAATCCATATGATGGTCAGGCGACGCAATAGGGCATCTAAGCCCTGAAACACACACATGACCACATGCACACGCAGCCAAAAAGGGCCACTCTAAGGGGAGATCGGTTGGACAGTAGCGGCTCAAGGCCCACAAAAGGGTAACATAGCTAGGGCTAGGAGGTGGTAGATGACCAAAATGACAACATCGCCAATTGCCACCCACAACCAACACATTTGGTGCAAGCAATTGTGCATCTCGGGCAAGCGGCCCATTCCGGGCGGAGGTGTAATTGGGCCAAATGGCCCATGGCTCGCTAGTGGCAGCAACCCGAGATGCACCCAAAGCGTCTAACCGGCAGAAAAATAAAGAAACAGTGAGGTGGAGATAGAACTGGGTGGAGGAGAGGATCAGAGGGGGCATAGGAGGTTGGTCTGGGCCGGGAGGGATGGCCCATCGTTGTTGCTAGCCCAAAATGGACCGAGTTTGACCGGAAACACACCGACAGCTCAAAAACAATCTGGACAGTGATAAGAGAAAAATGAGGAAACGTTTGGCAGCTCATGGAGGAGCAAGGAAAGCATGGCAGTAGCCCTGGCTAGACCCTATGGGTTCCTGGCGGCCGAATAAAGATAAGTCCAGTGGAGGCCGACAGCAAACGGCGGTAAAATCTCTCTCCTATGGCCCAAAAATGAATTTGCAAGGTGAGAAAAATCGAGAAAAAGACCGGTACCTCATGGAGGAGCAAAGAGGACATGGCGACGGTCCTAGCAGGTACTAACGGACTTGTGACAGTAAGGTGAAGTGGATCCTGACAAGAACCGATGAAATCTGACGACAGAAGAGGCACAACGGAGCGACGAGAAATTTTATCGGGTTTTCATTCTTACTAGACGTCAAAACGTCGATGGAGCTTCTAGAATCTAGTCGACGGATTTCAGATTTATATATTTTTTCCTTTTATGTCCCCAACACGCATTAGCCTCCTATTTACGCGTTGTATCTCCAAAATTTGCATTGCAAGCGCATGTTGAGGCCTGCGGCCTGCGACTAAGCCCTACACCCGACTCTACGAGTATAATACTAAGGTCAAATATACAAATATAAATACACTGAAGCGTCATATTTTTCTGCCAAAAATGATCAAAAAAATAGTAGAAAAATCACAAAAAATCAGGAACATTACAGCATCAACTAAAGGATGTTGGGGAAGTTCATCTACTATCAATATGGATTGGCGTGTTGAAGAAGTCAGTGACCATTGAGGCTAATGTTGGCTTGTCAATGGACAAGACATGATGCGTCTATGCATGTCAGACTTAGGGTAGATGAATAAAATTTAAATTATATGTGTTATGATTATATAAGGGAAAATGATAACCATAAACTTATGGTATTCCTGAGTGGTGAGTATGAAGATCATGAGAGGGTCACTGTTGTCAGTAGTTAAGAGTATTTCAGTGATAGACATCAAAGTTGGAGTCAACCCTTCATTAATATAGGATGGCATCCATGGAGGTAGGTCTCCAAATGACTATATATTTTAGCCATGATGAGAGGTGCTTGTCTTTTAGAGGGATTATTGCCCTCGCCTCCTTGAAAAGAGGCTTGGGAGTTTCAATTTTCAAAGGATCATAGTGTTGTGAGGTCATTGGGGTCTTAGCCATCATGGTAGGCTAAGGATTGTAAGCATTTGGGTCCACAAGCCCCTATGGGACCTTAACCTTGTTTGGTGGAAGGGCGGGTTTAGGAAGGGCCTGTTTGGCTTGCACTTTAAAGTAGAATGAAAATTTTTTTTTATTAGAATCAATGTTTGGCAAGAGAAGTAAAAATGGAAGATGTTTAGTTAAGAGTTTTATTTGGATGATTGTAAAGAGATCTAATTTTAGCTCACTTTTGATTTTTGCGTGTAAAATAACAAGAATATCCTCCAACATAACTAGGACACAAAAGAAATGATGGGTAGAATGTTTTTTCACATCATTTAAAAAAAGAAATGATTTTCTTCAAGAACTCTCCTTGGGAGTTCTTGAAGAAATCATATTTTGGGTCAATTCAAACTATAATTTTCAACAAGAAAAATCATTTCAAATTAAAATGGGTCATTTAAACGTATTTAACCCCTTAACATGATTTCCCACATCTGGAAAGCGCTTTCCAACTATGGAATGTGTTTCCCAAACAACCCCAAAATTCAGTTAAGGGAAGTGTCCAAAAATAAACAAAGAGTTTCTTGGTTCCCTAACCATTTGTAGTCTTTTCAAGCTAATAAGATGATATAAGGAGATTGAGTGTACCTATATATTTTACATTATGAATGTGAATGTTAATATTGTTTAACTTTACTATTAAGTAAGAATAACAATAGGGTGTGGATGATGAGGACAAGAAAAATATGATTGATTATAGTATGTTTACCTATGTTTTCATTCATTGTACATTGCTCATATATGTATCATGTCATGTGCATCATGAAAATAACTTGTAAGTGAATATTACTTGTGTTTAACTATGATTAATCAATTAGATGTTGCATTTTTTTAGATTAGGCGCATTAGAGGTTTATCGATTCTGTTTTACATCTAAAAGGACAGGGTTTTACATTCCTTGAGAACGGGTTTTTTCTCCGAGTAAGAAGAGCATAATGTTATAATGAGTTAAATTGATAAGTCATTCTGGACATGAAAATCTAGGTTGGTTTGTCATTTTGCACCAGTTTACTAAGGGGTACTTTCTCCATTAGAAATTTACCCAAAGTACTCTAGTTTTCCTTTTTAGAAATTTAGACTTCCATGTTAGAATTTTCAGGCTGAGTATGTTTGTTTGTTCTTCGGCTAGGATAAGTATGGTTGTTTTCTCTATTTTGAGACATTCACCGGATTGTTTATGTATGTGTATGAATTATAATTCTCATTGACACAATTTGTATAGGCACAATAATGTTTATGTTATACATGGTGTGTATGGAATGATTGCACTTAAACATATAAGATGAAATGTTGTTTAATACACTTAATTATTTAGAGTGAATATGAATATTGATACTTGCTTTATGTAGGATGTGAATGAACTATGAAACTTAAATGATTGCGTAGGGTGTGTATATGTGTTATGAATTATGAATGAACCTAAGATGCACAGGTAGTGTGAATGTGTATATAGAATGTAATTTATCTCATGATGCACATGTGTAGAGAATATATATGTGATGCATGTTTAAATTGACTTTTATGAAAAGAATGCATGTGAAGTTATCATGAACTTATGTTTTATTTTAAAACCCTTACTGAGCTAAACTCATTCCACTTTTATTTGTAGTTTTGTTTTGAGGTTGTATGTTGTGTCATGAAAGTGTTTCAGATAGTCTTTATATTGAACTGGAGGATAGGCACGTGCCATGAGAGGAGGCTAGATATTTGGGTTATTTTAAACATGTCATGTAATATTATTGATGATCTTAGACTTGACTTTATTCCAAACTTTGGATAGTTTATGATGGCTTTAGATATGTTGCAGTCATAGGGCTTAAGACTATGTTCATTATAAATTTTGTGGGTGTGTTGGATTAAGATGGTTAATCAATCTCTTTTACCTTCCGTTATTTATTTTTGTATAAAGGGCACGTCCTGTGTACTTCGATGAGAACTGAGGATGGGTTAGTCTTCCTCTACGTCGCACCGCATCCCACATTCTTAGACTAGGTTCAGGTCAAAGGGGTTGTAATGGGGCGTGACACATTATGCATCAGATGATCATGTTTGCTTCTCCTTATGTTATACTAAGTGTCTCCAATGTAATCTCTATGTTAGGTAAATGTATTCATAGTAGGACTTAGTTGAAGTATAATATTTAGCAAAGACATTAACATTATAATTCTCATCAAACTCTTGAAGTCAATTTTTTAAATATGGTTGGCAAAGAGTGAAGAGCTTATTATAGGAACTTATTTGTTGTTGAGGCTATGGGAATGAAAGTATAAAAAATGGTAATATGAGTAAAATGCAAAAAATTTCATCGAGAAGCACGTCATCATAATGCTTAGGACCCACCCATGAAGTTCATTAAAACTTACCCATGTGGGTCCTATTTGATAGAGCTCGTTTAGAGCTTTCAAATGGTATCAAGACACAAAATCCGAGGGGAACGTAAGATTAGACCTTACAAAGTTAGAAAACTACAACGCATTGCATCATAGGGAACACTTGACTCACACATGACAATCATGTAAAAAGATAATTGTGGGTAACATAGGGATAAATGTAAAATTTTGTGGATAATGTAGTGATCGTGTGTGTATCACGTGGCATGCAGGCAGATCTAATCTGAGGAGAATGCAAGATAAGATCTTACAAAGCTAAAGATCTAATTTGAGGAGAATGTAAGATAAGATCTTACAAAGCTAAAAACAACATAATATAAAAAGTAAGACTCATTGCATCATAGGGAACACTTGACTCACACATGACAACCATGTAAAAAGATTTTATTAAAGTTTGATAGTCATATAAAACGTTATCTTTTATGGGAAATATAGACATAAATGTAAAAATTTGTGGATAATGTAATGATCGCGTGTGTATCACGTGGCATGCGGGCAGATCTAAACTTGCCACGATATTTTGCAGCTAAGAGCTAGCGCTCGACGTACTCGAATATAAACATGACTCTCTCTCTATATATATATTTATATAAAAAAAATTTAACATAAGGTGATCTAACCGCAGGCAAGTAGATTGTAATGTCATCATTTCCAATACATTTCGTATGTAGCGTATTTTACTGATCCGATAGTTGGTTGTATATGGAAATTTCATACGTTTACAGGATAAAACTTGCAGATATGCTGCTTTGAAATAAAAATTTAAAGCATGTATGCCAACTACAACACTATTATTCCTGTAACTAATATGGAGGATAGCTGACACCTAACAAGTCTGCGCAAATAAAAAAAAATCATACCGTCGCTAACTAATATTGAACCTTACCACATGGATGTTGACTAAACTATCTTTATAAACTTTTCTTGCTTGACAGCACCATGGACTACAAAGATGAAAGGCTTAACCATTTAACAATGGTTTTTATTACAGATAGAAGGAAAGAGAAGCTGAGATTTATTCTGTTTGGCCAAGGAAACTCCCGCTGATGCATTTGGTCCAGATGAGCCGTCACTGACGACAACACCTGCAGTAGTCCTCCCATCACATTCCACTAGGAGTACTAGCGAATAGTGAAGGATCAAACCAGGGGCTCCCAATATCAGGATAGTCGGGCCCCATCTCGGCCCCAACAAAATAACCCATGTGTTCATGCTGAGGGTTCATCCCCTCCATGAACCATTGCTCGCTCTGCAGAGCCTCCATGGTTTCTCCAAGTGCACATTTCTCGCTTTCAGGGGTACTCTGTACACTCAACTGATCGTTGTTCGCATTGGGAAGCTGCTTCATCACATTGTTCTTGCCCGACGCTTGGATCCTATTAATCCTTTCCTTCACCATCCTGGAATCGGCATCAATTTTTCTGTTCATCACATTCAGATCCTTGATGGTCAAATCATCAATGAGACGGGTGTTCCCTTGGAGGATCTGGTCCATGCACTGCATCACCATGTACTCATGAGCATCCATGAGGGTTCTCTTCATATGTTGGTTGAGTTTCTCAATCTTCTGCTTGTAATAGGCGTTCAGGTCCAACTTCTTCTTGGCCTGCTCCGTCTCGGAAAAGCTCATGTACTTCAATACTGTCTGGTGGACGCTTTGAACAGACGGCCAGATCGCCGTCGGCTCAGAGTCGAAGGGGCTCATCACAATGGCCATGGCCTCCACCCCACAGAGGGTGCTCAACTCACGCACCTTATCCACGAGACCATTCTTCCTCTTCTTATAGGTTCTTTTCCTGGAACCATCGTTTTCGATCCATGCAAGCTTGACCTTGTTGCGAACCATGGATGGAAGAGCAAAGCGAAGGGACTATAGATATCAGGGAGAAGAAGAGGATTGGAGGCTACATAGACCATGGGAAGTTGAAAAGTTTGTGATGAAAGGGCGAGGAAATCTCGGGGAGCCGCACGACAAGAAGCATGACAAGGAGAGATTTAATGGCGACGGGGGTGTGTCGTACTATTTCCACGAAATGAAATCCAAGGAGCAAAGCGAAGAGGCTTAGATATGGAGGAGGAAGAAGAAGAGGAGGGTTGGAGGAGATGTAACCTTATGGGACGCTGAGAAGTCTGAGTTGAAAGGGTGGGGAAATCTTGGGGAGGTGCAGGACAAGGAGCAGGCCTAGGATTTCTAGGAAGAAATGAAATCCAGGGGAGGAAGTAAAAGAGAGATAATTTACGGCGTGAGACTGAAACGTAACTAAGAAGTGTCAAGGAGCACATTCAATAGCATGCATGTGTGAGTTTGTCCTCCAGTCAATTTAAACCAGGAGTTTGGGCTGTAATGCTGCATGGCAGCATTCTTTTGGGCAGGACTCTGGTAGAAATAAGTCAAATAACCCATTCACTGTCAAGACGGTAAATCCCTGTTTAAGACGTACACGTTCATCTTCAAAACAAGGGTGTTCTTCGGATTTAACGAAGAGCACGAACATGAGCTGTAGAAAATAACGTTCATTTCATTGCTTTATGCCAAATGGAGAAGAAAATTCGATGTTGAGCGTGTTATGCTCTGACTGCTCCGTGTAAAGGAAGAATCCTGCGGGGGGCTCTGTCTTTCAATGCCATTTTCCTTCTTAAAAGATAACACGAGTCGATTGGTGCCTTACCCGGACCTAACATTATTTTTTCTCAAAAGGGGCGTAAAGCTCTGATTTAGAATTTTCCTTTTTGGGTGTATAGTTTAGAACGCTGCTGTTTCTTCTTTAAGAAAATAATATTTTAAATTTTAAAACTTATAACAAAAATTCACATATAAATTTTAGAACGTGGCTATTCAAACCCCGTTTTTTTCTCTGTGTCCCCCAAACAAAAAAAAACATACTTTTTTTCTTTTTACTTTCTTTCCCCCACCCTCATCCCTTCTTCTCCTTCTACTCCGGCGCCAGCATGGCGCCGGCCAACCAGGGCAGGCAGCCGCTGGCCGCCCAACATAACCGCCAGCCCCAGCTGACGCCGGCCGACCAGCGGCAGCCAACGGCAGCCAGCGGACAGCCGCCTGCAGTCGCTAGCCGCCCTCTTCGGCCGGCGCCATGCCGGCGCTGGAGAAGATGGGATGGGATAGGGAAGAGGATGGGGGATGGGGAAAGAACGAAAAAATACATTTTTTTTTGTTTGGGGGACACAGGGAGAATAACGAGGTCTGAATAGCCACGTTCTAAATTTTAATTGGTTTAAAGAAGTGAGCCCAAGTAACCTTGTGTAGTGTCTTACTTGTTAAGTCTAATTAAAACTTTTATATAATTTTTTTTAAAAAAAAAGCTAATATTTTTGTATTACTCATCACATCCAATGTATTACTCACTATTTTATAGTGGCCACCCTAATAATCCTTTACCTTACTTTTCCAAGGTTGGCGGCCAGCCACCCTCGGTTGGTTTTTTTTTGGGCTTCTTCTCCGGCTAACGCCCGGCCACTGTAAGAGCCGGGCCGGCCACCCATTGAGTTATTGTTTTGTAAGGCGATGGAATTAATGGAGTTGGGGCTGGTGGTTGGCCTAGGACCGGGTCCACCGCCATCCACGCCATCGTCGGGATTGTGGAGCTGCTACACATTGCTGGAGAACATTGTGGGGGTGCCCACCTCCACCACCATGGAGGAGAAAGCCTATCTCTTGGCATCCCTATCTCCTGACCCGGCCCAGGCCCGTTACGGTCCACTGGTTGGGCATGGGTGAGCCCGCATGACCCGCCAAGCCCGCTCTGCCCTTTTTCTTTAAACAAAAATGGTGATGGCCTCCGCTGCTCCGCTTGGCCATACAGAGGTCACATGGCCCCCTTTGCAGCTCAGCTGGCCACTAAGCCAAGGCGGCTGGGCTTGGGTCTAGGCCATGGGTGGTCACCCAGAGCACTGGCCGACCCATATCCCAAAAGGAGCAGGCCTGCGGGATGGCCTACCCGCATCTTTGTCACCTCTAATTGCGTTGATGAGGTCAACCGCCACCTCAACCTTGTCAAGGGCCACGGTGTCTCCCCTCCTCCGCGAGAGGATAGTCGAGTTCGTAGCCTGCAGCTTCGTTGCCATCATGGACAAGTCTAAACTAGTTGACTGACTTCACTCAGCGGCTTTGCCTTGCCGGTGGAAATTATCAAGCATTGCCAAGAGTCGGGCGGCTAGAGCTTAAGGCAGATTAGGCTGTTGCCTAAGGCCCCTCACAAACACTAAGGCCACAATAGCCATAATTAAGCAATATGATTATATGTAAAATGTATTTATTTGACAGCAATATAAAGAGTTTTACTATACCTTTTTTATGTCATCTTGCATATTAATTTCACAGAGTTTTACTAGGATTGTTACCTTTTTTATGTCATTTTGCGTATTAATTTTACTCCATAGACTTTCATGTATAGCTTTTCCAAAAATCTTCAAATCAATCACCAAATAAGGAAAAATTACTTACCATATATTACTTTGTTTTAAAATAAAATCATCCATATATATCCAACACCCAATGGACACTTATTAAGCATTATTTTATTTTTCACATTCTATACATTACACCTTTAGCCTTAGGCTTTATTAATTTTTTTTTATACTAAACCTTTAGGGTCTGTTTGGATTGGTGAAAACGGGGAGAAAGGGAAAGAGAAAGTGAATCCAGGTGAAAGAGAAACTATGAGATTCCTAAATATTTTTCACTGTTTGGTTACACAAACGATATTAGAGAAAATTGACAGTGTCAATGGTGACAGCGGCGGTGGTGGTAGTGGTAGTGGAGGTGGTGGTTGTGGCGGTTGCAGTTGTAGTGGTGGTCATGGCGGCAGCAGCGGTGGCGGCGGCGGTAGTGGCGGCAGCGGTGGTGGTGGCAGCGATAGTGGTGGGGCGGCGGTGGTGGCAGCAGTGGTGGTAGTGGCGGCGACAGTGGTGGTGGCGGTAGTAGCGGTGGCGGGGTAGTGGCGGCAGCGATGGCGGTAGCGGTGGTGGTGGCGGCGATGGTGGTGGCAAAGGTGGTAGTGGTGGTGACATTCGTAGTGGTGGCGGTGGCGGCGGTAGTGGCAGTGGCGGTGGTAGTGGTGGTGGCGATGGTGGCGGCAGTGGTGGTAGTGGTGGCGACGGCGGGGTTGTGGCGGCGGCGGTGGTGGTAGTGGTGGTGGTGGTGGCAACAGCGGCGACGGCGGTGGTAGTGGCGGTGACATTGGTGGTGGTGGTGGCGGCGGCAGTGGCGGCAGCAGCGGCAGTAGTGGCAGCAGTGGTGGTAGAGATGGTGGTGGCGGTGGCAAAGATAGTGGTGGTGGTGGCGGCGACGACGACGATGGAAGTGGTGGTAGTGATAGTAGCAATAAGACATAAGTGTTTAGTATAATGATTTTCTCCCAAAATCCATAGGTTAATGGGTGAAAAATTTTTGGGCCAAATTTTCATCTATTTTCTCTCACTTTTCACTCTAGTTTCTCTTTCCCCGTTGCACCAAATAGTGAAAACTGAGAGATTTTAAGAAGATTCTTTTCCTTTCCCCCGCCTTCCACTAATCCAAACAGACCCTTAAAGAGAGCTCTTCCCACACAACTCTCTCACATTTTTTCTAAATTTTCAATATTCAAGATATTAGTCTCATCTCTTTCTCCCCAACAACAAGTAGTCTTGATTCTTAAGGGGTTTTTTTCATGTTCTAAAATTAAATTTATATTCTTTTTTACTTAATATTTAAATTTAAATTTTATATTATTCTTATTTATTAGCATAGTTTCAATTATGATGGTTTTCGTATGTTTTAAAATATTTTTATAATTTGAAAGAAACTTTTAAAACAAGAAAAAGTTATTGTACCCGGGCAAATCTAGCCACACATGTGGCTAACCAAGCGTGCATGCGGATAATTTGAATATGCCTTCTCTTTGAGTAACACATATCATGGGATTGATATCTAAAAGCACTTTATGCACCCGGTGCAAGCCCTGCTAAATAAATTAGCAAAAATTAGCATATTAATGGAGCTAATTCAAATATTATCTCTTGAAAATGGTATATTAGTAAGGGGATGTCAAGCCATATTTGTAGCTACAAGAGGGTTAGGGTGTTGCAGCCCTAACTATAAACTGATAGCAAGCAGTGCTATTAGTACATGATACAAGGTCCCTAATTATAATTTGGTGGCTAAGGGGCTACTAGTGTAAGGGACAAGCCCCTGGCCATGTTCTAACTACAAGCTATAATGCACTAGCTTGGCTATGACTACAGTGTAGGCTAGATACATATTAGCAAAACTTGAAAATAACAACTTAATTAGTAATTTTTTATTTTAAAGTGTAAAAAAATAAAATAAAAATAAATTAATATTATATTAAATATAAAAATAGCACACTTAAAATCTTGCCTTAGGCCACCAATTGTCTCAAGCCGGCCCTGCCCACAGTTCTACCTGAGGTGGCTCCAAGTGATGTTCGAGCCAGCAGGTACCGTGGCCGAGATGTGGGCCAAGCGAGCGGGCTGAGTAGAGCTCTTTCATAGAGTCTAGCTGTGAGCATGGCCATTGTCAGCACTGCTTAGTGTCGTGGAACATGGTATATATATAAGTAATATCTTAAATTTTATTAAAAAATGCGTCTATTTTCCCCTAAAAAATACTTAAAACCTCCACTACAAAAAAATAACCAATATATTTTAATAACTTAGTACCCTCACACCCCCTATAATTTTACTCATGCCACTTCAACACCTCAAAACTTCTAAAAAAATTTAATCTGTGGTACCCTCCACTAAATAAAATTAATTTAAAGAGAGGCATCAGGTCCTCGTCAAATTCTGCATATTGTGATAGTGAATACCCCCCTCCCCTGGCAAGAAATTTCTGAAAGTTTTAAAAACTTCTGGAGTTTCATGGCAAGGAGTACCCTCTGACAAATAAAATTGCATTATACGGGGATTAAAGGTCCCCATTAATGTCTGTATATTGTGGTGGTGACCTCTCCCCACCAAAAACCATCTAGAAGTTTCTTAAACTTCTGGAGGTTTCTTGTGAGGGGATACCATCTACTAAGTAAAACTTATTTGGACGAAGACCTTAGTTCCCTGTCAAATTTTGCATAATTTAGCAGTGACCACCCCCACCTGAAATTATCCAAAAGCTTTTCAAATGAGCAGCTTGGCGAGGTAGAGAGGAAAAAAGATCGTTGAATAAGAGTCACAAGTGATAAGGAAGAAGAAAAATGGTCGAAGAAGATGAGCCACAAAGGACGGGAGAGATAGAAGAGCTCATGCCAAAGAGGAAAAATTAGGAATGAGAGGCAATAAAAGAGTAGAAATAGAGTTGAAAGAAATAGTGTAGGGCAGGGGTAGTTAGTAATTTGATTAATTTTTTTGGGGTGTGCAAAGTATGGGGAGGCTTGAGTAAAATCTAGGAGGAAATAGTGGTGTTCTTCATTAAGGTGTAAGTATCCTTAAGTATAAGTTGGGGGAGAAAGAAATGTGTTTTATTGTTTAGTACTCCTTATGGATCAATGTTGTAAGAGGTAACTGCAGTGTTGAATTGATGAAAGGGGTCCTATTTGATTGCGACTGGTAGAAAGGTGATCAATTCACACAATACACACACACACATACATATATATATATATATATATATATATATATATATATATATATATATATATATATATATATATATATATATATATATATATATATATATATACACTTACAGTCTTCCTCATATAATCTTATTCAATCTTTTATATTTACAATCTTGTTCATATAATTGTATTCATACTCATAAAATCTTTTACACATACTCGTACACTTATTATCAATGACTGGAGCTCATAACAATCAATTCTAATACGTATCAACATAAAGGAATGTCATTGAGGCATCACCTTAACCTCTATGGACCAACTAGAGGTAATAGACTTTTTTGAAGGCAATGTGCACCTATATTCATGGGCACATAATCAAACAGGTAAGCACATATATATCATACTACTTACCTGAGATCGGAAACACCCATTAGAAAATCAAAAGATGCAAGAAAAATCACTTCAACAAGATCAAAGCAATTTGTCTCTAATTCCAATGTTGGATGGGCACTTACAGCGGAAGAAGGTCCAAATGAACATAACCACACTTGCATCCATGTTGAAGCATCTTACTTGGGTTAAAACTCTAACAAGTATTTACTAGAACCACTTGACTCATCTACCCTTTTCTTCCCAAGGAAAATGATGAAGAACCTCAATGAATAGTTACTCAAATTACTTGAATTTGGAGTTGTTTCGCACTATAAAAGTGAAATTCTTTTGTCTCCTCAAGTATTTATAAGGGAGGATTTGGCTCTTCATTTAGCTCCATCAACTCCCAAGTTTGACATGCATTTAATGGATTTTTAAGAATGAGAGTAACTAACCAACAGCTATAACATGAGGATCCAAATGGATGTCTCTTCATATCTCACATTCCAACACTCATTATTATCATGTTTTATTATCTAGCAATTTTAACTTGCAAAAGTCTTTGAAACATATAATGTGACACCCCTTGTTTCAAAAGAAAATCCATCTTTTTTAAATAAATTAAAATTTTACTTTTATTCATCAATGACAATCGACATGTCAATGAGCTGTCGAAGGACACATGCTTGCACTATTGGCAAGCATCGACAATAGGTTGTCGGTGATAGCTGATGCACTAGTCGTTTTAGAAAATGAGGTATTTTGACGATTTTTGAATGACTGATAAAAGGGAGTGGAAACCGATTTTTTTGGGGATCAAAAATAAGAACCAAAGAGAGAGATTGCCAGTGGAAAACATTCGGAGCCAACCTAGGGAGAACATGCACTGGAGAGGAAGAAGAAGTCGAATTTCAATATTTATTTGATTCTCAAAGAAAAGTGCTTTATCTTTGATTTTCTTCAAGTTCGTCTTGATCATGAACTTGTGAAATATTTTATTTTCAAAGTAGACAGTGAGTGTTAATATGGTGAATTCAAATTTGGAGTGGTTTAATGTCAGAATTGGGTTGCAAATAGCCTAATTCTTCTTTTTGAATGATTCTATTGGATTTCTATTTGAAGATAAATTATTTAGAATGAAGATTGAGTGTAAGGTCACTGACATGTCAGTGACTGCACTATTGAGAGGAAGAGGTTGAATAGTACGCTTGCATGCATACAATGGCATCCATGTTATTTTTTGTCATCGATAGTATGGCTAACACGTCAATCAAGTATTTGTGAGGTAAGCATACATAGCTAGCCTACTATTAGTAGGGTTCGACCATAAGTAAGTTCACCAATGGTCATTGGTGAAGTGGCCGATGTGCCAATGAGGTCATTGATGGTACCTCATATTACATATTTTTATGGGATTTATAGCAATAGTGAAAATATATTACTTATGCATATAAATGCATGATTTTGAGGATTTTGTTATATGAATGATGTGTAAAATAAACACTTACTAAGTAGGAGTTAGTAAACTCTAATGCATGTGTATGAGACCATGTGATGTGATGGATGGGATCTAAACTTATGTAATGGCACATGAGGTCTAAGATTTCTTAGTCTCTAGGCTCCTCAACTAAGTCATTAGCGGCGTAGTGGAAGGGTTTGGTATAAAATAGGATCAATGTCTTCTAGCTCTTGAAGAGTGAGAGTTATATATAAAGCCACTTCTTTGACCCGGGAGTCAGGTTCGAATGAGCTAGATTATTGGTCACACGCAGTGCAATATAAGAGGTTTCGATGATCATGTCTATTGAAATCTTGACACAAAGGTCCATAAGCCCTAGTGAGCCCTTTCTTTATTATGTGGATAAGGTGGGGCAGACTTCATGAAAAGACTGAGGTCTGATTGTGATGAACCAATATCTAGTTGACTAGAGCTCCTAGATAAGGTCATCGTGTATAGAGAACCCCAAAAAGGTAATTCCCTTGGGTTTTACATGCTTACTGATGAAAGGTATGTTTGATTCTTATTTTTTATCATTATTCTTTGTTTTGCCAACGAGATTTTCTCTAGCATGTTATTTGGAATTTTATATTTTTCATTTGATTGGCTGAGTAGATCGTATACTTATCATCTTTTGTGGTGTAGGTATTTAGGAAGAAAACTTAGAGGTAATGGGAAAGTTGTAGTTATAGCTCCAAGTCTACTTCCATTTCAATGACTTACATATCCTATTAGGTTTGCTTTAGGCACAAGAGTGTCACTTATTATTTCATTAGCTCGGACAAATGTAATAGGCAAGTATGGATCCTTTAAATATTTTAATGTGATAGATATTTAAATGTATAATAATTTTATGTTTATCACAACAAATGTTAGTGAAAGTGATGGTCTCAATTTCCCTAATTTATAATTTCAATGTTTTTCTTCTTGATGTTCATTTGAATAATTAATCTGCTACATGTATGAAGGTGGAATGTATTTTCAAATATTTTCTTATAGTTAATATTTTCATAAAGAAAATGTAGTATAAATTTGGAGGTATGACATACAACACATTGTTTTTCTAATTGGTAAAATGTGGTCTACCCCTTCTATTAAGTACTAAGAGAGATTACAAAAAATTGGAAGAATTTACAAGAGAACTAGTAATTAGCATTACAATCGCCATCTCTCAAAAATGATATATAGCTTGTCTAGGATCTAGAAAAGAAAAAGATGCGTACACATATAAATGCAGACCTTCTACTTGCGGGCACTCATATATTGAGAAATGGAATTCAACTAGGATCTTGAAAAGAAATAGATGAGCAGTATACAAGTACAAGCCTCCTGCTTGCGGCTAGCTTTTGAGAAGATGGGGAAACTAGAATATTTGCATAAACCTCATTTTTAAAATATTATAATTTTTGTTTATGCTAGATTAAATAGATTACACAATTGAAAAAGAGCTTAATCAAAAGAGTGTCAGATTACGGTGTTTCAATAAAGCTCAAGCTATTACGAAAGGGACATTTTATTCATTCATTTCATGTTCCAATACCTCTTCTCTCACATGCAAGCATCTATCAATCGTGTCACATTGTAATATAATTGGGGTATAAATGTCTCCAATGAAACCAGAAAGCAAATCCTCCAATAGGAGATACTAAAAAATATAATTTTATTTATTAATTTTATATTCTAACACCCCCCCTCATGTGCAAATATCCATAAAGCATGAAGTCTAAGAACACAATTGTGGTATAAATGCCTCGAACGTGACTAGAACCTAAGACCTCCTTGAACCTAAAGTTCTAATACCATGTAAGATAAGCATTATTTCCCAATAGCTTGATATGTTAAGAAACAAAAACATATATAGTTATTTTATATTCCAACACCCTACCCCCCAAACGTGCAAGTACCCATCAAACAAAATACGCAAAACCTAATTAGGGCATAAATGCATGCAATGAGATTAAAAGTCAAAGCCTCCCAGTTGGAGTTTTGCCCATAGCTCAAGCCATTTGAAATAGAAATCTAGGGGTGGCCATGGGCCGTGTCGCGCCCTGGTACATGCCACCCCCGATCCAAGGAGTAAGTGGCACACGGCGCAACGAAGTAAAGACAAAGTAAGCTCATTAACACTTTGTACAAAAGAAAATAAAGCAAAATAAAGAACTATTAATTAATGTCTTAGTCCACACATACCCACATCAACTAATCACCATATAAAAAAAGCCAATAATAACTAAACAAGTCTAAGCTAACAATGGCTAAATATAGTGCGAAGTAAATCAAATGTATAAGTTCAACATATCATAAACAAATCTAGCATAACCCCTATGAAACCATAGCCCTTCTCAATGAACATGGCCATCCTCGTGCTCAACGTAGAGCGCATCCAAAGTACCTACATGGCACTACATGAAGCCCCAAAGCAAAACCACAAAACAAAAAAGGGTGAACTTAATGTAGCAAGGGTTTTAATACGGAAAGTAAACTCATAATAATATCACATACATTATTAACATAACAGTCATCATATTCATTCATCATGGGACAAATCAAATATGTTCATGTCACTTTTGCATCATGTTCTAATCCACATACCATAAAGATATACTCATGCCACCTGTGCATCATGTAATACATTTCATATACACATAATCATGTGACTTGCATATCATAATGTATAACACATTTCATAAATACATAATCATACCACCTGCATATCATAATGTAACTCGCATTCTATAAGCATATAATCATGTCACATGTACATCATGGGTTTCATAGCTCATAAAACATATACACATCATGTATAATCATATGAATCTCATTATAACAATCTCATCCTGCATGAATCAATTCTCAATATTCATATCATGCATAATCATATCTCAATATAAATATTCACCCTCTACAATCAAGTCTATCAAACACACACCATCCTACATATTTATGCAAATTCATTCTATAGTCACATGTGTAACATAACCATCATTGTTCTTACACATCATGTGTTAATAGGCATTATATCTATACACATACATAAATCAACCAAACAATCTTTAACCGAAAAAATCTAATTTCCTAAAAAAAAGCTAGAACAATTTGGGTAAGTTCCCTAATGGGGAAAGTACCCTAAGTAAGCCGGTGCACACGGACAAACTAGCCTAGATGCTTAGGGTCCAAATATCTCAACAATTTAACTTATTATAACATTCTACTCTTTTTACCCAAGGAGGAAACCCGTCCTTAAATGAACGTAAAACCCCGTTTATTGGACATAAAACCTCGTCCTTTAAGACGTAAAACCGAATCAATAAAACTTCAAGAGGTTAATCCGAAAAACAATGGCATTTAATTATATCCAACCGTTTAATCACGATTAATCTTTGTCGATGAATCATTCGAATGATGAATGCAACACGATGCAGACGTAAGCAAAGTCTAATAATTGTAAGCACGGTTAAATATACTCAAATCAGTCCCTATGAGCATGTAACATGGTCTATTTGTGACAAATAAAAATCATGTGGTCATTAGCAAGTATATGCATGGTGGTGGTCACAATTAAGCTAAAACATATAAAATATAAATCTCCTAAATTTAATATGACATGTGCTACCATATATAAATTATCATGATTATAACCTACTAGAATCATAAGTTAATTATGAAAAAATTATCAAAACATAGATTTAAAGCAAGTAGAATATTATACTAAAACAAAACAAGTATAGTCATATTTATGTTTTAGCTAAATCATAATTCAAAGAATGCCTAGCCATTCAAATGGATGTTCAGCCTATTCGATTGGCCGAACAGTTCACTTTTTTGTTCATCTTCAACTTTCCAAAATTCAAACAAAAAATATTCTTAAGTTTAAGATAAATTCAAAAATCACCATAAAACATCATATAATCAAAATATATCCCTATAACGTGATAGATCAATCATTGTCATGCTCAATCACAAGAAAACTATAAATCACATGTTTTTAACTAATCATCATTAAACCTCAAAATGAAGCAAGAACTCTTATAAATCCACAATCATGCAATCTAATAGATAAAATCATACAAGATAAAACTTCTTTACCACTATGAATTCAGCCTTTAGATCCACGGAAAAAAATCAATCCTTAAGAAATCTTACCTAAAAATTAAGTTTTTTGTTAAAACTTAATTAAACTTAACTAATAGGCTCAAATCAACTTTAAAATAGGTAGATCTAAGATAACCTTTTGTTAAAAACGAAAATCACATATTTCAGGTTTTAAATCAAAATTAAAAATAATTTTTTTAAGGAAAGAAATGAAGATAAGGGTGATTAAGACCAAAATTAAAATATTATGGGTGGTTTTTGTTAAAACTTAATTAAAACTAACTAATCAGCTCAAATCAACTTTAAAATAGGTAAATCTAAGATAACTTTTCATTAAAAATAAAAATCACATATTTACAGTTTTAAATCAAAATTAAAAATATAATTTTTAATAGAAGAAATCAAAAATCAGGAGAAATAAAGATAAGGTGATTAAGACCAAAATCAAAATATTATGGGTGATTAGGATAAGAAAACACACATTAATTCAATTTTCTTCTTTGGGAAATGAGGGTAGAGCACCTCCTTTCCTCTAATACAAGTCTTCCCTATTTAGGCAATTTGGATGGTTCTTTAAATAGTAAATAATAAGGGTTTTAGGTTGGGCATACAAATGGTTGAGATGTAAAATACGTCAAAACGCCCTAAGTGGCTAATTAGGGTTATTTTTTGTCCAAAAATGAATATAATCTCACCTAATAATAAAAGCCTAGAGGGTCAATGGGTCGCACGTCGTTCAACATGGATGTTGGGCCCATGGCGGGTCTGCACCCATAATTAAAAAAAATTAAGATAAATTTTTATAATCCGTAAAAATTGGATAAATCAAGTTTGAGACTAATACTTATAAAATGTGAAATTAAACCTTATTAGAATCATAATTACTAACTCATAACCCCAAAATCAAGTCAAACAAGCAAAATCACAGAAATTTACATAATTGAAAAAGAAATTTAAACCAAATTAAATTAGAGATCTTACTGGCCGGCCCTGTCCACGTCCCTTAGCAGTCGTGTCGGCCCGTTCTGGCCCCCTCACAAGGCGGGCAAGGCTAGGCCCATCCCCAAGGGGGAGAGGAGCCCAACCGAGTCTACTGCCCCTTCAAAGGGGGTGCAGGTCGGGCCGACCAACAAGGCCTACTCACCCAACCCCTCTTTTAAATAATATTTGGTCACGCTCTTAGCCGCAGGCAAGCATGTGGGCCATTGCCTGGCCCACTGCCATTGGGGGAGAGTTGGGCCAGGCCCGTTGGTTGGCAGCCCGCACAATCCCCACCCCCATAATTTTTGTTGTTGTTGTTTTGAAAATATAGCATAATAAGGACCAAAAAGAGTCATATCATTGAACTGGACAACCAATCTAAAAAACCTTTGGTGTTTCAACTATTGAGAAGGGTTTTGTCGAGTTAAGACCCAACCCTATTAATTAAGAAGGTTAAACATGCAAACTCTAACCCTTCTTGGATCAAGTAAGGTCAAGTTATGCCAGCAACAAAAAATTACCTTAATAATCTCATATAGTCCACATTTTCAACAAACATCAATTGTAGGCATAGGATCTTAATATTTAAATTTGTCATTTGAAGGAAGACCAATCAACAATTGTAAAATAGATTGTCCCAAGTCATAAATCAACATGGGTCTAGAAAATGGAAAGACCACTAATCAAGTTAACTTGTTTAGTAGATTAGTCGAGCAATCACCCAATTCATCCCTTATCATACTAGGTGACTATATAATTTTAATTTTTAAACTATTTTACCCATATTTTCTACCATAATTCTTATTTTAGTCATATTTTATATTTTTATGTTCCTTAAAACCTGAACTTGATCACCAATCTAGGTTGGTCAATTATAAAAACAATGTCTAAAAACATACTCTCATTGTCCAGTATTAATAGCTTCAATAGAAAAAATATATATTATTCTATATTAATTGCTCTGTTTGGCTAAATTTAAGTCATTAAGTCTCTCGTACATTTTACACAAACTTTGTTTGAGCTTCCAACATGTCTAGGTATGGGTCCAACTCACTCAGAGTCTGGGTCACCGGCCTAACTGCACCCCCACCATTGCATCTGATTACCCGAATTCGAAAAATGGCAAACCCTAGAAAATATCATCTTTGTTGTCTTCTTCTTCTTTGTCTTCCTCCTTTTCCACCTCGCATCGTCCTTTCCAACTACGACAATGATGTCTGCAACCCGAAGTGCCTACCACCGCCCCACCTCCTCCACCACACCAAGCTCACCATCCTCATCTTTGGCTTCTCTGTTCCCTCGCCATTGCCTACCCCCAATGCCTCGTCTCCTCCATCCAAATCCTCTAGTCCAACCTGTCCACCCCGCTCGCCACCCTGTCCTAAGCCCTCCACCCCTTCCCCACCCTCCGCAACCCGTCCGCCTCCCTCAACACTCGCTTCCTTCCCCATCCCTCCGTCCTCACTGCACCATTGCCATCACCGATGACAACATCCATGTGTTGCCAGATGCCCTCTCGTTCGCCCTCTCCGTCTTCAACACGAACACCAACCAAGTGATTAGCTTCTTCCAGCAATCCCATGATCTGGACCTTGCCCACCGAGGACTGCTACTCCATGGTGCTGAAGTTCATGATCCTCCACGCCAGCTACCTACACAAGTCCAATTACGGAGGAGGGCCCCACATGCAAGAGATGCAGGCAGCAGTAGACCGGGCGTAGAACTGCAACTTGGCCATCACTGCCACAGCTTTGCAACATCAACATTCCCAACCGACACTAGGGCCTATCCCAGAGACTAGACTTTCACGAGAAACAATTGTTAATTTTTTTCATATATACAATTGTTGATCTGTGTTTGTATAGTAGTGAAAATTTTTATTACGCAAATCCTTTCATCTCATAAGTTTCAAACCATATAAAATTATTATTGTGTTGTTAATTAAGTGGATCCCATTATCCTGTTAAAACAATAAAAACTAGAAATAAAAATTATTAATATAGGATAAATAGAGTATATTATAACTATAGCATACAAAGGAAACATTTGCTTAATACATATTTTTATTTTTATTTTATTTTATTCTAACAAATTCAATCTATCCTTACACGAATATAGGTATACATTCTTGTTAGTATTAATAAAGTTCATTTTCCATACCCTAACCCTAATAAGATTAGGTGTATTTCGGGTGAATGGGTAGGTTCAAAAGTTTTGGCAGCCCTACTAAAATCATCTCCCTCATGTGAGCATACCGGGGTAAGGACTGAGCAACCTTATTTCCCAATCTCTGGACATTGAACGAAGCTGAAGCAAAGGTGTTCAATGAAGAAAACGCACGGTGCACCATATGGCCCACTTAGCGTCTGCCCTGAACTTTTCAACAACTGGAAGGCACTCCCCTTCAAAAAAAGCTTTCTCAATGCCCAGCTCGTTCGCAATCAAAATGGCATGAGCTGCAGCAAGCGCTTCCACCTCCTGGGCTTCTTCCACCTGAATCTCGTCCTTGCACTGACAAGCCACCCTTCATCGTTCTTGATACAAAATCCCCGCCGCAGATTTATTTAATTTCATTAGGTGGCACAGTCCAAATTTACCTTGAACACACCCTTTTTGCTGCTGCAGTTAGATGAAACCTCCAACCCTTCCTCGTTAACATGTGCTACCCTGAAAGCTGGTGCAGTAGTCCTCTGGTCACTGCACAACGGACTGAATTTCACTTTTCTTTCTACCCTCTGAGATATTCCTATTTACCTCCATATACACCATCTCAAAGTGAGCACTCTGAATCACCACCACAAAAAGAAGATATCCTCTTAATATCAGCTTTTTGGGTGAAAATCTAAACCATTCAAATCTGGACACCCAATTGCACAGCCAAATAACATGAGACATACCACAGAACAATCAGAAATCATCAACTGGGAATACATCTTTTCCTCATATTAAGCCTTCGTGTGTAGGACATCTCTAAGCAAATTTTAAATTTTTTGCTGTTCAAGCACCAAATTCACCTCCAATATATATCAAATCTACTATACTTTCTCAAGAGGCGATATAGCCTTCCAACTCCAACCTGCAAATATACCTCCTACTCCTAGGAGCAATCTATCCTCGAGATCAAATAAAGTACCACACAAACAAAAATCCTGTTGGAGAGATAGAATTCAACTAAATGTGAATTTCAAGAAGGATGTCCAAAGGCTAAACAGGTGAACATGTACATATTTAACTTAGACAAGCTTGAAAGCAAAAATGGGAAAATACTCCATGTTGCCTTAAGTTCAAGCTGTCAAGTAACAACCCAACAATGTATATCAAGCCCATATTGCCCAACAATATATATTAAGCCCAAACAGACACATGCAGCGAGATAGATCATCCAACACCTCCTTACTGGCAAGCATGATATAACAGATGGAGATGCTTACATATGCATAAAATACAAAGGCAAGGGCGAGGACTGAAACAAGGGCCTCCTGGCTCCTATGCTCCTATGCTACGCTAGAAACCAAATTGCCTCAAAAGCTCCAGCTGTCAAGGAACCGCCCAATAATATATACCAAGCCCAAATTAGCCCATACCAAGCCCAAATTAGCCCAAACAGACATGCAGGTAGATAGATCATCCAACAAATATCTCCCTCAACTATATGAAAATAGCATGCTTTTCAATTTTTTGCAATTCTCTATGGTCTACTAAAATGAAACATTATTTCCAAATCATGAGGACTCATCCAGCCCCAGGATAGAAGTGAGCCATTTGCAGACATCATCCATCTCTTCTGGGATAGAGTAGTGTCCTAGGCTGAACATAAAGAGAGATTAAACTTTACAGATTGTTCATATGACATCATGGCAAAGTAAATTGTAACAAACATATAAACTAATTTATCATACCCTCTGTATGTTTTGAAAGTAAGATTTTGAAATCCAGTCGAAGTTAGAACTTCTGCAGATTTTTCTCCATATTTAAAAGAGACAACATCATCTCCTGCAAGAGTAATAGAATTGTTATTCCCTACTTCAATTATAAAATGCATGTCATATAGTAATATTTACATCATCTGATGGTGTTGCATATGAAACATGCCATTAATCAGGAAGTGTCCAACTGCATTTAGAAAGTGCATTGATTGCTGCAATGACAAGGCATCTCGCCAATACACACTTAGCCAAATATCTTCTTCTAATCAGCTCAGTAGACTAGGACTAAAAGTTTGTGTGAAGAGACATAGGTACTTGTGGTTTGTATATCCCTGATTTACTTCGTGTTATTATGGGATGAGATGGGTAAAGAATGGGAGGAATGGAGGAAGAGAGGTATAGACTTGGACTGAAGTTTTGTGAAAAGAGACTTACGTACTTGTGGTTTGCATATTCCTGATTTACTTCGTGTTATCATTAGATGAGATGGTTAAGGAGTGGGGAGCAATGATTAGAGGAAAATATTTAGCTCTAAGTGTGCATTGGCAAAATGCCTTTTCATGCACCAATGGGATTCAACCCTAGGACCTTCCAAAACCATAGAGAACCAACCAGCATACCAAAAGCTGGATCGACTACATTCCACCTGGAGAATTAAGATATACATATTTACGTTGCATGACAACTAAATAAACATCTTACAGAAAAGTGTCATATATACCCTTTAAGTTTTCCACATTTTTGTCAACAAGGAAAGATTAATCATAAAGCAACTTCCTGTAGTAAAGATATTCAAAGTTTGTAATCCATTTAATCAGTAACAGCAAGAGAACACCTTTTCCATGGCAGAGTAAAAGATGAAGGGATGCAGCATTACTCTCAGCTTCTGGTGACTCTTCCATCTTTGCTTTCAAGCTCCTGGAAAATAACAGCAATTGGGTGGTTCACAAATTAAACAGTCAAAGAACCCCTCTAAACAAAGATAAATATAACTGCAGTATTATTGATATGAAATATGCACCGTGAACATGGAAGCCAGCCACTTAGACAAACAGCTGCACTTAGTTTAACCGGATACCGGGTACTGTTGCCATATTTACCATGAGCAGAACAAGTGGCAGAGTAAAGGGCAGTTGCAGCACCCATGCTGAAGCCACCAACTACAAGTTTGACTGCTTAGAAAAAGAACAATAAAGCAAATGTTACATAAGAGTTACTACATGAGTCAAGTTCCCTTTACCTTATCAATAAAGGGCATAGACATTCTTACAGAGTCCCAGGTTTGATTCCCCGTGGTGGTGGGCTTAGAATGTAGTTTCAGTTCCAACTAACCCCTCAACCACCATACTATTAATGAAAAAATAAAATTAAATAAAATAGAAGGTGTTGGATGATCTGTCTATCTACATGTGTCTGCTTGGGCCAATCTGGGCTTCATATACGTTATTGGGCCATTCCTTGCCAGCTTTGAGCTTTTGAGGCAACTTAGTTTCTCACAATGTATATCAAGCCTAGATCAACCCAAACACAAACAGACAGATGCATATAGACAGATCATCAGACTTTTTTTTGTTAAGGAACGACTCAATAATGTATATCAAACCCAGATCAGCCCAAACAAACACATGAATAGAAGTTACTATAGGAGATAGAATTCAGCAGTTACAAGAGTGAAAGCACAGCTAGTTTATATTAGAATCTAGGAGGTAAACCAGAAGATAAACCTCACAGAGACTTGCAACAGCAAGATAGTTCTACAACCAACATCTACAACAACCTCATTCATCATGTTAAATCACACAAGTATTTCTGAGTCCTCAGAATCTGTTATATTTACAAGTGTGTTACAGTGATGTCGAATATCACAAGAAGGTTTAACTAGGACAATTTCAACATTTAATCATTCTAAACATGTAAGCCACATGGTTTTGCATTAGTG
The DNA here is from genome assembly GCA_035235625.1 of Saururus chinensis. Lineage (NCBI taxonomy): Eukaryota > Viridiplantae > Streptophyta > Magnoliopsida > Piperales > Saururaceae > Saururus > Saururus chinensis. The sequence continues at coordinate 20,690,836 of CP141143.1, forward strand.
AACCACAGGTAATAGAGAACTACAGATATGAAATATGAAAAGCACAGAGAATCCAATAGGAGAATAATGGCCCCATCGTAAAAAAAAAATTGTTAACTTTCTATATGAACAAATCCTGCATGCATTAACAAAAAAAAAGACAAAAGAATATATGAGCTCCTCCTAACAGAAACATACTATCAGAAGGTTCTGTTGATAACAAGTTTACAACATGTGCTGCTGAAGCATCCAAACCTTCAACATCATCAGGTCCATCCCCCGAAAGATCTCGAACATCAAACCCTGACTCATGAAACACGAAGACAGAGTTAAGAGTCAAAACCAGCGGATGCAAGGAAACTAGTAAATACAACTCCAACAATTACTGCAAAATGATTCAAGCTATCATACATCCAGTACAAGGAAATCCACCAAATATTGTTGCTGGGCGAGTAGGAGCTGTCGGACAAATCCATTTTATCTGCATTTTGTGAGAACCAGTGAATCAAAAACACTAGCAGTATCAGGAAAGGAACCAGAAACATCTTCCAAAAATAAAAAAGGGTTCTGAAAAGGTTTTTTTATTTAACAGATATATTGCACAAGACAACTTACATTAGGGAGGGGAAGGGTTTCTAAGAGCTGGGACCAGCTGCAAATGCAATCAGATCGATCAGCTCATGAAAAATTCATACCATTTTTTTATTTGGAATCAGTTCAAACTAGTAGTCATCCTTGAAACAAAGCTACCACACAAATTAAAGATAATTGAGGTACTAAAAGCCGCAACTTAGCCTTCAGCCAGTGCATAAAAGACAAGACCGCGAGGAAGCATACAAAAATAATACATAAAAGTATGCATCACTAAGCTGTATATAACCATTCTTGAACACTTCAAACATTAATTAAGATGTGATAAGCAAAGATACATCATCAGCCTAGAGAGGTTAATAAAGTGACCATACGGTTTAAAGGACAGTCGTAGAATATAAAATATTCCCTTGGACCAACAAAAAAGTTCAAATTTTATTAAATGTAAAACTTAAGGAAGAGCATTTTTCATTTTGGCAGGTAAAGGTTAAAAAAAATTTCCTCGCATCCGTGCAGATTCAACAGTATTAGATTGGCTCCATGATGTGTGGTAATTGCTGAGAACCATTGTTTTTTACATGATTGTTAGTTGTGAGTCAAAAGACACTACATATTTTGGCAAGATCTAGGACATGTGAAAGTAGCAAAATGCTAAGCTCATTTATAAACCACAACGAGTATTTAGGGCCAGATAACCATGTTATCCAAAACTCTAAGAGCAACTCTCAGACGAAGTCAAAACTCTCTGAACGTGTGCACTGAAAGTTTCAAATTTGACATTGCACATTGAATCAAAGAAGATCTCACTTGAACATACTCCAACAGAGTGATGCCCAGATTAAATTTGGATAATTAAAAGGCGAGGTTGCAATTTTGCATCTCTATGTTGAATTTATTCAAAGTTGCCTCTTAAATGCCGCTTTTAATAGATATACAGTTATGTATATGTTGACAAGATATGGTTTTTCATAATAGAGATTTCTGAAAAGTACGACTTGTTCCCAAGGTGATGCTTGTCCTAGCAATCGCTTGTCCATGATTTGATGCATTGTGGAATGTACATTTCGATGGACAAATAGGGATCTTTCCTTTTATATACCAAGAAATAACAAAACCAAGTCGCAAAAATTGTCCTCAAGGGACCATAAAAACAAGTGTTTTTCTTCTAAAGCAACAAAACAAGTGACAAAGGATTGTCTAACCTACAATTCACTCAAAATGCCTTTATCCTGGAGAAAACCAAGGACCAATTTACATTCAACAAAATAATGCAATCACGCATCAGCTCCCACAATCTTGCTTTTGTAGAATTAGCTACCCAAGACAAATTTAAAATTCAGCTAACTTGTCAACTACTGAATAGTCCTGATCTCAAAGTCTTACATCTTCAACTCCTTCAACCCATTTAGACCTTTTCGCATCTGCTTCTATTGACAAGCTTGTCAATGTGATTCAAAAGGTATTGATGAATTTCAATGCCACCAAGTTGAATTGAATTTTCTTAACGAGCAATGCATTATTGAATAGACCATCAACCTTCATTTATTTCAATCATGCAATGGTGCTAACTTAGGAAATTTTGATGGGTGGCTAGAAAGTCATTAAATATTCTTTGTGTTGCAACCAATGTTTTAAAACCCGGCCCGGCCCTTGACCTGGATTGGTGGCCGGGTCGGTTCAACCCAGGTTGACTCAGAAAGAGGGATTTGTCAATTTTTCTTTGGAATGAAATTGTGTCCTCTTAAACAAGTGTGCAAGATCCATAGGGGATGTGCACTTCAGTCACTTTAAATGGACCCCAAATCCTCATGTCCCTACAGCCCAAATCCATAGCCTCCCTTCAGGCCCAAAAAGTTCCTGATGAGATAGAGACCTAGCGATTTGAGACCTGATGATCTGAGACACTGAGATCTTGGCTAGCCGAGCCTTCCAAAATTCCAGTCCTTGAAGAATTGTGCCAATCTAAGAGTGGTGGCTTCCCCTCTCCCACCTTCATCTCCCTCTCCTCCCTGGTGGCCCTGATGGAAACGGCAGACCCTCTTCCCCCTTCCTCCTCCCTCTACCAAACTGTCGAGACCCCGATCTCGCCACCCAAGCCCAACACCTCTTCCCCTACCATGGCCTTGCCTCCACCTCGTCAATGCCACCCGTGTGTTGAGGAGATCATCCTCAGTGTGGAGCTCGTCAGAGTCAAGGAGACCTCTCTCGATCGTCCGGCTCCAGCAGGGCGACATGGTCCTCCAACTCCTCCAACTCCTTCCCCTTCCCTCCCCTCTCCTTCCCCTGGTTGGCAAGGTTTTTTTTTTTCAACCTGAAACAGCCCGGTCGTCCGAGTCACCAGTTCCACCGACTGGGCTTGAATGACCCACCCAAGTTAACTCTGCATGACTTGCCCTGATTTTTGACTGGGCCCGGTTGAACCTAATCAAACCGGCAAGGTCTGTCCAGGTTTTAAAAAACTGGCTGCTACAACAAGCTCCTTTATAGAAGTACTGCCCAATGTCATTAGTTCTGAATGGATCAAAAAAATTGAGATATAAGTTGTTTAGATTAGACTATTTGATGGTTAATAATTTACTTGAAGTTCATATCCATCTCGGGTGACTAATTTTACATAATAAGGGTTATCGGGGATGTGTGGTTTTCCTTCATCTTGTTGGGTATAAATCAGTCATTGGTTTCTCCACGTTCATGCCATTTTGAGCAACTAGCATGTAACACTTCACAATTCAAACAATCGTTTATCACTTACTTGGTTATCAAAAAAACATGTAGTCCTGTGGTCCAAAGAAGGACAGTTTTTCCCACTTCGTTTTGTTGCCTCTTAGTATATCAAAGAATCACTATCTCTCCATCAAAATGTACATTCCCCAATGTGTGGGCAAAAGATAATCAACAGAAACAACATTAGGAATGAACCATTTTCTTTTGCACGCTTGTTGTAGATCATTCTCTTCAAGTAACACAGTAGTTTTTATGAAAGTTTGTCACAAAAGGCCATTTCTGGTCAATAGGCACAAAATTGTGGATATCCTGAAAAAAGGTACAACTGATGAAAGACAAACTATTTTTAGCATAGAGATGAAAAATTGCTAAAAAGTCTTTTGATTTACCAAATTCAATGTGAGTTTCACTGCATTGGAATGTGTGCAAATAAAACTTCCTTTTGAGCATGCAACGTCAATTTTGGAATTCGAGCATGCAAAGTCAATTTTGGAGCATTCAATGTACACGCTAATGATCAAATGTTTGTGCATCACCGTATGGGGATCTAGTTGGTTCAATTTAGGTCTACATAAATTCTTTCAGGTCCCAATATGTCTTTCTTCTTGGAATTGACGTCATTATAACAATTGACTAGATGTTGTGAATGTTTAGGTTGTAAAGAACTGAAATTTACTGGAGGCAGCCTGAATTGAGCCATAGGTAAGGTTGCTTTCATTGCTTTACTCCAACATAAACCAATACAGCACAAAATGTTCTTCATGGATCAGATTTGGCTGTATCATAAAGTTTTGGATAACCTGGTTATATCTTAATCTACATTCTCATTGTGGTTTATGGGTGAGCCTGCCATTTTGCTGCTTCCACACTTCGTAGATCTAGCTAAAACAAAAAGTGTATCTCGTCTTAGAGCCATCAATCAAGTAAAAACAATGGTCTCAGTAACTACAACACCTCACAAAGCCAAATTAATACTGTTGCTTTCACACAGACACAAGGAGAGTTTTTTTAGTATTTGTGAGCAAAACAAAGAATATTATCCTTAGATTTCATATTTTTATTAAATTCATAGTTTTTTCATTGGATGGAAGGGGTATAAGCTACTGCATTTGGAAAGGAAAAAGTACACCAATGTATGCTTATGTTTCATATCAATTGATGGTGAATTTGTACCCAAAATAAAAAAAAGTGTGTTGAGCAATATACCAATCAAACACTGTGCCAAAAAAAGAAATCAGACACACTGTCAGACAAAATTTGCAACAGATAGAGGGACTACATGCTACTGCATTTGTAAAAGAAAAAGTACACCAAAGCATGCTTTTGACTCATTTATCAATTGATGGTGAATTTGAACAAAAAGACACAACAGTTTGTTGAGCTATAAAACAATCAGACATTGTGTGCCAAAAAAATCACACACATTTTGTACGACAACATTTGCAACAGTGATTGGACATTTTCTGTCGAACAGAGTAAGTAATGAAACCTGTTGAAAACAGGAACCTATTTGCAATACATAGATTATAATGTAACTACCACTATATCTTAAGCAAACATAATACCAGGAAAGCTTTGAGGAACCGATATGCAATATATAGTTTATCATTTATGTCTTAAATAAACATAATAATAGGAAAGTTTTGACTCTAAGCGCACACCTTAGATAACAAGACGATATAATTATCTTAAACACCAATCAGCAAACTATTTTTATTTTTTAATTGCACTTAATCTTAAGATGGTCTTGCATGATTTCAAAACCCCAAATATCAAAATTAGATATATAGATAAAAACAATGAGAAGGAAAAACAACTCCTGGGATTCAAACTTGTATGTTTCTTCACATTTGATCTTCAATTTAGCTACTTGACTCAGACAACCCTTATGAGAAGACCTTGCACTTTTTTCTGCTCAGAAGAAGACTTTGCACAATTAAATCTATAACTTATTCAAGTTGCCATTTTTTTTACTTTTTCCAACTATTTTATACTCAAACTGAAGGCATCCTACACAAGGTATACGCATCAAGAGAAAGGGAAACTAGTAAATTCTGGTGTCATCACCATCAGGGCAGTAAAGACTAGCAATTATGAAAAGTAAAAGCATAGGTCTAGCACTTTATTCTCAATGGTAATAGTAGTTACATATTATGTAAAAATTCACAATTCATTGTAATGCCAAAACTGTGAGAAGAAAAATGTATACCTTGCACCATTGTCACCGAGACCATGAAGCCAAACAACAGTTGCCAGGTGTCTCCCTTTGGGCTTGACTACATGAGTTCTTCCAAATTCATAAGTTGTTCCTGTATTTTCGTAGAATTTATGTGGATGAATGACCCAAATATAAACTTTAGGAGTAACTAAATGATGATTAATAGAGTAACATCAAAAGGAAAAATACATACAAAACAGCAAGAGTAAGTTTATTTCCAAGTTTTAACAAAGCAAAAAGAGAAAGGTTTAATTCCAAGTCCCAGTGGCTGTAACTTCTTTTGTAACTTTATTTGCCGGAAGTGTCTCCGGAGACATGTACATATAACAGAACAGAGGGACTAATCACTTGCTGTTGAAAGGAAGAGCTTGTACCGCCCACCTATGCAAAAGCTGAAATGCATGGGTTGTACAAAGGCCCCTCACACCAAAAACACATTCGGTTTGTTTTAGCAAAAACGCACACACATGCGGAACCAAAGAAATAAGCAATGTGTCACCTAACGATATTTCATTTTTTTTCCTTTTTTTTTTTTGCCTTAAGTTCACCCAACAAATATTAAGTCTACAAACATCTAGAAACCCAGAAGTAGAAATGGCCAAAGGATCGGTGCATTTCCTAATCCGGTTATATAGTAAAATGTCAGATTGAAAGAGAGAACATTTCTGACCAGGACCCAGAGAGCTACTCCCACGGCTCATCCTGACAACTTTGGTCGCGCGAAGAGCAGACCTCACAAACCCAGCTCGTGAAATGACCGGAGACAGGTCCTGCAATCATCAGAAGTCACCAAATTGAACTCTCAATTCATTCATAATTGGGCAAAAGAGTAAAACCCATGAAACTAAGAACATCAATGGTTCGCACGATCCAGATTTACAGTAGAATCAGACAGCCCCTACCACATGCAAAAAGCATACCAACTTTTTGGCCAGAAAATCCACCTACTGGCACGAGAGCCATGTATCAACCGCTCGTGCGAGAACATCTATATTTGCAGGCCAACAAAAAAACACACGCTAATATTTTATAGAAGAGGAAAGAACGAACAATGAACATAGAAAATCGTGAACATAGAGAGAGAGAGGGGACGAACATGGAGGACGGAATGACAAGACAACATTTTCACCGGAAGGGGATAGACAAAAGATAAAAAAAAGGCGATTTTTATTTATGCTTTTTTTTTCTTGTTACGAACCTGGAATTGCGATGTTGCAGCAGAAGCTATGTTCCCTTTCTTCCTTCTGTCTCCAGTTTTCAAGGAACATTTTCCCTGTTTAAATATATGGTACTGTCCCGTTAATGCGGCAAGCGCAGATGGGCGGCACGATCCACATGTGCCCCATCCTGTTCACATCGGCCGTGCGATCTTGATCGTGTGGCTAGGGGAGTGGGGGTAAAATAAACGCATCTACCCTACAGCCGCCAAATCGTGATCTAGCGGTTGCCCATAGCGCTTTTTAATTATTCTAATATTGAAATACCTAATTTGAAGAGATAATTTAAAATTCCGGTTGTAAACCTAATACCTTTGGCTACCAAGTTATACGTGAAGAACCCATTTTATTATTTAAATATTATTAATTAATAGGGTTCACAAAAATCGCATTGGAGTATTTTTCATTCGCATATATACTTAAGTATGACCACATCTCTAATGGGATTGAGTTGTATTTTGTAAAACCCAACCCGACCTAAGATAGAAATCACAGTCCACAGGCCCAACCCTACCCAACTTGACTTTAAGATATGAATTAATTTTTTTGGATCGACTTGAGATAGGAACCAAAAAACCCAAAATCCAAAATATGAACTAAGATATTTATTAAGGGACCTTACCCCCTTAATTTTATATCTTTCAAAGAATAGGAGTTATATAAAGTTATTTTTTTCCACGAGTTAGGTTCGAATAGATTAAAGTATTAAAAAATAACTAATCTATCTCAACGCAATATAAAGAGGTTTTGACAATCTTAATAGTTGAAATTTAGACCACTTTAACTTATGAGCCTTATGAGTTTTAATTTTATGACTTGGATGAAGTAGGCAAACTTCAAAAAAACTAAAGTTTGGTTGTGATAGTTTATAGTTTAGTGAGTCATGTTGAACTCCCGTATTTTAATATTATGTTATAGAAAACTTTTATAACTTACATTTATGAAACAAAAAATTCATAAATGTGGTCACAGTATTAATTGTTAATCATGCATAATTAATTATATGCTTATATAACTTGTAGATGGTTATATTGATGTTTACTATTGAATGCCTTAGTTTATAGTATGAGGTATTATGATGTATTTATTTATATTGTTAATTTATTATACTTATTTAGTCATTTAATTGAGTATATTAGTATATTTAACATTATCTTGATACATTCTCCCAAGGATATTTAGGTTGGGAACATTGTACTTGAAAATGATGACAAATTCTCTTGTAGCTAATGTAGGATTTTTACTTTTTATTAGCAAACTTTTATAGTATGTATTTGAACATAAATATGTAAGCATCAATTACTTATAATTATATATATTATAAATTATGGCATGTACTCAATGAGATTTACTGTTTTTTAATGTGATTTAACCTTATTGTGTGTGTGTGTACTCCAAGATAGTTTTTTTATCAATAATTAACTAAAAGTTTTGAAATTTTAATTTTTGCTCATTATTTATGAGGAAAAAAATTAAAATCTTAAGATGTGTCATAATCATTATGTATGTTCACTTTATACTAAAAACAAAAAATAGTTAAATAATTAAATTAAAAACAAAAAGGAAGACATAAAGAAAGGAAAAATATTAAAAGCTCATTTCATTTCCCTTCAGATAAATCACTACTAAGCTAATCTACATTTCTTTGGTATGGAAATAACATAAATTTTTAATAATTTTTCCTGTAATAAATTTCTACAGCATATAAATTACGCATGCACCATCTATCCTAAGGATCAACAAGATCGACGACTCATGTAAATACAAAATAGGAGTAACTCCCGAAGGGTAGTATTCCCAGAGTATTTCTTCAATGATGGTCACATAATATTTGGAGTTCACAAAGTTTTTGCATAGTCTGTTACAACTTCCATTCAAACAGAAGAAATCAGCAAAAGGTGAGTCACTAACATTTACGAAATGTTTTCCCGGCTAACTTTCCCTGACGAGCTTTGTAACCGATCCAACTCTCCACGTCCAAATCAGTAACTTGTCCACATTGGGTTCTGAATGCTGCACATTGATTACAAGTTGCCTTCTATATATCATGTCCGGAGCCTTATGTGAGCTAATCACATGGCTCCGGTAACGGAGCCCGGTCATGCGTCACCGGAGCTAATCACATGGCTCCGGTGACGGAGCCTGGTCAGGCTAGATGCGTCCTAACTTTTATTGTTCAATACAGCTCAACATCTTCATTAGAAAAACCATTTGGCATTGGCAAAATCGAATAATTTACACTTCTGATCCAGATTGAGGAATCAATTTGGGGGTAACTTAAACTGTTAATAGGAAGCAACATTTGAAGTCTACCGGCCGGACAAAACTGACATGCTGAAGGAGTAGGTTGATGTAGTGGGGAGCTGAGTCTCCAGCGGGAGGGCGATACCTGCGGTGGCGCGCACTCCACCGCCACCGGGATCAACCATCGTTGATTCGTCGATCGACAGGAGATCTACAACGATCATCTCCGTCTCCGGTGGCACATCGACCGGGGCCCGGCCTTCGAGCATTGCCACCACTCGACCCATGCTGGGCCGCAGCTTAGCCTTCTCCTGGATGCACCACAGTGCCACATTGGTTAGCAGAATGACCTCTCTTTCATCAATTTCACCACTCCTGATCAGCCTCTCATCCACCACCTCCATCAGCTTCCCTTCCCTCACCTTCTCATTCACAATTCTCGGAAAATACGACCACCTCCTAGCCGAACTGTGGCCTTCGCCGACCAGGAGCACGTTCCTCCGGCCGCCGATGAGCTCCAACAACACCATCCCATAGCTGTAAATATCTGATTTCTCTGTAACTCCATGCTCCAAAAGCCACTCGGGGGCCAGGTACCCTCTAGTCCCCCTAATGGTGGTCACCACCCTGCTCTCATCCTTGCCCATCAATTTCGACAACCCGAAATCGGACACCATCGCCCGGAAATTCTCGTCGAGAAGTATATTCTCCGGCTTCACGTCGAGGTGTAGGATCTTCGATCGGCAATCATGATGAAGATAAGCAAGAGCTTTTGCAACATCTATGGCCACCCTGTACCTAAGTGCCCATGGAAGCCAATCCTCCCTTGGAGAGTTTCTGCCCCTGTAACGACGCCCACTTCTCTCCCGGTCCGGGAAGATCCAATTGTCCAAGGAGCCATTGTGCACAAAGTCGTACACCAAGTAGCGGGCCCCGCCGGGGACACAGCAATAGCCGAGCAGGCGAACCAAATTAACATGCTGCACACTTGCAATTGCCCGGACCTCGGCCTTGAACTCCTTCTCGCCGTGCTCCGCGCCCTCGATCCGCTTAACCGCCACCTGGGTGCCGTCGTAGAGGATCCCCTTGAAGACCGAGGCGGAGGCGCCCCGCCCGATCAGCGCCTGGAAGTCGTCGGTGGCCATTTTGATCTCCTCGTACCGGAATTTGGTTGGTAGGCCGGCAACCTTCCTGAGGAAGCTGTACTCCACCCGGAGCTCCTCCCCCTCCACCGCCAGCCGCCTCGCAGACAACATCCTCTGATGCCGATCGGAGAAGTACTGGAACAGCGCCCAGATGAAGATGGCGAAGATGATGGCAAAATTAGCGCCGGCGACGAGGAAGAACGTCTTATTGGCGCCAAGGGAGACCCGGAGGACGATGACCAAGATGAGGAGAAAACCCACAGAAGCTGCGGCCGCGACTTTGGATCGGCTGACCTCCATTGGAGCCAGGGGGACTCTACCCAGCCGTTGAAGGGGAAGGTTTTACTTATGCTTCTTGGTTGAAATCGCAACTTGCCATGGTTTTGTTTAAAATTCGGCGCGGCCCGGCGCCACGACCACTGGGACCTGAAAGTCGTCGGCGCTTCTAATATTTCGGCGACATATGGATTATGGACTCGCTGATGGGTCCCACTGATGGATCCCATACTTAAAAGCAAAGCTGAGTCCCATTTTTTGGTTGGTAGCTCTTCAACTGCCCATTTTACAGGAGCCGTCGATCCTGAAAATCGATGGCTTGGGTAACGTTGGAATAGTTCTACGTGCTCTCCCTGAGTACTCAATAAATAATTTAGTACCCAATGATTTCTCTCAGCTCAGTTTTCCTATGCAAAAAGTGTACACCGCTCAGGCTCTTAAAACCGAAAATTTGATGACAGTGATCGTGTGGCGAGTAATACTTGGGGCAAACGTAGATAATATTTCCTCCGCCTCAAAATAAGTGGATTATTTAATTTTTAAAATAATTTATTTTAAAAAATTAAATAAGACGAGATAGAAAGTACATCTGAGTTAAAAAAAGAGAGGTATATTAATTTAAAATTAAATTTAATATAATATTTAAATTTATTTTAAAAAATTTTATTATCAACCATGATTCACATTTAGCATTGAATTTTTAAAATTAAATTTAAAAAATTCTACTTTTATTTCTAAAAAATTTAATACCCAAACAATTCGTAGTGTTCGTATGAAGGTTATGTACCGGGCTTCATGACTCGTGCTCAATGACCATGTTATGTGGGGTTCTTAATTTATTACGTAGAGTCTAGGATGCCATCTATATACCATGTTAGGAATATGGAGCCCATCCAAATTTGAAGTGTCTGCATGTACATGTAGACGCCCTTAGAATGTTGATGTAGCATGACTCTTTTTCTTAAATTTAATATCAGCATCTTAGAGTTTATACTGGGTCACATAAGGTGACGGAATTAAGATTTCATTTTTTAAGAAGCCAAGAAATTAATATAAAAAATTTAAAATAAAATTAAGATTTAGAATATTGTATATTATGATTGAAAACGTATGAATTAAAACTTTTGGTTTGCTTCTATTTATAATACCCAATAAAGTTTTAATTAAATATATTCATAAGCTTGCTGGCATTTTATATCATTAGGCTACAAATTCAACAACTTCCATTAATAAGGGAGACTCATCACCTTAATCTCTTTGTATTATAATTATTAAATTTTCAAAGTCTCTGTGTAATTATTTAACTCTATAAGGAGAATTAGTCATCCAATTAAATCTCAAAAGCGACAGCCCTTTTTTTTCCATCTACTTATTACAAGTAATACTTTTTTTTTCTCTCTTTTACGGTTTTGTATTCTTTCCATCCTAAATTAATAGCTCTATTTAACAAAAAAGTTTGTTTTATATTAATAGTTTTATTTTATTTATTTTAAGTAATTAGATACTTAAAAAAAATATTATAAACTTATTTTCATTTATTTTATATGTGAGTTTCATCATTCTATAAAAATTACTATTTTTTTAAATATACCTATTAATATAAGTGAGAGGAGTAGTTTTTTTTGTCTTATTCAATTTAATAGTTAAACTTCATAGCCTATTGTTACATTGTACCTCAATTTTTTTAAAGAAAAGCAAGAGCGCCATGGCCCGCCAACCCCTCTCCCCGCCCTTACAGCTTAGAATTCCGTCCCTGGTCACATGCGAGGGATATCTGTGGGATTTCTACTTTGACCTTTTGATGTATGGATGATGAGCATGCCCTATATAAACATCCTCCGAATGGCATCACATAAGCTTCGAAATTTCCATATTATTGGCACCAAATAGCAAGTAAGTCCACGCTACTTTAGCGATTTCTCTTGTGGATGGTGAAAGTAGTAGATGGAGAATTCCGTGTTTTTATGGATGTCACGTCTTAAGACCAATTCAGGGGGAAGCTAATCGACCACGTCATTAGCTTATAATAACCCAAATTTCTTTGTGCGACGAGAGACATAGTTATCATAAATCAACAGTAGCTTATCTAAAGTTTGAATATGAATTATGAAACCATGCGTAGAATTATGAGTGATAATTTGTTCAGTACCTGACAACATTACCACAATTAGTAATTAACCAATCAACCAGTTCTGATCAAGAAAATAGTACCGTGATCGCCAACTAGAATAATTCGTTCATCCTAAAAAAAAAGAATTACTTGTCTGCTTTTAAGTTTTACAGCTTTTAAGTTTTACCATGATCAAATGAAGCAATCACTGATACATCAGCTTTGAAATCCACAGACAAAAAATCCCCTCATACCCTCTTCAGTATTTTAGGATATACCAGGGTCTGCGGTGAATACGACTGTGAGGCAGGTAGCTAAAATTTTACTTAGCTTCTATGTCACAAGATATTCTTAGATTTTCGGACCGGGTCCTAAGCCTCCGTTCGTAAGCAGACCAACCGATCCTCTTGGACACAAAGACCTATTCAAAGCAACCTCCATATGTCACGCTTGCTGGCGCTAACACAGTAAAAGGGATGCTGTATTGCTGTTAAGCATCGTATAACATGGCATCTGCACTAGTCATGTCTATTACAGTCGAAAGGTGGTAGGTGTATTGAAAGATGTGGGTGTTATAAATATTTGAGGGAATTGACGGCGGGATTTGATCCTCTATAAGATAGCAGTTGCATTGCCCCTCCTAGTCGTCGGACTCCCTTTTTGAAGAAAAAACTGAGAATTCACACTGCCATCCAGTTGACACTCTTTTCCACCAAATTATGAAGCTCAGTGGACCCAACAGATCAGTTGGCAGAAAACATTACGTCGTAATTTGAGCACTCCCCTTAAACTGTAGGAAGGATGTCCGGATAGCAGTTAACGGTTTCTCCCTTCTCAGTTCTCAAGAAGCATTCGTCTTCAACACTTCCCAGTAAATCTCGTCCACCTTGGCCTCCCCCGGGCATCACCTTTTACATCTCATACCAGAGTGTTTACAACTTAGACCATATATTCCCTCCTATCTTCACAGGTTCCTCCACTCTCTCTGTCTGCTTGCTTCTTCGATCCACACTATTAGATTCAACAGCCCGATCTTGCATGGGAGTTGAAATGCAGCGTAAGTTCTGGGAAATTTGAAATGAGAAGTTTTAAAGAACTGCACGGAATAAGAGCCCTGGATTAGGATTTGGAAACAGCAATAGATGGATCCGATAACGTGTTCTCTGTGGAAAGCATGCTTAGCTTAGCCTTGTGAGGGTAAATTTGTATGCACCACAGGTTTCTTCCGGTTTAAGACTACATGTAGAAGAAGACAAAGATTCGAAATGTTTTTATATGAAAAAAATTAACATAAGCCTAGGCTCACACTCTCATATGCCCTAGGGTGAACCAAGATCCAACTGCTTGCATTAATGGAGAAGGCGGGCAAGTGATTCAAACTCACCCTTTCCCTCAATAATTAATACACACCATCTAATGGAAAACTACCGGCTCACGATGCCCACGCTCACGCTGACTTGCACAATTCCAGGCTCATATGCATAGGTCTCTTTTTATATACCTCATCCTAATGGATCAGGATGAGGACCACCATTATTTCTGTAATGCAATAAACGGGGCTTCAAAATTTTTAGTCATATTTGATCACTGAATAGCAGAAGATAAGATTTCCCAACAAACAAAATAATGTTGCACCAGCAGACAAGCAAGCTTTGAAGCGCTAGGCAAAATACCAGAAGGTTGTTTACTACACAGTACATTGCAGAATACCATTTTCTGTCTCATCAAGACTTTTATTCCTTCAAGGAAAATGCATGAACCAATCAAATTAGTGATCATCATGGCCATGACCGTCAGGTGGTCCACCTTCACCAATGACTTCCAGCTGCATAACATAAAGATAACTGTAAGAAATCAAGCTAAAAACTAAATGAAACTATATGGGAAGCTAAAGATTTAATCTACAAATGAGCTATCAACCACAAGTATCCAACTGGTATCCCTCACGAACAGAAAACAACTAGCTTTCTCACTATTCCCTATAGTTTAATGATTCAATCAATACAAATGCAAATCTTCCTGAAACAAGCTTCATCCCAAGACCTTTACCTGCGAGCCAAAAGCTCATCCAACACAAAGACTAAATGATAAATAAAAATTTGGCATGTTTCTCTTACCGCAAAGTATTGAGAACATACAGGGCACTCATGCGGCTTGCCCTTTTCCAGCCAAAACCATACAACATCATGTTCATCCTCTGCATATGGACCAAAAGGCATACTGTTGAAAATTACATCTGACAAGTACTTAAAATGATATCTGACATGTACTCTAATAAACAAGTCACTGCTATATCCAATCATGTTGCACAGATGAAAAACCAAAGACCAAATCACCATACCGCCTTCGCCACCAGGACATCCTACAATTCTTTTGTCATAGTATGATTGAACTACAGCAGGTGCTTCCTACAAAACGGCAGGAAAGAGAATTAAATAGGAAGGTTTATTGCCTGCGAGCTAAAAGTAATCACATTGTAAAGTTTGATAATGTAAGCAGCTTCAATACTAATTCCCATAAAATCAGCTTCATATTTTAATGCAACCCATCTACGTTAACATGGCCTAAGATGAGGAGTCACATCATTCCATCAAACCTTGCAAATGAGCTGCTTCCATTTTGTGAAAAGTGGTACAAGTCATCCAACGCCGTGAAATCATAAGCCTCATAATCTAAGAAGTATGGCATAAAGACCATCCTCATCCTCAACACTTTAACCGACTAGTATGGAATTGGCAACATGGATTGCGCTCAGCCATTTAGCCCTGTGATAGACTATTTGCATATCCAGATTGCACATTGCGAAGTCTTTTTCTCACTAGGTCCTTCTAAGTAATTTTGGGTCATCTTGTTTTTCTTCCAGGAGCCTCTATAAGCCATTAATCACATTTACATTTCCTTACAGGTGTTGTTTGTGATTTTCTTTGAACATAGACAAATCAACTAAAAATGGTTTCTCAATGTATAACAAATTGAGTTACCTGTATATTTCCCCTACCGTAAGTATGGCTTAAAGGAAAATTATACATATTAATATCAAAAGAAAATTTGCATATTGCATAAATATCATTAATCAAATTTTTCGTCAAGAATAGGCCTCCCTCCCCACCTCTGGTTTCTCTCCATGTGTCACAAATTGTAGTTACCTGTAAATTTCCGCCACTGAAAGTATGGTTTAAAGGAAAAACATACATATTAATATCAAAAGGAAATTTGCATATTGCATAAGTCTAACTAATCAAAATTTTCTTCAAGAATAGGCCTCCTTCCCTCTCTCTCTACCTAGCTAGAAATTTCTGACCTATGTCCCTCCCTCCCTCATTTCTATTTTCACACTCCGTGGCAGACTCTGACACTGGAACCTGAGGGATGACTCCCCCCCCCCCCCCCCAACACAGACAAAAATCAAGTTTCCTTATAATGGGGTGGTCTTTTCAAGATCTTTGATATACCTTAGTTAGAACGATGTGGCCCCTCTATGTTCCCAAGCAGACTTGACAGCTCAAGCAAACCTAGCCAAAAATTCACACATACAAACACTCACTCATACAGCTAATATTAGTTTTTTAGTTTTTTCTTTCGAGGTTTCTCTGACTCTCGTTTAACTCTCCATTCTCACCTTTTTTCTTGTTAAACAACTCTCCCTCTCAAACATCTTTCTCCGTTTTTCACTGAAATATTAAAACATTATTTTGTCCATGCCCATTTTTTTATGTGCCTTGCAATATCTTTCTCCTTTTGTTGCTAAATAAATAAAACATCCTTCTCCCTCCTTTGATGCCTATTTTCCTTCTGTACGCCTCTGCCTTTTCTCCTCTGGTTTCGAACGCCTACTACCTTCTTTCTCGTCCAGTAAGGTAGTATAATGGGTGCCATGCTCTCCTCTCAAGGAAAGGTATAAAGTAACAGTTTTATATTATTATCTTTAATTTCTAACTAATTGTTTAGTAACATAAAAAATTGCAGATGTTGGCACATAGGCAATTATAGATGAATTTAGTACAGTGAAAGAGTGTCAAACACAACTTGCTGATTTTTTTTTCTTTTTATGAATGGACTTATACTATTTTGCAGTTCGAACATCCTTTTTTAGCATTATTTATCTAAAGAGAAAATCTTTTGAAAATTTGTACTGTCATATTTACTTTTGACCCCCCTTAACATTTTTTTCAGCTCCATTCCTACTCTGACCCTAACGAGGATACAATTGACAATGACACAAGGATAGTGATCCATCAAGTAATACACTGTAACTATCCGAATCTGGAGCCCAATAAAATAAAAAATAAAGGGCACGTAAAACTTGATTCCATTGAACATAGATTACATATAATTATACCAAGTTCCAGAACTCAAAATTTCAGGCAATTGCATACCAACATGCTTAAACCTTAAAATCACAATAAAATTTCAGTCCAACAATGTAAGAACATATATTAAACATCATAATTTTGTTAAATCGCCTCAGGCAATCAATGGAAAACAGTTTCAAGGGTATTAATACAATAATGACAGGGTGGCTTTGGAGATAAGCAATAAAAAACACGATTCAAGTCAATTTGACTATGAAAATAACAGTCTTCTATCTAATTACTGAATAAGAAAATATTCAGTTGCATATCTGTAAGAAGCTAATTTATGACACTATAATTGCTACTGATGAGTACATTCTGAAAATTTGTGTTTTAAACGCGATATTGTAAAGATAATGCATTTGCATCGAAGGCCTTAGGTAGACAGTAAAGAAATTAACTACCCATGCAAATCCTCAGTAATAGAACTTAATTGAACTTATATCCTCAATTAATAAAACCTCTAGAAGATAGAATTCAGAACTCCACAATGCTGGGAGTATGCAGGAAATATCAAAGCAAGAATGTAACAACCCAATTTTCTAGAGGAATTTTTTTTTCGATAATCAAATTATCTTACTAGATGGCATAAAAATACAACTCTGAATAAAATATTCTCAATACTGAAAATTTCGCAAGAAAATTTGGTTGTTCATTTCCCATGACCTTTGGTTAGGATGATTACCATGCCAGTGAAGAAGTGAATCCTAAAGATGACTAACACCTACATCTTATCAGAAAAGATTCAAAACCTATGATTTGGATCGGATTTACATCATCTGACGTCAAGTGCCTACATACTACTTCAAGGTAGAAGAGCATTGGATCCACCCATAATTCTGTATACCCTCGCATGATACTACATGAAATGCATCACCCAACATGTTAATTTAATCATGCATACACACTACACAAAAGCTTGTAATAAATTTCTACCTTTTGATCTCCATGCGTAACGTACTACAATGAAATCACTAACTATACTCCCTGAAAAATTGTACATCATACTTGATAGAATGAATAACTCAGCACCAAAGCAACCTTTAACCAATACCTCAAAGCCTCTATGTTCCATCTCCTAGCAGCCCCTTCAGCATCCTCAGGACTCTTCTCCAATCAAATCCCTCATAAATTATGGATATAAATTCCTCTTATTATAGAGAAAGATTAGTATCACATTACTTTCATCTAAAATAAAACAGGCATATTCAATTATCTGTGAGTATATCTTTAGAATCCTATTCAAGACCACAAAGAAAAACCCGAGATGAAGATGCCAAAGGCAGCAAGAATCATTGAGAAGAAGGGAAAAAGAATTCATATAAGGTCGGCATTAGAGTATAAGGTACATCATTTTACTGAAGCAAACTTAATCAAACGGACTAATCAAAGAAAAGTAACAGTAACATCATCCGCAAGTTGTTTCAAACAATGAAAGGCACATAAAAAAAGAACAGGTTTTGATTGTGCATTTCCCCAGCAACTTTGCAATCAACTTGGAGCAGTTATAGTGAAAACAACGCTATAAGCTTTTATCAACTATAACCTCTCATTTCACAAGCATAACATGGTAAATCAAACATTTGTAATGCTATCATCATTTTCACAATCCTCAAATATAATCCTCACCTTAGTACCAAACGGTCCAACTGGCGCATCCATATCGAAACGCTTCTTTCCCTGAAACCACATCAAATGTAGCATAAACAGTCGCAAATACGTCCAATCAAAACCAATACCAGGAACAACTCCAAAAAAAAAAAAAGACGAAGTCACACA
Organism: Saururus chinensis; assembly: GCA_035235625.1. Taxonomy (NCBI): domain Eukaryota; kingdom Viridiplantae; phylum Streptophyta; class Magnoliopsida; order Piperales; family Saururaceae; genus Saururus; species Saururus chinensis. Next base: position 20,709,471 of record CP141143.1, read on the forward strand.
CCTCCAGCTCGGCCTCAATCTCCTCCCGTTCGTGCCCGGTCGCAATCGGCATTACATCCTCCACCGTCTTCTTCCCCTTGGACAAAATTGTATCTGCCCACAGATTCCACGCACAATCACAATCAACGCCCCGAATCAACCCAGAAACCCTCATACAAAGAGAACCGGAATACAGACCCACAATCAAGCTTACCGGCGTCGGTGGTGGCCTGCTGGGAGAAGAGAGGCGGGGAGTTGCGGAAGGGGGATATCGCCGGCGAGGAGGAGCGGAGGGACGCGAAGGATCTGCTGGGCAGAGCGCGGGATTGGCGGGCGGCGATGGCAGATCGCCACGGGCCCAGAGCCTGAAGCCGCCTCCACATCTCTCTATCCCTTCCTCTAACTCGAGACTTCGATGTTCTAAGGTCGCCCCCTCCGAGCCTTCTTCCGACGAAATGTCAATACGAGGGACAGTCGCAGCACACAGGTTTTAGGATTTAGAGAGGAGATGTCAATTTCGAAATTTATAGGGAGGCGACGGGAGTGGATCCCGCCAGGCACAGCGTGGGGCCTGACGGGAAGATCAACGGTTGGGATGTAGCCTGTAGGTTGGACTTATTCGAGCACGTGGGGGGCGAAGCACGGGAGATGCTCGCAACTTAGCCGTGACTGCTCTGCAGCCGCCGGGGAATTTTCAGGCGCGAACACGATTTACAAACCGTCAGATTTGATCGAACGATTCATATAGAGACTCTCGTTTTGATAAGAATTTTCGAGCTTCCCAAACTACCCCTGCCTTAAAACTTCTCCTGATCCCAGGCCCATGGCCTTCCATCTCCTCGGGCCTCCGCCGTAGGCGCTTCATTTACAATCCGTCCTCTTGTACACGGTGGCGCTATTTGACTTAATTTCCCTCATAAAACCCAAATTGGCTCAATTCTTAATTAGTATATTTTTGGTATCTTATATTAATAGTTATATTTGGAATAATAATACCCAACTACTTAAGTTGAACAAAAAGAAGTTATTAACATAGAATAAATTTTTTTTTCAAATTGAGCTATTAATTTAAGATGGAGGGAGTATTATTTTTTTATTTTAAAAACTTTATAGGTAATAGCTTTTAGTTTGAAATATTCATTACATTATGGGTTAAGCGGTAAATCCTGATCATTTACTTACTTGAGTTAATATTCTCAAGTTCTATCAAGGGGACAAAGCAAGGTTAAGGAGTTGCCTGACCCCTATGTCTATACAATGGGCTAAGGGGCTAACAACATCCTAGTTTAGCTAGATAAATATTATTAATCATCCTAATATAATATTAACTAAAAAAATAATCTCAACCCAAAGCCTAAATAATAAAATAAACTTGAGTTTTGTATCAATGACTACAAATAAGTCATATGATCTCTCCATCTTAAATTAATAGCTCCATTTGGTAAAATAAATTATTCTATATTAATAGCTCGAACACATGTTTAGACGTAACAAACAAATTTAAGGACTTCTTAATAAGAGAAAAAAAGATGCAAGGTAGTAAGAATGACAATGAAATCAATTTCCTCAACAAGATGATATAATTTAACAAAATTTCCTTTTACCTAATAACATAGTCAAATACTTTATATGGGAAACTTCGACTAGAAAATAATTGATAGATTGAATATAGAGAAATTATGTATTTCAATTTATCCCTTCTAGTGTAAGTATTTAGAATTCAACAAAGAATTAATTGTAAACCTAACTTTGAGATATAATTGTCATATGAATGCTTGCATTTACCATATATGCTAACATAATCAAATGGAGTTATATCTCCAAATATCACTTCAATTAATGAAAAGATTAAATGACCCATTTGTATAGATGCTTTTTCATTGTCATTAGTGATTTAATAACAAAATAATAAATAAAATTCTAGATCATTGCATTGGTTTTAATAAAAGTAACAAATGCCACAAATTAATAACTAATTTAATTTAAGAGGTATAAACAAATAAGGTAGTTTTGAAAGAAAATAATTGTTATAGAGAATAAGCATTTAATGGAGTTGGGCAAGGTAAAAGAGACTTAAGGAGTCAATTAAGTCATCAAGAAAGTCATACTTATTAGAGTTAGGAGTACCAAAGTTACTCGGTTTCTGTAGGAGCTAAGTTGAGTGAATTTTTAGAATATGAGTACTTTTAAAATTATGTTGTTTTTTATATTTTGTAATTTGTATCTGTCTCAATATTTTTGAACTTTAATATTTTTAATATATCTTATTTTGGATAGCCAAATTTCTAATTGTTCTATGAAGTTTTGTAATTAATCCAAAAGAATATTTACAAATGCATCAAAAGCATATTTACAATTTGCATAATATTATTTTCGTATGTCAAATTGGTAAAGAAGAAGAAGGTGTTGTGTTGCAGGTGGCCATGGCCAGAAAGGCTGTGACACTGCCACCTTTACCCACCAATTAGGGAAGAAAAAGAGGAAGCAAGCACAATGGAGGTCATGGTGGTGGGGGAGGAGTGGAACAAAAAGAGGACACTGGCATTGTGTCATGCCGTTGATGGCTCCAATGGTGGTGCCTCTGCCCCTAAACCCTGAACAAAAAGAGGACACTGGCATTGTGCCATGCCGTTGATGGCTCCAATGGTGGTGCCTCTGCCCCCCCCCCCCCCCCCCCAAAAAAAAACCCTCTTACTCACTCTTAAAATCTCTTATATTCACTTTTTTTAAAAAAAAAATTACTTCTTTTCTTTATCCCTCCTCCCCTACTTATCTCTTACCTGGGCTGGGTCGATATTACTTCGGCCCATAGTTCTAAAATTCTATTTTGACTTCAAAAGCTTTCCGAACTTATTTGTCTAAGTTAAGCTACATGATAATGCAAAAGTAGCATGATTTCATGTCTCGTACAAAAAATTTGATACAAACTCCAAATAATTACCTTAATGTGTTGTTCTTCTCCATTTTCTATGCACTCATGAATTATAAACCAAATAATTTCTTTACACATACTCCTTCCATGTCATATTAATTGTTTGGATTTTTAAAAAAAATGCTCCATATTAATTGACCTATTTTATGTTATCCTTCCCATAATAATTAGTGGGTGAAGTAAACATGGCTAGTGGATGAAGTAAAAAGTTAATAAATTTGTATTTAGCTGCTAGCCCAAGCAGGAAGAGTTACCCGAAGTAAAACACAAATAATTCGACCACCACATAGATGTTTTTCCAAATTTAAACAATTAATATGTGACAAATATAGATATTGCTTTCCACTTAGAAGTGCGGTTAATATAATTTCATCAAATGGACTAAATAGGCCCCAAAGGACTTGGACTTGTGTCAATTAATACAAACTTTACTTTGAAACTCATTTCGTAACATTCTAAGGGCGATCGAAATAACACTAATGACTTTTATCCTAACATTGGTACGGTTCCACTAACCTTCTATTTTTTTTTTAAGGACTCCATGACTCCATTACCTGATCTGGTGACCACAGGGTCCTAGCATGTACATAGGGCTTAACATAAGCATATAATTACTGGGTGATCCTTTTTGTAGCCATGCAAGATTAGCCCCTATATATATATACCCCTATGTACCATGGTCACATGTCATGGAGTCAGGCTAGACGTGTACAGCTAAATAGATAATCGCTGTGGCTAACTCATGTCATCACCATCTTAATTCACGACAGCTGCAAGCATTAATACCCATTTGGGGATTATGTCATGCTCTCATTCTTTCATTTAATTTGGATTAAATCAGGTCCCAATACCCAATTCCAGTAGTCTCCATGGAAAATAATTAAGCTGGCTACTGGTTAGTACAGTACCACCAGCTCAAACAAAAAAAACAAAAAAAAACGAAGAGGCCAATTTAGCTCTTATTTCCAACTTTCCCACCGGAGAGGTTCAGTCTTCAGGTGCATGTTAAACCCTAGTTCAGGTCATCTCTAGTTGCCCTCCTCCAGCTCCACGCTTGGCCGGTGGATCCTCCATATCATAGACGGAAGTGCCATACCTTGAGTTCTCCAACTTCTCGCCATCTCCCCACAGGGCATAGGCCTCCTCCCCATGAGCAGCGTCGTCCCCAATCTCCATGTCCTCGTCCGACATCCGCAGAGGGATCACCATTCGGATCAACAGGCATATGACGCTCGTCGAGATCACGTTCACTACGACGATGAACACAATCCCGGCCACCTGCATGCCCATCTGTCTCAACCCGAGCTTGAAATGGCCCGTGGAAAGGCCGTAGAGGAAACCCACGTACCGGCCCGGCGAGCCGTAGAAGTAGCGGTTGAGCTTCGGCACCGCAAAGATACCCGTGAGAAGCCCGCCGAGCATGCCGGCGACGGCGTGGGTGTGGAGAACGGCCATGGTGTCGTCGACCTTCTGGAGGAGCACCGATTTCTTATGGACCACCATCATGGTGTACCATGGGATGGACCCCGAGAAAATGCCCATGATGATGGCTGCCCACCCTTGTACCACACCTGTGACACACCATGATCAATGTATGTTAGCCAGAGCTGAAACCGAACTCCGGAATTCCACAACAATATGCTGATTTTCAGTAAATCGATTTATGAATGCATTTCGTAGTAGGCATTACCAGCAGCTGGAGTGATGCAGACAAGTCCGGTGATCATTCCCTGCACAGCGCCAATGACAGATGGTTTGCCGAAGAAGGCAAGGTCGAGAAAGAGCCACACAAGGAGGCTCGTGGCCGCGCACACATGAGTGTTGATGACGGCCAGAGATGCATCGACACTGGCCGAGTAGGGGTCACCACCATTGAACCCAGTCCAGCCCATCCACAGCAAACCGGCACCAGCAAGCATCAAGAGAATGTTGTTAGGTGGAAATCTTTCCCTGTCCTTGGTTAGACGAGGACCCACCTGAAATTCCATTCAAAAAACTTCTCATATAGTGGAAATCTGTCTGAGTATCATTCAGAATTTATGGTGCTATTTATCCATTTATGTAGAGAAAGTCCACACTTTGGGACTTGGGTGTGCATGCTTGTAATGTACATATATACGTACCCAATAGGCAGCAGTGAAACCGGCGACTCCAGAGGAGAGGTGGATGACATAGCCACCGGAGTAGTCGATGAGGCCAGCCTTGAAGAAAAAACCTTTGGGGGACCAGATGCTGAAGGCGCCAAAGGTGTAAGAGAAGGTGAGCCACAGCGGCACAAACACCATCCAGGCGTAGAAGTTCATCCTGCCTAGCAGGGCGCCGGCAATGAGGATGAGCGTGATGGCGGCGAAGACGAACTGGAAGAAAACCATGGTGGCCGAGGGGAAGGCCCCGGAGAAGGCCATTTGGAGGAGGAACCGCTCGTCGGTGGCGGTGTTGGGGACCCCGAGGAAGGGGAGGAGTGTGCTGCCGAAGGACATGCGGTAGCCCCAGAGCATCCAGCAGACGAGGACGCAGGCGAAGGCGTAGAGGGCCATGAAAGCCGAGTTGACGGCCCACTTCTTCTTGACGGCGCCTCCGTAGAGGATGATGAGTCCCGGCACGCTCTGCAGCCCGACCAGCGTCGCCGCCGTCAGCTGCCACGCGTTGTCGGCCTTGCTCAGCCACTCCGGGCTGGCCTCGGTGGGAGCAAGGTTGTCAGGGAGGTGGAAGGCCATATTACTCTTCAATTGAATTAGGTCTCCTTCGGTTCAGCTGAAAAGCTTAGTTTTGTATGGAGCTGCTCCGTCTGGCTTCATTTTATATCCTGTGAGAATCATTTGCTTGATTCTGACGACAAGCTGTATTCATGGTGGAATCGAAGCTTGTCCTTGTCAAAGCCTCATGGGTCTGCCTCTCTTGCTTTCCACAACTCATCTCTCCTTTGTCTTTGGTGATCTCGCTACTCTCTCTAGCATAAAGTTCGGCGGGCATTACCACGGATTTTAACGACAACTTCAAGGCCAATCATCAGTTCACAATCAGCTAGCTTTCTGAACCCATGCTTTTATGAGCAAACCTCCTTATCTGAATGGGAGATGTCTTATTTCCTCGTCTGGTTCCCATGTTGGGAGCCAAAACCATTGGGCTTTCTTTGCTTAAAATGATATGATCTGTTGCCATTGGAGGGCAAGTAGTGAACATTACAAAAGAGGAGGGAGAATGCACATCAGCACATGCACGATAGGACTAATAGTGATCAGTGCAAAACTAAACATAATTTAAGCAGGCAGTTGATAATTATCAAATAATCTGTCATTGGTGGCGGAGCTACTGACATATGTAATTAAATGGCTTGGATCCTATCACTTGAGTGCCTGATATTAGTTACAACCATGGAGCAATGTGGGCCCCTACACTGGCACTTTTATTCAGGCAAACTACTTGTTTTCGATTGAGATTGTAATATGCGTTTGCCTGCATTTAGTAAAAGAAAATAATATTTATACTCTATTTTTTTTACACAATAGGCTATACTAAGATTATTTTTTCCTATCTAATTATAAATGGTATAAGGCTTATAAGTGTAGAAATATCATTATCACTTTGCAATTGAAAGCTACTATTGTCACCTAATTAATGTCTCACCATTTTTTTATGAAAAAGTGTAATTCAATGGCTTAGATCCTATCGCTTGAGTGCCTGATAACCATGGAGCAATGGGGCCCTTGCACTGGCACTTTTATTCACGCAAACTAGTTCTTATTTTTTACTAAGATTGTCATCTGAGTTTGCGTGCATTTAGCAAAAAATAATAATATATATACTCTATTTTCTTTATATTATTAGCTATATACTACTTTTGATTTAATAGGGAAGGTGGGTCCTACCAAACAACATGAGATTTACTTTTTCCTCTATAAGGCCAATGGTTCTAGGAAAGTGGGTGCATATGTATCACTATCATTTAGCCAATGAAACCTACTATTTTCACCTTATTAATGTCTCACTTTTTTTATGAAAAATTAATATTTATTTATTACTCCATGCATGAGCTAATAATTTTTTCACTATGACTTCAACTTAACCAGGGAACACCAAAAAAATAATTGAGACTACCATGAACAAAATTTGTTGGCTAGGTTTGTGTAGCTACTCCCACTGCTAGACTAAAAAAGTACATTACACTGGTTGAAAGAAATTGATTGATGTGAATTTAGTGCCCTTTAAATTTATGAGGGCTACCACAATGTCTCTAGTCCAAAATATCAATGTATAAAGAACTACAAGATGTGCCCTCCTCTCGGAGGAAGTGATATGCTACTAGCAACCCTTAGTTGATTAACCAACTATATAGATAAGACTTACAAAACTCAACCATTGTCAAAATCTCTAGAAGTCCATGTCTAGATCTCCCTTAGACACCAAAGTCCTTTTAGGCGCTTTCAAACATCATCATAATATTCTCCTTCACTCGTTCAATCTATTAATCATTTGAAGCTATAATCAATGTTCATCTTGATTTGCTCCACAAATTAGCATTTGTATGATATCTCTCACAAACCTTAATTCAATTCATAAAAAAATTACGAATTAAACCCTCTTACCTTTCTTTTGATTTCTCTAAGAAATTCTCAAAGGTTTTGAAAAAATTTAGCACAAAGGCTCTTAATTTTTCCTTGGAAAATATCACTCATTCATTCTCAATTTCATCCTCATTAGGTCCTTCAATAGTAGTCTAAGTTGGTTTAGTTCTTTGGACTTTAATAGGAATCAAGCTATTAGAATAATTTATTTCAAGTAACCATGTTACCGTAATCGATCATTTTATGTATTGTACTCAAAACCCTAGTGTATAATTGATCATTTTGACAGTGTAATCAATCGTTCACTATTCTAACATGACAAAAAAAATATTCAAACTTCCTTTAAGATAAATAAATTGTTGTTCAAGGACGATTAATCACTTATCGACTATTTTTTATTTTAGTCGTTTTTCATCCATTCTCTTTTTAACACTCACATGAGGTATTCTCTCTAAATAACTAATTATTTGTGATTGTGTGTGTGATATTTTAACTTATTTTTTTTTTAAACTTCAATCACACTAGGTAAGTCTTCCATCTTGAATATTCAAAACATGTTTGTTCTAATTCTTCAAGTCATTCAATTTCAAAACTGCTTGATACATCATTAATCTAATTAGCTAGATCTCACAAGACTTAATTACACACTCAATGAACATAGTTTTGATAATCGATATATGTATGAAGTATGTATGTTCTTACAATTGAGATTACCTACAAATAAAGATTGTCCTATATATAGATTGTGGCATTTGCTCACCACTACCGGATCACGAAAACATCACAGTGGATAGCCACTGTCATAGAAGTGATTGAGATACTATTTATAGATAATGATGATGGCCGCTAGCCACTACCAAGAATGAACAAAATGACAATGAGAGATCGAAAAGAAAGGAATCATATGAAAAGGTTGTGTTATTGCCAAAAAAATGTCTTTGGGGACAAAAGAAGAGAAGAAGGCAAATTTCGGAGTAACATAGTGGGCTCAGGAGATTTCGAGGAGTAAGAAAGGGTGAAAAAATGTGAGACAAATATTTTTGTGTTGTGGGGGTACACCTGAGAAATTTCGTAATGTTTACTAGGGTAAAAGTGAGTCACGTGAGAAGTGAGACATTGTTGGGTAATAATAGCAATGTTCTTAGAAAATTTACATGCATTCTTTTTAAATTTTCTAAAGAATGTGGCTATTTAAACCCTGATTTTTTCCTCTGTCCCCCATTACTTAGGCGCCCCACATTTAACTTATCTATTCTCCCACTTTTGCCCCAGTACTGAATAATAATGTGAAGATTTTTTTAATTCCGTGTACCCCCAATCTTCATCTCCCTCACCCAGCTCATTGCCCTAATCTCAGTTCCCCTCTCCCACTCGCCCTTCCCTCTCCTACTCCGGTGCAGTTGGTTCTGTAAGAACATCTGAGTCATATGTCAAGATTATTGGATAATTTCTTTATCAAAATTTTGTCTAGAAACCATGTGCATGTTTGAGTCTTAGATTTGATTAGATGTTGTGGTTGAGTAAGATTTAGAATTGATATACTCTAAAAATAAGATCAAACATGTTCTTATTTATTAAGATAGAAGACTGGAGAATGTTGAAGGTTTTAGAAGCTTATTCAAATCACATTCGTATATCAAAATCACTTGGTCAAGTTTTAGAAGTGATTTCAGAGGTTTTAAATGGTTTTAGGGTAAAATAGTAAAAATACAAACAGAACAATCAATCGCTGAACATATGTTAATTGGAACAAATGATCTTTACTTGATTTTTCCTTATGTAAAATGAAGCAAAGAGTTATCGATCAATCGTCTTCGTTAATTGATCACTTGAAGTATTGTGCACAAGACTAACTGTGAACGATCAATTGCTGTTTGGAACAATTAACTGCTTCAAGGACATGTTACCATAATTAAGCCTTTCTAATTTTAATTTCTTTCCTTATTTAAGTCAAAGACCTAAACCGACTTAAAGAGCTATATAAGGGTTAAGAATTCACAAAATTTGAGAGAGAAAAGCCTAGAGGAGATTAGAGAAAAAATGTTTATGCCTTTTGCATATTGTTTTTTAAAAGGGATTCACATGAAGTTATTCTACAACTAAAAGGAGATTTTACATAAAGATTTCAAAGATGAGTTGCAATATATCTTTAATGGGAGATTGAAGATTTTAAATGAGGTCAAAGTCAATACAACAAGAGGAACTTGTTGAAGGTCATAAGAAGACAAAGTAAGGAGGAAGAAGAAGTTTCAAGTTCTTAAGGGAGAAGACTTGAAGGTTAGCAACAACAAAGATTTGTGGAGATCTAAACAAGAGGATCTTGTGTTAGAGTCAAAACAAAAGTTGGCTTGTGTCATTGTAAATTGTTTTGCTTGCTAATAGTGAATTGATTTGGTTCCGGTATGGAACTGTCTTCATTTTTTACCGGAGTTTGGGTTTTCCATATTAAAATTGTTGCGCGTTTGTGTGTAGATTTAATACTTATGGGTTGAATGATTGATACATCGTGAGTGAATTTTGAGAGAATATTTACTTGATTCTACTATGTATAAAAATTCTGCTCAAAGAGGCTAGAACTCATAGTCTTTATCTTCATAGATAATCCGACTAGGGGATATTAAAGTTATATTAAGATAAATAGTTGTTAAGAAAAGAGAAAGGATATTATACACACAATGTGAGGCTTCGAATCACTAGGGGACAAACCCTAGGTCATTTTACAAGTGGATGTATAGGATGGTAACACATGTACGGTGATGTGAGGCTAAGGATGCCAGGTGCCTTAATGCCGTCCAGCAAGCTCATGGCAGGCGATGAGTCATGAGCTTGGATTGAAGTTCAAATAAATGTGGGATGGAGAGAGGCTTGGTGAAGATGTCCGCAATTTGGTTCTTGATGGCAGGTGGAGGACTTGGAGTTTGTCGTCAAGGACTTGTTTGTGGATGTAGTGATGATCGATCTCGATATTCTTGGTGAAAGCTTGGAAAATTGGATTGGTGGTGAGAGCAATAGCAAATTAGTTGTTGCAGAGAGTGGAGAGGGAGGACAAGTGGATCCCAAGAAAGGTGTATATCATAGAGACCCATGCGAGCTCTATGGCCATGGAGGAGAGAGCTGAATATATATTCTACTTCTGTAGAGGAGCGAGCAACTGTGACTTGTTTCTTGGACTTCCAGATGATGGATTTGGACCCATGTAGAGGCAGTGGCCAGTGATAGAGTAGTGATCGAGATGATCACCAGCAGAAAATGCATAGAGAGTGAAGCCACTGGGGCACAGGAGGATGCCAAGAGAGGTGGTTCCTTTGAGGTTGCGGAGGATCCATTTGATAGTGACAGTGAACCATCGAGGGTTGTGCATGTGTTGGCAGACATAGTTGACAGTGTAGGCTATGTCTAGATAGGTGGTGGTGAGGTATGAGAGGGCCCCGACAATGCTCTTGTAGTGGGAGGGGTTAGGGAAGAGTGGATCATTGTGGGTGGTTGGGGGTGCCTATACATGGTGGGTGTGGGGGCGGGCTTATAGTCTGCCATGGAAGCTCGTTGGAGGATACCAAGGGCATTTTGAGTGTGGGAGAGGAAAAGTATCATGGCCCAGATTTTTAAAACCCTTTTTACAATAAAGGACACACGATAAATCACGATAAATTTTTTCTTTCTTAAACATAAAACAAATTATTCGATTAAACATCCAGGTCGTGATAACTGGGAACGAATATCAAAACATATGATATTATTATACATGTCAAATTCTATAAATAGCAAGTTAACCCTCTAAGTACAAGTATGTCATCTTTTCGAAAATAAATAACAAAGTAAAGTTGGCTCTCACGCCAGTAATTATAATTACTTACACAATTGCAGAAGTAAGAAACTAGATCCCACTAATGCAACATCGTCCTCAAATGCCCACCAATGTCCCAATCTCGCAATGTCCCTATCTAAAGAACCTATAAGCAAACAAGACCAAACAGGCAACAAAACATCTCCTCCCCCTGGAGGAGCATTCAAAAGAACAAAAGTAAAATTTAATATTTTTCGGATCGGGCCAACATCACCCGATGTTAGTTGCCTAAATACTCATCAGACAACATCTCCAATGTTTCTAACAAGATTGGATCCAGACGTAGTTCTACCTAATATTACACTATACTAAGAATCATAACATCACACATGCAATGCTTAAGTATTTTCAAGAAACCTACATTTTATGCAAGTCCTTTAATCATTCCACTTGTTCTAATTAAACAAGCAATATTAATCAATGTTATTAATTATCTCTCAAACCATTGTTCGATAATTATTATCCCCGTCCAATCCCAATGCTAGGTAGACTCATCAGATGTCAACCTAAGTGACAAATGATAACGAAACACCCTGGAATCCATCATGCCCCGAGAATCCACCTGGAAGTGCTATCTCCCAACCTAGCCCATAAGGACCTGACCGGAGTGGAAGAGCATGACCCACAACTGCACCTGAACAGAAGTGGTCAGAGACGCCAACCAAGCAGGATGTCAGCGACCCTAAATGCGTATACACTAAAAGATCCTCAATAGATCTATGGTGAACCTAGCTCACATGGAACTCCCTCCAATGGGGAGGTGCAACTACATGGTCAAATCAACGGCTCCTCAAAAGAGCTAAAACTTAGGAAACCAATTTGAACCCTATCTTGGTCATCTATAAGCCAAGATTCCGAATGACTATCCCAAACCCTATTAGTCCCTTCTAGACTAAGGTTTACAACTCGAGACATGCTATTAGTTCATCAACCAAGGCAAATTATCAGGTCAAAGGCTTTGTTCACTGTATGAACTAGTCTCAGACCCCTCTGAGGTATTTTAGTCTTTATCTTGATTAGGTGTTCTCGCCCAATCCAAAGTTATCAAACCCCATTAATTAATCTTTCAATAATTTTAAGATAGTGATAAATTACTATCATAACATCAATATCAAAAATCTAAACAAAGAACAACATAAACCATCAAAACTACACAAGTCCAAGCAGATTATAATATTAATAATAAAATTCATTAATGATATAAGAATTATTCGAGCTCTTGTGCCTTAACCCTCCTTGGGTTATCTTAATAAATCTTTATGAAACTGGTCGTAATGCACCTAAGGGCATTAGAGTAATTATTCAACATTGGATATAGTCCTCTCTGCACTCGAGTAAGTTTTTAACCTCTCCAAAGGTTTCAATATCACATTGGCCCGTTAACAACATTCATGCGAATGAGGGCTGGTTTACACAGGGGTATTTTTATCATTTGGTTTAAGGCCTTAATGACATCTGACAGGTCCAAACTTAAACTCAAACATACTACTTGACTTCATGGACTCTGTATAATTTTCCTGGCATGTGACGGGGTTGTGAACCCCTCGAACCGACCTAGGTCGACTTAACAATTTACGATTAACCTAAGGGGTAGAATAGTCAATTATCTACATACTGGGATTTTTTTCCACCTTGTAGATTTGTCAAAATTTAGGTTACCCATTACAATCTCATTGAGAATTTTTCTAATTTTTAAGATCACTCATAGGACACTGAACCGGTGCCCTGAAGTTTGATCACTAACTATTACTCTAGGCTTATACTCATAAGGGGTGAATTAGTCATTTTAAAGACATTGGGATTTTTCCCCAGTTTGAAACTTGGCCAGTACACTAGAAATATGCTCATGGTAATTTATAATTTTTTCCAATTTTTTCTCACTACTCTAAGTCACTAAACCGGACCAGGTTCAGGTTGTCCAAACTTAAACTCAAACATACTACTTGACTTCATGGACTCTGTGTAATTTTCCTGGCATGTGACGGGGTTGTGAACCCCTCGAACCGACCTAGGTCGACTTAACAATTTACGATTAACCCTAGGGCTAGAATAGTCAATTATCTACATACTGGGATTTTTTCCCACCTTGTAGATTGGTCAAAATTTAGGTTACCCATTACAATCTCATTGAGAATTTTTCTAATTTTTAAGATCACTCATAGGCCACTGAACCGGTGCCCTGAAGTTTGGTCACTAACTATTACTCTAGGCTTATACTCATAAGGGGTGAATTAGTCATTTTAAAGACATTGGGATTTTTCCCCAGTTTAAAACTTGGTCAGTACACTATAAATATGCTCATGGTAATTTATAATTTTTTCCAATTTTTTCTCACTACTCTAAGTCACTGAACCGGACCAGGTTCAGGTTGAGTATAATTTTTTTTATAGAGCCGGACCGAACTGGGTCGGGTCACCCGACATGGTATGGAGCGCACAGACTCGCGGGTCATCTTCTTCGTGACCGGCCAGAGGCTGTTCGGCCTCTGGCGCCACCGCCCTTCCCCCGAGCGTCCTGGCGGGCGAGGCAGAAGCCGGTCGGATCGCCGTCTTCTGGCAATTCCAATGGACTCGGCCTTGCCCCCGTTTGGCGGATGGCCGGGGACAAAGCGGCTATTTTTTTTAATAGACGGCGATGCTGCCGCGGCTGGAGCCAGTGTGGGCCAGGCCGGTGTGTCCGAGGCGGTCGTGGCCTAGGTCGGCACGGTCAGGACCAGCGCGGCCTTGGCCAGTGGCATCCCCCTTTGTTTTTTTTAAAAAAATAGGCTCGCACGACAGTGGAGGAGCCTGCCACCGGTGGGTATCTTCCAGTCGCTTTCACCCAGCGACCGGGGTTTCTTGCCAGAAGGAAACCGACCGGCCAGTAGTCGGCCGACGACCGTCAAGTGGATATTTTTATTCTGCAGATTGATTGTTTCGCGTAATTAAGGGAACAATGATCTCTGCATCAATTGTTTAAGAAGTTACAAACCCATTGCAGAAATTTTTGCTCTTATTAATTACACAATAATATGCAGATTTAATTGACTTGAGACTAAGACAACCAACCTACCTTAATTGCTGGTTTGTCATCGATCCTTCACCACCGGAGCCTTGCTGGAGCTTTGCCTTTCACTGCCTTCTCTTCTCCAATCGGGCAAAAAGACCCCCAAATTATGCCCTAAGAAGGCCTTTTATAAACATCAGAATTAGGGTTCCTAATCTCCCTAGAATTTTAGTCAATCCTTATTACTTATAGACCCTAATTGGGCATCTAAAAATAAATTTCAGAATTCTAATTAACCAGGCCCGCAAGATGACTTAAACGGGCCAAAATCACATCTAAATCGGGTAAATGGGCCCTATACGATATGTTCAATTTTGAACACTCGTATCTCCCACATCCGAACTCCAAATTGCGCGTTCTTGGTGGTGTTTTGAAGCTCGTCTGTCTACTTTATACTAGAATTAATTTTAGCCCCAAATTCTATCTAGAGAGAAAGCTATTCTAATAAGAATGTCAATGGGTCAAACACCCTATTTTCTATGTATTTAATTTTTGAAACTCAGGAAAATTCAGGATATTACAAAAAGGCCTTAGGAGGTCTTGGTGAACTAGATGCCAAGGAAGTGATGAAGTTCCCCTAAGTCTTTGATGGAAAAAACTTGACTAAGGAGGTGAATGACTGTGTGGATGAAGGGGGTGAGGTCCCGGTGATGAGGATGTTATCAACATAGATGACAAGGATGGCGACTTGTGGCCCAAGTTTGTTAAGAAAAAGGGTGGTGTTGGCATGACAAGGGGTGAGGGCAAGGGAGGTGAGGTGGAAGGAGAGTTTTGCATACCATTGACGGGGTGATTACTTGAGGTTGTAGATGGCTTTGTGGAGGTGACATACATGGTTGGAGGAGGGTGGGGTCAAGGAAGCAAGGGGGTTGTTCCATGTAGAGTTGCTCAGCAATGGTACCGTGGAGGAAAACATTGGAGATGTAAAGTTGTTTCACGAGCCAGGAGTTGGTGAGGGCAAGGTTGAGGATGATGCGAATGGTGTAGGGCTTTACGACGGGACTAAAGGTTTCATGATATCATGACCTTCCTCTTGATGGAAGCCTTTAGCCACTAGATGTACATGATAGGGGGAGATGGACCCATCAAGATGCTGCTTGATTTTGTAGGTCCAACAACAACCAATGACGTTGGAATGGGAGGGTGGAGGGATGAGGCTCTAGGTTTGTTGGTGAAGGAGGGCATATAATTCGGCTCGCATGGCATCCTGCCACTTGGGATGCTGGGAGGCAAGGCGGAATAAGGTGGACTCAATTTGGGGGGATAGATAGAGATGAGGGAGAGAGGAATGCGGCGTTTGGTGATGCCAGATTTGCTCTAGGTGATAATGAGATGGGAGGGAGGAGGGGAGTTGGATGGGGGGAGGACGAAGGTCTGAGGTAGGGGAAGGGAGGGGACAAAGTGGGGGGGGGGAGAGTGAAGGAGTGGAGGGAGGGAAGGTGGTGAAGAGGTTCGAGAGGGAGAGGAGAGTGGGGGAGTGTGGTAGGAGAGTTTGAAGGAGGGAGGTGGGTTGGAGGATGGAAGGGTGGGGGGGGGGGTGAAGTTATGTTCAAAGAAGTGAACATGACGGGAAATGTAGACACGACAGGTAGAGCAATCTAGACAACGATAAGCTTTAATGGTAGGGCAATAGCCGATGAAGACACATGAGAGGGAGGTTCAAGTTTGTGGTGGGAGTAGGGGTGCATCAAGGGGTAACATGTGCATCCAAAGGTTTTGAGGGAGTAATTGGGTGGAGAGGAGTGGAGGAGTTCATAAGGGGATTTGTTGTGTAGGGTGGGAGAGGGGAGGCAATTGATGAGGTAGGAAACAGTAGGCAGCCTCGGCCCAATAGGAGGTAGGCATGTGTGTTGGTTTGTGTGTGGAAAAGACAAACTGAGAAAAAATGTGTCTCTAACACGCAATTAAGTAGCAAAATTTATTTTTCTCCTTTATACAAAATAAACCTAGAATTTTGTTCATTTCAATGTTCCTAATTTCAATGTGTTCTAAAGAAAAAATTGTAATCAAGTCAATAATAAAAACATGCAAGAACTTTTACATGGAAACCCTACTAGGGAAAAACTACGAGACACTCTATCTAGATTAACTATGCACTATGTAAACTCAAGATTACAGAATTATCGATTACATAGACAAAAGACTTATTTTTCTTCAAATCGGCTAGATCTTCACACCACTCTTGAATTTTGAATAAACTACTCCTTAGCTATTTATCAACCATAGCTTGATCTTCTTCTCCTTTGTGATCTCTTGATCGATATAGATCTTTCATCTCCCCCTTGGAATGAATCTTATATTTACTTGATCTTCTCAATAACAAGCTTCAACAAACACCATGTGTTTTGTGCTTTAATCTCACATCTAATCACTCTTTTTTATTTATGGTAGAAATTTGCTCATTCTAGAAGACAACTATCTCAAAAGTCTATTGAAGAGACTCAATAGAAGCTCTCAAAGTTTTCTCGTACTGCTTTCTTCTCTATCACATTCCAATGCATTTTTATAGACTCACAAACCTTAAAAGGAAAATATCTCTAATTTGGAATTGTAACAAAACTAGAAAATCTAAAATTTGGCAACTAGCCACTCCTTTTATTTTTCCTTAAGAGTCTTCAAACAATAGATCACTTCATCAAGCTGACCGATCACTAACTCTCGGCTTCAATTTACATATAATGATTTCAGGTGCTGATCGATCACTTTACAGAACCGATCGATCATTCTATCAATTTTCATTTTTCACTATTTAAATCTCCAAACTTCATATTTCTTTCACCTAAGATCTCTTTTACCCTAAAGTATGTGAATATGATGTGTGAGCGTGCTTTTACATATCAAAAACACAAATTTGAGTTTTCTTTTTGTTTCGTTTTCTTAAATCCATCTTCAAACCGTAAATTAATTCAAAATACAAATTTTATGATATTATTTTAATCATGACAATAAGCTAATACATGACATAAGGACTCGTATGTTCTTACAATGTGGGTGGCGGTGAGAAGGGTGATGGTTATCTTAATGATGCGATGGTGTTTTCTCTTAACTACGCCATTTTGTTGTGGACAGGAAAATTGGTAGGTGATACCATAAGCCATAAAAAGGGAGTAAAATTGGGATTTAATGTACTCTCAACTATTATCGAAGCGAAAGATGGTGATGCGGTGGTTGGGAGAATTTTTTACCATAGTTTGAAAAGTGAGGAAACTGGTGAAGACTTCAGATTTGGCCTTAAGTAGGGATATCCATGTGTAATGGGTAAAGTCGTCAATGAAGAGAGCATAGTAGTGATAGCCAAGGAAGGAGCTAACAAGGGTTGGGCCCTAAACGTCAGAGTAAAGGGGGCGGGTGGTAACACTTTGGGAGAAAGAGAAGGGTAATTTGTGAGATTTGCTAACATGACAATTGTTGCATGTAAGGGTTTTCATTCGAGCGATAGGAGGAAAAAATGAAGAAACAACTAAGTTAAAAGTGGCAGGCAATGGATGGCCGAGACGTTGATGCCATAGGTTGGTGGAGGTTGAGGTGGTAGTGTAGGTAGTCGGTGAGGCAGGCATGATGGGGTAGATGTCGTTTCAATAATGGCCGCAGTAGATAACATGTTTGGATTTATTATCCCGGATAGACACAGAAGACAAGGTAAAAGTTAGCATACACTCATTGTCTAAGGCAAGTTTGTGGACAGAGAGGATATTATGAGAATTGGCAGGTGTATGGAGGATACGACTGAGCAAGAGGGAAGAGGGGAGGGGGAGGGTCTGGCTACCCATAGCGGTGATGGGAAGGGATTGGCTATTACCTATGTGAACGTGATTAGATATGGGGAAGGGGTCATGGGTGGTGAGGTGGCGAGGATCGGAGGTGACATGGTCACTAGTGCCACTGTCAAGGAGCCAGTTGAATGGCGCGATAGTACCTACTTGATCGGTCATAACCATAGCAGGGGCCTTCAGTGGACCAGAGAGGTTAGTGTCATAGCATTCCAAACATTTGAAGGCCTCATGGTTGGTGTATCCGCATATCTGACGGGGGGAGCGGGCCCTAGGGGGGCCACCTCTCCCTCATGTGTGCAATAAGCGGGAGGGGTGGTGCCAAAAATAGGGGTAGGGGGCGGCCCAGGGGAGCGGACAACATCCCATGTGGAAAGGTAGGGGGGAATAATAGCCACAAGGCAACGAGCGATCGGGGCATGGGATGGCGAGAGCTACGGTAGATCTTGTTGTGTTGGTGAGAGGGAGGTAGGAATGCCAGTGGCCAAGAGGGCAGTTGTGTTGACTAGGGATGGGTCATAGAACTCAGTGGCATGGAGCACACTTGTGGCTACCTCGGCTAGTAAGAGATTCCAAAGTTTGGGAATGGGACAGCCCGAGCTACCACGAGCACAGATGATGACAGAGAAGCAACGTACTCCGGAGCAGACTGCTAAGGGTTTGGGTGAGGAGCTCAAAATCAAAGATACTAGTTGGCTAATGAGCTTCCATAGGTGGTCGAGGTAGGAGGTCTTATCGTTCACATCGAACCGGTGGCGATGGAGCTGGGCAGTGTGCTGGAGGACAATGTCAGGCAAACCGATGAGGTAGCGAGCCTCAATGGCAGTCCAAAGAGCATGAGAGGAGGTGCATCCAAGGAGATGTGGGTAGAAGGCCGGCTCAATTGTGCCCTAAAGAAACATAAGTAGGTGGAGATATGTGGCTCACTAATCACCAAAGGAGGAGCGGGCAGTGGGATCAACCAGAAAGGTGTCAGCCCCGACACATGCCACCCCTGACCTGAACCCGGTCCAAGGAGGAAGAGGTATGTGGCACAATGAAGTTAAGTAAAAATGTGGAAGACTTAACCCATCCTTGGGTGAACACACATCAAAGTGAGCGCAAGAGCCCTTTGCGGAAAAACAAATAGAGAAGTATAAAGGACTACTTAACAATCTTAGTGCGCATATACCCACATCATCTAGTTAAAACATAATAATAACAAACTTCAAGGGCTAAACAAGTCTAAGCTAACAACAACTAATCATAAAGTGACGTAGAGTCAAATGTAAGTTCAACATAACATAAATACAAACTAACATAATATCAAATATTTATAACCCCTCTCAATGAACGTAGTCATCCTTGCGCTCAACGTGGAGCCTATTCGAAACACCTACATGATACAACATGCAGACCTAAAACAAACTCACAAACAAAGAGGGGTGAGCTTAGCTCAACAAGAGTTTAATATGGAATGTAAAGTCATGAAAATATCACATGCATTCTCAATCTAAATATGCATCATATATCCATTATATAAACTTGTATATCTTGAGATAATTTACATTCTATCTACATATTCTTAACACCTATGCATCATAATATAAATCGCATTCCATATACATATAAGCATATCACATGTACATTATGATATAACTCACATTTTATTAACACATAATCATGATACTTGCGTATCATGGGTTCATCCATAGTTCATAAAATATATACACATCATGTGTAATCATATAAATCTCATTATAACATTTACATCCTACATGAATTAATTCTCAATATTCACATCTTGCATAATCATATCTCAATATATGCATTCACCCTGCATAATCAAGTGTATTAAGCACGTTCCATCCTGCATATTCATAAAAAACCATTCTATAATCACATGTTAACATAAACATCATTGTTCCTATACAACCCGTGTCAATGAGTATTATATTCCATACACATGCAACAACCATTAGGTGAATGTCTCACAATTGAGAAAAATAATTAAACTCGCTCGCCTAAGACAATCCCTTGTGGGGAAGGTCCGAATTCCTAAAAAAAACTAAAGCAATTTGAGTAAGTTCCCTAACTAAGAAGGTACCCCCTACTTACCCAGGATAATTTCTGTGGGGAAGGTCTGAATTCTTAAAAAGAAAAAGTAGAGTAGTTTGGGTAAGTTCCATAATTGAGAAGGTACCCCTGCTCACTCAGGACAATCCTTGTGAAGAAGTTATGAATTCCTTGAAAGGAAAACTAGAGCAGTTCCAGCTCACCCAAGACAATCCTTGCGGGGAAAGTCCCTAAAAAGAAAAATTAGGGCAGACAAGTAAGCCAGTGCACATAGACATGTCATCCTAGATTCTCAGGGTCCAGATAACACATCAATTTAACTCAAATAGCAAATCCTCTCATCTCAACCCAAAGGCAATACGTCCTCAAAGGGACGCAAAATGGAAACCTTATCATTTCAGACGTAAAACCGTTCAATAAGCCTTCCTTCAAGTGACTAATCCGGCAACCAATAGCATCTAATCAATCACAGTTAATCATAATTAACCTTCATTTATAAATTATTTTTATGATGCATATGTGAGAAAATGTTAAATGAGTACAAGCATAGGTAAACATACTATAATCAGTTCATATGTGCATGAAACATGGTCCATTTGTAGTATAAATCATAAAAGCATATACAAGAGTGTACATACATAGTAGTGTTTATACTTAATCTAAAATATGTAGAACATGAATTACCTATAATCAATGTGGCATGTGCAAGCATCCATAATTTATCATAGTCATATCATAGATTAATTATAAAGTAAATGCGAAGAAAACGTCAAAATACGGATTCAAGACAAGTATAACATCATGCTAAACCTAGGCTTGTATAGTTATATCCATGCTTGAGCTAAATAATAATTCAAAGAGGGTTCACAGGTAACACAGTTAATTTATAGGTAATCATAACTCGACATAGTCATAAAGAATTAAGTTATGAGAAGAGAATAAGAAATAACTGAAAATCTATAAAATAGACTAAAAATAAAAAAATTGTAGTACAACCATTCGAACGCCCTGGTAGGCCGTTCAAATACCTGGCCGTTCCATCGGCCTGGCATGCCGTTCGAACTATCAGAACATTTCTTTTCTGGTTTGGCTTCAACTTTCCAAAATTCAAACCAAAAATATTTCAAAATCCTATATAAATTCAAAAATCATCATAGAACATTATAATAAAAATTTAAGCCTAAAATATGATGGATCTAATCATTTTGATGCTTAATCACAAGAAAATAACCATAAATTGTAGGCTTTTAACAAAATGCTATTAAACCTAAAAATGAAGCAAAAACTCAAAGAAACCTAAAATCATGCATTCCAATAAAGAAAACCACACAAGGTAGAAATTCCTTACTTCTAACAATCCTTTGATACGAAAGAGCTTCAATCCTCGAAAAATCTTACCCAATATTTAAGTTTTGTTAAAACCTAATTAGGGTTCTAAATTGAAATTAAAAATAAAATATTTAAAGGAACAAAATCAAGAATCAAGTTAGGGAAATGAAGGTCAGAGGTGATTAAGACCAAAAATTAAAAGATTATGGATGATTAGAGGTAGAAAACATATCTTAATCTAACTTTCTCCTTGGGAAATAAGGGTAGAACACTTTCTCTCTTCTAACACAACTCTTTCCTATTTGAAAAATATACTAGAGTTTTCCTTATATAGTAAGGATTTTAGGTTGGGTAAGCAAACTATTGGGCTAAAAATTAGGTTAAAACAACATAAGTAGCTAATTAAGGTTATTTTTGACTCAAAAAAGAATTTAATCACACCCAAACCTACTTAAATAAAACAAGAGAAGATTAGAGGGTCAAATGAGTTGCACGCCGTCTAACACGAATGTGGGGCCCACACTGAGGTTTGCACCCTTAATTAAGAAAAAAATTAGAATAAAATACCATAAAATTAGTAAAAATTGGATAAATCAAGTTTCATACTAATACTTATAAAAATAAAATAAAACCTTAATAAATTTAAAAATAACTAACCCATACCCCAAAATCAAATCAAACCGGCAAATAAGCAGAACTACACAAATTTACACAATTAAAGAGAAATTAAAATAAAATAAAATTACAGATATTACAAAAGGGGCAGGGAAGGCTGTTGTCCACGTAGTTGAAGAGGCCATAGGCTTTAAGGATGAAGTGAATCTGGTAGCACCAAACCAAGAAGGTGGTCGAGGCGAGCTTCACGGTCAATAGAGTGGTGAGTTTAGAGACAATGAATTTGATCAACGGGGAGATGCCGGAGAGGAAATTGAGGGTTTTGATGGGGACAGAGGAGGGAGAGGTCATGGAAGAGGGGGGAGGAAGGGCCAGGGTAGGAGGGTGCGTAGGAAGAGTGTTGGAGGGGGTACTGGTGGGTGAGAGAGAGGAGGGGAAGGAGTCCATGGTGAAGGAGGGGATTGTGGTGGGGGGGAGTGAGGTGGTGGTGGGGAGTGAGGGGACTGATGCTAGAGGGTTACTCTAATGAAGAACATGCTGGCAAAAGGGGGGGTAGGGGAGCTGGCCGAGGCGATGACAAGGGGGACACTGGCTCAAGTGGAGGGAGGAGGCTACTGTAGGTAAATGGAGTGTGACAAGCAGAGGGAGTCGTGGTAGGCGGAATTAGTGGGGTGAGATGACTCCAGGGAGAGAGCCGCAGTGGGACTAGGGGAATGCCGCCGACATGGGCAGAGCTGAGGAGGAGAAGAAGAGGGCATAGGGAGGAAATCGACTGGAGTAAAGTGACTGTAGGAGTTAAAGTAAAAGTGGAGACAAAATGGTCAAAGACACAGTAAGGAAGGTGAGAAACGAAATGGGCAGGAGACAATCAAAATGGTGAGAAGAAGTGCACATCAAGAAAGGCAATTGACTGATGTGTGGGGTGAAAGATGGGGAGAAGGATAGTACAACGGGTGGGAGAGTGAGACAACGCACTTGGGAGGGTGGGATGCGTGTGAGACTAGGGCTCACTCTCTTCCCCAGGTAGGATGCAGTTAGAGGTAAGGGAGGAAAAAAGATGGAAGGAAAGGCGAAGAATCGTGTGAAGAGCTATAAGGGTCTTGGCGTGAGCCTATATGGCTCTAATACATTGTTTGATCACTCTACAGTATATAACCTCGCAATGGGAGGTTCCGGAACTACTAGGGGACAAACCCTAGGATATCTTATAAGGGGATGTTTAGGATGGTGGCAAGTATACGGTGATGCGAGGCTAAGGTGGCCAAGTTCCTTATGAATGGTGAAAATCAAATCTAGGAGAAGGGAAAATAAGCTTGTGATACTCTTTTTCAAGTATCCAACTATTTAAATTTAGGGTTGTTAATGTACAAAGTTGGCTCATCGAGCAGGCTTAGCTCGGCTCAGTTTGGCTCATACTAGGCTCAACTCAAACTCAATTCAAGCTCGAATAGGCTTGAATCGTGTTCAAGCATACCCTTGCTCGTCTCAGCTCGGCTCGAATGAAACTCGAACTCAACTCAGCCTAAACTCGAACCCAAATATAATTATTAAACAATATATAAATAATACAAATATAAAATAAATAATGCATATGTATGTACATATTATATATGTATAATTATTAATATATATATATATATATAATCACATATTTGTACCAATACCATATATCATATGATATATGAAACCCATTTATATGAGCTTGGGCTCACACGTGACTGCATGAGGCCGACGACCCCCTTTTGATGCACATAACTCATAGTGCAGATTGGGTTTAACACCCTTTTACCCCCGATCTCGATCCGACGGCCCATGATGCATAGGCTCACGCTGACTTTTGTGAGCTTAAACTTCCCTACATTTTTTTTTACATGTACTTAGAAATTTTTAGAGGCATACTAAGGCTGAAGAATAGTTCTTTATGAGGAATTTATAAGTATGTAAAAAAATAATATGTGAAGAAGTAGATGATAATGCTACCTATGTGGGTTTCTACTTTATATTTTTTTAGTAATTATATGCACATTAAGAGAGGAAAATGGTAATCATTTGGCATAGTTTTCTTCCTAGTGACTATAGTAAGTTGTTCAAGGTGCAATCTCAATATTTATTGATGTGTATTTATTATTATTTAATACTTAAAATATCATACTGTGTGATACTTCATATACTTTAAATTTAGATATATTTTTTTTCAATTTGACCCTAGTTCGAGTCCAGGCTCGTGATTCACTTTTTGCAGTTAGAGCTCGAGCTGAATTCATTGAGCTTCAAGCCGAGCTCAAGCTATAATGACCGTCAATTTTCTGTACGATTTTATGCCTTTCATAAAGTTTTTCAAAGTTTTTAGCATTTTTAAATTATTTAGAAGTGTTTAAATGGTGAGATTTCTTACGAACGTGGTAGAGCTCGTAAAAACAAGCGAATGAGCCTTGAAATGCTCAAATAGAACATGGTTGAAAGTTAAACCTTGGAAAGTGAACCACATGGACGAGACTCTCTTAAAAAGTGCATGATATCCTACCCATGTGATCTAGTTTTATAGGGCTTGTCGATATGAGCCCAACAGTACAAAGAACGCATAAAATCAGAGTTTGGGAGAGAATGTTACATAAATTTAAATTTTTTGGTTTTTTAGAAAAAAATAAATAGAAAAAGGGAGTTATTGCATTAGACTGGCGTCAATGCTGACACCAACCGACACGTTAACGTGATGAGCTGAGAGCATGTCGGCCTGACCCATGTGCATCACAGCATTATGGATCATGCGCCACATGGGCAGGCAAAGTGGCAGTGTGGAAACTGCCTCAACACATTATAGGGTTTAGTTTTCGAGTTCTTCTCTATTACACTCTTCAACCTTCATTAATGTCATTTTAAGTCCATTTTGAGCTATTTAAAATGTTCTCTTAGCTAATTTGAGGGTGCTCTACGTAATGAAATAGTCCATTCCTCAAGTTAGCAACTCTAGAGGGGGGAAAACCTGAGGCAAGTAAAGACTCTATCCGATGCACTCGGGCCCAAAAAGAGAGAGAAGCGGCCCGGAGCTAAATGAGGCTCTATCCTCCGTCGACAGGCCAAAGAGAGAGAAAGAGAGAGATCCCTAGATAGGGAGAAGTTTTGTCCACTGCCTACGGGCATGAAAAGTGAGAAACGTCTCTTGGGAATGGGAGGTTTTGTCTGTTGCAATCAAGCATGTCAAATGTTGTAACGGGGTTATTTTCTTAGTTAGAGAGCTCTAGAGCCCGAAAAATTGACGCCAAGTGCATGGAGTTCAACTCGTATCTTCAAACTCATGCAGAGAGCAAGGTAGAGATAATGCTACTAAGGCTGAAGAATAGTTCTTTATGAGGAATTTATAAGTATGTAAAAAAATAATATGTGAAGAAGTAGATGATAATGCTACCTATGTGGGTTTCTACTTTATATTTTTTTAGTAATTATATGCACATTAAGAGAGGAAAATGGTAATCATTTGGCATAGTTTTCTTCCTAGTGACTATAGTAAGTTGTTCAAGGTGCAATCTCAATATTTATTGATGTGTATTTATTATTATTTAATACTTAAAATATCATACTGTGTGATACTTCATATACTTTAAATTTAGATATATTTTTTTTCAATTTGACCCTAGTTCGAGTCCAGGCTCGTGATTCACTTTTTGCAGTTAGAGCTCGAGCTGAATTCATTGAGCTTCAAGCCGAGCTCAAGCTATAATGACCGTCAATTTTCTGTACGATTTTATGCCTTTCATAAAGTTTTTCAAAGTTTTTAGCATTTTTAAATTATTTAGAAGTGTTTAAATGGTGAGATTTCTTACGAACGTGGTAGAGCTCGTAAAAACAAGCGAATGAGCCTTGAAATGCTCAAATAGAACATGGTTGAAAGTTAAACCTTGGAAAGTGAACCACATGGACGAGACTCTCTTAAAAAGTGCATGATATCCTACCCATGTGATCTAGTTTTATAGGGCTTGTCGATATGAGCCCAACAGTACAAAGAACGCATAAAATCAGAGTTTGGGAGAGAATGTTACATAAATTTAAATTTTTTGGTTTTTTAGAAAAAAATAAATAGAAAAAGGGAGTTATTGCATTAGACTGGCGTCAATGCTGACACCAACCGACACGTTAACGTGATGAGCTGAGAGCATGTCGGCCTGACCCATGTGCATCACAGCATTATGGATCATGCGCCACATGGGCAGGCAAAGTGGCAGTGTGGAAACTGCCTCAACACATTATAGGGTTTAGTTTTCGAGTTCTTCTCTATTACACTCTTCAACCTTCATTAATGTCATTTTAAGTCCATTTTGAGCTATTTAAAATGTTCTCTTAGCTAATTTGAGGGTGCTCTACGTAATGAAATAGTCCATTCCTCAAGTTAGCAACTCTAGAGGGGGGAAAACCTGAGGCAAGTAAAGACTCTATCCGATGCACTCGGGCCCAAAAAGAGAGAGAAGCGGCCCGGAGCTAAATGAGGCTCTATCCTCCGTCGACAGGCCAAAGAGAGAGAAAGAGAGAGATCCCTAGATAGGGAGAAGTTTTGTCCACTGCCTACGGGCATGAAAAGTGAGAAACGTCTCTTGGGAATGGGAGGTTTTGTCTGTTGCAATCAAGCATGTCAAATGTTGTAACGGGGTTATTTTCTTAGTTAGAGAGCTCTAGAGCCCGAAAAATTGACGCCAAGTGCATGGAGTTCAACTCGTATCTTCAAACTCATGCAGAGAGCAAGGTAGAGATTTTTATCTAGTCCTAAGGCATGAATGCTTACTTGGTTATTTTTTAAACTTACTATATGTATGACTCTAACATGTTAAGTATTAAATTTAGTTTCAAGCTATGTTTTAAAATTTTTGCCTATATATTCGATTTATCAAATAATTATCCTTGAAAGTAAGATATAAATTATATACTATATATTTTATGATTTGATCATATATGTGATTTTAATGATTGCCTTGTATATTCATTTTATTGAATGGTTTATCCTTAATTTTTTAGTATAAACTATACATGTTGTAGTGTGTGGGATAGAGAAAATCTAGCTTTGCCAATGTTTTAATTATGAATGATTAAAGTATATTTGAAAAGTAGTTTTAATCATTCCTTGTAGAAAGACAATTCTGAAGAATATTTTAAAAAATACGTATAAACATGGTTAGCGAGTTATTTAAATGGGATAGAGAGAGAAACTATTTCTTTGGAACAAATGACCAAGCCTATCTTTGTAGCAGTTAATAGTGACACTCTCATGATTTGTATAGGCGAGACTAAGGTTTTTAAAAATATAAACATTGCGATAAAATGCTTTGAAAAAAAAATTATCCTTTTATGAGTCTGATAACTAATAATAAATTTATTTGTCCAGAGCTATTATTGGGCGCCCCTATTGAGCTTTGTGGATTAGATAATAACATAATTCGGTTGAAAATCGGATATACTATACTTATTTTAGCCTGGTGAGCCCCTAACGAAGAGCATGACCACTGGCGAGCCTCTAATGAAGGGTAAGACCCCTTAAGAAGGCTATACACATTATGGTAGAGAGTATTTTAGGAAGATTATATACTCTCATGATCCTGGCACCCTATGAATATGGGTGACTATTCTCTCCACAAGCACGAGATGTTTTATCATAACCCGTGGAGTAAGAGGAGACCGCTTTGTACATATAGTAAAGTCTATAAAATAGAAAAGGTGTCTGGGACACTTGCAATAAGCCATGAGAGCTTGCATATCTTAGAAATATCTTCAATATGTAAAAAGAAATTTTAAGAGTAATTTTTGGGTAAAATACGTACCCCGATTTCTCTGAAAAGTAGTATATATATTATGTGTGTTGGAACTTCTATGTGTTACTTCATACCTATTACTATAAACTCTTTTATTTAATATTTTAAAATATTCACCACCCCATACCTTGTAAGACTTATCGAAGTTTAATACATGAGTAGAAAAACCCACTTGAAAATTTTTGAATTAATTTCAAAGATTTCAACTACACCATAAATATAAGTAAACATTATTGTTATTTAACTTGTGTATTTGTATGCATATAATAATTTTTAAAAAATTACTATTTATATTATAATTATGGAGAGTAGCTTCATGCCCTTAGAATGAAACCATAGAGCTTGAGTGAGATTGGATATTAGAAAGATATGGTCATGAGATTCAGCTTCGGTCTCGCAGTCTCGTATGCCTAGTAAATCTTTGTCCCAAAGGATCGGCTGTAGTCATAGCACGATGACAAACTTTCCATGCAAAGTGTTTTACAGAGGGACAGGGGTGTGCCGGATTGTGACCTATATGGAGTCAGGAATAGCCACATCCGTATCATTGAGGATTGCTCTGTAGGCCGCGGCCACCGAGAAGAGCCTCCACTGCATTTTTCAGGACTTTTATGTGCTCACTGGAACTGCGCTAGCTGCAGTCTAATTCCCTCAATGCTCTTTGCATAACACAAAAAACCTGTATTCAATTTTTAATAAAACAAGTAACATATCTTCTGTAGATATCTTAGAATTTTCTTATTTTTTATTTACTTCATCAAACATTTCACACTATGCAAGTAAATATACTAAATTCATCTTAAATTCTAAACGGGGACACTTAGATATTGAATGTTGATAAATTAAGATGGTCTGGCCCAGATCATATTCGAGGATTCATGCAAAATGCAGGTATTGATATTGCAGGTGTGGATATTGTAATTGCGATGCGTACACCGCAAAGGATAAACAATTATGAGGCCAGCATGTGTGAAGAAATCAAACTCCAAACCGTCCTCCAATTCTAAGCCAGACCTGTCAACTTTCCGATTAATGTGTTACCATATAAACGGTAATGGAAACCCTACGGCAGGATTTAACTATTATCCAATTCTATTTGTTATTTCCTTGAATCTAAGGCGAACAACCAGTAGAGTAATAAAATGCCAAATGAGAGAACAGAAGTGAACGTTCATCCAAGTATGGACTCAACAGCTGCACCGGACTTTTGGGTCCAGTGGCAGTCTTGATAGCGCAAATCTGAGATGAATTTCCCTGAGAGGCTTCTATAGATTACATGGTACCACAGTACAAAATCGTGGAAGATTTTGAATATCCACTTACTTGACGCCCATAATCAACAAGTAGGAAGAATTTCTCCCATGTCTTGACAGCAATTCTAAATGGTTGTTGCAGACAGAAACAAACAGTCATTTTCCAAGTGCCCATACCATTGCCCAAATTAAACGGGGCTCCAAATAAACTTGAGCAGATCTATTTGAACCTACGTCATGGACCATCTCCAGGATTAAGCATTTTCCACTAAGCACTTGATTTATCGTTAGAATCCTTGTCTTATATGTCCCTATTGCTGCTAGTTCATCATCCTACAGTTTTTTGTCACTGTGCTTCTCTCCACCCCACTCAACCGGTATAGTATGACTTACAGGATGCGTTTTCACCCATAACTGCACAGTGAGCATTTGTAGAAAGGCACGACGATTGAGGAAGACAACCAAAACTGAAAAAAGTTCACCAGTCCCATGCTTGAAACGAGAAACAGGGATACATCAGAACATGAAAGCATTAAGAGAAGAAATGTTCATTCACCTCCTTAATAGGCGCACATGACAATTACGAGCATGATTCACTAAAAAGATACTGAAGCAAAGGACCCACCACAGCTACACTTATACTGTTTCCTAGCAATGCATACCTATTAACAAAAATTAATTTGCTTTATTAGTTTCTGAAAAACCACAGTTTGAAGTCGGATTTTAATTGTAGATTGCCTAAAATGAAAACTTAAATATATTTCAGTGGTTGTCCATTAAAAAATCAAAATTTTCCATCGAATGATCATATAAAAGTATAACTCACTGTTGTCGGAGATGTATGTGGTCTGGAAATCTGAAATCCTTCGGGAAAGAATGCAGATTAGCAACCTACACAAGATACAGTAGGATTGTGCTTAAAAGGAGTGAAAGATAGTTGCCTTAACGACAATTAGCAACAGCAGCAAATTAATTAGTACAAACAAAGATACACCTATGCATACCTCTCGAGGAGTGAAGTATCTGAGACCAAGCTCCTTCAAAGATGAAGTATCCCTTTTAGCCGGATGCTGGTCCATGTGCTACGGCAATGCATGCATTAATGAGAAGTACATAACATAAAAATATATATATATATATACTAATAATATAAATACCTTCTTTAACACCCCGTATTCCGATTATGCCTAAACTAAAGGGGTAATTACATAATTTTCAGTTACGTTTTAAGGGGTTTCAAGGGATGAAATCCCCGTACATGAGCAGAGCTTGAAGTAGCAAGCGTAACGATTCAAAGAGCACTCAAAAAGGAAGTCAGCCACAAAAGTTATGATCTCGGGAAGAGTGTCACATGGGCGAGACCTACATAAAAAGTGCGGAATAACCTACCCATGTAGGGTTTAGTTTCAAAGGGCTCGTTAATATGAGTCTATCGGTACTAAGAACGCGCAATTCCAATTTTAAAGTAGGAAATTATCACGTTTTCAAGTTAGATTACATTTGATTAAAATAATAGAGAAAGGACAAAATAAATGACGTCAGTGCAAGCTGAGTTGAGCCAAGCTGCATGAAGTGGGGCCCTCACGATTGCGGCGTCCGTGTTCCCAGCGCGTCATCCACCGCATGGTGTCAAATGCGCACGACGTGTCGCGCGTCTATATGCACGTGTGGGTTTTTTGTCGTATGCTCGCATGCCTTTTCCTATAAATTTGGATTTTTGTCCAAACTTTCAGGAGAGAATTCTGATTTGTTTTGAGTTTGTTTTCGTCCGCTCAAAAAGCGTTTTTAGTTAATTCGAGAGTGTTTTACGTAATAGAAGTGTCTATTCTTTGAGTTGGCGACCATAGAAGGGGGAAATGTCTCGGGGCAAGAGGAGGCTCTCCTCGTTGCCATCGAGCCCTGAAGAGAAAAAAGTGGCCCGGAATAAGATGTTTCGTCCTTCGTTGTAAGGCCACAATGAGAGAAGTGGCCCCGAATAAGGAAATTGTCCTCCACTGAAGGGCCATGCAATGAGGAAAATATCCCGGGGTCAAAGGGAGGTTTTGTCTGTAGCTTAGGGGCGTGGAAAAAGGAAAGAGTCTTCAGGTAAGAGGAAGGTCTGTCCGTTTCCTATAGATGCATAGAGAGAAAAATGTCTTTAGGAGGGAGAGATTCTATCTGTCGCCTACATGCACGGGAAGTGTAAAGTGTCACGGGTTAAGGAGAGGTTATATCCGTTGCCTTCAGGCTATAAAGAGAGAAAGATCCCGAGTTAAAATGAGGGAATGTCTGTCTGTCGCCTTAAGGCACAATGAGGGAATGTTGCAGAGCTAAAGGTTATGCCGCCATCTTCAGATATAAAGGGGAGGACGCCTTGAAGAAACAAGCAACTTCACATGCCACTATTTTCTAAATGACACAGGAGTAGGCATTTCTAACCTTTTAATTTAATGTTTTATATGCATGCACATCTCAAGCAGTAATATTAATATACTAATTGTGATGGATTCTTTGATATGTTCTGATCTAATTTACTCTGAAATGCTCTGTATAATATAATATGCTCCGATCTAAACTGATATGATCTGTTATAGTCGAATGAAATCTAATATGGTCTAATGAGATCTAATCTGCTCTGTTGTGTGTTCTGCTCCGCTGTGACATTGGTATGTGTAATTATGATAGTGTTTTACTCACCTCTATGAGAGGTGTAATTTCGTTGACTTATTGGCTTCCGTTCAACTTCGATGATTTATTAAATTTCGGTCTGATTTAGAATAATTTATTCGGATATAAGGATATACGTATTTTAACATATATGATTTTGTAACGCTTAGATGCATGTAATAGCCGTTAGGCAAAACTACGTTTAGATCCGATTGTAGTGAAATAATATTGCAAATGCTATCAAATACGTATATAGGTAACAAATGGCAAGACAACATTATCTTGATCCAAATTAGTTTTAGAATTAGGTTTATTCTGACCTATACGCAACGGAGCGTAAAAACTCCATAATGCGCAAAGAAACGTTACGACTTGCACTTAGAGTTCGCCGCTCCTGGTTGGTCTTGTGTTAATTTTTATGAAAATTAATTTACTCCGATTTTTTTTTCTAAGCCCCCGGTCTAGGTCTGTTTTTTGGGTCGGGGTGTTTCACCTTCTCCAAACTATGCAGTCATAAGCATGTTATGCAGTAATTCCTCATTTTAAGAATGAATCACTAAGCCTATAGGTTAGTAATTTAACATTCATCTCTCCTATAGCATTACCTGACTTTTTTCTAAGCTTCACCATGCAAATATAATGAAACATGCATACATTTAATATAGTTTGTTAGCGTCCACTTAATCTTGTTTATAAGAGATCATTGTTGTTTTATCCAAACCAAAGAGTTGAAGCAGTTGTTGTCATTTCTGTTATGGCCCATTGCACATCCCTCCTCCGCAGGCCTATGCCTTATTGGGCCTATTCTTCTTTAGTTAATTATATTTAATTTAAGATTAATTTTCCTAATTTAGATGTTTCATCTATTAGAATTTGCTTTAGTTAGTTCTAGTTATATTAGGAATGCTTAATTGTAGTAATAAAAGGCTTTCACTTAACTCTATACATGGGCTTTCTGCCCATGTCAATGAGTAGTACGTGAGACACTTTTGATTACTGACAGAATAGATCGTACCTTCTCTCTCTTCCTTCTTTTCATTTGATCACTCTCCCCTTTCATCCTACATTCTCTACCATATTATCATTGTAGTTCCTTCACTCTCTAAGGGTTACAATAATTTCATCTATTAAGAAGAGAGGAGTTACAGTCTTTAACATCTTCCACATGAGAACACCACACACCATATCACACTCCTTTTGATAGATTAAGTGAAAAACCAGGGTTCTTACATAAGAAGCCCTAAATTTTTGAATTAACACTAGAATAACCATTGTGTACAAGAAGTTGACCAGCCTATTAGGATGTCCTGCACCAAATCCCTAATATCCAACTTTGTATTTCAACAACATAAATGCAGCAAAGAGATCACCAAATAACCAAGCACAACACATAAAGAGGCACAAAATTTTTAACGTGGGAAACCCCCAAATCGAGGGTGAAAAACTACAGGGCGAAAAAGCCCAATCATCTAATCCACTATGATTATAAAGTTCAATACAATCATAGTTAAACCTTCTAAGA
Organism: Saururus chinensis; assembly: GCA_035235625.1. Lineage (NCBI taxonomy): Eukaryota > Viridiplantae > Streptophyta > Magnoliopsida > Piperales > Saururaceae > Saururus > Saururus chinensis. The sequence continues at coordinate 20,742,821 of CP141143.1, forward strand.
GGTTAAACTCTCCCGATTACAAATCAATCTTTTATCACAAAGATAAACAAAACAGAGTATGAAAAACCTCCATAAGTCGCCGGTATGGATCTCACAAAACAGTCAATTGAAGATACAAAACGGATCACAATCAACAATCTTCCTCTTCGCACCAACCCTAGCCTTCTCTTTTTCTCCCCTTGTGCAAAAAGATGCGCCCCCCCTTGCGCAAAAAGATGCACCCTTTAAAAACTCTGAACACTGATATGAAAATGGGATAAAGATGACGAGGATATCTCCCTCTAAGGCGTTGTTCGCGGGCACCAAAGTCCTCTCACAATCACCTCTTTTTCTTTTTTGTTTCACGCACACAACAAAAGAAAAGCGTATGGCCTTTTTTGTTTTTTTTCTGCTTCACGCACACCACACAAAACGGCAACATCTGGCCGTTTTGTGTTTTCTCTCTATACGTTCCAAAAAATCAGCATGTTGGCTTCCTCATTTATCAAGTTTCGTGGGTGGGGCCTACTCATGGGGTGGACCCCAATCTCACAACAATTTCCCCCTCCAACCCATGAGGGGGACTCACCCCGACATGGAGACTCAATGTGAGTCTATGTCGGCCATCTCAATACAAAGGACATGCTTACCCCTTGGAACTGTCTTTGTCATCATATCTGATGGATTCATGTTTGTGTGAACTTTCACAAGAGACATCACCATTCTTTAACACATGCCGGATCCGATAATACCCTAGATCAATGTGTTTCGTCCTACTGTGGTAAGTGACATTTTTGTTCAGGTCAAGTACACTCTGATTGTCACATAGAAGCACATATTTCTTCTAAGTCAACCCCAACTCACTAAGGAACCTCTTCAACCACAACAGTTCCTTGCTAGCTTTTGCTGCCGCAATATACTCAACCTCTATTCTAGAAAGAGCAACACACTTTTGCAATTTTAATTGGGGTCCACCCCATGAGTAGGCCCCACCCACGAAACCTGATAAATGAGGAAACCAACATGCTGATTTATTGAAACGTACAAAGAGAACACAAAACGGCCAGATGTGTTTTGTGTAGTGTGCGTGAAGCAAAGAAAAAACAAAAAGAGGCCATACACTTTATTTTTGTTGTGTGAAACAAAAAAGGAAAAGAGGGACTATGAGAGGACTTTGGTGCCGGTGAATGACGTTGGAGAGGGAGATATCCTCATCATCTTTATTCCGTTTTTATATTGGTTTTTTTAGAGTTTTTCAAGGGCGCATCTTTTTGCGCAAGGGGAGAAAAAGAGATGGCTAGGGTTGGTGCGAAGAGGAAGATTGTTGATTGTGATTTGTTCTGAATCTTCAATTAATTATTCCGTCAAATTTATACCGGCGACTTCTAGAGGTTTTCTATACTTTGTGTTTTGTTTATCTTTGTGATAAAAGATTGATCTGCATCAGGGAGAGTTTAACTTCTTGGAAGGTCTAGCTGTGAATGCATTGAACTTTATAATCATAGTGGATTGGTTAATTGAGCTTTTTCACCCCGTGGTTTTTCACCCTGGATTTGGAGGTTTTCCAAGTTAAAAATTCTGTCTCTTTATCTATTGTGCTTAGTTATTTGGTAATCTCTATGCTGCATTTATTTTGTTCAAATACAAAGTTGGATATTAGGGATTTGGTGCAGGACATCCCAATAATAAGTGGTATCAGAGTAAGGTTGATTTGTATTTCAACAATGACAGAAGATAAATATGGAAAGATGGTTTCCCTTAAGAAAAATAATTAGAATTATTGGAAGGAAAAATGAGATCTCTTTTATTTGAAGGATTTATATGACCCTTTTACAAGTGTGAAACTGACAGATGACCGAGAATAAATCCGAAGACCATGACCTGTTTGAGACAGTGGGTGGACAAAGTTGCGTACTACTATATAACCGATGAATTGTCTGCAAAGGCAATTTGGGGTAAGCTTACTGAAGTGTATAAAAGAAAAATTGCGGGTAACAAGACTTTTGATAAAGAAATTGGTCAGTTTAAAGTTCCAAGGATGGAGGTAATATTGAGGAACACCTGAATGAAATGAAGAATATAATAATAAAGATGACTCTAGATAATAAGTGGCAGGCTATTCTGCTTCTTAGTTCCTTACCACCTTAAATAATTCAGTTCTACATGGGAAGTTGACAATAGCTATAGTAACATGCAGTCTACTCACAAAGAGTTGAGAAAAAAGTCTTTAAAACTAGCTTATAGGTCTTAAGCATTAGTGAGAGAAAAATAAGGGCATATGAAAAATCAAGGATAATTTTAAAAGGGACAATAGTATAAGCAAATCCAAGTTTAGAAAGGGCTTGAAGTGCTACTATTGTAACAAAACAGTTCATATTAAGGACTGTCGGAAACTCAAGAAAAATAAAAAAAGGACAATAATGAAAATGGTAGACAAAATGCCAATGTTATTAAGGATAACTTGGTAATTATGGTTGATGGTGAGAATGAATGCTTAGCAGCCAGTTGTGATGCTAGTTAGATAATTAACTCAGGCCCATTATTTTATGCTACTAACCAGAATATCTTTTCTACCTACGAATCAGTAGATTTGGGGTTAGTGAAGATGGGCAATAATGGTACCTCGAAGATCATTGGTTAGGGTGATATGTATATTATGACTAACACAGGTTACAGGTTATAGTTGAAGAACATCAAGCATCTTTCATATCTCAAAACGAATTTGTTGCTTACAGATGTACTTGATGATGAAAGTTTTTTATCACACTTCTTTCAAATGAGAGTGCAAATTGGTAAAATATTCTCTAGTTGTTGCTAAAAAAAAGAAGTATTGCAGCCTATATAAAATTGAAACGAGTCCATTTCAAGGGGAAGTTAATGTCTCCTCAAATGAGTTCATCATTAACTAGTGGCACCGTCGATTCGGTCACATGAGTGAGAAGGGACGAAATTCTAAGGAAGCAAAATCTGCTTCCCAAGGTCAAGTGTACATCAATTAACTTTTATGATCATTGTTTAATGGGCAAGCAACATTGTACGTCCTTTGCTAGCACAAGTACAAAGAATTATGAAGTTCTTGAGTTGATGCATTCAGATATGTAGTCTTATAGAGGTAAAATCTCTTTGTGGTTCCAGTTATTATGTTACTTTTATTGATAATGCTTATAGAAATGTATGGGCTTATAGCATGAAAAATAAGAGTAAGGTGTTTGGTATCTTTAACTTTTATGTCATGGTTGCGAGAAACCAGTAAGCAACTGAAGTGCCTTAAAAGTGACAATGGTAGTGAGTATTGTTCTACAAAATTTAATGAGTATTGTAGTGAGCGTGGGATTAGCCATGAGAAGACAATTCATCATACTCCTCAACACAATGGAGTGGATAAGAGGATGAACAAAGCAATCTCTAAAAGAATTAGAAGTATATTGCCTTCAACAAAGTTGTCTAAGAGCTTTTAGGGTGAGGCAATAAACACGGCTTGCCACTTGAACAATAGGTCTCTTACACATGCTGTAAAAAGTGACATACGAGAGAGTCTGGAGCGGAAAGAAAGTGAACTACTCGCACTTGAGAGTATTTAGGTACAAGATATTTACACATGTGCCTAAAGAACATTGGGCTAAGTTATATCAAATATCTATAAAGTACATCTTTCTGGATTTAGAAATAACAAGTTTGGATACAAACTGTGGTATCAATAAGACATGAAATTGATTCGAAGCATTAATGTTTTCATAGATGATCAAACAGTTGAAGATCATGGAGAAGATGAAATCATTAGAAGAAAACTTAAAAAAGTTTTACAAAAGTAAATGAACTATCAACCTCAGTTAAGGGAAATGAGGCGACTTAGGATGAAAAGTCAGAGATTAGAGAACCGACATCTTTGCTTAGTAACAATGGAAGTGAGGATAAGATTATTTATAAGAATAATAATTATTATTATAACGACGATAGTATTAAGCAGGAACAAGAAGTTTTTGAGCAAAGAGAACTAACAAATGTGAGAAGGTCCACTCGAGACCTAGTTCCTCCCAAATATCTATCATCAAAATATGTGACAATCACTAAAAATGAAAAGCCAAAAAATTTCAGTAAAGCAAAAGCTCATAGTGAGAAGTGGATAAAAGTAATCGAAGATGAGATGAAGTCTTTGCATGACTACACTATGAGTTGGTGGATCTTTCCAAGGGGAGAACATTGAAGAATAAGTAAGTTTACTTAAACATGATGAGAACAATTCACAACCAAGATATAAGGTAAGGTTGGTCGTGAAGGGCATTGGGCAGAAGAAATGAATTGATTTTGATAAAATCTTTTATCCGGTAGTAAAAATGTCTTCAATTATAGTTAATCTAGCATTAGCTGTAAATATAAACTTGGAAGTTGAACAATTAGATGTGAAAATTGCTTTTCTTCGTTGTGATTTGGATGAAATAATTTACATGGAGCAATCTGAAAATTTTGTAATAAAAAGAAAAAAATAGATGATGTGCAAATTAAAAAAGAGCTTATATAGCCTCAAACAAGCTCCTAGACAATAGTACAAGAAATCCGAATCTTTCATAAAAAGAATTGGCTACTAAAATTCTGTTTCTAATCATTGTGTTCATCAAATAGTTTGGTGATAACGATTTCATAATTTTGTTGTTTTATGTTGATGACATGTTGATTATAAGGAAAGATTCTGCGATGATTGCAAATCTGAAGAAGAGTTTAAATAAATCCTTTATGATGAAAGATTTGGGTCCGACAAAGTAGATTTTGGGCATGTCTATTCGGCATAACTAGAAAATTAGGAAACTATAGGTGTCACAGGAAAAGTATATTGAGAAGGTATTTGCTAAGTACAACATGAAGGATGCTAAGCCCGTTAGTGTTCCACTTAGAAGTCACTTCAAACTAAAAAATAGCAACTTAAGTGGAATAGAGATTGAGGAAATGAAGAAGATTCTTTATGCAGTGAGCAGTCTTATGTATGCTATGGTGTGTACAAGGCGTCTTATGTATGCTATGGTGTGTACAAGGCCAGACATTGCTTATGCAATTGTAGTGAGCAGGTTTCTTGCTAATCCAAGTAAAGATCATTGGGCAACAATGAAATAGATTCTGAGGTACTTAAAAGGGTCTACTAAGCTATGTTTATGTTTTAGTGGTTCTAAACCCGCATTGGAAGGCTTTACTAATGCAAATTAGGCAGGAAAGCTTAATAAAAGGAAGCCCACTTCGGGCTACCTATTTACTTTTGTAGGGGGAGCTATCTCATGGCAATCAAAACTGCAAAAATATATTGCTCTTTCTACAACAGAGGCGGAGTATATTGCAGTGACAGAAGCTAGCAAAGAGATGTTGTGGTTTAAGAGGTTCCTTGTTGAGTTACGGTTGACTCAGAAAAAGTACTTCTATGTGACAATTAGAGTACACTTGACCTAAGCAAAAATGCCACTTACCAAAGTAGGACTAAACACATTAATCTAAAAAATTAATAAATCAGGGATGTATTGGAGAACGATAATAAGTCTCTTGAGAAAGTTCACACAAACAGGAATTCGTCAAACATGATGATGAAGATAGTTCCAATGGACAAGCATGACCATTGTATTGAGACGCACGACATAGACTAACATTGAGTCTTCGTGTCGGGGTGAACCCCCTCATGGGCTAAAGGGGGAGATTGTTGTAGGATTGGGGCCCACTCATGGACCCCATGAGTGGGCTCTACCCACAAAACTTGATAGATGAGGAAGCCAACATGCTGATTTTTCGGAACATACAGAGAGAAAACACAAAACAGCCAGATGTGTTTTGTGTGGTGTGCATGAAGCAGAGAAAAAACAAAAAGAGGCAAGACACTTTTCTTTTGCTATGTGCGTAAAATAGAAAAAGAAAAGAGGCAACTATGAGAGGACTTCAGTGCCGACGAACAACGCCAGAGAGGGAGATATCCTCATCATCTTTATCCAGTTTTCATATCAGTTTTTAGAGTTTTTCAAGGGTGCATTTTTTTGCGCAAGGGGAGAAAAAGAGAAGGCTAGGGTGATTGTGATTCGTTCTGAATCTTCAATTGATTGTTCTGTCATATCCATACTAGCAACTTCTACAGGTTTTTCATAATCTGTATTTTGTTTATCTTTGTGCTAAAAGAGTGACATGTAACATGGAGAATTTAACCTCTTTGAAGGTTTATTTATCATTGTATTGAACTTTATAATTATAGTAGATTGGTTGATTGGGCTTTTTCGCCCTGTGGTTTTTCACCCTCAATTTGGGGGTTTTCCACGTTAAAAATTATGTGCGTCTTTATCTGTACTGCTTGGTTACTTGGTAATCTCTTTGCTATGTTTATTTTGTTGAAATACAAAGTTGGATATTAGGGATTTGGTGCTGGACATCCCAACACACCTTCAATCAAGCTCTATTGCAAAAGACCTAAATATCCTCACTTAAGTGAAGGACTAACCAATTACAATAAAAGAATAAATATAAATGACTGAACTAACCCTAATACATAGAATACTACTAAAGACAAATACAAAAGAGAGCAAATATACCACTTCAACCTTTACATAGCAACAACATTGGCGACCTCTACAAAATTTATAATATTATGCAGTTATAAGAAAAAGCTCATGGAGGGAGTAATCATACTTGAAGAGTCGCCAAAAGCGAGCCAGTACCTTTCACGTAGCGATAATAGCTTTTAGTGAAACAGCAGCAGCGTGGTGATTCAGGATAAACAATATCTAATTCATATCAAGGATCCTTTGGCCAATATCAGTAAAAGTAAGCATAAACTAAGTAAAAATATGACATTTACATTTTATTGAATTTAAATAGAAAATGAACATACAAAAGGATACCCATGACACTTCCCCACCTCTCAATCAATTCTATTGGCACCACAAAAGTATTTGAGTAATTCAATGCCTCGCCATGTCCCTTCATTGCGGTCTCTTCCAGTGAAATTGCTTGCAAATTTTTGGGTTCACCCGAAACAGAACCAACAACAGAAAGTTGCTGGAACATCATTTTGTAGTCAACTTTAGGACAATTAACATCGTTAGAGCACTCTGATGCTGCATCATCTGGCGAACTTTCATAAAAAGCTTTTATATCAAGAAAGTTTTGGATTGGTTCACAGGCTAACCTCTGATTCTCCCAGCTATCGTCCAAATTATAGCCTACATCCACATGTGAAGTATACTCACGTTGCTGGAATGGTCTGGGTGTCCAAAACAGCTGGTTATTGAAGCTAGGATTTTGGAAAGATAATGGTTTTCTTTTTGCCTGAGATACAAAGAGTAAATTTTCTATGGAACTAACCAGAAAATAAAAATCACACGTTTACATAGAAGGCAGGTCAAATATATGTAGTTACAACATAGAATAACACTATAAAAAATTTAACAAATACTTCATACAAAAACCTCTAGATATCCCACAATAATTTTGAAATCCAAGTGCAGTAACCATGAATTTCAAATGCAACATTTAATGGATAAATATAAAAAACGTAAAAAACCAAAGATTAAAATTTCTTTTGAATACTTAAAAAGTTTATGTGAACTAACAAAAAAATAGTGATGACAAAGTGTAGAAAACATAATATACCAGGCAAAAGTATCGAGGTCTGGAATATGGTATACCAAACTGCAACGGTGTCAATATATACTCTTGTGAGACAAAACCCATCTCAGAAAAGATATCTATCATCTGCTTATGTGTATCAGATGCCTGCACTAAAGAGAAAGGGAAGATCGTGGTGATTAATCTATACTGGGGAAAAAAATTGCGAGTAAACACATTTCACATTCATCTTGAAGTTAGATAAACAAACCTCAAATCCAACAACGTTTTCTACAAATAAGAAAAGTGGAGGCCGCAACATGATTTTGATAAGAGAAAGTAACTTCAGAAAAGAGGAAGCCCGTGCATCTCCAGAGTCCTTTTGAAGGCCTGGAAAGATAACAATTATTTGCAAGAACAAATACGAAAAGATTACAAGAAAGGATTGTCATATATGTCATAGGAAGGCCATTATTCGGATCCCAATTATATGGTATGTAACTAAACCTTGTCGTGTGTATGGTTGGCATGGAGGAGACATAAGCCATGCATCTGCTCCATATTTGTCTAGATCCATGGCCGTGAGGCATTGAATGTTACCCTAAACAAATAAGACAAATAAAATTAAATTTTTTAAATATATTGAACAAAGTAACACAAGCTGAAACAAAAATCCAACAATGAATAAGTGACCCCTGTTTTAAAGATCCTAAAGTCACAACACTAAACAAAGGATGAACAGACAACATAATTTCAGATGAGCTTTACCAATGGGTAAGGATGCCAACAGATTGCATAGTAACTTCACCAACAAAATCCGAACATTACAAAAATGTCATTCATAAAGTGTCAAACTATAAAGCTTGAATACAACCAAGTGGATTATAATTTATCAGAAGTGTGATAAGAACTTTATAAAGGAAATCAGAACATCGTTAAAACTACTATGTATGCTAAAATATCAAAATAAAGCTGGCATACAAGCCTGTGAATTACAATATAGCATAAATGTCATTGGAGTTTTAGCTCAAATATCCAAACCAAGTGAACGCCTTTTTTTAGTTAAGATAACTAAAACAATGAAAACTCACAGGTAAAAACACCTTTGCCGGATATCATGATCAGATTGGCACATAAAACACTCATTTTCATACAAAGCCACTCCATTGAGGCTACATGGTTGACAGTGAAAATGGAACTGAAAGCTAACGAATCCCCAACTATAACGTTACAACAGAATTCCCAACGAGAATTAAGTGAATAATACCAGAAGCTACATCCATAGGAAGTGATGGGAAAAGGAAGCACCTGATAGGGGCGATGCCCGAAATTGAACTCGTAGACATCGTTTGCTTTGTCATTGATGTCAAACGCCTCCACTACTTCAAACCGGACACCAGATTTCAGGAGCGAGTATCTCTGCAACAAAGGAGACGATATAACTAGAATGAAATTCATAGACCATTACAGCTCCATTTCGTACTTCTCAAGAAGACGAGAAATTTACCATGCCTCCAATCCCACAGTAGAATTCGAGCACCTTCCACGGCTCTCCCTCTCCCGTGGGCACCTCCATCGCCGCCGAGAGAGGAGCAGCTCCGCTCGCACCTAAACCGGCCAGCCTCCCCTGACTTCGCAATCGGCTCTCGTTACATTGGGCCAATACTGTAAATAGCCCATTGCTTCCTCAGCTAACCTCCCCCGGTTAGGTCTCTTATAAATATAAGCCCATTGGTATCCAAGCCCATTTGTGCTCTAACATCAGGAAGCATTCTACGAGGCCCAGCTCCGCCGTATCCAGTAGAACCATTCTACGGTTGTGTATATCTTTATTAATATTTTAACTCGTAAACTTAAATGTATGTAATTTACTTACTTTCAAATATGTAAAAATTATCTAAACGTGTAAAATATTAAATAATAGTTCTACTGAATATTTTTTAGAGAGGGGATGGACTGCTCCAGCTCCTCCTCGTTATTTTCTTGTCCTTTCTCTCCGGCCACGAATGGCCCGGGGCACCACTTATATTTTGTTGATTTTGGAGGAGGAAAAGTAAGAAGAAGGAGAAGAAGACGATAGAGAATAAGGTGGCCATGATCCACCACATGCAGTCGCTTGGTCTGAATTGGGCCACCTGCTTAGAGACACCTTCTTTGGGTTGTTGGCGCATCCGTTTTACATCCTTGTTAGGATTTATTAGGTTTTGTGGCTATTGGACTTGATTGGATGCTCTCGTATGTTGTCCGCTTAAAGTTGTGGCTTATAAGCTCAAACTCGTAATGTTATTTAAATAAAAAAATAAAAAGAGCTCCAAGACTATTCCGAGGGAAATTTTAAGTAAATAAATTTTCAACTATGAGATAAATTTTTTGAATCTTTATATAAGAGATTTGTTTAATATTTTTTTGTCTTAAATTAATAAATTTTTGTTTGAAAAAAATTATTTTATATTAATAATTTTATATTATTTAAAGGTATTAACAAGTCGAGCTAAAGCCTGAGTACTTAGGTTTGTTGGGCTTGAACTCGAACTACTTAAGTTGAATTTATATGGCACCGAAAGTATATAAATTTTTTAATAAAAATACAATAGAGTTCGCCCGTTTAGAAGGAAAATCCACGTCAAACAACAATCCTCGTGGAAGGGATGAGAATCTAAGATCAGAAGCAGGATGTAATGAAAAACGTCTCGGACTGGTAATAGAAGCCCAACTATCCAAGCTACTTACATTAGGACAGTAGTGTGGTATATGTAAAAAGGTAGAAATTGAAAAATGTTTGAAAATCCTGATACCAATGTTGGACACTTATTACGGCACCTCCTCATAATGCAGCATCACGCAACAAATTTATGTTACGAAGCTGAAGAAAAGGAAAAAAGGCTACAATATTCGAGAGAACCTCCAAGGTTACAACATGTTCAATGAATGCCCTTCTACTAGCTGGGCTAAAATCCAATTTGCAACTGCAGGGAGAAGTGGTTGTTGCATGATATCAATGATAGATTTTGAGTCTCCCTGCAGTTAAATTTTACGCACTCTATGGTGGATTGCAAGGTGAAGCTCCTGACAGATACATGGCATGCATAGGCTTCTCAGCCAGGGCTCCGGCAGCCTGGCTTGGCCAGAGCGGCTAGTACCGGCAGCAAACCGGCATTGGCCTTGGCTAGGTCCGATGCTGGCACTGGAGGCTATAGAGAGGAATTACTTTTTTAAGGTGGAGATGGTAGAAAGATGAAGAAGAAAGGGAGAAAGAGGGAGAAAATATGAGGAGTTTTGTCCAAAAAAAAATGTTTGTGGACTTAAAAGGGAACGACCATTGGCCTTGGCCAAGTCGCCCATGCCCATAAGAAAATTTTATTTTTTACAATCTTTGAACTAAACCTAGTAGGGCTGCTTCAATGATAGACTTACATTATAACAGTCGGTTAGATGGAACCTGGGCTGTTTGAGATTTGTTTGAGTCGAGTCACATTTTTAACACAAAATCTAACTTGATCAGACTTCAAAATGTTTTCTAATATCTAGATTAAAGCCAACAGCACTGCTAACCCAAAAAAAAAAAAAAGAGAGAAGAAGAAGGTTAACCTCACCCTCACTAAAGCCTCAAACATTGACCTAACCTCGTGCACTACTAACAAAAAAATTAGAAGAAGAAGAAGAAGAAGGGTTGCCCGACGCAACGCTTAACCCCAATTAAATCCAACCTTCTCAATCTCCCTTCGGCCTTCAGCAATTCCTCCTCCTTCCTAGGTAGTGTGAATTTTCACGGTCATCTAAGGATAGAAACCACCCTCATCATTTTGCCAAGGCAACCCACTTCAATCTTTTACAAAAGTTTATTTCTTTCTTTCTAGATGGCATGTCTTCTATTCTTCCTCTGTTTGTACTTTAATATTTATTGTTACGAATTTCTTTTTAAAAACTCGGTAATTTCAAGGTTGCAACTAATTAGAAGCATGTTCTAGAAAGCAAACTTCTTTTTCAATTTTGTGATTTTAGTTGCATGTTATGACTAGGGGGGCCCGGCGAGGCCCACTTCTCCTCCTTTGTAATTTTTTAAAAAATTTAAAAATTTTAAAAAATATTTATTAAATAATTCACAAAATCACAAAATAGAATTATAACTTATAAAGTAAATGTTATAATTATATCAATATAGAACGAGTGTATCCTAACTAAGTTGGCACCCACTCACCTATAATCTAAATTTTAAAATATTATTGTTAATTAATTATCAATTGTCAAGTTTTATATATCTTCTCTAATTTCCCCTTCAAAATTAAGAGCTTGTACTTTTTCTCCTACGTCCAACTAATCCAACTAATCCTTTAAGCAAATGCATTCCTCTTATGCATCAGGCATTAAATCACTTTGCCTTTTGTCTAACATTCTACCTCCTCCACTAAAAGTATATTCCGATGTTACTTTGGACATTGAGGTAAACACTACAAGCTAGTTATTTTCATATGTCTGACACCAAGTTAAAACATCTATATTACTAAGTTGTTTAGAGGACATAATGATGTTCAAATTAGTATTTAAATAGTTAATTGATTCATTAACATTAGTATTATATTTTTTTAAGTAACACCAAGACTTATTATTATGTGGAAGATGCATATGAATAGAAAAAGAAGTTGATTGACTTTGTCTTGACCCATGGGTTATTTCATATATATTATATAAAAAATACAAAGTAGTTTCTATAATTTTGTATAGAGTATCATTTTCATTAGCATAGGGACTCGTGTTGTCATGTATACTATTAATTAAAATTTGTACACTTTCTAATATAAACCTATGAACAATTACAACCCTTAAACAATAAATTAAAGGGATGAGAAACCAATATTTATTAAAATTTATTTTTATTTTCTTTACAAAATATGCAAATACTTTGACCTCTTTATATTTTGTAAATGCATCAGTTATGTCATGCAAGTGGTTCAGAATTGAACAAGAACTAGGATAATATACTTCAAATATATCTTTAATAATATTATAAAAAATAAATAAATAATATATCAAACAAATAGATATGACAAAATGACTTTCATTTAGTCCTAGATGATGTAACCTTTTTATAGCCCAACATATAATTAAACTTTCAAATCTTTCACAAGATTTTGACATTAAATATGTACTATTCCACCTATAACTAACATTTAATTGGAATTTTTTATATTTCTTACCATGCAATCTATATGTCTTTAAATTTTTGTAATCTAGAGGGTGAAGAGGTAATTTGTAATAAAATAGTTTTAATTAATTAAATATGAGGCTTAACTACATTTAAATCATCTTGAACAAATAAATTACTTATGTGACATGCACATCTAATATGATATATATTTAATTCTATTTGACTAATGTGATCACAATGGGATTCTAAAAGTTCTATCGCTAAGTTATTATTAGAGGCATTATCTAAAGTAATAGATATAAATTTATTTGTAATAAGTATTCATTTAAAATATATGTCCATAATTTTTTAATAATCGAAGCAGAATAAGGATATTGTAGAATGTTAAAATATAATATTCTCTTATTTAATCTCTATGATTCATCTATAAAATGAGTGGTATTACATACATAGCTGATATCTTCGACACTAGTCCAAATATTGGAAGTTAAAGTATTTTTACTCATAATTATTTGTAGGGTTTTCATAAGTTATGCCTTGTACTCCTTGTGTAGCTTGAAAATATATTTTCTCAATGTGGTATGCGAGATTTTGTTGAAGGCTAGGTTGAGAGCTTCTCTCACATACGACTCAAACTTGGAGTAATCGGTGAAATAGAAGGGTTGCTCGGCGTTCACAATGTACTTCACAAGCTCCATTCGATTTGATTCTTGATTAAAAGAAAAAGAGGTAGAATAGGTGGCCATGACACTTAACTGTACTTGTTTAAAGGTCCTTCAGTCCATGCTTGGCGAAGCATGATCTATCATAGCGAAGAAGATGTCTAGTACCCCCGTTCCCATACTTAGAAAACTTTTACAATAATTTCATTTGGCTTTGAGGATGAACTTGCTAGGTTGTTAGGGTTGTGCACCCTAATTTTTTTTCATATGACTCCATACCATACAAGGTTGTTGCTTCTTAAAAATTAAATTATTAAATCAAATTTACTTACGTTGATACTTGAGAATTTATATTTGAGTTGTCAGTTGTCTATTTCATGGAGGAGGAGACATCTTGATAATTAAAAACTTGAATCTTGAGGGTTGAGAGTGTGAGAGTTTAATTTAAAATTTTAATTTAAAATAAAATTAAAGTCATTAAAAGCTTGAAACTTAAGAGTATAAGAGGAGAGATGAAAGAGAGACTTAGATAGTAAAGGAACGGTGAAGAGAAGGTTAAACTCTTCTTTATTTATAGATTTTCAAATGTGATAACTCTCATACCCTTGAATATGACTGTTATTTGATTGATATTAGGGTTAAAATTTGTATTTAGTTAGGGGGGTAAAAATTTTATAAAAATATGGGTCAATTTATATTTATTTTTAAATTAATAAAAAAATGAGGGGGGCAATGCTCCTAACACTCCAACGGCTCTAAGAGTTATTGGGGCATTTGCCCTAACCCCAATGGCTACTATTGGGGGGCAGGTCGCCCCAGGCCTACCAATTCGGTGGGCCATGGGCGGCCCACACTTTGTCCATCCCTAATTATTACTTGTTCAAGTGAGTAAATATTCAGAAGCGAATTTGGTCTTTCTAAATGTTGAAAATATTCCTTCCGTTTGAAAATTGCGGTTTAAGTTCATATGAAACTTGGTACAACTTCTAACCTTGACAAGTTTGTGGCTTGTTTAAATTTTTTTTAGTAGAATTCCTATCTTGGTGATTGAATAGTTAATTTACCATTCACCTAAGTGCCTATACTTACATTCCAACTGTTCGTTGATATGCTCAAGTCGTGTATAGTCCGAGCGTTTCTATATTTTCTCACCATTTGCTTATCATAAAATTAATGCTTGCCTATTATGAAATGAATGTTAAAAAGACCAAATTGAACTCGCTGAATTATATTGTTAACCGGCTTCCTTAACAATAAAGTGAGCATTCACATTTATGGATTAAGCAAATTATAGCATATGAAGCAAACAATATAGCTGATTTTCTAACCAACATATGTTCTCAAAAGGTAAGAATTTAATGTTTTAAGCGTTATGTTTTTTTTCTCCAATATGTTTCACTCTAGTAATTAGCTCTAAATTTAGGTATGGAAAAACTACTCTAGGTATAAATAAAATAATTTAAGCTTAACTATTTTTTGACCCCCTTATATTAAAAATCCTACATCTAACTAGGCTGCTTGAACCCTGGGACTAAGCTTGGGCAGTAGCAGGAAATGGTAATGATAGAAGTAGGAAGAAGGGAAGAATGAATGGAAAGGAAAAATAATAAGAGTAATTTTGTCCAAAAGAGAAAAAAATTTGGACCTAAAAGGTTATTTTAAAAACATGTGAGAGTAA
This sequence comes from Saururus chinensis, assembly GCA_035235625.1. Taxonomy (NCBI): domain Eukaryota; kingdom Viridiplantae; phylum Streptophyta; class Magnoliopsida; order Piperales; family Saururaceae; genus Saururus; species Saururus chinensis. The sequence goes on from CP141143.1 coordinate 20,757,852, forward strand.
TTAAAATATAACTGTTACTAATTTTTTTAAAATAAGGAGGCTGATATTTCTACTCTATTTTTTTATATTAAAAATATTTTATCATTTGATTGGATAGAGAATGTGAGTCACTTGATAGAGAATTTCACTTTTCTTTATCCAAAGGTTAGAGTAAGCTTTTAATATAAAAAAAATTGAGTACAAATATTATTTTTTTTTAAATAAATATTTTTAAAGTCGAAAGTCCCTGGCCCCTCTAGGTACTTTTGTCGTAAAACAAAAAATTAATCCATGGTCAAGCCTTACCCAGCTCGGCACAACCCAAGCCCAAACGAGCTTGGCTCATTGAAATAACAAGACTGGCAGTTCAAAATACTAAGCCCAAACTAACTATTGGTAAACCTCCACAGTGTACAGTTCTCTTATAAGGTTATGTTTTTCTAGAAATCAAAAATCTTGTGTTAGCATTTGATGTCTGCTTCAATATTATTAAATCAAGCTTTGAAGTTAACTTTAAGTTAATCATTCACTGTTGTGGGGCCTATTTTCTGAAACACGGTTATGATGACATGGCATAGCCTATCATATAAAACTTAACGCAGCATAAGTATTATGAGCGTGGCTTTTCAAACCCCATTTTTATCCCTGCGTCCTCCAAAACAAACAGAAAAAGTGATATTTTTTTTTACTTTCATTTCTCGTATTTTCCCCCTCTTTTTGCTCATGCTTCCCCTATTGCACTAAACCCTATTTTTTATCTTCTAAAGACATTAACTCCGACAACGGCGACATTGACTCCGGCGACTGTGGCGAGATCCGGCCTGCGCAACTAGTCTGGCCACGCCGAATCCGGCCTGCGAACTGGATCTGGCCGTGCAGGCCATGCACGGCCAGATCTAGCCGGCGCTGGCATAGCGCGGCCAAATTTGGCCGCGCCTTGGCCTCGCACGGCCTGCGCAACCAGACTGGCCGCAGGCATGGCCTGCGCAGCCGGATCTGGCCGCGCACAGCCGGATTGGCCGCAGGCACGGCCTGCGCGGCCAGATCTGGCCGCGCCGGCCTTCTGACTGCGGCCGTTGCTGGCCGTAGTCACGGCCAGCTCACCGTGGCCAGCGGCTACGGTTAGCCGCGGGTGGTGAAAAAAAGACGCCAGCATTATTGCCGGTGCCGGAGATGAAGAAAAAAGAGGGAAGAAAAAAGTAAAAAAAATAAAAATAGGGTAAAATGGGGAACATGAGAGATTTTAGTTAAAAATGATAAGGTAAGAGAGCAATGGGGGACACTGGGATAAAAATGGAGTGTATATAGCCACATTCTAAAGTGTTATTTCAATATTATTATGACATGTATATGGATAAACAAACATGATCGACATAAGATTTGCACCCGAGACAGCTTTTTTTGGACGGTCCATCCCAAGAAAATTTTCAGACTTGGATATGACCCTTCAGTTATGAGAAACTATTCAGCACTTTCAGATAAACACATCAAGTTTTTCTCACATTGGATCGTGGGAAACACATTGTACCTCACATCTAAGATGTCAGATACCACAATGTGCTAGTGTTACCTAACATTTCAGATGTCATGTACACATAGTGGAGTGCCACATGTTGCTCCATAGCACTAAACAATTTCTCCTTAAAGACAAACTTATTAAGAAAAAATAGTTTACTTATTCTAGTCCCAAGTATATAATGCCCTTAATTGGTTGTTCACAACAACGACCCCTAATCACAATTGAAGGAATAAACAAAGCATGTAATAAACTTGAGAAGATACATCAATCCCTTTGTCACCACGGACAAGATGTCCATTAATCATTTACTCTTAGCAATAAAGTCACATAATTTTTTTTATTACAACTCACACACTCCACGACAAACATACTTCGTAGTATGTAGGGTTGGGACCTCAACTTCGGTTGGCTTTACAATAAAAACCACAACATTTGCAGTGACAGTAGTGCAAGTTGTTTCTCATAAAGCAGTAGCTATGGTATGAGTCACGATAGTCATCACATGCACCACAAAAATCTATGCATTTGTCAGTAGTGCAATGAGGCAAATGATAATCACCGCAACATTCTGGTGCATTTTCCACCTTCGGATCTTTGCATCCAATGCACAAATAAAGTAGAAAAAAGTTAATTTGCAGTAGGAAAAAAAAGCTAAGAACAAACATGATATATAAATGATTCCTCACCACACATAACAAAAGGGACGATGAACATGAGAACAAAGATCATTACTCCAACTCTAGCCATACTTCGTATTTTCTCTTCTTTGCACTGATCTAGACATGATCCAGGTATGCTTTTATAGGCTAACATGTTGCGTAAATGGCAAGTGATTGTGCCACAATTTTAGAAAAAAATCCAATGCAATCTTGATTAGGTTTTAATATAAAACTATAAAAGTCAACCATCCTCTAAAAGGTAATGATAGACATGGATGGAATGTATGGCTGGAGATGAATAACAAGAAGAATTAACAGGGAAACTAGAATATGCATGAAAATCTGGATTCAGATTTTGTGACAGAAGTCAACCATATATCAGGTAAATCATATACATGGATGTCATTTAGGTGTGGAGATGATTAATTAAGGGAGTGTTAGTCATGATGAATTTTATTTCACATCTTGAGTAGGGGAAATTCCCCAATCACCTATGTTTTTAGGATTTACTGTGTTTTCTTGTGTAAAATAAAATTTCTTCGCTGGACTTAAATTTCTCATGATTGTGCAATAAATCACAAGGATTTAAATTTTTACAATTGTGCAAAAAACCACAGTGATTTCTTTCTCAGCGTTAATCAAGCACAGCTTTTTTACTTCATGCAAAATAAATTTTTATTCCCTTGAATTCGTCAACTATATTTTTTATATTTTTTCTAATTCTAATTTAATGTATGTGAATATAAATATATACATGTGTTGTGTATACTTTGGATTATATATTAATTTAAATAAAATGTATGCAAGCACTAAAACAATTATATCCAACTGGATAAATAAATGTACGATATAATAATTCCCACAAATAACATACAAATTTGGCAAATAAAAGATTAATAAGTTAATACATATATTTTAGTTGTTGCTTAACATGCATATTCCCATATTTTATTTTCTATAAAATATTTTTCATATTTATGTATATGTATTGGATAACGGGTCTAAAAGATGGCTAGGTTAGTTGAGGTGTGGAATTTTTTGCATATCTAAACTATGAAAAACACAATTAGAAAGGCAAAATACAAAGAAAGAAAGTTTAAATTTATCATGCAACCCCCCGCAAAAAATGATTCCCTCAGACAAATTTATCCCTCTAAAAACTCACGTATGGCTAAAGCATGATAATTTTCCATGCTAAAAAATACACGTGACTAACATGTGCAATATTTTTTTGTGTTTTTTATGATCGAGAAAAAAAATCCACTATGACTAACCCCTCCAACACACATACAATAATAATAATAATAATATTAATAATAATTATTATCACACCTCGGGATTTTCATAACTCATTTATCATAATAAAATCAACGTAAGCAAAAATTCATTTTTCAAAACTCATTTTTATCAATTATTTGATAAAATTATCCTTGGAGTGATACTCATTTTTTAACATGAGAATATTCAAACCATCGTATCTATAATTAGGATAAGGTCAAATTACATATAAATCACACAAAGTCTTACCTGAGTACATACCAGTAATTAATCACACTCATACAACCATAAGTAATTGACACTAAGAAACCTATGTTCAAATAATACATCATACTAAAAGTTTCACTAACAGAGGTAAGAAATCTTGCTTTCCTTCTAGAGCTTGACATCCTTCCCGTGCTTACTGATCCCAACCCAGCTACTCTTCTGGCAAACCTTCATTATGAGGATCTTGAGTATATGAAACACCCAATTGGATGACTAAATAAGTATTATATAATAACAATATACATGATTACCATACATCATTACAAAATCAACAACTATCATATCCTATAACAATCATCATCACACATAAGTGTAAGCCATAAGGTTCTATATAACAGGGTAAGCACGTCTAAGAGTACAACATTGCCTCACTAGACCATAAAATTCTCATAAACGAATCTTAACTATTTTGAGGCCTGCCCGCTCTATCCACGTCATGAAGCTCAGGCCCACAGGAGCTTATGGACCCAAGTGGTTAAAATCTCAACTTTCATAATTAGCAGAACCTCTTGTATTGTGTTGCATGAGATAACTCATCTTTTAATAGTCTACTCCATTTGAACACATCACTTGGGCCAGGGAAGCGGTTTCACATAATTCTCATCATTATAGAGGTGAAAGACATTGGTCCTATTTCATACCAAACCCTTTATGTCCACACTGCTAAAGCTCACTTGAGGATTCACACTGACACAAGGAGTTTTCATCCAATAGTCTCGGGGTGCAACTTATATAAGGATTTCTACACATATAAGGGCACATATACCCAAACATCATTATTAATCACAACATGACATAATTGCACATCATGCATTCAATATTTATTATTATGTCTCATAATAATAACCTAATACTTATTGCATTCATTGCGTACAATTACCCCAAAACCAACTTGTTGTCGGTAGACTCATCGACGTGTCGGCTAGGTTACCAATGCCCATTGGTAAACCATTGATGTGTCGAACCCTCACTAACAGTGAGATGGCCAGGACAACCATCCTCATCGACACCTCATCGATGTGTCGACCTCATTGCCAATGATCTCTCGTAGCACACCTACATGTTGATGTATATAAATACTTAGTACCATCAACTTCTCTAATGCATTCGCAGCATCGCTAACATGTAGGTGATCATGCCAATGGTCGAGAAAAGTAACAAAACTATCACACTTATTTAGAATTGTCTTAAAAACATGTTGTAATATGATATCTCACATATATTCTTTAACAAAACAATAGAGTAATTTTATGGAGTTTAATACTCATTTAACACAATTATCATGATGATCATCATCATAACAAAACATCATACAAAGTCATGCATTCATGCTTTCATACCCATTAACTTCATCATTCAAATCAAACATGCATATATCATATTAAATTACAGTACAAGGTAAGAAATCTGACCTCTTTTTTGCAAATCCAATGAGGTCTCCACAAATCCAATCTTTTTTCCCTTTTTATTGAACTTTGGCACACACTAATCCACTGCTTTCTCCCCAAAGTCAGAGAATTCATAGAATTAAGGTCAAAGTTTTATCAAAGGTATTTCTCTGAGAGTCAAATAACCAAATTTTGGTGCATAACCACCCATGAAACTGCTTAGAACCGCTTTTAAGTGCATTTTCATAACCCATCGGTACAATTATGATCATCAACATGTCAAAAGTTGCCAATTTAGTCTTCAGTAATTCATTGGTAAGTTGATCGAATTGTTGAACCTTACTGACAGTGAATTACAATTTCATTAGTAGGTTTATATATCAACGTGTTCGTATCTGCCAACATAACTGTTTACTTTAAAATAGAATTAAACAAACTTTATGTTTATCATCGTTACTACTTTCCTGAGTTCATCACTCAATAATCTTAAATTTATCAAAGAGGTTCGTTGGTTCAAAGAATACGAGGTCCTAGAACACAAAGTCACAAACAAACTATGAGGATAAATAATGAATAATAGCATAGAAATTCCTCACAAAAATTACGAGTGTCACAATAATAATAATATAAAAAGTTTTGCATATAGTGAGTAGCATGTCTGCTCCATTGCATTTAACTGTTATTACCCTAAAAATAAGAATTTTTAAAGAATTTGCTTCCCAAGATTCTAAACAAAGACTCTCCCTTGATGTGGGATTAGATAATTCATGGACCATGGATTCCCTTTGGTGTAGCCTGTAGGAGAGTACGGGGTGAGTGTTCAAATGTTATGCAGGTGAGACCCAAACTTATAAGTGATGTATTGCCATGATCACTGAGATGTTTGAGACCACCATAATCATAATAAAAAAATCCAACATTTTAGAACCTGATTTAATTAAATTTTATCCAAGGATTAGTTTTTTTTATTTGGGCCAAGGGGTAGTTTAATTTAGGAATTATGAGCATTAATAAGTGTCGGGTTCGCAAAAATGCACACAACTTCTACATATTACAAAAACTTACACAAAGCACCCATTAACAATAAAAACTTTTTATAAAACAATATCTGTTAATCTCATCTAGCATGCTTTGTAAATCATGACACGTCCTCTTGAATGTAATTCTCATGCACTACATGTTTTTTATTCCCTCCCTCTAATTTCATTCTGCTTCAAATCTACTCATTCAGAGAAACTTACAAAAAGATAAATGAAACAAGTAATCTCATCTACTATGCTCAAGCATGTGCAACATCTAAATCTCTTCCTTTGTCATTTATTTACCATCCTTTAAAAAATAGAACAAGACATATCTAATGTTGTCATGGTTTTGACAATAGATTTTGGAAAGTTTTTGCTCCTAGACAATAAGACACTCTATGCATTATGCATACTTCGATACAAAAGGTAATGTGACAAGTGACCACAACTACCCACTTTCATCATATGAACTTGTATTCTTCCACCTGTAGAAGACCCAATGTTAGTGGTACTTCAAAAAATAACATTAATTTATCCATAGTGTTGCCTCCAATAAACCTTAAGTGGATCATATGTGCAATGCCACTTCTCGAGATTTTAGAACAACTTTTTCAAACATATTAGAGTATAATAATGCAAATAAATTTGTTTCCCTTTAAAACAAAGCCAAAGCTTCAACTAAAATAACCCTCAAGTTGTGCTTATTTTCCAATACACGACACACCAAACCATGAGTATTTATAGTAATCTTGATCAACACCTTTAAATTAGGCCAATGATCATCCAAGTGCAAGCCACATAATCATTTGGTACAATAAGGTATAGCATAAACTGGCATTATATGTGCCTTAATACAAACTCTAAAACAACACATAGTAAAGCCTTAGATGTCTTATCATCACTTTTCAAGATCCTCGGATTTTCTTTGGTTTGTCAAACCCTCCAACTGATCGAAGAACTTGCACCATTAGGATGTTAATGTATATTTGCATATATCTAATAAGATCAAAGGATATAAATAAGCATCAATCTCCTATTATTGAGTTTTACCTAATTAAGGTTTACTATGCCACAACCTTATTATTTTACTTTCCCTTTTTACCCTTGGCACTCCATTACATTCATTCATCATTTAGGTACCTCACCCTAGCTTCTACTTTGAGCTAGTTTCTCTTCTATTCCAATAATATATCCTCATCTTTTCTTTTACACATTCTTGACTTCTCTTAACCCCTTCTCAAAGTTTAGAACCTATACAACAAAAAATGAACTCCTTTCCCATAGTCCTATAGTCCATCATGACCGAAAATTCCCAAGTGTGACACTTGCTAATATTAAGGCATTTTCCATGTGATTTATGATGATAAAAGGTTAAATGCACTTTCTTTTTGGGACATTGATGCATATATCAATATGTTAGTGAGTGCAACAATAAGGACTTGGGTGTCACTATTGCCAAGTAATGACGAGCCAATGAGTAATCAAGAAAATTTTGGGGCTTATCAATGTAGTCACTGATGCGTCAATGGTCAAAACAATTATGTCGATGAAATTATAAATAACCTGAAGTTGACAGTTACGTATCGGAATTCAGAGTCCACCATCATATAAATACTCTTTTACACCCCTTAGACTTCCTTTAAAAATTGACCACGATTAAGAAGGAGGAAGGCTAAGAGTATGTCAAGTCTAGGAGTGACAAGTTCTATAGAAAATGACCGTCAACGCACATGGGAGAGGATTTCTAGTTTGTGGAAAAGGTTTGATCGCTAAACCTCAAACTAAATGTGTTCTTTTGCTTAGAGGTTAAATTCGAATATGAAGCATATTTGTAGTAAATGTTTTAAGTTCTTGAGATCCATGTTAGATATGTTAATGGGGTGGTTGAGTAGTAAAAAAACAAAAGTTGAAATTATGATATACCATTTGAATTGTTTCATGTTAAGTATATATTTGAAGAACGATAAGAAGTTCATGAATTAGACTTTAATCAAAATATTGTTTCTACTCATCAATTCTTCATAGGTACAGAGATTAAGAGATTCTATTATGTATCCATGTTTAATATTAAGAATAACGGCCCTATTAAGGGTTTGTTTGGATTGGAGGAAAATAGGATAAGGAAATGAATCTCTTAAAAAATTCTCAATTTTCACTATTTGATGCAATGGGGAAAGAGGAAGTAAAGTAAAAACCGGGAGAAAATGGGTGAAAAATCAGCCTAAAAACGTTTTGCCCCTCAACCCATAGATTTTGGGAGAAATTGTGAAAAATAAAGACTTATGTCTTTACTATCCCTAGTGTCGACCTTGTTGCCGCTGCCACCACAATTGCCACTATTATCATTGCCGCCATCACCATCATTGCTACTACTACCAATACCACTACCGCCGCCGACGCCGCCACTGCTATCACAACTACTGCCACTATTACTATCACTGTCACCACCATCGCCACCTCTTCCAATGCCTCTACCACCATACCATCATTACCTCCACCGTTGCGGCCACTACCACTACCTTTACTATCACCATAACTACTGCCATAGTCGCAGCCGCCTCCACCACCAACACTGCTACTACTACCACTACCATTGTTGCCCACCATAGCCACCACAACTACTGCCATGGGCACCACCTCTGCCACCACTACCATCCACACCACTATGACTAACCCCACCACCACTACTACCATTGGTGGATTCAAGTTTCAATTTTCTATAGCAACATTGGTGCTACCAAATAGTGAAATTTTTTTAGGAATCTCCTAGTTTCTCTTTCATCTAGATTCACTTTCTCTTTATCTTTCCCTTTCTCCTGGTTTTCACCGATCCAAATAAACCAGATTCACTTTCTCCTGGTTTTCTATGCATTATGTATGAGAAAACTTTACTTGGCACTAGTTTGGGAATTTGTCTACTCTTCTTCATTAAACATTGACACCAACACTCATGTATTGATGGTGTCTATGTTCAAGGGAAGATGCACCTTTCCCTACTTCGATGTGCAAGGATGTGTCAATGTAGTATATTGGGCATCAGCAAGGAAACCAATGTGTCGATAACTATGTCAATGAATAAGGCTTCTAAAAGTCTTCTCACTGTTAGTGGGAACCATTGTGTAGATGGAGGTATCAATCGATGGCTATCAACATTGACACATACACATCGAAGGTATGACTAACCTTGGTTAGGTCTTGGGTTTTTGGAAGTATTCTGTTTGCTATGACCATTAGTTGATTAGGGGAGAATGTTTGACATATTTTTTCATGAAAAATAAAGTATAAGGGCCTCAAAATTCACCTATAAAGGAAAATTTGATGAAATTGTAGTGTAAAACTATTAAACTGGGTGGGTTTTTAGCAAAATTACAAAACTTCACATAACCACTGGCACCTCGTCGTCACGTTTATAACATCACTAGCAATAACGGCTTACTGCACCAAGATTCAACTTTAGATGACTATAACTTCCTTATACGAATTTCGATTGACGCATGCTTAGTAGAGTTATGAAGATATTTCTTTCTATTTTTTAGACCAAAATTTCATATAAAAGAAAAAGTTATACTATTAAGAGTGTCTAAGGGTGAGATCAACAAACATTAGCAAGTCATTGACAATACCTCATGTCTAACTTTAAATAATCATAACTCCAATCATTAATTCTTAGAGAGGTATGAAGCGATGTATGTCTAAATTTTATCCCCAAAGTTTTACAATGAAATTTAAACGACGAGATAAGTTATTCCATTGAGAATGCTTAAAGGTCAAATTCATTGTTTCTACATGTACATTAAAACTTCAATGATGTTACATCTATCGTAACTTCCTTATCTGAACTTCGATTTACGCGTTCTTAATAGCTATACAAAGTTTTTTATATTTACTAGTTAATAATAAAGTTTCAAATATAAACTTTAAGTATAAAGAAAGTTATTATACCAAAAATACCTAAGCGCCAAACTCACTTATATCCACATGACCAATATAAGAAATTTAAAATTTTTTGTTCGAATGTTACATACATCAATGATAAGTTATCTTCTATGTACCATATTCAAAGTCTTATGTAGGCTAATCACCCAATATGGAGCCCAGATGAACGCATCCATTTGGAAGGTCCCAACAATAGGGGCAAGCCTAATAGGTCATATCAGTTACCAAATATAAAATTAATAATAAATAAATAATTTTAAAAAAAATTATATGAGCTACGGCCCGGGCTCATAGGCTACATGAGCCCGGGCTCATATAAACAGGACTCTTTAAAAATAGTTTATATTTAGATTCAATCAAGCACATATCTCTCACGGTGTCACGGGCGTGAAGCTTTACCTAGCATCCACACTCGTGATGGCCTAGCTGCACTGTACAACCAGCAGCCACTCTCTTCCCTTCCCACTCGTATGCGCAAGGGAAAACAAAACAAAACAGCAACACAACCAACCTGGTGCAAGGGTCTCCGCCCAAGCTATGTAAATCAGTCCGTCGAAATACACAAGTAAGGAGAGGGCAAGGCTGACCAACCAAGGCTGAGAGCTCTCCTCTCTTTCTCCCTGGTTTGCTGTGTTGAAAAAATCACCAACCAATCAGCCATGGCCACCCCATCCTCTCCCTTATATAGACTCAGCCATAGTCTGGCCGTCCTAGAGCAACTAGAAGTACAGAACCCACCTAATACAAGTGTCCTCACCCTGTCCAACTCTCACCCCAAGGCTATTCCGGGTAGATAAGGAAGCCTTTGCAAGTCCGTCTTCCACTAGAAGTCTTTCGCCATGCTGCCTCCAAGAGAGCCCATCCGAGGGAACCAGCCAACCAACTCCCATCCATCTTAGGAGTGTAGCCAGCCAGCCTGTACGAGTCATGCCCGTCCTAGGAGTTTGCTGCCTGGTCACCTACTCCAACTAGGAGTGCAGCCAACTAGCATCGCTGAATCCTATCCGCTTTAGGAGTCCTCCCCTAAGTCCAAGCAGCGCCCAGCTTCGCTGCTAGAGTCCCGCCTACGCAAGGACTCTTACCCAGCCTGCTTCGCAAGGTGAATAGCTCGTCCGGAACACCTCCCGCGCTGTCTCAGCATCTATCCGTGCCTAAGGGGCTGCTTAAGCTGTTCGTCGCCTAGCAAAACTTGGCTATTTATTGCCAAATATGGGGGTAACCGCCCCCTTTTCGCATCAACAAGTTAATGGGCTAACACACGGGACATGTTGGTTTTTTCCCCGGCTCGTACAAACTTTTTTCGTTAAAAAAATATAATATATAACCTCAACATTGACTGACCAATCACAGTTCCTCGATTTCTTTTTTCTTAACTAGGATCCTCCGTTGCCTCTCCTCTTATATCATCGGATTCCGCAGTCTCCCGTCATCCTTTCTCTCTCTCTCAGGTTCTAAATTGGAGTTGAAGATGCACAGGTCGGCAAGCACATCCAGGGCCTCCGATGAGTTCCTCGTCAGCATCTCCCCTCAGACAAAGGGTTCCCCGGGCCTGAAGCCGGCGGGAATTGACCAACTCCCCACTTACGACCCTCTCTCCGAGGTCTCGAAGAAGGAGGCTTCCCGAAACAGAACGTCCGAGAACGCGGTTCACTTCATTCCTTTGATCCTTATTGTCTGCGCCATCGTCTTATGGTCCTTCTCCCACCCAGGTAACTAATCAATCCACTGAACACGATCCGCCATCCCTTTCATTTGTTATTTGCTGTTCTGCTTTCATAAGTTGGGAGATGAATAGACAATCAATTGTCTCTCTTCTTGATGTTAATGATGTTCTTTTCACGTTGGATTATGACAAATAATTGGCTTTAGAATCTCCTTGGCGTATGACATAATCAAGCGGGATTGGGTACAGATTATCTGATGCAGATCTGTCCAAGCTAGTTATCTGCTAATGCATATGACAATATTAGGATGAGACCGGCTTTTCCAATTTCGTTTTTTTGGTTCTATAAACCAGAATATCCTTTTGTAGTGCATCTTGTCTTCGTATCTTTGTTTATTAAATTATTAGATCTGGTGAAATTATTACATATAAGAAGGGGATTAAGGGTACAAAAATATTGGGAGACAAATTTTAGTGGAAATGAAGATATAAGAGTTTATATCCTTTTTTTTCTTTGTTTTTGTGTGTACTTCCATATGATATCCAGTCCTTTTTTTACTTTAATACGGTCTCGTGTAGATTATGATGGTCTTACTGATTTTTAATGACTGATTGTGGTCCAAAATCAGGACTCGGCTAGGTCCTTAAGCTCAATAGTACCTTTTTACACTGTTACCATCATTTTTATAATTGGACTTGTAATAGTGAAAGGGAGATTGTGAAAAATAAATAGAATTCATTGTAGTCTTTCTGCATTGTTTTTTTGATAGGTAAGATTCACCCTCACAAGTGATACACCAATGGGATTCAACCGTGGGACCTCTCCCGTATCCTGGAGAGATCCAACGAGCGGAGTTTGGATTGGCAGTCTTTCTGCATTGTTCCTAATTTTAGTTTACTACCAATTTATGATGAACAGGATACAGAATGCAACTAAGTATATTACCTTTATTTTATATGAACTAATGTTCTCTAAATATTAAGCAAACCGTGGTTCCATTATAAACATTGAATTTATAACCTGGACTCTTACGTATCCTTTTTTACTTCAGCAGTTGTGGTGGCAAATAAGAATGACTCAGTTGTTTCCCTAACCAAGGAGCTAAAGATTGATGATTTCAACAATCAGTCGTCATTGCCAGCACCTAAAGCCACAAAAAGATTGAATAATGCAAAGCAGATTGTAGCTGATAAATCTGTAGGGTCTATACAAAATAATTCAGAATGATATTTTCTTCATAGCAATTGCAATCCGAAGATCCGAGTCTGCTGCAGCACAAGTTTCAGCAGCAATGAAGATTTCCTTTTTAGCGTTTGGTTACCAGTTTTCTTGTTTCAGCCAGTTTTCTTTTTCTTTTTTTCACTGAAGAAAATTGGCTAACTTTATTCTTTACATTGTTTCACCTAGTTGGTACTTTCATTTGGTGAACACCTAGTTAGTATTGGTGTTGGAAGGAGTTCTACTCAAACTCCTTCTTGGAGAGCTTGAGTGAGGCAAAGTCCTAGCTTTAAGCTCTTTTTGCCCCGAGAGATAGATGCTCATTTTTCTAGTGCCAGTTTTGATACAATAGGCAACTTTGACAAATGGAATTAGATGCAAGCAAGCATCCTAAGCATCTTCCTGTAATGTGAACTACGGAGAGTAGTTGTTTGGACAATTGAAGTTGCTCATTTCTTTTCCTTTCTATGGTTTTGATGATGGGAGCTGGCTATTTTTTTGACGTGTGCTATGTAAGAGAAAAAGTTCTTTTAGTTTTGGAAACATAGATTATTCTTTATTATTTTTGTTTTGGAAACCTAGATTGTTCTTTATTATTTTTGTTTTGGATATTTATTATGTAGAAATCTGTCACTAGGACATTGGCAAGTTCTAGTAAAGCAATACACTCGTTGATCTCAAACATAGTGCAAAGCATACCTCAAAGAGCGCGTGTAGGTGGAACCAGCTTGTTGTAAGTCATTATTAGAGGATGGACAAGGAGGCATAGATCGTGTTAGTGGAAAAGAAGACTTGAAAATCCACTCTTGTTTTGTGGATATGAATTATAATGGAGCTCGATGCTCTACAGAAACCATGTTGCCAATTGATCAGGATTGTTGGCAGTGTCAACAGTAAAACTATTTAGTCTTGAGGACTTTTTTTTTTTTAAAAATATTTTAGTGACGCTAAGAAAGATATGTCAAAACTCTACTTCATCTTTTTAAAACCATTGATCAATAGGACCTATAAAAATAAATCTCACTCATCAATAGTTTTAAGAAGATAAAGTAGAGTAGAAATTTGACGTATCTTTCTCACGTCATAATAGCATTTTTTTTATGAGATTGATACGAAGAAAACATGCAAGTCTCAACCTTTTCATTGTAGTGTCACCTCCTTGTCCGGACTATTTAAGGGCTACTTGTCTTGAGAATTATCTTATTTAATTCAATTAGCAAGAAGGCTTCTATTAGTGTGGTTAGTCCTTATTCATATGATTTTTTAATATCTTAAAGGCATCATAACTAGGGTTGGAAATCGGGTTGGGTCGACCTTGACCCGCACTTAAATCAAGTTAAGTCAAACATATAAAGAAGTTAGATACATTGTAATATTATAAATAAATATTAAATATTTTATAAGTATTATTTGAGAAAAATGAGTTAAAGAAAGAGCATTGCAACATTATTAAACATATGCCCAAAATTATAAAAATTTAGTAAAAATAACTAATTGACTATTAAATAAAATAAAAATATAAAAAAATATTTTTTTGAGATAATTTCTTTATAATATCTCTACTTTGGGTCGTGACATCATTAAATAACAAGGTAAGGTAGGTTGTGCCATTTAAATGGGTAAATTTCTACCGAACCTAACCTTTTTTATAAAATAGGTAAAATTTAAAACCTTAACTTTGACCTTGACTCTTATTTCAAATTTAAGCAGGCTGGTTGAATTTTCCCTGCCCTAATCATACATATAAAGATGGCCATGAACTGGCTTCCTCAACCCCTATCCTTCTTCCATGGCTATTTTGAGAAGCTTGCTAAATCATGGGCAAGAAGTGGAAAGGTGTTTTCGGAGGTTGGTGGCCTCTGGTTTTCAGCCCTGCACTCTGTAGCTAGGTAACTGCTACACTGACGGCTATGAGGTTGTATTCCTCAACCCCCCCATCATTCCATCTTCCTGGATTTAATCGTCTTCAACCCTTATCTACCCATCTTCACGGATACAGCCAGAGACGCCTGCCAAATCATGAGGTGGAGGTAGGGCTGATATTCGAGCCGGGCTCGGGCCTGCCCGAGCCCGTTTATTTAGAGCCCGAGCCCGTTAAGCCCAACTACTCACAACCTATTTAAGGGCAAACAGTCATGAACTAGTCACGGGCTCTTAATAGACTCTAACTACATTCAACTTAAAAAGAGTTATTTTTTGCCTCATAATAAGATGTAACTTGAATAGATTGTAAAATTTGATTATTGAGGTCAAATATTTATTAAAAATTATTATTTTATTATTTTTTAAATAAAAGATAAATATAAAATTTTAAATCCTATTTAGATATGAAACCATCTTAATGGATTAGGCCTACTTAATACATTTTCTAAAGGGGTTTCAATTTCTCTTGCCTAATGTAGTTATTGTTTCATATATTTTTAATTAGCTCCTATGCATCAAATTGGTACGAGTCAATCAATGGTGTCATTTCGATTGTTATAAGGTCATAGGTGATTTGGATGTTATGTAATACTTAAAACACACTTAAAAACATGAAAGACCGTATCCGCCTATACGTATCAATAAAATTTTAATTTTTACCAAAAGTTAATACATATCAGCCATGCCATATCAATATGACCGATACATATCGATACGGTATATAAAAAATATTTTTTTATTTAAAAAATAAATTTTTAAAAAAATTCTCTTAAAAAAATACAATTCAAACTCAACTTCTTTGAAAGTTTAAGTTTTTGTTATATTAAAAAATAATATTTTTAAAGTTACATGAAATCAATTATGGTAAGTCCATATAATTTACATAATTATTTTTTGTACATATAATGCTCCATAACTATGCATTTAATTAAACACATAATTACAACCCACAGTCTTATTATGTTTTAAAAGAAGTACTATGACATTTTATCAGAATAATTTTTTTAAGGCTAACTGGAGCATGTAACGCTATAAACTTCTTTTGTTAGGCCATGGCTGAATCAATGCTAAGTGTGGATGAAGTGTTTCGTTGTATACATACTAAAGAATGCTTGATAGAACAATATGAAACTCCTAATTTTGCATCCCTGTACTATTGCAGGTTGCAAAATTGGGATATGAAAAATCACTTCTTTAAGTACCTGTCTATTTTACTTTAATTTCCATTAGATGAACTGATCTTCTAAATTTATACCCTTTTGATAAACGAAAAACAAAACTACCCTTCATTTATTTGTCCAAAGATTTAAAAAAAAAAAAACCTTTACATTGTAACATTCCTTCTATCATGGCTACAAGGTGGCTTCTTTGGCCACTGGGAGGATGTCCTTTTAGCGTCTCCATTAAGTTCCGGTCACCATACAACAGTAGTGGCTTTACCCCTCATTATCTCGCCCCTCCCAGGGCAAGGGCATGATTAGGGAGACAGGTCAAATTCTGCTCCTCTTAGCACCTGCAACAAGCAATGGGCATGCTGGTGTAGCAGCTGCGACGCTTCTCTTATGTGTCATAGCTGTGGCAATGTGTGCTTCCCATGGAAGAAGGACATGGGGCCGGCTCATAACTTCACGTCGGTTCAGTACAGGTCCAGTTATACAGCTTGATATGGATCCTAGAATTCAATCTGGAGATGATGGAGGAGCTAATGGAAGACAAGTTTGTGTTTGGCAAAAGAAGATACTGATGGGAGATAAGTGTCAGCTGCCTGAGTTCTCAGGGATCGTTGCTTACGATTCTGATGGAAAGCTCATCACTCCTGCAATATCACGTATCACCATAACGTGATAAAATCTTATCTTATGAAAAGAAATATGTAAATTAAGCTTGGAACACAGATGTTGCATTATTTTCAAACAGGACACAGCTGTGCCTCACTTGGGGTCTTCATGTTGTTCAATTTGCTAAACTAATTTCATGATAGCCTACAATGAAACAAGGGCTAGTCATCTGCGCTACCACTTTAAAGCTCAACCGAATTTTTTTAACTGATTATGCCTTCACAACTATTCTATTCGTCGCATTTAAGATCAAAGACGATCACAACGACTTTGACGCAAAACTTTCGTATTGAACAAAAGTACACCATCAGAAGCATACAGTATATGCCGGCATTACCTGCATCCATACAGGAAAGTCACGTGCCATTCAGAGTTGGCATTAAATATAGAAAACTGAAATTATTTAAAGAGGAAACAAATTAATTATCGCAAGAAAAGTGTCACATGTATCGAAAAATTGAGGTTGACAGGGACATCAAGAAGATTAGTTATGTTAGTATTGCTCATAAACAGTTTCTAGATCAATTTAAGGAGAAAATCGCCTGAGGCAGATCAATGTAGAAGCTACTGAATTACTTACTAGTGTCTCAAAGTAGGTCTTAGTAGTAAGGAGAGACAAGAGTAGACAAAAGTCTCCAAGATAAATGATCCTGGACAGTTAATACACTTTTAACATTAAAAGACAATTGTTCCAAAGCTGAATTGTAAACAAAAGTCATGCAACCATAACAACAACTCTGGAACGTGAAAAATTGCCCTATATATGCCGACCAAAGAGTTCTTTGTAAAAAATTTAACTCACCTCAAAATTCGTAATTCTCATGTATATTGTAATCACTAATAAAAGATGTAAAGAAATGAAGGCTAAGGATACAGGAGCACACTGCAGCTACCAACATTGGAAATGTAAAGAAAATAATCAGATAAACTGATTAATGGCACTTGTTTATTTTAACTAGCCAAGGGCAAGTATAAACTGTTCAACTAGGTAGAGATGCTAAGTTGAGCCGGCTTTACTCAGCTCACTACTGGCTCAACTCAAACTGGCCCAAAATCGAGCCAGCTCGAGTTAGACTCAAACTCAAAGTTTAACTCAAAATAGGCTCAACTCTTCTTGAACTTGACTTGAAGTAGTAGCAATTGGGTGGGGAATTATGGCAAGTGGAGGGGATGGGCTGGAGTTCAATTGTCGTGGTAATGGAGCTGGGGCCATCTCCACCATGCCATCAAGACCCTTGCCAGTTGCCACCACTGCCTGGCCCGCTTACCTCTATAGCATCAATGCCTTCAACATCACCTAAATGGACTTGCACCCAGCATGAGGACAAGCTTGACTTGCCTAAATATGGGATTCAGGCTCAAGATCGAGTCAAGTATGAAGCAGCCTACTCAAGCCAAGTTTAAGCAGGATGGCCTGATACTCGATTGATGCTAAGTATCATAACCTTAGTCACAATACCAAAAAAATAGCAATCGTATCCAAAATTAAAACAAAATCTATTTGTTGATCCACCAGATAAATTGACCAGGTTCTTCCTTAACTTTCGATCTATTTTTTCTATGCCTGCAATTTCCAACGATTTTCTGATTCCCGAACTGAGAATGCCGGAAATGCTTAGAAATTGCAAGCATAGCGCTCAAAAAGCGAAAAGAAAAAACAGATAGAAATGCAGAAAAGCTTAAAAATTGCAAGGTAAAAAAAACAGACCAGAAACGCAGATTAGAAATAAATAAAAAAAACAGATCAGAAAGCTTTCCAAAAAACAGATCGAAAAATACAAATTTGCAAGCGTATTGATCAGAAAGCCCAAATCGAAACCAAGGACGGGTCAGAGCGAAATGCATGCAAAGGAAAAAAAACAAAAAAAGAGAAAAGAAGATAGAACAGCAATCGGAGGGTCAGAGGAGATGTAGAAGAGAATACCTTGTCACGATTATCTCTCCACCAGCAGTCGCCGCAGAGTTGAAGCGAAAGACGACTACCGTCACCAGCCTCTGAGTGTAGGAGGAGAGGCGGGAGAAGCCATCCACATCCGCCCGTCCCCACGCCAGCGACGGTGAAGCAGTCGGGCGAATGGACGAAAGAGTAAGATGCCAAAAATCAAAAACATAACGGGACTTATCGGGCTCCCGTGGCAGAGCCCGAGCCCGATTCACTTTACTACAACTTGATAAGAGTCCGTCTGTTAATACTCAAACGGGCTCAAAGCCCAATTACCACCCCGTGTTCCCATAGGGCAGCAGCTGTCAGCATTCTGCCTTGTCCTCTGCGTCAGAGGCAGGAGTGATTGGCCTGGTAGTACACGAAGGGAAACACTTTTTATCCATTCTTCTCACGGGAAATAAGCTGAGCGTTCCCGCACTAAACTGATTAAACTGGGTGTAAGTGGTACATGAGAGTCTTTTATTTATGAAATTAATAGCATATACTTTAGTACACGTCAATTACTAACACTAATATATTAATATATACGCCATCGATCTTAAGTATTAAGGACTCTCACGATTTATGCTTAGGCTTATGGTCAATGGAGAGCATGAAAAATACTTTTATCACTAAATATCATAATGTCCATCCATTATGTTCCTATGTAACATGGCAGTAAACTAGCGACTGCATTTTGTTAAGAAAGTCGCTGAACTTTCTCTATTTTGCTACATATTGAAGTGTACTAAGAGCTGTTCCAGAACTTATTCTTCAATCTAGTGAATAAAAGATTGATGTGAATTTGATTTATTGGGAGCCTACTGCCCATCGCATATGTTTGTGCGTTAGCCATGAATTCTACTTCTTTGTGGAATTTTTCACCCTGAATCCCCCTCCATCTTAATTCTCATACATTAAAGAATTTTAATTGCCAAACAACAAAAATTCATGTCATGAATCCTTATATTTCAGTAAGGCCTCGTTTGGGAGGTGTTTTCCCTACCAATTAAGGAGAGTTGAAGGGGAAATCGTTTTTAACTTCTTAATGTGACGTATTACACTCAAGAGAAAGAAAGTATTTTCTCCTCCAAAATACCTCCCAAACGGGGCCTAAATTTACTTTTCATGTAAATTAGCTGGGCGAAGCCTTGAGAAATGCTATTTCTCCTTAACAGTCATATTGCCAAATACCCATTGTATCATCGCCACCATTAATTTGAAGACTAGCTCTTTGCTCCTCCTCAAACGCCTGTCTAGGGCCATTAGGCTTTTTAACTGGGTCTGGGCCCAGCCCACTTCATACACTCAGGCTCGAGCCCATTGTTACTTGAACCTTTTCCCTTCTTCCACAAAACCGGCCCAACCCATTCAAAATCCAGCTAACGGCTAGAACGTGGCGGCAAGCCAACCGCTAAGGACCCGAAGTCTCTAAAATACGCCTGGGGCGCATTTTAAGTTTCAGACCTCTTAACTCCCATACTGAGGTTAGAGGAAGCAGAAGACTACCCTCCTGGCGCACGTTAGCAGTGCTGCCCCTCCACTCTCCCGTGGCGGGAAGGAAAAACTAGAAGAGCCATCGCCCGGAGGAGAAGATCATGCGAGCCCTCTTCTCCCCTCGAAACCGTAATTCTTCCTCTCCGTTGCCTGACATCCGCCGCCTGTCGACGATTTCCGACAGAATGGGACTCAATTCGATGGTCTGGTTCCGGAAGGGGCTCCGGATCCACGACAATCCGGCGCTGGAGCACGCTGCCCGGGACTCGGTCCACCTTTACCCGGTCTTCGTCCTCGACCCCCACTACCTCGCCCCCGACCCGGACGCCTTCTCCCAGGGCTCCTCCAAGTCCGGCCTGAACCGCATCCAGTTCCTGCTCGAGAGCCTCGTCGACCTCGACTCCAGCCTCCGCAAGCTCGGTTCCAGATTGCTCGTGTTCGACGGCGATCCCGCACAGGTCGTGATCCGGTTGCTGAAAGAAGTAAGTTCTGGCTCCTTCTGTTTGTTGGTATAATTGGCTGTGGTAATCACAGATCACTTTAGCTGAATTCATGAGAAATGATTTTTTTTTGCAAATGGAAATTACTTGTCTGCTGTAGTGGAACATTGGGAAACTTTGCTTTGAATTTGACTCGGAGCCATATGCACAAGTTCGAGATAAGCAAGTCAAGGTCTGCTTGAATGTGTTTCTTTTCTTCTTTTGTCGTCAAACTGGTACTAAGATGCGTGCATTTGAGAGTATTCGTGAAGTTATCCACCTTTTTATAAGTTATAACAGTATTGAGTGGCCAGGATTTTGCCTCCATGTCTGAAATTGAAGTTTTCTCTCCAGTGAGCCACACTTTGTTTGATCCTGCAGTTGTCATACAGAAGGTATTCTGGTTCAGTTAAATCTAGAGGCTTTAATACAGTCAATTTGTTTGTTAGTTAGAGCTAACATTGGGTATTTTCTTTGCTGTGATCATTTTTTTTTTCTGAATCTGTTTATTTTTAATACACTTTGTTGAACAAATAAGAATGGAGGCAAACCACCACTTAACTATCAGTCATTTATAAAGCTTGTTGGACAACCTCCCAGCCCTCTAAAAAATACCATTTCTTCTCTTCCTCCTGTTGGTTGCATTGGAGATTGTGCTGTCTTAAGCATTCCAACGATCAAAGAGCTAGGCTATGGAGAAATCAAGCAGGTCTGAAGTTTTTTTTTTCAGAATAGAGTGACTTTTAAATCTATAGTACTTAAGAAACTTACTGTTTCTTTTTGTTAGGAGGAATTCTCTCCTTTTCAAGGTGGTGAATCAGAAGCGTTAAAGAAGCTAAGAGAATCACTTGACAACGAGGTTTAAGATATCTGTCTCTAATCTTTTAAAACATAACTATTAATGGTCTGTGTTGCTCTGATTCTACTCTTTTTGTTTTATATAACTTTTTTTAGCTGTAATTTCAGAATTAATCTGATTAAACATAACTAAATCACCATGTTCATTATAGACATGCGCTTGATCTCTTGAATTAGTTGACAGTAGGGAGAACTTTCGGAAATGAAAATATGATTTTCCACTGTCCCACCAGCTCATATCATAAATGTGATACTGGAATATTGAAACTTTACATTAAAAATTTTAGTAGAAATCCTATCTACATAACTCATGATTTTTAATCATACTAACTACACATGTTTAGTGTCTATTGTTTGGCAGACCATTGTTTGATCCAGAACATGCAATATCTGGAGGCATTTTACAAATCACATTGTAGCATGTTATTATTTGATATATGGACATTAGATGTTTTCTCATTGTTGTTCTCACATTTGCATATTTAAAATATGATATTTTCAATTTATGTCAAATTGATAACACTTCTTAACATAGGCTGACTTTTTGCAATTTTCTCTGGTTGTTTGTTTTTTTTTTATGTCAGCCATACTTCAGTAACACGCAAACCTTTTTTATTTTCCAGCTAAGGGCTTATGTTCGTGTTATGTCTAATTTAATTCTTCTTAGTATGCGAGTTTGCGAATGGGTTCACTGTATAATTGCCAGAATATTATTAAGGTTCTTAAGGAAAAAAGGAAATTACATCTGTTTTAATTGAAGTTATTTGTTACCAGTGTTTTCTAGTAATATGCTTATCTATTTCTACTTTTCTAATTCGTTGAATTTCTTCTATATAACATGAATTAGAATAAGGGATGAGAATACTCTTGACCCTTTTGTTACATGACTGAAAGCTGATTTGGCCTTCACTCGTGGCAATGCAGGAGTGGGTTGCCGATTTTGAGAAACCAAAGGGTGATCCATCTGCCTTTCTGAAGCCAGCAACAACGGTTCTGTCCCCCTATTTGAAAGTGAGTTATGGAGATCGAATTAGAACTGAAATATCTCTTTTCTCTACATTTGGCACTTTAGAGAAATGTAGGCTTTTGTTCTACAGAATGTGAAGTTGTTTTTCCCTTTCCAGTTTGGTTGCCTTTCCTGCAGGTATTTCTATCAATGCCTTCAAGATGTTTATAAGAAGGTCAAAGGGCACACTTTGCCACCTGTTTCTCTTGTTGGGCAGGTTAGTCTGTATCAGACATCAGCAGCACAAACTACTGAGTAAAAGTTGCTGACCATGAAATTTTCAATAAATTTGATAGCTTTTGTGGCGGGATTTTTTCTATACTGTGGCTTTTGGTACTCCGAATTTTGATCGTATGAAAGACAACAAAATATGCAAACAGGTGTGCCATCATGAGCTTCATTACATTTTTTATTATATGAATGGTTTCATGATTCTGATGTATAGCATTTCTTGCTGTCTGATTCTGATCTTTATATTGAATTTCATGGCACAAATGTAAATATTTGGGCATATCATGCTACTGCCTGATTTGCATTGTTTTAACTTGACCTAGCAAAACAAAAGAAAAACCATTGTTTAACTTGAATATTTTGGGGGAGAACCTATTTAGTTTTGACTTTCAATGGGCATAATATGAACAATAAGTTCGGGCACTTGTTGTCTTTGGATCTCCTGTGTTCTCTTTATTCATACAAACTTTGCTCATTATCTATTCTCAGCTTTACACAAGGTGTCATCCATTTGTTTTATTATTATTGTTGTTATTTATTTTTTTGCATCCTCATTCTGTATGCTAGATATGGTAAATAAGCTCCCTTATGAATCTGTTTCTAATATTTCCTAAAATCTTTCCATGTATAAGAAGCATAGAAGAAAAATTAAATGTCAGAAGTGGAATTTTGAGGGGCCAAGCGGGTTACTTTGGAGCACCAAAAAGCACAAATAGGAGCATGCTGTTAGAAACAAATATTTTTCACTGGAATGTAATTTCTTACTGGAACTTTTTTAGTGCTTTACAATTATGGCCCCAAACTGAACATGTAGCTGCCTGTAGGACCATTCTTCTCTCACCTATATGAGATTTGATAACATTTCTAATTGTGGAAATCCCTTTACATAGAACATATTCTGGATAGCTAGCAAAAGTATTGTGGCACTTGAAGTAAGGTTCTGCAGCACATTTTTTATGTGCCACATCTGCATCTAAATTAGATACTGTGGCAATGGATGTTGTTTGTATGACAATTCTTAACGTAATTAATTGAAAGAAGGCTCTATGGAAAGAATTAATGTTCTTGAAAGGAGGCCAGGTGAGGATATTATGGTTATGTGAGGATAACATTTGTTGGTAACTATTTTGTATATTGAATGGAAAAAGTAGATGTCCTTTTGTTGTTGTAGATATGTTGGAGTAATGATGAAGAGTTACTTGTTGCTTGGCGAGAGGCTCGGACAGGATATCCTTGGATTGATGCCATCATGGTTCAGGTTTGTTCTTTTTGGCAATTCACATGTGTTCACTATTGTCATTTATTTAGTCCATTATTATATGAGTAGCAAATTCTCGCAACTAATTTTTCTTCTTTGTGGTAGCTTCGGAAATGGGGATGGATGCACCATCTTGCACGACATTCAGTGGCATGTTTTCTGACGCGAGGTGATCTGGTAATGGATTTGGGACTTGTATGAGTATTTCCTGCATCAAGATCTTTGTTTTTGTATATTTGTTATTTTTTTTTTTTTTTTGCAAATTTATGTGATCTGAATGTGAGGAAATGTTTTGAATGTATCATATGTTTTTTAAATGGAAACAGTAGTTTTGTGAATTCTTAGCACATTGTTTCAATTTGATCTTCAACGGCTTCATTCAAGCTAAAATAGGAGGCATCCACTATCATGTAACTTTTGATAGATTGTGGAGAGTCATAAAGGGAAATCAAGATGTCAGTTGTACTTCATAAATTATTTTTTAACCTGATAAGGTGACAACATGTCTTATTATCATTCTCTACTTTAACATTGAGCAAATATATGTGAACCATATGCTAATCTTCTAGTTCTAGCTCTTTTGGCTTGTTAATGACAACACGCAACTTGAAGTATACTGTGTATAGTAACACTTTACCATGTTTGAAGTGCCAACGGTGGTGAACTTATAATGGGGACTTGCTCTGTTAATCCTTAGGCAACATTTGGGTAATGTTCAAGGGACATTGGCTAATCTAAATTGGATCTAGGGAGTATTCAATCCCAAGTATCAGCAAGACTCATTTTTAAGTGTTCTCCCTGCAAAGTTTATGTGAACTTTGTTTTTATTTCTAGAATGATATAATAACTGAACATCCATTCGGCAAATTCAGTTATAATTCTACGGTATGCTGCTAAGGAATCTAATATACATTAAGGATGCTATCATCATTTATTAATATTATATGTTGATGGTTTTTTAATATTGTTTCTTATTCCGAAATGTTTGTAGTGAAGGCTTAATCTTGACTTGATGTATTTAATGGCAATAGTTTGTTCACTGGGAAAAGGGGCGGGATGTGTTTGAAAGACTGCTGATAGATTCTGACTGGGCTATAAATAATGGCAACTGGCTTTGGCTCTCTTGTTCATCCTTTTTTTACCAGGTTTGTGGCTCCTTCTTCCTCATAGTTGTAAAGCTTATCCAGTATTTCTTACATAAAAAGCTCAAGAATGATTTTCTATTGCCTTTTATTCTTATTATTCTAAAATGCAGTACAACCGGATATATTCCCCAATCTCTTTTGGGAAGAAATATGATCCCAACGGTAGCTATATTCGGCATTTTTTGCCTGTATTGAAGGGTATGTAATTGTTTTGGTGCTTCAGATATGATGAGCCATTAGTCTTCCTTTCATATTCAAGGACCCTAATAACCTCAAGTTTAATAACAGATATGCCTAAGGAGTATATATATGAGCCTTGGACTGCACCGTTAAGCGTTCAAACCAAAGCTAAATGTATAATTGGAAAAGATTATCCTAAACCAGGTTAGTTAATATTTTGGCCTCGCTTTGATTTTCAGATTACAAATGCCAAATGTACTGATGCGTGCATGTATGCATGCCTCTTTTATCGTCTCCAATTTTCATTATCATCTCTATTTTTAAACTTTCATGCGTTTATTTCTACAGTTGTGGACCATGACTTGGCTAGCAAGGAATGTAGAAAGAAAATGGGCGAGGCATACGAGCTGAATCGCTCTAAGAATGGATTGGTAACCAAAGACGATTCGAAATACTTGCGTAGAAAATTGGAGGCAGACGACCCACGTTCCTCAATTAGAAGCCAAAAGAAACGGTCAACAATCAAAGATTACTTCTGCAAGTAGAACAAAAGCTCGTGCGTGTATTTAACTCATGACACCATGCCCCTTGCGTCACTGTTGCAAGACACTGTTCGCGTTGGCTCGGGGCTTTTGGTGGAATCAAAACGTTTTCCTTATAGTCCAAAGTCACCCAGTACCATTTTCCAGGTCTGCCAACCGTGTTCAAATTAAAAGAATTCCACTGTTGATCCCCGCAATTGAAAGTCCGTAGAAAAGGTGGCGATAACGATCACTTCCCAATGGGCTGCTCTCTCTCTCTCAACCAACGGGTGATTTAACTCACACAAAAAAATAATAAAAGAAAATCTCCCTTATCATCATTTCTCTCCGGTCATTGGTCAAGACCAAAGTGATGTTTTTCTGAAGGGAGAAAAAGCCTGCTGAACGGTGTGCACAATCGCTGATGACCTCCACTTGTGCATATAATATGTATCTTATCAACTACTATGATGCCGCATCTGACAGTTACATCGAATGTAGCTGACGAAAACTAGAACATATTTTTTGCAACAACTAGAACCCTTATCTTGAAGGTAGGAGTGGAGTTTGGCACTTGGCCACAATAATATTTATCTCTGAAGAACCGTAAAAAAAATGATAAAAACCCTGAAGAGTGCCAAATCCGAGCACAGGGAAGGCAGTCTAAGCTGAAGTAGTGTAACTGGCGCAGTGGCGCCTAAGCCGCAGGCTGCACTGCCGTGGCTTCGCTGCTCAATTATCAAGGTTAAGGCTGTATTTTGGTTTGGTTTTGTCGAATTGGAATCGAACCTGGAACCAAAAATCTCAAAACCGAACCAAACTTAATAAAAAATTAATTTTTTTAGAATCAAACTGAAATCGATAGAACTAGAACTGAACCAAAAATCGATTTAGAACCAACCGTGGGTGAGGCCAAAAGAGGCTAGGGAAAAGGGGAGGCGGCGGGGAGGGGGAGAGGGGAGGTCGCCGGGAAGGGGCGGAGCCATGGGGCATCTCCCCATGACCAAAGACTATTTTTTTTTGGCTGGCGGTGCATGATGGTGGGCCGGCATGGGAGGAGGAGAGGGAGAAAGAGTGATGGTGTGAGGCGAGGGCTGCGAGGCGCAGGCGGCAGCTTGGTGGTGGTGTCGAAGCTGCTCCAGAGGCCGTAGGAGAGGCAGCCGGCGTCAGAGAGGTTGAGGGATGAGTTGGCCTGGGAGGTGGGGCCAGGAGGAGGTTTTGGCCGGGGGAGGAGGAAGGATCAGTGAGGGAGAGGAGGCCGGAGGGGGAGATGGAATGGGAGGCCGACTGGTAGATGGGTTGGGTGGGGTTGTGGGGCCAGATGGCGACCTGAGTCGTGTTGCCAAGGACCCAGACGAAGAAGAGGTAGCCAAAGGGGGAGGAGGAAGAGCTATTGACAGGGAGGAAGCTGGCGGCGAAGATAGAATTGGGAGAGAGGAGGGTGAAATTGGAGAGTGGGGTCCATAAGGGGTTGGCGATGGAGTAGCATTGTAGGAGGAGATGTTCAGCTGGGCGGCGATGGAGTAGCATTGTAGGAGGAGATGTTCAGCTGGGCGGTGGTGGAGGGTGCCAGACGAAGGAGGGCAGAGGGTGCCCGACGGAGGAGGAGGAGGAGGTTGCCTGATGGAGGAGGAGGAGGAGGAGGAGGAGGAGGAGGAGGAGGAGGGCGGCGGGTGGGTTGGTGAAGTGTGGAAGAAGGGGAGAGTTGTTATGGTTAATAAATGGAGATTCATCTCAACTGTTTATTTAAATGAATAGTTGAGATTAGATTCAAAGTAAAAAAATAAAAAGATACTCAATTTAGTTCGGTTTTGGTTTTTTGTAAGTCGGAATTGAACCAAACCAAAAATGTATCCATTTATTAACAACCGGAACTGAACCAGAACCGAATTTGGAAATTGAACCGACTAATTTCGGTTTGGTTTTACCCGATTCAACTCAGTTCAGGTTTTTTAGTACAGCCCTAATCAAAGTCGCAGCTAGTCCACACAGCTTGGTCGACCAGGTGGGGCTCAAAATTATCAATTGTGATAGGTTTTTTCAAGTCTTTCCACCAACTACAACATTTGTATACTTCCAAGTTCTAATAATGAAAGTATTTTTTTTAATCCTCTTTATATAAAGCCCAAGCTCACTTACGTCTAAGTGAGCCTGGGCTCTATGGAGGGTCAAATTTATACAATATATACTACTTATAAAATATTTAAACCAGTAAGTATTACATGTCACTGAATATAAATTCAATGACCCATGGAGCCTCAACTTTTATAAGCATGCGTAAGCCCCGACTCCTATGAACTTGTTTTTTTTTTTAACTATTATAAATTACTTTTCGAAGCACTTACGTTCAAAATGAAAAGAGAACAGTCAAAAAGTTTTTATCCTTTTGATGGCAGGTACGGTCAAACATTGCGGACCACACCCTTTAAACTCTTGGTGAGTCATTTGGCTCTGCTTTTGCTCTGCAGTAAAGCTGATTTTGTTTACCCAGCTGACAGTTTGCAGGAAAGCGTCATGGAAAATATTAGGATGTAACGTTTTGCTCACCCAAACGTTAAAGCCACTTTCTTGCAACACAAAAGCGGGGGCCAACGCCAAACAACTCCTTAATAAACGGTTATGTTTATGCAACTGGGGGAAAAGCCAGTCTCAATACGAAGAAAGTGGATTTTTGGTGGCAGTTACAAGTGTGGCGTGCACCGTTAGCGTTTCTACTTAACTGCCTTCCCTGTGTTAAAAGAAACAGACTTTTGTTTCATTCCCCCCACCTAATCGAGATCTTTCACATTCTTTGCCTTCTACCATTACCACCAACCTAACACTCAACCTCCTCTCCCAGGTGCTGGAACCAACCACTCGTATGGTGCAACCAACAAACTCTCTCACACAATCAGGGCAGTTCACCTGAAAAACAAACCTAATCCCTCACGGCTTCACCTCTAGCAATTGCAGCCATTTCTGTCTTACTCCAACCCTGTTGTCCATAATGTCACTGGCAACCAAGCATGAAATAAATGTGGCAATTGCAGTTCTTTCGCGAAGCAGTCAATGAGCTAATTAAGCTGAGGGGGCTCGTTTGACATGATTCAATTTTTAACTCGACCTCAAGCAACATCGCTATCAAACTGAAATGAAACCTCCTTCTAATCATATTAATTTCACAACGTTACGTATAGACGATATTATTCTTGTGATTATCATTGTGGGTGTAGGTAGCATCGTTCCCCTCCTTACTCTGGCGTCCCAGATCTTGTTAGTGACTAGAGGGGAGAGGGGTTGCTTGTTTATTCGTATAACGACGATCTCAACTCCATTTAATCACTGCTAGATCAATAACTTGGCGGGCGTTGATGTGACCGCATTATGACAAAGTCTTTGAAGATAGCATCACCTTCTACGTCAATGTGCCATCAGTAGTACTTATCAAACTCATAAAACGTGCCATCACATGCCATGGTTTAATTTCCTTGGTCACTAGTACAATGATATGGGCCGTATGTTCATGCATTCATGTATATTTTCTGTGAAGATATACAATTCTTCGATAGATCTTTTTCCCAACTTTGTCATTAATCGTGGCTCATGCTGCTTATTGCTCGATTTCGACGACTCCACTCTTTTGGTGTAAAAACCTAAAATTTGATACTCATTTGTAAAAAAAGCCTGGGTTGTACTCATACATGGCCAAACCATCCATTTTACAATTGCACTGAACTTATAATCGTTCAATTTTGATGGAAAAATAAATGGCATGGGCCATACATGAACTTAAGTTGTTCAAGCATCCATGCGTACTTTTCGTCAACGGAATTCTTCATCATATCTTATTGCCAACTTTGCTTGCCATTGATCCTCCACCTTTTATGTGCAAAAATCTAAAATCTCATTAACATCGATGGGAGAAAAGAACCCCCGTCGGGGAGTACATACATTGCGTCAATCGTCATTAATAGTAGATTTTGAGTTAATTTGGTCAGTTGACCCTTCTCTCGTTGGAAAAAAGGCATCGGTCATACATGCATGGTCAACCAACCATTTTACCAATTCATTGAACCGTTTCTTTTATTCCTTTCATTGAACTTCTTAATCATTTTATTGGAAGGGTGCTAAAAAACAAAAACAAAAACTCCTAGCTAGTTTGCAAGTGTGAGCCAGGGAGTCAGAGACCATAACTTGGAGCAGTTAGACCCACTATGTAATGGAAACGACGTGCGATGAATATAAACTTTGCTGCGTTCCTAGCAATCCAAGTCCCAAAGAGGTTGGACCACACTAGTTGACACTGGAATCTTTAGCGTACAATAACATGTCACGTCTTTATAATTAGTATCAACTACTAGAGTTGCATGCAGGGGCGCCGGCTCAATACAATGCCAGGCCTAATTTGAACAATACTTTTTATAATAATAAAATAATATTAATATAGTTAACTACTTAATATGCAGAATTACTATCAAATTTTGTTAATAATTTTTTTTTATAAAAGACTCATTTTATATTAGCAACAGTTAGTTAATAAGATTACTATTGTGTAAGAAACAAAAACTTGGTGAACTTTGCCTTTTAATAGTAAAATAATTAGAAACAATATAAATTGAATATAAAAATAATACAATATAACCGGTTAAGCTTTTTCTTTTTAATAAGAGAGAGAAATGATAGTCTTTTATGTCCTTGAGAATTGAGGGAGAGTCCTCTACTCAAGTTTAGAGAATTGAATTACCAAAAAATAGATTTAAGGCTCATCAATCATATATTATGTGTAGTATGATATAGGTTTGTTGATTTGGGGCTTTAGGTTTGGTTAATATTTGTATTGAAAAATTGAGTCATATGTGCCTATGCGGTATAAAATTTGTTTAAGTCCTTTGGGCTTGGTTAATAGGTATAAGTAGATTGTAATGATAAAATTGTAATTGACATGGTAAGTGATACTAGTTTTTTTATTTAGTAATAGTAGTTTATGGCAAGAGAAATACCTACTTACTGGTTTGTTGAAACAAAATATTATTTTATAATTACTCATTATGTCTTTTTGTTTATATGAATAATGAGATGAAAAATGCAAGTTATGGACAATAAAGAAAGTTGCAATATTTTCTCTTATGTGACATATATACTTGCCTTATTGTTATTCTCTCTCATATACATATAATATATGTACATATTGGGGGCTT
Organism: Saururus chinensis; assembly: GCA_035235625.1. Lineage (NCBI taxonomy): Eukaryota > Viridiplantae > Streptophyta > Magnoliopsida > Piperales > Saururaceae > Saururus > Saururus chinensis. Next base: position 20,788,819 of record CP141143.1, read on the forward strand.
TTCATTTTTTGTATTGGGGCCTTAGGCAATTGCCTAAGTTGCCTAGGCCTCTAGCCGCCCCTGGTTACATGGTGACTATGGAATGTTAAATGTGCATGCGCCTTTGAGTGGAAAAGAAATGAAGCTTTGGTTAACAATTTGTCCGTATTTAAGGACTTGTTTAGCCTAACCAATTTTTTTGACCAAAGATTGGTGGCCAACATTAATGGAAGGCTGTTACATCACCAAAGAAGTGGTGAAAGAGAGACTTGGGAAAGGATCTCACATTTCCTATATTCCCCCCGTCCACATATCCACTGGTCATGTAATTTAGTCGTTGTAAGTAATGAAAAAAAATATTTTTATTACATGTGTTACTAAATTTGGTCTTAAAAATCTACTATAGTTAATTACATGAAAAAACTTCCGCGACTCACTACAACTTTGGGAAGTGGCCTATCAAATCATGTTTCATACCACAACTTGACGGCCCATTTGCCATAGTTGTAGTAAGTTGCAATTCTGGCTAGCCCTTTCTCTAAATACATTCACTAGTTAACCTAATCAACTCTTGCTAAGTGGTACCAAAAAGAAAAACTTTGTAAGTGCTCACCAATATTTAAGAAAGATTATTTGTCATTTTTTTAAGAAAACATTTACTCTATCCCATATTAGTTGTTTGGCAACCCCTTTGAAAAAGTCCAACTCTCCCTTAGGGAGGTTTAGAGGTAAACAAATAATTTTCTCTATTATGTGATATTTTACCCTTACAGGGAAAATTTATTTTCTCTTTCAAAGGAGTTGTCAAAGAACCCTAATAGCTTCATTTGAACAAAAAAGTGATTTCTATTGAATGGTAGGATCTACAATCACTTAAATTAAGCAAAATGAAGTTATTAGTATGATATATATTTTTTATCATATTGTTGTAGCTCAGCGAAGTGGGCTGTCAAATCATGGTCTCGTACCATGGTTTGATGGACCATGATTTGATGACCATTTGCCTGAGTGAAGAGGCCGGAGGGAAGAGGTTTTAATACTCCCCACTCACAATGAGCCCAATGTAAGAAACACGTGGGGGCCATTAATATTTCAAATCGACAACGCATATGCTAGTGCACGTTAGAGTCAGTGCCTATAATGCTAACATGCTCTAACGTGTGTGCCGTCCATCTCAAAAATAAATCTTCTATGTATTCCTTGTACTGGGCTCATGGTTAGTGCGGAGCATAAAAAATACTTCATTGCTAGATCTATTAACCCTTCTCTTTTTTCAAATGGAACTTTAATGTATGATAGAGATAGTACCATTTATGACGTGGAGAATTGCCTGCTTATTTTCTCATAATTTTTATAAAAATAGTATTTTATGTAGAGTCTCATTGTTATGTGCCCTCAAGGTGTTATAAGGTGGAAAGTATTTTTTATACTCCCTACTAGTAATGAGCCTAACATAAGTTGCATATGGAAACCCTTCATTTATGAGATCGATGATCCACACACTAATATTAAATATTAATGTATACTATCATATACATTAATTTTAAAGATCAAAGGCCCTTGTGTATAGCTTAGGTTTAACTCATTTTAACTGGGGGAACATGAAAAATGCTCCTTATCAAATATTAGACTTTTGATTTAACAACACGCATTAATATAAGGATAAGTGGGTAATTTCCACCCCATTGGATTGTAACACAACAGCATATGTATGACGCACTTAAGCCGAAGCACATATCAACCATTTCTTCTATGTGACATGGGCCATAGTGAGCCACTACAGCTATTGCCCAATTGTCCAATGCAAGCAAAAGGCTAGTCATTAGTTGTCAAATTGAAGAGAAACGGGAACAATGATAAACCGTAGGAGACAAGGCGGCATCAGAACACATGGACTTGCTTGATTGGTCAGGAGCGCCATCCGCACATCGTTTCCTTCGTCTCTCAAAACCGCCGCTTCAACTCCTTGTCTGTGGGGCTTGAGGCGTTTTGGCCATAACCGAGATTCCGTCGAGTTTCTTGCGACTCCCGGCGACCACACGCTGCCCAAAATCTCACACGTGCAGCCCCCATCACGACTCACACGAATCAGACGTTAGAGCTACTATAGAAAAGCAATCGATTATTTACTAAAGTAGAAATAATACTAAAAAGAAAGTTCTTACTAGTGTCATTATCAGTTATCTCTTTTTTTTAAAAAATAAAAATAAAAAATTCTTAATATGGGGGCATTTTGAGATTGGCTTTTTTTTATTGGGTGGTAACAAAAAGAGCGAGTAGCACCTAATTAATCAATACTGGCCTCTAATGGATCAGTTGTTTGATGCTGTGGTGTCCCTTTTATTTCCCCAACTAAACTGTGACCTAATACAGAAATTCACATCTTCAAAGAAGGGATACTTAGGAGAAATTAAAGGCAGTGGACCAGAGCATTTTTATTTGATCAACAGCTAAACTAAAACGTCTTTCTCAAACATTTAAAAAAAAACACAGCTAAAACCATCAAATCACATGCCAACAACTTGTAGACATCTAACTCACATCACCATTAATTTCCTTTTGTGCCCTGTATGTGAACTTATATTGCATGCCGCCGGATCCGAGTAAGTTCATCAGCCGGCTCATTGAATCATGCGCGGCCGCGCCGGTTCATGATGCTCAAACTCGAGCTCATCCGTATAAGCCTATAAGCTCAACCTCGTATACATAATGTTTTTTTCATTGCATCATCTAATGAGATATTAATTTAGAGGTTTCTTGGAAGTTAAATTTTTTAGAAATAAAAATAGTAATAGAAGTAGAATTTTTTAATAATTTACCATCTAATTATAATTATATTTATTAATAAAAAAATTTAGAATAAATTTGGATGTCACATTAGACCTATTTTAAATCTTTAAATTAATATAACTCTCTCCCAAACTCAGATATACATATTTTTAGTATTATTGTGCTTCTAAATTTGAGTTATATTAAATAAAATCCAACAAAGATAAGTAATTTTGAACTTTTAAAGTAGGCCCCACCTATACGTTATGCTTTTTGAGGCTCAAATTTATATGAGAAGTACCGATTGAAAAATAACAAAATTTATAATTTTAAAATAGGGGCTTAGAGCATGAATCGATGGAATCACCTCACGGTATGATTTTGTAGTTCTGGCTAATTCTGACTCAAAATGACTTAGAATAAACTTTTGAGCAGAAATTTTAATTTCACCCACCTTTTACACACAAACATGATTACAATAATTCAGATCAGAATTGAGGTAGAATCAATATAAATTTAACATCCAAACAACCCCTTAGTCTTTTTAGCAATAAAATATGAAGGAGCTGGGTGAAATTAAGGTCGGGTTAGGTTAGGTTTTGTAGGACCCGACCCAACCTGAGATTGGAATGAAGTTCTTTCGATCCAACCCAATCAGAGATAGAAATCGAGTCATTTGGACTTCACTCAACCCAAGATAGGAATCAAAATTCTTAGACCTGACTCAACTTGAAATAAGAACTGAAAAACCCAAGAACCGAAATAAGAACGGTTTTAATAATTCAAACTAATATTGAGTCGGTTCTATTTATAAAAAAATTATAAAATATTATATAACTTAAATTAAATATAATTTTATAAGTTAATTAAACATTCAGATCGGATATTGGGTTTTTATATACTAAACTCAACCCGAGATTTACCCAAATATATTTTTTTAAAACCCAAAATAAGACGACTTGACCCAACTCAGGTCAAGGTCAATTTCATCCAGGTTTGGGTCCTGAGGTTCGGATTTAAGTTTTGAACGCAACCTTAGGTGAAATGAACTAATACTCCCTCCGTCCAATGTTAATAACTTTATTTCTAGTTTTTGTTATTTTTATCAAGATTGTAATCACATCACTCTTCTGTGTCTAATAATAGTAACTTTTTAGTCACAAGCAATTTTCCTTGGTCTATAGTACACCGGTTCCTCCAGCCCAACCACCCTATGCTCTTATTATCATGGTCCCTTTGGCTCAACAATCAGTACCACTACCTGCATCGCTCCGGTCCAACACCACTACAATTGTACGAAGGCAGAGAAGATAAGCATGATTGCAATGGAAATGACTAATGAGCTGACCCACCCCAAAAGGACACAGAAGAGGACCCCCAGGCTTTGCACTAGCCACAAACCCCACAGTGTCCCCCTCATCATGTAGTACCTCTCCGGCCATGACACGATGTTTGCAAGCCTAAAGCTCTATGCAATGATCCCCGTTGTGTGCAACTTCAGGTTGACCGATTGAAGAAGTACTCAACAATTATATTGTCTATTGCCAATTTCTGTAATGGCTTGTTTTTCGATTACATCTAATCCAAGGGGTTAGGCCTAATTGGATAATTTTTAGATAAATTTTAGAAGGTTTCAGGCCTCCATACATGTGCAGAGCTCGAAGAAACGAGCATAACTAATCAAAGAATGCGCAAAACAGAGGTCGGGACCGAAAGTTACAACCTTGGGAAGTGTGCAATATAGGTGGGACCCACTTCAAAAGAGTGCGATATACTGCTTTAAGTTGGTTAATATCAAAGGGCTCGTCGATACTAGTCCAACGGTACCAAGAACGCATGAATCCAAATCCGGGGTAGAAAGATACGCTCGTTTAAAGATACACATTAAAAAAAAAAGGAGAAAAGAAAAGGCACTTTGCATGCGTGGTATGCACGACTGCAGCGAGCGTAACGTGTGTCTGTGACATGCAGCATGTTTTGGCGGGCACCACTGAATCTGGCTGCGCCGTGGTTTTACGCAACATGGTGCCGTGGTTTTCTCGGCTCCGAAGCCTATTTAAAGGCTTCAAATGATGTTTTTAAGGGACAATCTTCACTTTCTCCATTTCTGAGCATTTTGAGTCCGATTTAACCCATTCAAGAGGCATTCTTAACTAAATTGAGCATGCTCTACGTAATGGATAAGTCTTTTCTTTGAGTTGGAGATCATTTAAGGGGGGAAACATCCTGAGACAAGAAGAGATTATGCATGTCGTCCTCGAGCACCAAAGAGCTTCTCCTTCTATGTTTCTGATCGTTCTGACTCTGATTGAGCCCGTTTAAGAGGCATTCTTGAGTGATTCAAGTATGTTCTATGAAATAGAGGGGTCCGTTCTATGATTTGGCAACCGTATGAAGAGGAAATGCCCCAAGACAGGGAGAGGCCTTGTCCATTGTCTTCAAGTACTGGAAAAAGAAAAAGAAGCCAAAAACAAGATGAGGTTCTATCTACACTTGTCTGGCCACAACAAGAGAAGCGATCCGGAGTAGGGGAAGCTATGTCCTCCACCGAAGAGCTACCTAGTAAGAAAGATAACCCCAAGCTAAGGGGAGGCTCTGGCCATAGTTTATAAGCACAGAAGGAGAAAACCATTTAAAAAAAGAGGATGTTATGTCTGTCACCCCAAGCATGGAAAGTAAGGTGTGTCTCAAGGTGAAGGTATGCTATGTCCGCTTACTTCAAAGGATATTATGTCTGCTATATTCGGATCTAAAAGGAGGATGCTATGAAGAAACGAACAGCTCTAAGCGCCGCCGCTTTCGATGTCTCCTATAGGTAAGTATACTGGATCTTCTGTATGAGAATACATATACATCCTAAGTAGTTGACTTAGGATGTCAAATTATTTATATGCTTACACATCTTAATTAGTGATAATAATGTACTAATTAAGATGTATGATTTGTTATAATTTAATATGTTCAGATTTGAATTACTTTGCTATGCTTTATCCAATATGATCTGAAGTGTCCTGCTATGCTTTGATCTATTGTGTTATGATATGTTGTGTTTAGATGTGACTAAATGTGACCGGTCTCGCTCTAGGATGGAACGAGATGTATGATGTATTTGGTCTTGCTATGGGGTAGAGCAAGACATGTGTATGTGATTGATTCCGCTCTGTGTCAGAGCGAAATATGTGGTTGTATTAGTGTTATGTTTTGCTTTGTAGTAGAGCGAGATGTGTGCTTTTGTTGATTTATTAACTTCCGCTTAACTCTGATAGATTACGAGTTTCAATATGACTCCGATTAAATATCAAAATATACATAATTTTAAGGGGTAAAATGGTCATTTTACATACTTTAAGATTTATCCTCGACCTGAAACTTAGTCAGGACACTCTATTCCCCCTCTAGATATATGAGTAATTTTTTAGAATTTCTTTGACCTTTCTATCTATCCCCTTGAACCGGACCCGGTTCACTGCCCTTCTATTTTTTCTATATATATAGACCCGGCTAGGGTCTAGAATTAATTGGTTCGGGTCACCCGACCCGAACTGTCCAAGACGACCCGTGACATGGGTCGTCTTCTTTGCGTCCGGCTAGAGGTGTTTCCGCTTCTGGCAGCGCCACGACAGGGTAGCAGCTAGGGCCGACGGGATAGCCATCACAGGGCGATTTTGACCGCCCTAGCCTGGCCATAGCCCGACAGCTGGTTGGGGTGACAAAGCTCCTCTTTTTTTTGTTTTGTTGCAAATTACCCAAAACGACCGTCGGCCGCTCGTCAAGGCCTGGTGAGGGACTGAAGCAACCGGACCGCCATCACATGGCGAGTCTGGGTGCCCAGATCCCATAGTAGGCTGGGAAGCAAGGCCTCGACTGTTCCTTATTTTTTTTTAATCTACTATGATGGCCCAACAGCCTACACAACGGCTACTGATCTGCAGCCGCAAAGGCTGTTGGATCCAAGGCCGCTACGGCAAGGGCCAATGTGGCCCCTTTCCTCCTACAGTCCCGGTGACCAGAATCCACAATGACTGTTCACGTAATTACGTAAACAGTATATGCAGAAATTATTATGAATATAATTTTCATTTAAGTTATCTAACAAACTTTCCGTTAATATAGACTCGAAATCCTACCACAATGGCCGAGTTGTTGTCAATCCATTGTTACTAAATCTTCACTGGAGCCTCACCGAAAAATTCCATAAGCGGCTCTTCCTCCTTCCCTTAACGGTCAAAGCTCCAATCTCCTTTCCTAAGAACTCTAAATAGCTTTTTATAAGTATGAAGATTAGGGTTCCGAATCCCTAAAAAGTTAGGCCAAAATCTCCTCAAATCGGCAACCTAATTGGGCCCTAAAAACTTCATTTTGGAACTCTAATTAATCAGGCCTGAATAGCAACTTATATGGTTAATTTAGGCATCCAAATCGGGTAAACGGGTCTTGCGCGTTATATTCAACTTTGAATAACCGTATCTCCCTCATATGAACTTCGATCTGTGCATTCTTGGTGGTGTTTCGAAGCTCATTCAGTCTACTTTCTATCCATGTATGTTTTAACTATCAATTCCAGCTGGTGATCAAGTTATTCCCACAAGGTCAAGGGGTCATACACCCTAATTTTCTCATGGTCAACTTCGGGAATTTAGAAAATTCCTGGATGTTACAGCCGCCACCCAGGTTGCCCCACCCTGCTGCCACATAGAAGGCCGACCCATGGTGGAGGCGGACCACGTGGATCATGCTGTCTCCATAAGAGAGGTGGTGCCCGACCATTGGTTCGTGTTGCGGGTTGGCGCCATTGCGTAGACACTGTCAAGCTAGAGTGGGATCCGACCCCAAACATGCAGGTTTTGCTGTCTGGTAGCTCATCTATGGGAGTGAAGTTTTCGGTGATCTGGATTGTGGGGTCGATAGTCTCGGGGAGTAGGTGGTGGCGTTCGAGGAGGGCAGCGATGAGGGTGCCCTTTATGGTGTCGAATACCGCAATGATGGCCTTCTAAAAGAGGTTCCATTTGGAGGGTAAGGCAGTGTTGTCATTCTTACGAGAGGGTTGGTGTGGAGGGGTGGCTCTCTTCTAGCCAGGGTAGATGGTGAGAAGTGAGAAGCATGAGAAACCTATCTAATTGCTTAAATTGCTCTAAATAGAGCAATTGACATAGAATAATATTTTATTTCTATTAAAGCTATTAACATGGACGGTGAGAGTATAAATTAGATATCTAAAATAATAGAAGTTGGAATGGACTCCAATCCATTCAAGTACACCATCTCTTTCACGATTATTCGTTATACGTGTCCTGTCAATTTGTAGATACTATTCAAATATGGTAAGTAATTTATGGCCTTACCTTCTTGTTCGCATTAAAATGGGTTGGATTTTAATAAAAATAAGTTAATGTATAGTTTGGGTACTTAAGTTTAATATGCAACAACATGTTATAAGGTGTAGGATTGAAATCTGACGGTGCTTACTACTCGGAGGGTTAGGCAAGTAATTCAAATCTACCTACCCATTAATTAATAGACAATAACAAAAGAATAATAATATTCCTAAACCCATTTATGGTAGGAAAAAATGACACACATCCACCGTCAATGTGCTCATGATATAGAGAAAAATACATATATTATTTTCTATAGCAAAACTAATCCTTTGTAATTGTTGGGCAATTCACTTTTATGCATTTCTGATTGGGCCCATCTCCAACGAAAGAACCAGAGCAGGATCTCTAAAAGATTGGCAATTGCATCAAGCACGCCTGTCCCCCAGATCTGAAAATTTTTCAACGGCTGCGATCTGCCCATATCAAATAAGTATTCTTACCCACACAGGATGAAACATGCGGACAATAAATGGTACTCTATTAACAAATTAATCCAAAGGATTTGCCCATTAATCTTTGCAGTCGTTGGATCGAATGATCGGACGGGGCAGAATATTCAGCGCAAAAAAAACCTAGAGGAGGAGTACAAGGACCGCACGGGTCGCCTGAAGAGGCGAGATTCGCGAGAGCAGGGCGACGCGCGCGGGGAGTGTAGGGCGCTTAAACCCACTCCATGAAGCTATTCTTAGGAAAGGGTGGGAGTGCGGGCGACCGGACTTGAAATGCACGCCAAAATCTGATTTAACAATCGCAAGAAGCCTCTCCTCCTCCTCCGTTTTTTTTTATTTATTTACTTATATTTCCAAATTTTCGTCTCTTCCCTTTTGTTCTGCCCGGACAACTTCTTCCGAATTTTGCTCTGCACCGGAGAGCGGAAGCGCTAAGGCGGAAGGCATTTGTTGCAGCTTCGGAGGTCAGTGCTGATTTTCTTCGTGAAGTCAAAACTGTAGTTTATTTGTTTTTTTTTTCTTCAGTTTTTTTCGTTATTTTGCTTATTTTTTAATTTTAAATTTTGAAGCCTTTTTAAAAAAAATGCTTGGATGTGTATTGTGGTCGGACCGCGATTGCGGGAGGGATTGTTGTTGCTGGCTGAAGATTTGCTGAATGTTTCTGCAGTTTTTGAATTTCTGGTAGTTTGCTGCTGCTGCTGCTTCTATTCGTTGATTTTGTTTTGGTTTTTGGTGTTTGTGGAGGTTTCCGGAGGTTGTTGAGGCATATTGTACGTTTCATGGAATTTATTCGAAAGTTTTTGTCATGTTTAATGTTATATTTGGTTATTTCTGCCATGTTTAATGTTTTAAAGAACGTTTTAATAGCAGTAAATCGCCGTTATGTGCTTTTTTCTATTTTTCATGTTCGCGTTTGTAGTTCATACATTTTTAGAAAATAAATCTTTACCGAGTGAGGGAATTGTGGTTTGTTTGCTTTTATGCGTACGTTTCTCGGATGGTTTGTATAGATTGCTCTGCCTTGTATATGCAATCAGATTTACGTTGAAATTTATCTGTTTTCCTATTTTTGTAGTCTCGAACTTGTCATTGAATCTTTTAAGTTAAAAATTATGTTATATGTGTCAAATTTAGATGTTAAATATTTGATTTTTTTGCATTTTTATTTCAGTTTTAGGTGTGAGAATTAGGATCGGTGAAGATCGATCCGCTACTGTGACCATGAGATTCAAACAAGGAAGTAAAGTGGAAGTTTTGAGGAAGAGCGACGCCCCGCCAGGCTCTTGGTGGTGTGCTGAGATCGTATCAGGAAATGGGCATAATTACAGCGTTAGGTATGATCGATCTCCTGATGCCTTGATGGTTGAGAGAGTGTCACGCAAGGCGATTAGGCCTTTGCCTCCTATAGTCATGAAAAACTGGGACTTGGGCGACATTGTTGAATTCTTCGACAACCACTCATGGAAAGTTGCCAAAATTCTTGAGGTAATGGATGGGGATTACTTCGTTGTTAGGCTCCTTGGATCTTCTAGGGAGTTGTCTGTCCACAAGAGCAATCTCCGGGTGAGGCAAACTTGGCAAAATGATCAGTGGACGGTTGTTGGAAAGGTAAATTAGTTGTACCGTTTACACTTTGTTTTTTACAATTACTGCCATGTTTGATTTCATTATTATTTGATTTAGTTGATGTAAAATGTAGGTAGTGTGTTTTGCTTTACAATACTAAGAGTCTTATGATCATTAATACTGTAGCTTTGTTAAATCAATGTATATAACCAATTTCTATGATTTGGGGGTTTAATAGAGATGATTTACACTAGTGTTCGCGCAGTTGTGTTTTCTGTCGGAGCTATGTGTAAGCATTGTGTGTCACCCCTTTTAACTATATGTATATTTCGCTGACATTCTAGATAATATGGAAAATTGATCCTTATGTTTCATCTTTTGGATTGTTACGACTCAGTCATATGGATGAATCTATCCTATTCACATGGTTTTTGACTTTTGTTGGCAACTTTCTTTTTCACTGTTTGGAATGATTTAATGCACATTTTTAGTTGTAACCTTTTTTCACTGGTTAGTACTTACTATAATTCATCTACTGAGAAACTGTATGTTTGTGATATTTGGTTTTTAATTGCCAGGAAACACAAGACATTTTTAGCATTTCTACTCATTTTTCTTTCTCTTTGAGTTTTATTCCAACTCTGATGTAGTTTTTGTGCTTATATAAGTGCCACTGCATATTTTTCTAATATATTATATTTTACACTGTGAAGGATTCCCGATACTGTGAAGACAGAAAGCCAGACAAGTCACCATCAATAAAGTATCATCAGAAATTGAAATGCCAGTTGCATTTGCAAAATGGGAAAGGAAGCATCATGGAGACTGATCATCTTACAACTGAGAAGGAACTCTACATAGTTTCATCTGATAGAAGAAGTGTGAAGAGAGGACCACGGTATTACTTGTCTTATATCAGCACAAACATGCGGCCACTGAAAAAAGCGAGAGCAATTGAGCAAGAAGGTAGCTGTCAGAGACGGATTTGGCAGCACCAATCTCAACAGTTAAAAAAGGTAGATGCTGTTGCTTCCCCACAAAAGATGTTGGGCGAAAAATACATGCATGCTTCCTTTAACAACAGAACAACCAGATATGAAATGGATGCGGAGGAGAGCAGAAACATTAATGCTAATGTGGGTTGTTCTGTGAGAAGTTTAGAACAGAATGATTCTGAGAGTAGTGCTTGTTCTGTTGCTAGTTGTGAAAGTAACAACTATGGTTCGTATAATATGCGTTATATATGTAGGGCAGGGCCTAGTCATGATAGTTATTCTGATGATGCTGAATCTAGTAGTGATGGATATGAAAATGAGCAAAAGTTCACTTCTCTTTCAAAAGAGGAAGTGGCTGCAGAGATTCATAAGTTAGAGTTGCATGCTTATCGTTCTACCATGGAAGCATTATATGCTTCTGGTCCCTTAAGTTGGGAACAAGAAGAAATGATGACAAATCTTCGTCTTAGTTTGAATATTTCAAATGATGAACACTTAATGGAGTTAAGGCATTTAGTTTCTGCTGAGAGCTGAAAATTATCTTTTCTTTTTATTTGAGCTTGACAAATCTCCAATGTCATGTAGAGCTTTTCTTTTTCTTTTCTATTTTATGAGAATAGGAGACCAGAGCTGAAATGTGAATGTTCTCACCTCAATTGTAGAACTGAATGAGTTGTCAAGTTGTAGCTTTCTGTTGGTTGTTCAATCTGCAAAAGATAAATACTGTCATCTTGAACTGCCTGTATCATTAACTCTTGCAAAGCAATGAAGACAATGTCCTTTTGAATGTACTTTTGGTTATCATATTCTGAAACGGCTATGTCTTATACTTATTTTTTTATCAAAAAGGGGATGCTTTTGAATGGACTGTTTGCTGTTGATTACATTTGGCATTTGAATACTCAATTTTTTTGGTGGTGACACATGAATAATGTAAACGGGCAATTTAGAGCTAATGTCAATTAAAGCGTACATATTGTTTCTCAAATTTTGAATGCAACATGTACGTAGCTTGTCTCACGAGTAATGAGGGATAACTGATGGCCAACTGGTTCCTTTTATATCAGATTAAAATATATTACACTGGCTGGACTTTGTCCTGAAAATGTATTAGCAGCTTAACATTTGGCACTGTCAAGAGTTTTCTTTTTGAGAATATTATTGATGCTCCTCCTCCATTTTCCAGGGCTGAAGTTGGAGGCATGTAGACCTTGCTTCCAAAGTCCTAAAGATGATGCTGGGCTTGTCATCTTCTCCTGGCCATAGTCTGGCAAATATTTTCAATCAATTCAGTGCAAATTGGTCAAACTTTTTGAAAATATTGGTATTACTAATTTATTCCATTTCTATTTCTTTCCAGGCCAGCTACAAGCCTGGCAAAACAAACCATGTCACATGCAGGAGGTTGAGTAATCTGAAAGATCCATATTCTAATGCTGGTATATGGATATGCTTGAAGGATCTTTTACTTGAAAAAAAAAAGAACTTCTCCCTGTTTGTTGAATTTGTTAACGAGGTGGTTTTTACACTTATTCATGATTATTTTGTATGCTGGTCTCGTTTTTTGTGATGAACAATAGTAAAATAAAAAAAACCTTAAATTTTGTAGATATTGCTTGTAAAATCAACTTGTGAATTCAAGGATTTTATGCGATAGGTTTTTTAAGTGGTTGTGGAGGTATTTTAGAAATGGTTGCTGGGAAAAATGGAGATGGGCAAGAAAGGGGCGGATACTTTTAACTGTTGCAGACAATAAATTGACTAACGGACTTATTTTCTGATGTTAACAGGTTCTTGTCAAATAGATTAAGTTAATTCCTGAGAGAAAGCAAGGAAAAAAATTGTAATGGAATATTGTAATTTTGAAACTGAGAGTGAATTCTTTTAAAATTTACTAACTTTTTGAGATAATAGATTGAGAAAATTAGTTTTTATGAACGAGAAGTTGGTGAGGAATGATACTATGTTGCTAGTGCCTTGGAGCTTTCCTGTGGTGCATGCTACTTTTTTTAACAGTGATTGCTTCTATTGCTGCTATCAGTTTTCCTTCGTGGAGAAGAACATAACAAAAGGGTAAACATAATTGCTTATACATTACATTTTCCCTGTCATTACTGTATAGTTGGTGCATCATATTGAACTTGGCCAGAGCTGTATATTGACTCTGAAACATCTGAAGTCAATCTTTATTTTGTGATCTTAATCTGCAGCAGGTCAATTTTTGGTGGAAAACTGATGGTAAGTTAACAGAACTTCAATAGAGAATAGTTTAGTTTGCAGATGTCTAAATTCATCTAGCTGCACGGGGAATGTGTTTTTTTGTTAAATTACGTTAGTTGGTGATATGAATTAGTAATTCACATTAATGATAATGCAAAATTTTATTGTCCCCTTGTGGCATTTTGTGATTATAATATATTTTTGGTCCCATAGCAAATTATTTTATTTGTTTGTTTATAATTTGAGCTGGTGCAACATTTAATTTTCAATTTTGCTTGTATATCTCATGGACATGCTAACTCACACAATTTTTTATGATGGAATGTTATTTAAATGGGGTATATTTCGGCTTTTGAGGAACATGAAATGGACCTTGGTATATTTCCAAAATCTCCCGTGCAGGTACTTTTGTACAGGTATGCTAATCAGCCGTTGGGTGTTGTTTCCAGATGAATCTGGGATGAAGTTACATAACAGATGTACATTTTATTAAGAGATTTTGCGGTATTTTGCACAGCAGCTCTCTGTTAACATTTATTAAGATGTTCACGTTTTTTTTTTATGGATTGGTATGTCCACTTCTATTTTTCATGAGATATTATTGGGCTTGCAGATCAGGGTATAATTTTGGCTTCTCATATGTACAAGGCAGAAATTAATTATTCGAGGCCAAACGGTCATCGCCATCAACTTGTCATTACATGTCAAAATACCTATTTTGTATTATTTTTCATTTTTGCCACTGCCAGCACATGCAAATCGAATGACTGATCAAATTGAACTGGACCGGAGCGGTTAGTCATATAGGAATAGTTTGTTTTGCCCTGGTCCAGATCGATTAGACTCTACTAAGAAAGTTCAAATTTGATTTTTCAAGTGTACGATTCTCGCAACACTAAAAGCCACAGTAATTCATTCCGTTTGGTCTTTCGGCTTTAAACTGTCACATGTGTTTGACTTGCCTTATGCGGTTTTTGCATTTTAATTAACAAAAGGCTACAAGTTATAATTTAAAATTATATGTTATGCTTTTATTCAAAATAATTTTCAATAAAAATCTGAACTTGTTTATACTCTTAAGATTACTATATAAAAAAATTGGTCTCAACTTGTAAGTAATGAGATAAAATACTTGGAAAGAGTACTTGGGTTAAACGGTTTGGGCCAAAACTTGTGATCATTCATACCTGTGATACAAAGTTGAAGGTAATAGGCTTGAATTGTCGCCTTGGACTATTAATTTTGCAATGGGTATCTCATTTCCACAAGTGTTGACGATGACTAAAAAATTTATCGGACTCAAAATTGTCCTGGCCTCGTGGGGGTAAAAAGTAGATCGTGGTCGAGCTTCATATCCATGAAGGTGCTTCAACATTTTTCTAAACCCAGAATTGGCAGCATGGGAATAGGCTGCATCTTGTTTCTTTTTCCAGTAAAAAGCTATATCACCTTAAAGTAAATTTAAGGGTAAAAGGTTCCATGGTTCTGTTATCAAGTTGAATTTTTTGGCCGAAGAATGAATGTATGGCAAGTGATGGTGAGTCGATGATGCTACATTTGATTGAATGCTTCTTAGGACCATAAGAGTTCTACGCGATGTTTCGTTTTTGAGAAAATAATTGTTTGTTTATGATGTCTCGAGTGGAGTTGAAACTTTTAGAGCCCTACCCTAAACAAGACTTTAGACTAAGGTGAGCTAGGGCCTAGGCTCGGCCCTTCCCGGACGGGTTTTAGCCTTATTCTCGAGGCTCTTGAGGCTCTGTCAGTGATGAAGCTAGAGACATGCATCAGGATATAGAGAGAAGGTGGGCGACACTGCAGATGATATTGAAAGAGCATATAATTGTTTGTTTTATGTGATTGATGTGTTTTTTACATATAATTCATTGTAGGGGGACAATTTGTGTTTAAAAAGTAGAAGGGTTACTTATAATTGCTTATGTTCGAGTGGATATTACGATGAGGCAATGAGGCATCTGATATTGTTGAAATAGGATGAAAAGCTTCTCAAGCCATGTACTTATACGACTATGCTAGATATAGTAGATGTGAAATAAATGAATTATAGAGTTAGGTGCTATTAAATAGTGTTGTGAACTGGAATTTCCAGCTACGTAATCCCGTAGCTACTTTTTCTAGTTTCTTCTTTTTAAGAGGACAAATGTGAAAGTTGCTTTCTAATCAACGTTTCGAATTAGCAGGAAATGAGCATCGGATAATCAGTAGCCGTTTCCGAATGTAGGTATTTGCTTGGGAATCTGAAGGATACCGGATTAAATGGATCATTAACAGCCCCCTTTTTTTTTTTTGCTAAAAATCAGCAAATATCTTGCATTATTTATCTTGGAGAAGCGTGTCCCTGG
This sequence comes from Saururus chinensis, assembly GCA_035235625.1. Classification (NCBI taxonomy): domain Eukaryota; kingdom Viridiplantae; phylum Streptophyta; class Magnoliopsida; order Piperales; family Saururaceae; genus Saururus; species Saururus chinensis. The sequence continues at coordinate 20,804,538 of CP141143.1, forward strand.
ATATTCCCCACCAAAAAAGAGGTGTCTTGAAATATATTTGGACATATTCTGTCATCCTGTTCATATCCAAGCTCACTCTAAGCAGTAAGGTTCTTCGCTCCTTTTATACGCCTATAATACAATTTGGGCCCCTTTCTTTGTGTTGATCGTAGTGTGTGAAAACGAGAATTGGCTCTTTTCTTTTGCAAATAGAATTGACTTTATTGATGCTAGAGGATAGGAAGATGATGGCAAGATTTCTCCGTCATTTCTTTTAGCCAACTTGGTAACTAAGGCGAGTGAATTGAGGTTAGTGTCAGAAAATTCTGCCTGTGGTGCCCCTTTGTTACCTCACCTACTTCATATCACCCGTGTAGCAAATCTCCGATAGTGATTTTGAACCCGTGGCACCACATTTAAGATAGTAATGACTATGCTTGTAGGTAATTTTTTTATAAAGAATCAAATTGAGTTATAAAATAAATGATACCATAATTTGTTACCTTATGGTTTAAGTTAGTGGGAAACATTAGTTATCTCATATGGTAAGGGCCCAAGAGAAAATATGTCCCTTGGAGAAATTTGAGCAAAAGTTGTTCATTGTCCTTAGAGAGAAAAACAATGCAATTATTTAGATCATATTTATTAATTTGAACTCATAGAATTTTTTTAATAATAAAAAATATAATTAGTTAAACCATATTCTAATGTGTGAACTTATAGAATCTTCTTAAAAGATAATGTTAAACCTTGTAAAGAAATATAATGCAGGTTGTGAGACTTTAATACTGTTTAATATGTAGAGTGTCACTAGATTGCTTATAGCACAAATATCTTGCTAAGGTAGAAGACTACAAAATGTGGTTTCGATTTGCAGAAAATTATAGTAGAATTGAAGTACTAGTAGTGAAAATCAATTAAGCATGTAAAACACATAAGGAAAAAGCTAGTCTACAACTCATTGCAACCTAGATGGTCATGATTCGACAACCACCATAGCTTTGCTAGATATACTCAACACATAAGTACACTAGCAATTTTATTTTGAAACTTGAAATGGGAAAAAACCATGGTCAGCCTATCCCTTCGACTGGATCAATGCACTATGAAGTAAAAATCTTACATAACTCAAATAACTAACTTCATAAGTAACTATAAGTCTTTTCTCTAATAATTTGTTAGCTACTAATATATATTCTTGGTGTTTTCCCCTTTGAGTTTGATCTTCCATCTTCTTCAATAGTGTTCCACCAATCAAAACCCTCTTCGATTATGGTGATGAAACTTCTTCGAGGTTTATTTATGGATAATCCTCCTCAACTTTTGTTGTGTTGCATGTTAGTGAATAAATGCCCGCCAACTATTCATGAATTGAACAATTATTAGATCCCTTTGGATAAGTAGTGTTTTCTTCAAAGCACATAGCCCATGAAAAACTCTAATAACTTAAAACTCAATAAAGTAGACTCACCAATCTCTATCTACCCTAACAATGACTTCCTTCTTCTTTTCTTATGTTCAAAATACCCCGTATATAGAGCCCAATATTGGTTTAGGTGTTAGACCTTGATTAAGAATCAAATTCTACTCGGAATGACTTATATCAAGAAACTACGCATTAACTGATCAGTCATTATAGTAACTGATTGATCAATTGTTGCAGTAAACTACAACACCCATTTCTAGAAACAAAAATGATTGATTGCTACAATACCCCTATCGATTAGTGAACAATATAGCTATAGTAACCTACAATAATATTGCTAGTGTATCTACAATACCAAAAATATAGTTCTTTCTTAATCAATCTTGTTTCAACCCTAATTGGTCATGAATGAAAGTTTTACATACTTATACAAAGACGGAACACGAAGAGAAAAGACTTCAACGGTTCGCCGGAGGGAAAAACTTGAAGGCTAACAATGGAGATGACTGAGCAAAGAAAAATATTTTCATTTGTGTCAAATAAAGAGGTTGGTTGGTTATTCTTTGGTCTTGTAAATTCTTACTTGCTAGTACATTAATTTAGTTTTGTGAGGTTGTCATGGTTTTTTACCTTTGATGGAGTTTTTGATGTAAAAAATCCTTGTGTAATTTTGCATGTTTGGTTTACTTTTTATATATAGATTAATTATGAATGTCGCTTAGTGATTATGTTTTAGTTTTCACTATATAAATAATTTTTTTCCCATAGAGGTCAAAAGTCTTAATTCTTACTTTATTCAAAATACTAGTTTTAGGAGTAATGTAACCCCCCAACTTGAGAACCATCCCAAGCCGGGGGTTTGGAACACAAAATTGGGGTTATAAATTTAGATAAAAACCAAGAGCAATGGAGTCTCAGTGTGAGAGCCATAATGTTCCTCTACGCACTATGGAGATTAAGCGCTCCATTGCGTGTAGGTCATAAATAACTTAATTTTAATCTTATTTTGGATCGGGCCAACGTTGTTGTATCGTTGGTTGCCTACGTATGTATTGGATAAGATCTACAACGTTATTCTAATACGATCGAATCCGAACGTAGTTATACCTAATGACTAATACATGCATCGGGCAGTCCAAAATCATACATTTTCCTCTATATATATATATAGAGGAAAAAGTTAATATGAGCCCGGGCTCACGCACGTCGGCGTGAACCCGGGCTCATTGAGCCGTCGGATTTATATCCGACGGTCCATTAAACTCATGGGTTTAAATGCCCTGTGAGTTTGATGGGCCGTCAGATATAAATTCGAAGGCCAAATGAGCCCATGCGCAAGCCAGCGCGCGTGAGCTCGGGCTCATATAAACGGGACTTATATATATATATATATATATATATATATATATATATATATATATATAAAATCATCGATTCTAAACGGAAACTAATAAATAAACAGAATCACACATCTTGCTCTATCATAAAGTGTAGCAAAACACATGAGATCATATTAGACCAAAGCATATCAGAACACATTAGATCAGATTGTAGCATATATATTGATTAACACATGCATTCATATAAATTATATATTAAATAAGAAGATCAGATACTTCCTTGTAATTCATGAAGTAGCGGCATTCGAAGTTACTCCTTCCTTTAGGACGTCCTCCCCTTTTAGGTTTGAAGACGGAGGGTAGAGTCACTTCTTGCTCAAGAACATTTATCTCATTGTACCCGAAGGTGACATACAAACATTCTATTTTTCCTAGGTTTTTGTCGCGACCCGGGATTTTTTGAAAGCATATATCTTTTCTTTCCACAAAAATATTGGAGTTTATCTGGGCCTGCAACTGGAGCCACTAGTCTTATGCGATAATATAATAATAATTTCCCAGGAACCGCAGTCCATGTACAAACACACTAGAGAAAAATAATGAGGAGAATTCTTACTCGTTTTGGTGTAGTTGAAATTCTTGAAATCAAATTGATAAAATCGGAGTAGGCCCTTCTACTCACACACTAAGCTTCAATGAGTCCTGCAACGTTTGGGGGGTGGTGAGTATTTTAAAATACTTAGTAGGGGAGTTTATACAATCAGGTATGAATAAACACATGACACTTTCACAACACATATCATATATAATATTTTTCATGAAAACAAGGTGTGCCTCTCACCCAAAACCACCCCTAGAGCTTCTTCCTACATATCGAATATACTACTAGGGTTTGCAAGCTCTCATGGCTCACTACAAATGTCTCATACATATATATATTAATAAGAATTTGTTGCGGGTATAAAGCAACATCCTCTTACTCCTCCACAGATCATCTCAAAACATTTCGTGCTTGTGGATAGAAGAGCCACCTGTGCTCATGGGGCGCCGGGATCTAGAGAGTAGAGAGTCTTCCTATGATACTCTCTACCCTAGTGCACGTAGCCTTAATAGGTGCCCTTCATTAAGGGTTAATCAAGGGTCATGCCCTTCGTTGGGGGCTCACCAGGCTAAAATAGGTACCATGCATCCGATTCTGAACCGGATTAATTATGCCATTAACTAATCAACAGAGCTCTATCGGGGCGCCCAACAATAGCTCCGGACAATCAAAACACTCTTGAGTCCCAGACTCAATCAAAATATCCTAGAGTTCCCAGACTCAAAAAGCGCTATTTTATTTTAAAACATTCTATCCCAATGTTTATCCCTTTCAAAACCCTAGCTCCGCCTCTACAAGCCATGAGAGAGTTGCTATCAATGACTACAAAGGCAAGGTTGGTCGCTCATTCCAATGAGACAGTTACCCCTTCTTTGTCCCGCTTCAGTGACTCGATCACCATGCTTATATGTCTTTTCAAAATAATCTTGAGAATCATCCTTTCAAGAAGGACGAGTCCTCTAAAACCGTCTTTCAAACATACTGTATTCATTCACAATGAAAACAGTGGCGAAGCTAGTTTGTCTCTATCTCACATGCTCTAACATGTTTAATTTATATCAAAATCTACGGATATGCAATCAAACTATTATATATGAGGCAATCGTAAAACATGTAGTATATAAAACATATATGCTTCCAGTGGCAAATCATTCGACTAAACGAATATACATAATAACATTATAAATATGCGATATATAAATCATATTCTATCTCAATGATTAACCATTCGACAGATCGAATATATGTGCAGAAATTATAAATCATAACTTGAAAGTAATCTCTAATGCATAACATAAGAGAGTCGTATAAATAATAAGCTAAAAACACAACCAAAGTTTATAATCATGCCTTAAGAAAGGATAAAAGTCCCTACTTTGCTATCCACGTGAGTTTAGAGTCGATAAATCGGACACCACAAATTAGATGTCCACTTATGGGGTTCTAGATGTCTCTAACCTGAAAAATAACTCTGCCATGACGTCCAACATGCTTGATTTAAGTAAGAACGCATCTTAAACGGACTCAGAATGACTCTAGAAACTCATTTTTTGTGCCCATAGGCTACGGACGAAACCTCCCCTCGACCCGGAACATATTTCTCTTTCCGTGCTCGTAGGCTACAGACAGAACCTCCCCTTAGTTTGGGACACTTTTCTCACAACATGCCCATAGGCGATGGACATAATCTCCCCTTGCCCAGAGACACTTTGCCCTTCACGCACTTGTAGGCAGCGGACAGAATCTTCCCTTGCCCGGAGGCACTTTACCCTTTCTGCGCCTGTAGGCAGCAGACATAACCTCTCCTTACCCTGGGGCATTTCCTTCATATAGGGTGGTTAACTTGAGGAATGAAAGCTTCCATTGCGTAGAATACCCTTGATTTAGTTAAGAACGCTTTTTAAATGGAAGAAAATGGACTCAGAATGACTCTAGAAATTTATATAGAAGAATGAACAAAATTCAAAATTTATACGAAAAGAGTGTGAGTGGACGCAGAATAGCGCATATGTGCGCGTGACACATGTCGCACGGCAATTGGCAAAAAAAATGGCACCATCGCACCTGATGCGCGTGTGAACCGCACGGACCCGCTGCTCTTCTATCTGTGCATTGCACGGGTTCGCGTGGACCCGTCACGCGTCTAACGTGAGTCGTTCCACGTGGCACAGCTCTGCTTGGCTGGGCGTGAGCTGCTGGCATCATTGATGATGCCAACTATTTTGTCCGTTTATTATTTTTTAATAATATTTTATTATTATTTTAATCAAATACAATTCCAACTTCAAAACGCGATAACTTCTTATCCCGAAGTCAGAATTACACGTTCTTAGTACCAATGGACTTGTATCGATGAGCCCTTCGAACTAGACCTACATAGGTAGGTTATCTCACACTTTTAAAGTTGGTCCCGCCCATGTGCTACATTTCCCAAGGTCGTAACTTTCGCTCCCGACCTCTGTTTCGTGCATTCTCAGGTTTGTTACTTTCGTCTCACCGAGCTCTATCATACCCAAATAAAAACTCTCCAAATATCTACCACTAAATAATTTAAAACTCTTAAAGTAGTTTTATTAGAGGCAAAAAATCATACCTAAAATCCTCGGTCGTTACAGTTTTTCCCTTTCTTTAAGCCCGTAGGCGATAGATGAAATCTCCCGTTGCCTAGAGACGCTTCTCACTTTCCACACCTGTAAGCAGTGGACAGAACATCCCCTTACCTAAGGATACTTCTCACTTTCTGTACCCGTAGGCGGCAGACAGAACATCCCCTTACGTAGGACACTTCTCCCATTTTGTGGCTATTGGTGAAGGACAGAGCCTCCCCTTATTCTGCGTCACTTCTCTCAATTTTGGCCAGAGGGTATCGAGCAAGGTCTCCTCGTGGCCTGGGCCATTTCCTCTCTCTAGAGTCACCAACGCAAGGATTGGACAATTTTATTACATAGAACACACTCAAATTAGCTAAGAATGCCTCTTGAATAGACAAAAATAGACTCAAAATGGGTTAGAAAACTCTCCTCTAGAAGATCACACTTAGTTTCGTATTTATAGCAAAAACCCATGAGTCGTCGTAATCACATGTTCATGTGCACGTGTGACACACACTCCTATGCATTGTGCACAGATCATGCAATGACATCGTATGTCTTGCAGCTCGAGCCGCTGGCATCATCGATGACACCAACAAATTTGTCTTTTTCCTATATTATTATTATTATTATTTTAATTAAATATTATTCCATCTTTAACACGCGATATCTTCTTACCCCGAAATCAGAATCGCGTGTTCATGGTACTGATGGACTCATATCGATGAGCCCTTTGAAACTAGACCACATATGGGTTAGTTATCTCACACTTTTTAGGTTACGTGGCACACTTCCCGTGGTTATAACTTTTGCTCCCATTGTATGTTCTTCAATTTGTTACGCATGTTACTTCGAGCTTTACCCATATAGAAGGATTTTATTTTTTAAAACCCCTTAAATCCTATTTAAAATATATAATTCCTCCTAACCCCTTGGGTTATATGTAATATGAAAATAGGTCGTTACAAATTTGGTAATCTGCTATATTGATTAGATGGATGTTAAACTCTTACTCAAACCTAAGCCCCAAAGGATCTCACCAAAGGGTTGACATAAATTGCAATGTAGAGCCGATGGATAGTTGGGCTCCAATGTTAGAACTTTTGAGGCATATGTGATGCAATTGGTTAATTTTAACAAATCTAAACAATGTCAAAAATTTTGTATATTTTTAGTCTTAAGAATATGATTAGATGCTGTTGTAGTTGAGTCAAATTTGAAATTGAAGGACTTGAAAAATAGGAGCATATGTGTTCTAAAAATTCAAGGTTGAAGACTCTGATGAGTGCTAAACGTAAAAGGTCTAATTAATCACTTACATTTGATTTAGAATAATTAACTAAAGTAATTTTGAAGGTTTTGGGAAATTTTGGGAAATATAATCTTCATTGATTGATCGCTGTTGGAACCATGGAAGGCTGTATCGATACGCATAAGAGTATCGATGATCATGGATACGGGTACGTGCCAATGATACGCTTGGTATGCGTCGAAACAGGTATAAACCCTTTTATAAATATAAAAAATTATTATAACTAATAATATATCATTATAATACTTCTTTTAGAGCATAATAAAACCATATAATGCTGTATCAACCGATACGGATATTTTAAAATTAGTTCATTCATAACCATATACTATTATGCTCTCCATCCCATATAAATTATTGGTCATTCTTTCTCATATTAAGTGCTTTAAAATTAATTTATTTTAAAAATAAATAATATGCTTAATATGAGTTTAAGTTATATGTTTAAATAAATGTATATTTGTGGAGCACTATATATAAAACAAAAATTTATGTAAATTGTATAGACCTACCCGTATTGATCTCATATAACTTTTAAAATAACTAAAACTTAAACTTTCAAAGAAGTTAGGTTTGAATTGTATATTTGTTTTTAAGAAAAAAAATTTGAAAAAAAAATATTTTTTTCAAAAAAATTATTATTTTTTAATTAAAAAATAATTTTTTAAATAAAAAAATATTTTTAAAAATACTATATCGATACATATCGATTGTATCGATATGGTACGGCCAATATGGCCGGTACATATCGATATTTTTTGTGGGGGCGTATCGCCCTCCATATTGTACCGGTATCGACCGATACGGGTACGTATCGACTGATACGCACCCGTATCGGCCGATACGGCCTTCCATGGCTGGAACCAATAGATTGATATTTATGAAAGTTACCCAGTTTAAGGATTTTAGAAAAGAGACCATTCCTTATTGGACTCTATGACCTAAACCGACTTAATGCAGTATATAAGGTGTAAGTACGAAGTTAAAGAGAAAAATCTAAATTTTTAGAAAAAAAGAATAGAAGAGTCATTTTGATTTAGTTTTCCACCATAATCATCATTGTTTTTGAGTGAATAGTTTTAATGGTGATTGCATATATAAGAGAGATACAACAAAGAATATCTTTCACACACAAAGTTAAGGAAAGTGTTAGGTAAGTCTTCATTGAGAGATTGAAGAGATTAAAAACCATATCAATAATCAAGAGGAGCTTGATTGAGGAGACTAGAAGAAGACAAAGACAAAACAAGGAGGGAGAAAACTTCAAAATTGAGGAGAATACTTGAAGGCCAATAACAAATAGAGAAGGGGATCTAATCAAAAGGAGTTTGTGTTAGAGTTTTCTAAGAAAATTGGTTGTTTACTTGTGACATGCGAGAATTCTTTTTGCTAATGTATTTATTTCAGGCTAGAGTAACCGACCGTGGTTTTTTCATAGAAAATTCTTGTGTAAATTTACATGATTGTAGTTTGATGTTTGATTGATAGAATAATATTGACATATGCTTAAGGTTGATTAATTGTTTTGATATATAAGAAATTTATGCTCAAATAGGCTAGAACTCTTAATTTTTGCTCTTGTTAAGCACTAGGGTTAAGAATAATCTAGTGATTTGCTTAGTTGGAGATGGATAATAAACTCTCATCTAAGACCACTTGGAGGCAGCCCAAGCACCCAAAATGAGCACCATGGGTGGTGCCAATTACCATCATAAACTCGATCATAAACACCCCTTGGACGAGAAGCACCACCTAATCAATACAAGTGTGCCTAACCATTGTGAAAACAAAGAGCACATGCCTACTATAGCCTACCACAAACCATTGCTCCTTTAGACCTCTACTCACTCGCTTGTGAGGCAGATGAGGCACACCCAGGGGAGAAGACAACACCAAAATTCTATCCTTAGCAACCCAACATATATGTCCTCTATAGGACACACAAAACACTCTAGACCAATCCTACACATTACCCAACCTACTAACACAAACCACATGCAACTTGTCGAAGATTGGCATAATAGGAGCTAGAGTGATAGACAGGAGATGAGGAGAAGGGAGGGACAAGGGACTAACCTAAGGGGATGGCTAAACAAGAAAAGAGGGCCATGGAGAGGGTGGGGATATTGAAGGGGTGTGGGAGATAGGGTTGGTGGATATGTATAAAATCCTCATTAGATTGAGAGGGACTATGGAGATGAGTTCTACATAAGTAGTTACCAAATAATGCAAAGTGCATGGGGTAAAAAAATAAACAATGAGTTAGATCCCAATTAAAGTCATAACCATTTGGCACACATGCACTCTCAGAAACTAAATTATTTCATTAGGAAATACCTCTTTTTCTTTACTATTTATACACCAAATCTAAGAAAAAAGGGCTTTCCTAGCTTATTATATTATTTTCTTTCAATTATTTTGGGTAAACAAAATTAAGATTGCACTTAAAGACAAAGAAAAGATAATTATTCCATATCCATTTAGTACATTTTCTCATAGAAAAAAAAGCAATTTGCATTATGTAATGCTTTTACATATTTCAAAGGTGAGAAATTTTACTAAGAAGAATATGTTCTTGACTAGTTTCATAACAAGCTTACATGAAGCTACAAACATGGTACATATAGGGACATTGATTCTTGTGAGCTGTAGGACTTTTGGTTAGGTAAGTCTGTCACGCTAGATGTGTTTTTGTACTTACAAAAAAAATAGTAACATTGAGGAGCAATGGAGTGCTTTATTGACGTTTTTGAGGATGATTTTTTAGTTTACATATGCGAACTAATATATGAATGATCACAGTGGCGGATCCAAGTTCAAAGGTGGGTGGTCAATTGACCGCCCTGAGATTTAGCGTTCTTTCATAACCCCCTCTATTAAAAATCTATTGGATGGACCTAAAATGAGTTTGAGCTAGAAGTATTGACCACCACACCAAAATTTCATGACCATGGGCCCAACACAAAATCCTCTTTCAGCCTCGTATTTAGCCCAAGCGCAAATAAGAGTCTCTCTTCTCAAGTAATCCAAGGCCCACAACAATTTAATAACTTAAGTCCAAATTACTCTTTTAACTAAGTAACCCTTTTAACCAACTTATCCTTATACCCAAATAACCCTAACAGGCTAGTAGAAGAGGAGATTGTGTTTTACTGTTTCACACTTCCATTGTTCCTTTTTGTTTCTTTCTCCCACTTTCTCTCAACCAAAAAGTCTAGAGTTAGGAAGTTGCTATAAGGAAGAAACCAAGGCCCCAAGCGGTTCATTGGGGTTCACATTATGTTACATTACGTAGTTTCATTCTCATGTTCCCAACTATTATTTGAGTTATTAAGATTGTTAAGAAAGATAGCATGAACCGAGAACAAAGAGCCAAAGCAAATTCTCTACTAGGTTTCATGCAATCTTTTAAATTTGTTTTCAATTTACATATGATGAAAAAAAATTTGGGCTTTACAAATGATCTATCTAAATTATTGCAACGAAAGGAACAAGATATCGTGAATGAAGTGGATTTGGTTGAAACATCTAAGATATCTTTATAGGAGCTAAGAGACCATTGATGAGATTCTATCATGACTGAAGTTTCTGTATTTTGTAATAAGCATGATATTGATGTTCCTTGCATGGATGATAACTATATAGCACTTGGACGGTCACGATGTGGAGAGTAAATTACAAATCTACATCACTATTGTGTTTGTCACGCCCCAACCCCAGAAAATCGGAGGTCAAAGGAAAGGTCGGTGTGCGCGGTGCAACAAAGTAGTGTTCGATGCAGAAAACTTAACCCCTCATACGGGTAATTCATAATGAAGTAATGCACCATAAGCTTTGTACAAAGGAAACGAGAAGGATGAAGGACTTCACATAAGAATTAGTCCACATAATACCTACATACATAGTCCACTTAGCCCTCTATGGCTTAAGTAACATAACTAACATGACAAGTAAAGTATAAAGCATAGCTAAAATGACATAAAACTCAACATAACAAGCAACATAAATAATCATGAAACATAAGGTCCCTAGAAAACCCCTCCTATACCAGATCATTAGCCACCTACTCTTGATAAAGTGAATCCTGACCCCCTGCATGTCACATCATGCAGCCCTAAAATAAAAATACACGAGAAAGAGGGGTGAACAATATACTCAGCAAAGTTTTTATATTACGGGAGGAAAATCCAAAACACATCAGAGGTATACCAAATAAAGTTCATCACATCATCACACATATGCATTTATATCATGACTTACCCTCCAAGCATCTACTCATAATAATATTAACATATCACCTACATACCATACTATATGCATATCATAATATCATATCATTTAAGTCACCTGCATCACATGTTATCACCCATTACATCTGATCATAAATGTTCTATGCCTCCTACGCATAATAGTTTCCACTTAACATCATATTTATCATCCACCACAAGTGTAACATAATCACATCCTCCATGAGTAACTTTTACATAATCATATCCTTCACAATCAATTCTCAATGCAAACATTCACCCTGCTTAAAAGTATCTCAAACACTTCGTCCAGCATACATGCAAATTAATTTATACCTACATGTGTAATATAAGCTTTGTCATCCCTAACCGTGTAATTGAGCATAATATCACATATACATGTAACCATAACAAGTAGTGAATGTCTCATTCATAGAGAGAAATAAACCATCTCATCAAGCCAAAAGCCCTGAGCACGAATTGGTCATCAAGATGGTCCCAAGCACTACGGCTCATCAAGACAATCTCAAGCATGACTGCTCACCAAGACGGTCCCGAGTAATTCTGCTCATCAAGACGGTCCCGAGCACTATATGTTATCTCAATCAATAACATATCTAACATTTAGCTCTTCTCAATCCAAGGAGGTACCAAGTCTCGAGCAATACTGCTCATCAAGACTTAATTCAAACGAAATCATGTCCTTTCGAACCCAACCAAATTGATAAGCTTTCGATTGATTAATCCAACAAGCAATATACCATAATTGCATCTAATTGATCAACTACGACTAATCATGATAAATTTCATCTATATACCGTTTACATGATGCATGCAATATGACACATACGTGAGCAACACTACATAAATCCTAATACATGAGATATGCTCCAGTCAGTTCATATGTGCATCATTCCTAATCCATTTGTGTCAAATAACTACCACAACTACCTTCACAAGTCTGTACATCGTAATAATGTTCAAATCTAAGCATTGACGTATGCATCATAAACTAACCATCATCATACTACACGCATGCCTTCATGATTTTTTATCATGGTTCCTTCTTATTGAAACCATGAATACAAAATGGTGAAAACCTCAAAAAATACAAGTTCAAGCCAATTACAACTTCATGCTAGACTTAAATAAGTATAATTATTATATTACTTAAGCTAGATATGAAAATATAGTTTACGACAAATTAGCACAACATGCGTAAGCATACATGCCCAACCTCATAATTAAACTCATTGGAATCATATATAAAACATGAAAAATCATCAATCATGAATTTAGGATAAGGAGAACATCATATTGAAATCTAATAATATGGAACCTAATACATGTTTTAACTACATCATAGCTTCCAAGTTAGTATTCATGCATTCATAGTAACATTGTAAGTAAAAATAACTTATTATAAGCATAATGAATGAGATGTATAAAAAAGTGAACAAGAAATGGACAAAGTACTCAAGAAGGCAATTTTGCTATTTATCCATTCGATCGGCCAGATGGCCATTCAAACACCTGGTTGCTTGATCGACCAGACAACTGTTCAAATGCTAGGCCATTTGATTGGCTGTAGGGCCATTCAAACACCCCTCACAGTTCAAAAACTAGTTCGTCTTCAACCTTGCAAAGCCAAAACTAAAAATATATAAAATCGATAAGAAAACCCTAATATTGAAATATAAGCTTAATGAATGATAGATCTAGACATTTCCAAGATAAATTGAAGATAATCACTAAAAAGAACATGCTTTATTTAACCCACCATTAAAATATAAATATAAGTAAAACCCACATAAACCATTCTAAACCTTAAATCCGAAACATCAATCAACTGAGAATGAAAATATTTACCCTCAGTGAGCTTTTGAATCCCAAATCGAAGCTCTAATCGTCGCAAATCCTTACCCAAAGTTAGGGCTTAGTTAATATCTCATTAAATTCGAATATTAAGCTTAAACAACTTTGAAAATATGTAGATCTAGGGTTTTCCTTGCTTAAAAATGAAAATCCCTAAATTAGGGTTTGAAATAGATATTAAAAACATCATTTTTAATAGCGTAAAATGAAGATCATCTTTGGAAAAGATGGGATTAAGAAGGATGAAGGAGAATCTAAAAGATTAATGAAAAATCAAGGCTTAAACATGCCTAAATCGATTTTTCCTCTTTTAGTATGGGGAGTAGAGCTTCTCAACCTCCAATCTCATACCTTTCCCAATTAGGAAAGGGGTTGAAATTTTCTATTTATAGTAAGTACTTCAGGTGTAAATATTAAAAGTTGTGATACAAATAAAATTTAATACTCTAAATAGGTAATTTTGTTCATTTTAAGGCTAAAATAAATTTTAAATTTTTTAAAATTATTTAATCATAAAATAAGTAAAATTGAAGATCTCGTGGGACCTTCACCTCTCAAATGTGAATGTGGGGCTTACAGTGGAGCTTGCACCCTAAATTTATAAAAAAATCACATAAAACCTTAAAAATTCCCTAAAAATAGGATAAATTGAGTTTAGTCTAGACACTTATAAAAATGAGAGAAAAAATTATTGAAACCATCATTATAATTCTCTAACCTCAAAACAAGTCCAACTGACTAATTAAAACAAAACCACACAATAATAACAAAATTTAAATCAATAAATCAGGTTAAGGTTAGAGATCTTACAGTGTTGGTTTATTTTACACTGTCAGTGATATGCAATTGCAAGAGCTTAACACACGTTTTACTGAAAAAAAATATGGAGTTGCTTCTTTACATGGCATGCCTAGATCGAAAGGATTCTTTCTCAGCCTATGATAAAGAGAAATTACTTTGTCTTGCTAAATTTTATCCCCATGAATTCTCTCCATTGAATATTTTAACCATCGGGGATCAACTTGATGTTTATGTTATGCATATATAGAACAACAATGAGTTCTCAAATTTAAATGGAATTACTGATCTAACTAAGAAAATAGTGGAGAAGAAAAAGAACTTATCGTTTCCTTTGGTTTATTTGTTCATAAAGTTAGCATTAACCCTTCCAGTTGTCACTGTTATTATTGAGAGAACTTTTTCTATGATAAATATTGTAAAAAATAAACTTTGTAACTAGATGGGAGATGAGTGGATGAATGAATATTGTTTGATAACAACCAAATCAATAATGAAAAGATCATCCAATACTTCCAAAACATGAGGAGCTGTCGAGGGAAATTGTTATTCCAAAGGTACATTATATTTTCAAGTTATTTATTTATTATTTGTATTTTATTTTGTTATACTTCTATTAGTTGGTATAATTTACGTCTATTAATTTATACACAAAAGAGAGAACTTAATAATACTACCAAAGAGCTTTATCTTCTTTTTATAGAACACCCACATGTTTATATTATGTTTGTTCATATTTATGAATTTATTGTCTAGTGTTATAAGTAAATAGTCCTATGTTATAAGTGAATAATCCTATGTTTAATTTGGTTCCACTTGTTGACTTTATTTTTAGATTTTATTTAAATCATAAATTAGATAGCACTACTAAGTGAATAATATTTTGATATATTTTGTATTGATTAATTTTTTTAAAAGAAAATGTGGTATTAATTCTTATATGCATCTTTCATCAAAATAGGGTAAGCTATATTATGTATATATATGCTCATGAAAAAAATTTACTTGAGGCTTAGTTATTTTTTTACCACCGTGATTAAAAAACTTGATCCGTCACTCACTGAATGATCGGAGGGGGAGATTCTTTGGATTTAAGATTGGCAAAGTGACACACAGGGAAGTTGTCACCGGACTGTGACAGTATGTCTGACGGATGATCCAGTTTTAAGGCTACGAGCTGCGACTGTCTTCTCACAGTTCGACATCAAGTTTAAAGGTTGTAAAAGTGGCAGTGGATCGTGATTTAAATGGTGGTGATTGTATGAAAAAATATTGTGTCTACCGGCTACCGGATGTTCGGATGGTCAAGTTTCTGAAATCTAAAGTGCTGCATCTGCATCCCTTGTGTGGAGCAGACCTGGGGCTACTGTGTACTGGCTATTTTCTTGTCTTGTTTTCTTAGACATATCTATGTAATGCATGTATAAATTTTACATATGAAAAAAAAAAAGTTTGATTAGTAACTCTTTTAGTGTGACTGACACGATTGCAGTAGAAATGGATAAAATTTTGTCTTTGCTAGATGTTTTCACGAAAAAAAAGCCAAAATAAGGATTCCATTTTGGTTTTGCTTCCCTGTTGCCAGCACTTTCTTTTCGAGTGTCACAAAGAAGGGAAAAAAGGTGGCTCGTCTCTGATAATGCAGTCTGAAATGACCGCAACGAATTTGCATCTTCTGCATAGATCTGCTGTGGATTCTCGCCAATATTCGGCACTTCAATGAATTCTGAAATTTATGCTTGCCGGCATTGCATTGAGCCCAGTTCCGTCCCCGTCACCTTCCAACCAGCGTATGCACTCTAGTTAACACTTGGCTTCAACAAGGTTTTGTTATATCTTGGTTTAATTGCTTTGCGAGATAAACATCTGTTTCTAAATTGCTTTTGATTACTTTACCTCGTGCTTTTGGCATTGTCAGACATTCTTGACTTGTCTGAACCTTTTATCAACTCTTTTTTTCTTTTGGTACTATGAAGCTTTTATTAAAAACTAGAAATGAAGTACACAGCATCTCTAGATTCTTTCGGCCAGCAACTCACATGACGAAGATGCTATTGTTCGTACACCGGTAAAAAATGCGAAGTACATCACACTGAAGTGGCCGTATCTTCTAAAAAATCCGTCTAGTGGAGCGGGGATCGTCTATTACACTATGGATACATACAGCTGAAGGAAACCGTAATTTGTGAGAAGTGGGCATGGTCTAAAACTGTGAATGAATGCTTACACTTTGTCGCAGCCCGTCAGACAGACAACCCTGAAAGAATGTCCTCATATTCTTGTAATTTTGCAAACTAATCATATCATTTTGTCAATATCTGAATCGACTACGGATATGGCAAATCAGATTGAAGCTGAATGGTAAAACTCTATCACTGAGGAAGGATTAACCAGCTTTGAACAACCTATAGAAATTAAGAAGTGTCAAAGCCGGAAAATGGTGAATCTTTTATAGTGGTATTGATAAACAACTAAAGCAGAAGTACCGACACCAAAGAAAAGGGATTGAGATATCCAGTTAGGCCTGTTATTTTGTATGATATCATATGCCTTTTATTATGCCGAAGAGGAGGGACTTAGGTTGTTAGATGAGGCAAGACTACAGGTTCATGTATGAGTGTTAAATGACCTGTCTCCTGGGGCTTATCCTTCCGCCATGCCTGCTCCCGTGAATAAGTTCTAAACCGCACCAATCGTCCCTTGAGCATTCAATGTGAATGTAAATCGAAGTTCCTCAGATGTCTGAGGGAGGGTGAGTTATCTGCCTCCATAAGCCTCCAAATGAGTTGTCAATTTAAATCACTTCCAACATATCAGCCAACTTTGTCTCCATTGGACCTCATGATGATTGAAGGCAGCAGCTGCCCATGTGACGCCCGTTACCTTAGCTAATTCCTTACAGTTTGTCACGTGACACTCACATGCATGAGAGAGAGGGAGAGAGAGAGACAGAGAAAGAGAACGGTAGATGCACAGAATAAGTATGCTTCGGGGCCAGGTGCGATGTGGGTGTCTGGGGGCCCAGCAGGACCGAAATTGGGCAACAAAAAGGACTTGCATACGGAATTTCTCGGTGTGGGGAGCACCGGAGAGACTCAGATAGTCAGATGTTTTGGGCCGTGGAAGAAGATGACAAGGGTCTGATTATCATAGTAAACGGGGCATGCTTAAGCATGAGCTGCCTGGTGTCACGCCTGTTTTAGCTGTGCGAGAATGAGACAAACCAAACTGATTGAAGAATGCTCTTACGTTAATTTTCGTACAGGATAACTTATAGCTTTCCTAGTAAAAACAAAAAATTTAAAACAGAAAACTTATCCGCTCTAAATCAAGCTGATCAGCATAAACCGGGCAAAGTTTTACGAAATGTAGCATGAATTAGACTGAGTATAGTGCAATATATAGAAAAAAGCCTAAGACTAATCAAGAAATAAGACAAGGTCTGACTATTCATAGGAAACAAGAATGCTTGAGCGTGTGCCACGCTTTTTTGTGCTGTACAACAACGATATAAACTGAACTGATTGAACATTCTTTTCAAAGTTTTTGGTTGCTAATAACTGATTGAAGAATGCTTTTATGTTGATTAAGTTTCATCTCGGTTCTGCATCAAATGGATCCACGACTGTTGTTTTGAATTCATAGACCCACAGTTCATCTCGTTGGAAAGCTATATCGTGAATGTAACATAACTCAAACTTATAATTAGTTATGATCAATCAGATAAAAAGGTAAGAGAAAGAAAAGGCCAGGACAAGTCAAGAAGAAAATATGAGCTTGAGGCCACCCTGGCCATCGCGACCTGACCTTCTTGTAGGGAGGCGAGAAAGCGATGGACGCCTCCATCCCATGCAAAACACGAGGAGGGCCATCGCTCAAAACCGGCCATCTTTTCGATTTGTTGGCTCCAAAACGTCGTTGATGTTGTTGTAATACAGCTAAGCCTCAACGAGAGGCTTTGAATAATCAAATGCAAATGGGATGGCTTAGCCACCCGTGAACGAGGAGATGAGAATATATATATTATAGACTATGTTTAAAAAAGAACTACACAAGGAAGGAAAACGAGGAAATCAATGAAATGGCGTCTCTCGTGAAATCTGCATGGCAGATGATCCAATCATATGAACAAGGCTTACATGTACACCACTTGGTACTCGGCATAGACTCCGACAGGTTGGCATGAATCAAGGGGCAGACAAGTCGCAAAGCATGGTGGCTTTACCACCGGAGGAAACCGAGGGGGACAGCGGAAGAGTAATATAATGGTACCGATTAGCGAAGTCTAAGCTGAAACCACGGATTGATCTGTGGAACACGCTGGGGATGAGTGAATAATGAGTTAGGCCAGCGGTACGGTTTACAGCTTCTAGTGTAGGTCGAGCCATGCCCACGAGATATTCTCCCTTCATTATAAAGGACAAATGCCTTATTGAAGTTGAGCACAACACCGATCGCTGCATCATTTGGAATTCAGAATAAAAATTAAGAAAGATTACGATATGGGTTCTGTGTAATGCCCCCATTACGCAATTTAGGGCGCTGATGGGATTTGTTTCGTTAACTTTGTCTTAGCTTTCTTTGTGTATGTGGCCAAAAGTCAACAAAATGAATACTTATAACGTACAAGGTTGTTTCTAATATGCACAATGACTCGGAGAGCTTCTTTTAAAGCTCGTTTCATCCACTTTATAAGGTGCCCTTGTTTTATGCTCACTCCAACGCCTTCGTTTGTCTTCTTTATATGAGCGGAAGTCTTAGTTGTGTGGTTAAAATATTGTTACATGGCCCCATTAGCCTATGTACAATTCACATCACACAAAATTCGAGGTTATCGTTGCGTTAGGAGAAGATAAGCAGGGCAGTTATCACCATTAATGCATCCCTGCTGTCGGCGAAGTAGGGAGAAGTGAACTGTCCATGGCCCAAGTGATACATAATGTATTTAAGAAACCTTATTTTCTTAGGATAATCATACCCAGGAGAGATGAAGCACATGCTGTTGGGCATGCTTACACATACTTTAGTAAGGAAATCAGCATTTGTGATAGGGACAGTAATATTTACCACATGCTTTAACGGGACCACACCCAAGACTCCAATCACATCTAGAACTGCAAAAGAACCAAATGTAAAGAGATCCCAAAGAGTTACTGAGCAGACCGCCTTTATCTGCCCAAATAACAGTAAGCACTAACTTCTAAACAACAAGAAGGCTCTAAAACCTATGATAACTGGATATATAGTATTGAACCGCAGCAGCATTGCGCATGTTGGGCAGCAACCATCTTGCTTTAAAAGGAGGGAGATTAGGGAAGTAAAGAACTGCTTTCAAGGGGAAACCACTTTCCTTGGGCAAACCAAAACGTTCTTGGCTTCTCACTTTATTTGAAGGCTGCTTTGCCAAATGGTCCCCTCTAATATGACCCCGTGAACCCCCCTTGCCTGTCCACCCTTGGTGAAGATTTTGAAACAACCCTAGCAAATTAATCAATAAGAAGGATCAGCATTCTGGAGAAGGGTGCCATGGACCAGTACTGTCAGGTCTAATTTCACTCAGGCCTGCAGCCGGAAGGAAGAGAGAGCAAGAACCATTTAAGTATTCACTGTTTGAAATGGAATGTTTCAGGATTTTGTTTTGTTTTCCAGACCCAATATTTTGTCCATAGGGTCTGGTTCATCATCATTTAGAACTCATTCCGTTACTCTTTTGTCAATCTATTTAATTATTTAACCGCTTTAGAAAAGAACAAGATTGAAATAAAATATAATTAGCAAATAGCAAAGATGATGAAGAAGATCATATCAAGGCTCATCAACCACCCCCGAAAAAGAACCAAAACAGAAATCGTTTTGAAAAAGACAGAGGGGCCCATGAGACCAAAACAACCGGCTGCATTTGCAAACCAAGATGCATGCAACAGTTCGCTCCTCCATTTATGAATCACAAGGGGACAACGCCAATCATCTGACGTGACCTTTTCCATCTGTATGCTGCTAAATCCATGCCATATTGACATATATAACTTTGCAAGCCAACAGTCGACATACTCCTATCTCCTATAATGGCTGCAATCAACGCAATTATGCAATTTTTTTTAATTATAAATAAATATATATGGGCTTACAAAACTTGTATACAAAGATGGTGTATATTACACGCATTCAAGAAGCTAGGGGGGAGGAGGAAAAAAGGGAATATATTAGGGGCATTTTCGATATTCTTCTTACCCGAAAATAACCCCAAAGATTCTTCGTCAACTGAAGGGAAGGTTAGTAGAAAGGGTAATTTGGTCATTTGACAGATTTGTGAAAGCAGAAACCCGACCGGACTTTGCATTGGTTGGTGCTATATTTGGTCCGGGCCAGAGGACGAATCGGGCCAAGCAGCGGAGGTGGAGCCATGGTGGTGGTCCAGCCGGCGGAAAACTATGGGGGCCCCGTGCTGGGGGTAGAGGAGCATGAGGACGGTGGGGGCGTGGCAGTAGGTGGAGCCGAGGCGGAAGGAGAAGCGCTGGAGGATTACGGCGAGGGCCAGCTTGGCCTGGAGCAGGGCCAGGTTCTGGCCGATGCAGGTACGGGCTCCCAGCCCGAAAGGGACGAAGGCCATAGGGTGTCTGGCCGCCCGGGCCACCCCCTCGCCGAACCTGGCCGGGTTGAACTCCGTCGCATCCCGACCCCACAGGCCCTGGTCGTGATGGACGGCCAGGATCGGCATCAACAGCTCCGTCCCCTGGGGGATCCGGTACCCTCCCAGCTCTACGTCGGCCTTCGCCCTCCTTATCGTCGCCACCGCCGGCGGGTATAGCCTGAGCGACTCGTTCAGAATCATGCCCAGCTGCGCAGAAAATTACCATCATCAATAACGCACTGAACTGACCATAATTATGGACTAATTATTAGAGAGTTAAAAAGGCATTGGAAATTACCGTTTTAAGCTTGGGAAGGTGGTCTTTGGAGGGGAGGTCCTGGGACCCGCACGTACGGAGGACCTCGTCGCGTGCGAGGTCCTGCCAGCGGGGGTGCATGGCGAGGAGGACGGTGGTCCAGGTGAGGAGGTTGGAGGTGGTCTGCTTGCCGGCGAAGAAGAAGGTCTTGCACTCCTCCACAATGTCCTGGACCGTCATCATGGACCTGGACTCCTCGTGCGGGCCCGCGTCGATCATCAAGCCCAGCAAGTCCTTGGGCCCATCCCGGGGCCCGCCCCGGCTGCCGCGCCTCCCCTCCTCCCGCCGCCGCACGACCAGCCGAGCCAGCGACTCTCTGATCTCCCTGTCCAGCCTCCACGACCTCATGTTCTTCCTCGTGGGCAGAAACCTAAACCAAATTAAGAATTACATCAAATTAAATTATATATATTTATACCTATAAATAAAAATGGAAATGAGATTGACCCCATCCCATTGATGGATGATTAAGGCACTAATGCGGTGCTAATTATGTATGAATACGTGCCTGTAGCCAGGAATGAAGACCTTGCGGAAGGCCTCGGCGGCGAAGACCATTTGCTGGGCCTGCAGCCGGAAGACGGCTTTGCCTTCCTCATAGCTGCTGCCAAACGCGGTTCGGGTGATCACGTCCTCTGTCAATGCCTGGAACCAGTCCGAGACCTCAACCTCCACCTCCCCGGATTCGGACATGGAGTCGGACCACTTGTCCATCATTTCCAGCACCGTGTTGCCCATCACCGGTATCAGTTGCTGGAACACAAGTCCGAATCACATCGTGAGTTGTGTAATGAAGCTTAGAGTAGAGCAGGAAACGGAGTTGGGTTTTTGTAGTATTGGTTGGTAGTTAAATTACTTTGAGATTTTCCATGTGGAAGGCCGGGCTGATGATCTTCCGGTGGAACGCCCACTTCTTGCCCTTGAGGCTGAGGAGGCCGTCGCCCTCCAGCTGCCGGACCAGCGGGTGGGACTCGTTCTTCTCGTAGAACTCGGACTTAGACCCGAATATCTCCCGGATGAGGTCCGGATCGGCGACGGTGAGGCGGGCCGTGGGGCCGAACCACACCAGGAACGTCCCACCTGCGTATGTGGACAGTCCATGAATAATGGTGATTTGAATAACCCAAATTAATCAAATTCGGGAAAGACGAAGTCATGGAAGTCTAGTCCTACAAGATACTGGAGAAATGCTATTTTATCACTAAAAGAAGACAAAAAAGGAGATGTAGCACTACGACTAATGCATGGAAAAGGAGTTTGGGAGAAGAAGAAGAAAGATAACGAACAAATCATAGGTGTTAAGAAGTTCAAATGGTTGGGGAGAGGAGATTAGAAAAGGCGGCAAGCTATAATGAAACATAACTGTTTCTGCGCCTGAAACCGAAGAAACAAGTGGGGAGAAGACTGTACACGAAAAGGAGTGACAGAAGGACCGGATAATCCAAATTTCAGACCAGGTTTCCGTTTCTTGACGGCAGAGATTATGCACAATAAAAACAAAATCACAGGCCATTTTGAGTTAATGCACCGCACCCTTTTTGGGTACTTGGCAAGAGAAGGCGAGTGGACAAAATCTTTGAATAGCCGAGGGAGCTAGCTCAAGAGGAGCTCTGGTGAAAGGATAAACAGCTTTGCAAGGGAGACTGAGATACGAGGCAACCCAAGCACAGGACATGAAAGAAGTAGAGAGAAACTCATCTTAGACTTGAAAAACAGAAACGGTTGAAAATCTAAATTATTCCGTCGAATGAGTTGACAAGAATGAAAAGACAGGAAGTCCGAACTCCCCAAGTTGGATCACTTAAAGTGAATCCGACCATGGATGCAGATTCATATGAGCAGCAAAGGAAACTGGAAGGCCATTTGTAAGAAATTAACAAGCTAATCTCTCTGGGAAAAGCAGATAATGAGAACCCATAAAGCCCAAGGCCATACCAAAAAAAGCTCATATTGAAAACTTGGGCAATCCTATAAAGGGAAGAAGAAACGGTTTTAGGTGTGAGAAAGAAAGAGAGAGAAGGGATACCATAAATCTTCTTCCAGTGGTGATAGAAAGACAGCACTCTGGGGAGGATGTTGTGGGAGTGAGGCATGGGCTGGGAGGTGGCCTTCTGCATAAGACCCACTATCTCCTTCACATTTCCAATGAAGAAATGATACGGAGGGCCTCGTATTCCTTGCCTGGCGAAGTGCTCCTCCATCTTCCTCGGCCTCCACCAGAGGCAGACACCCACTTTCAGCACAACCAAGAAAACCAACAACAATGCACTTGTGATGTAGACCCAGTCGCTCAGGACCCCTCCCATATCTCCCCACAAAACAACACACTTCCACCCCACTAATCTTCTGCTTCTTGCCTTCCTAACTCCTTCCTTCTCTACTCTTTTACGTTGTGGCTCAGTGATAGATATAGAGGAGGGGAGTGGGGGGAGGAGAGAAGGAGAGGTGATGCTAGATAGAGAGAGAACGAGAGGAGAGACTAGAGAGAGAAAGAGGAGGATAGAAGGCTAGCAGAGGGGTCGTTTTTATAGAGGGGCCGGCGCCGTTAGGGCCGCCACTTGGGGTCAACGGAGCTGGCAATTTTCACCATTTTCTTCTCAACTTCATTTCTTTCGTTGACCACTATGCCCTCCATTCCAAACTTCAATCCTCGTGTTTTTGGTTTTTTTATTCTTTAAGCCACTAAACAGAAATCGGCTTTCTCTGTTTTTCTCCTTCTGACCTTCTCTAGAATCAGAGTTGCTTATGAAATTTGATGCTAAAGATAACTCTTTTGTGGTTTTCCTGTATCTTCTACATCCAAAGTACTGTGGCCTATGATGATGTCTTTTGATTTTAAGTTGGATTGCACAGTAAGAATGAGCATCAGAGGGAGGGGAATGTAGCGGGCCTTGATAGTGTTCCATGAGACAGCATTCAAGGCGCAGCCCTTGTTCAGTTACATCATTTTCTATCATGTTTCCTCTTCCAACATTTGAATTAAATGTGAATGTGGACACTTATCTGACAGATAGGAAAGATGTACTGCTGTTTGTCAGCAATGTAAAAAGGCTAAACAAGCATGAAACTTCCCAGAAAGGTCTCTTTGCGAAAGTGTTTGGGCGACAAAAGGGGGGTCCTGAAGGGTTGGCAAAGGGATGGATATTGCTCCCAGCTTCTTACCAACCTAACAGCCAAGACGCGTTTGTAGTCCAAGTCAAGGGTTCAAAGATTGCATTTGTGTTGTGTGTAATCTCCATCTGTCTATCAAGCCTTACTATGCCCAGAGCATCTGCAATTGGTGCGATGCATAAATGTGCTTCTCTGTTTGTAGATGGAAATAAATAATTTGAGGGTGCGTGTGGATACATGGATTTTTAAGGGGTGTGATTTTTAAATGGGTGAGATTTGGTACTCCTATGTTTGAGAACCCCTCTTAGATGAGATTTAATTTTGGCCTAAATTTCACCACAAATCCAAGTGTAATTAGGAACATGCAATTTGGAAATCACATCAAGAGACTTGTTCTTTGGAAATCTAGTAGTCGTGACATAAGATTTGTTTTACTTTTTTTTTATACCACCTTGCTCCTCTCCCACAATCCTTTTAATGTCCTCCTTCCACTAACCTCTCTTATGTGTCATCTTCTCCTCTAACTTTCTCTTGCAAAGTGAAATTGAGTTGTATTTATTAGCCATGTAAACCCCCTCCACCTTGTTCTCTTGAGGTGTTACCTCCATCTCATTCACTATGAACTGATCCACCCAACAATAAGTAAAAGAAAGTTAATTTTCTTCACACTTTACAAAAGATGCAAAAGACAGAATAACTTTTAAATAATATCATATTTTAAATGTAAATTAGACTTATGCAATTTTAAATTACACCTGAAATCAAAATCAAGGTTGCCAAATGTTTTTTTCATTATTCACTAAACAAAATTGGAACTCAAAGAGCTCTCTCTACCTTTGTTATTAAATCCAAATGCGTTATTGAATTTTGTATACCAATCAGTTCATGGAGCTATAAATATGTCAAGGCCAATTTGGTCAATTGAAGATTCCTCCCAAAACATGCATATGGCTGGGAATAACAGAGGAACCAGAGGTGTATAAAAATAATATATCAAAGATTATTCAACGTCCCAATAAATTAATTATCCAAAATCAATTAGTTTACATATAGAAAAGCCACTCTACAACTGATATGTTTAGCTGGAACATTTACGACGATGGAAGTTCAGATATTTTAGTACACATGACATGCAAGATGATGGAAGTTTTGCATGCGAAGAGATATAAACAAGGGAAATTTGGTGCATTAGCTCTTGTGTGATACCAATGAAAACTAAAAATAAGAAGAGGGATTTGGGGATGAAAAGAGGGGGAGAGGTTGGTGTTCTTGGAAGGTTGCTCTTAAATTAGAGCACATGGGAACAAGGCTGTCTATTTAGGGGGACACTTTTCTCCGTTTTTGGTGGGCTTATGGGGTGTAAGTGTCAGACACAGTGCCATTCCCCACCCAACAAAAGGTGACCCACGCGAGGGGCACCTCCCCTAATTGTGTCCTAATGTGCACAAGACAACTGGGCCCTTCTGCTCCCCTCCCTCATACTGGGTCCCCTCCCCCCCCTCTCCCAATAAAGTAGCTCCCACTCCTTTCACTTGTTTCTCCCTAATAATTCAGACTTTGAATCAAAATGAATGTTCTATATCTGCCTCCTCTGTTCCGGGGTTTGTTTGAATGGCAGAGGAAAACATTCTGTAGAGTTAATTGAACTTAGATTGTTTCAATCTAATGGGAACAAAGCTATATGCAAAAAGAACAAAGTTCAATTAGGATAGGGGTGAGGCCATCGTGTAATGCGAGAACATAAACATGCTCACAAAATCAGGTGATGTTGGGAGTCCAAGATGTAAATTAATTGGTGTTCTAGGCTCAATTGGCCTCTGTACTCACTTGTTGTCCCTTGTCTACCATGACAAGGATGCCAAATCCCACCGTATCCAAGTAACTCATCAAGACTAAATTCTCATTTCCAAAGGGATTTTGTTAGTTAGACGTTT
Source organism: Saururus chinensis (assembly GCA_035235625.1). Taxonomy (NCBI): domain Eukaryota; kingdom Viridiplantae; phylum Streptophyta; class Magnoliopsida; order Piperales; family Saururaceae; genus Saururus; species Saururus chinensis. Next base: position 20,830,699 of record CP141143.1, read on the forward strand.
TGAAAGGAAAAGGTAAAGCAAGTAAGAATTTCTCAATTTTTTGTATTGTCATGTCAATTGAATAAAAACAAAGAGATATCAAAACGGAAAAACGACTGTCATGCATGCCTCACATTTTTCATGCATTAGTAAATACTCCAATTCGTCCTTGGCTGTCAGTTTTTGGTTTTTTTGTTCAAGTTGGAAAAGTAAAACTTTAGATAAGAAACCAAGAATTTATCACTTGAGGTGCAGATGACATACAAGAAAGCGTGGAGTTTTCGAAACTGCCCAAAATTCCAACCATGTAAAGAGAGGCTGTGAAATATTCCATTTATTTTGTTTTCTGGGGCTTTCTTATCTTCTAACCCTTTTCCCTCCTTCCTTTCATTGTGTCCCAAAAGCTGCCTGCATTACAGTTTTGGGGGGAGCAGGACTTGCTTGTTGCTTTCTAGAAAATGAGGAGGAGCGGATTCGGTCAAGTTGGTTTTTGGCATTCTTTTTCTGGGTAAGATTCCAAGTGCTGATTATTTGTTGCTCTTCTGATTTGAGAAGACTATATAAAGCATGTCTATCAGAATTTGCAAACACTTTATCTTTCATTCAATGTTCCATGATTTTCCCCCCTAAAATCCAAATTGATACTTCTTTCAAAATTTACAGCTTTAGGTGTGAGCTGTCTACAAAATTTTGTAAAATCAATATTTGTCCTATTGGACCTCATATGACACGGATAAAAAATTAAGAAATACTAACTTCCTTATGCCTTTTTATGCGGATAAAAGAATTGGCCACATCTAGGTCCAGAGCTTGGTCCCTACTTATCTGCATGCTAGCAGCATCACGTCTAAATTATTGAGAGATATTTGTGGGTGCCCATTGGATTTATTAGCATAAGGAAGCAACAAATAAAGCAAGATTAATGACTTGAACCAGAGGATTGTGAGTTTGTAGTTTGTCATAGAATGTTTATACACTGTGACTGGCAATATGGATCTCTATCCTACCATATCTGCCTCAAATCATGTAATTTTTTATTAAAAGAATTCAAGACAGAGCCTACATTGAATAAAAAAGAAAAAAAAAGTGTTTCCAGTGCAACAGTTGGCAATAGCTAGAGTTGCAACTTACGCATTAAGAAAACTTGCAAAAGAATCCAAAAGATTCAGCAGCTAGGTTGAGACAAGAAATGAGAATAAGAAGAAGATGCTCATCTATCCATCGGGATTTCTTGCCCTCCACAGTTGAGTACATGATCTGCTTCCATGACTTTTCCATTAATGCTTTTTCTTCTTTTCTTTTAAGGAAGTCAAATGCTTTTCCTAGCTTAATGCATCCAGGTTACGGTATATCTCCGCCATCCACATGATAGGCTTCAACTCACAGAAGCCGCATTAAATGTTCACACAATTAAAAAAAGTGCTTTGTCATATTTTTGTTGAGGTTGGGTAAGTTGGTGCCACCGCCAGCTTTAGCCAAACAGAACCCAGTTGATTAGGCAGATATTGTTTTAGGCCTTAGTTGGCATGTTGGATAGGGCACCCTTTTATGCACAGTCCATAACAAAACGGATGCAAGTTACAAATACTAAAGTAGGGGACCTCTGTTGAGCTTGGCTGGATGGTCAGACTGCCCTTGCTTCAGCTCAGCTAGTCCTGAAGAGACGAGACCTCCTCAATATGAACATGAGATTGATGACCAAGCTACTGTCAGAATTGGCTGACTTGAATCTTGACGAAAAATGAAACACGAATTCAACTTATAGACTGGAAATTTAGTTAATTCTGAAAATTTTATACATTATACAGCCTAATTGGATTAAGATCAACGACTTTAACCTTAGACTTGTGACAAGATGTTGAACTTAGTTTTGTTATTATGTTCTTTTTTTCTTAAAAAAAAATATTTTGCATCACCAAATGCTAGCTTTGGGTGAAATTGCTTTAACATGATGGCAGTTTTTCATTGTGTCAACAATTCTAAAAAACTTCACATAAAAGTTGACTTACAATGTCTTATGGCTAGGAAAGGTTCACTATTTTGTAATGCAAAGTGGGCCATTTTGTTCTCTTAATCGTAGCCACAGAACAAAATTCCTTTGTTGGCACCTTTTCTTTTTTATTACAAGAGCCCCCGGAGGGGTAGAAGGGCTATTCATAAACTAGAAGAACCGTACACAAGTAGCATACTACAAAAACAGGGAGATGCATGAACATTATCAGCAGCCTTTACAACGGTTTCCACTATGGATCTTCCATGATCAAATGTTTGCAATTACTGTAGACCTTCCATGAACCCAAACTCCACATGTTCTAGTGGTATATTTTCCCAACATGCCAAATGTTTATAGTTACAGTTCCCCTTCCAATGAGTATATATATGCCCCATTTCTAATAAAAACAAATGAGGGCCACTTGTAATCATTACCACAATCCGCTGTTTCTCCACAGAAGAAGATAACAGCAATATGTATTTAAATGTGAATGCTAGCTGCCTTTCGTATACAAACTGGACACTAGTGAGCAGTGACGACCCAGTTATCTGTGAGCTGAAAAATTAGGGAAGGAAAGGGAGAGGGAGGGTCGGATACAGATCTGATCAACTGATGAGCTTTCTTCCACGCAATCAGCGGGTGTGACGAGTCATAAGCCCCCTCTGCTGGCCCTGCAACAGCCTTGTCAACTCATGCAACTCCACTTGGCACCCTCCCACACTCACGCTTTCTATCTGCCCTCCACACATCACCTCCTCTCCGGTCTTTCCTCCGCCCACCCCCATTCTATCACCCCCAAAGGGTTACTAAGCTCCACCTTGTCCTCTTCCCACCATTTCCACAGCATGACTCCCACATATGTTCATAAGCTCCTTGGGCCCCCGAGTTACTGCAGTTGCGTGCTTGTTTCAAGTTTCAACAAATACGATCATTAACTCGAGGCCTTTTTGGTCGTTTCTTACTTCATTAACTTGTGGAAGACAATTGAGCAAGATGTAAGAAGAAAAGCGAGGCCGGCACTAGAATCTGCCGAGCCCAAGATGTGGAGGATACGGGGACACAGAGGGTATCATACAGGGGATCCTTGTGGAGGCCCAGTTGGGGTCACCATGGTGATAAGGCTTGATGGGTCCTAGCCATTTGTGTGTAACTGTGCCACCCCAAAAAGGCATTAACAGTGAATTTTGTTTATGTTGCCGGAACATATGCCAAAACAAATAAAAAAATATAAGTTTCACATTCTACAACTTGAGAGCGTAAGGTGTTTGCTCTCCAGCTTCTTCTGACTATCTGCTGGCCGACAGCACCCACATCCACTGCAGCAGGGGCAGATGGACCCAACCCCTTGTTTTGATGTGCTTGTATCTGAACGCCAAAAACTAATGCCTTACTTGAAGTAAAAGAGTCTGGACAAATGTGTATGTGTGTAACGGAGAAAGCTGTTAATGGGTCCAGCCTTCAGGTGTGCAAAACTAACTTTCCCAGACTTTTTTTTTCTCAAACGCTAAAGGTAAGTGAGATGCCTTGATTGTGAAAATGGACAAAAGGACGGTGGAATGACTGACGATTTTTTTTTTTTGGGTAAAAGGAATGACTAGTGATTGTGTGTTGGTACATAGATAACAAACTTCAGCAGGGGGGAGAGCAGCTCTGCCACCCGGCTGATAAAAAAGTACTGCGTTGAGGAAAGCAGTGAAGCAATGTCCTAGCAAGCTATGTAGTTATCGCCCTCGTGAATGGAGGGATCTCTCTTCACTTTCAAATTGCCAAGCCGTCTCCCATCAAACCGTAAAGAAAAAGTTAAAAACCTCCTCATTGTGTGTCAGTTATCTGCAGGTTTTTGCGCCAGAGAAAGAGAGGTGGGAGAAAGAGAGAGAGAAGGCTACCCAACATGTGACGAGTTTATGTTTTGTCCCTTTGGAACCAGTCTTGTCTCTGCAACGATTCTGTGAAAAAACGGCCATGTCTTGTAGCTCTTGCAAAGCTCTCTCTTTCTTACAGTGTCATAGCCAGTCGGCAGTCATAACCCATCTTTCTTTCAGGTTATATACAGAAACGGAAGGTGCCTTCGTACTCCCATTGGCCAGTGTCATCTCCTTTAGTTACCAAAAAGAGTGTCAATGTGTCATCTCCTGTTCCTCCTTTGGCTCCCCCATCTTCTCTACCCTAAGATTACATTTTTACTGCACCTTATAGTGGCTGGCACTTGGGCTTGCACCACCAGGGCATGTGACACTCGCATGCCACCTTCAAAAACTGGATGATCACTTGCATCAACGCATAAACTAAAATTTGCAGAAGGTAACAAAGCAGGATTAATACATGAATGCATGTATAATACGGCGTCAACAAGGCGTACAAAATGCTACATGCAACTCGTATGTGGATTGTACATAGCCATATATAATGGTTAGCAATGTTATTTGATTTACCAATTATTAGCAGAAGTATATGTGCATAATGCACTTATTACACTTGATAGATTTAGTCTTGTGTTGAGTTTTAAGTTTAATTACCTTACTCAATTCATAAATAAAAGTTTATAAATAATATTTTTGTTATATTGGGTAATTTAAGACTTTTATGTAAAAAATTTCTCTTTTTTTTCAATTTAAATAATAGTGTATAAATTAGGGATAATTTAGGATTTCTATAACTAAAATATCTTTCCTTCTTCTCACTTTAGTAAATTCTAAACTAATTAAGACTATAAAATTTATATTTTTTATATAAAAATAAGGTTATGCTTATTAAAAAAAATTATTATAAAATTTCAAGTCTCTTGAATTCTAAATTAATTAAGAATTTCCTTGAATAGGCAATATAGGCACAGTATGACCAAAATCTCTACCCCCTTTTCACTTTAATAATAGTATAAGTATATATGTCTTCCTTCTCCCTTTAATATGTTTTATATGAATTAGAATTATGAAATCCATATTTTTTATGTGACAACAAGGCTATACTTATTAGAGAAATTATTGTAATATTTTAGGTTATTTAAATTTTAAATAATTAAGAATTTATTTGAAATGACAATATAAGTATAAAAATTATTATAATATTTTAGGTCTCACGAATTCTAAATTAATGAGGAGTTTATTTGAAAAGGCAATATAGGATAGTGTGACAAAAATTTACTTTTAGATAAATTAAGACTTTCTTTGAAAGAGAAATATAGACATAAAAATTATTGTAATATTTTAAGTCTCTTTAATATTAAATTAATTAAAAACTTATTTAAAAAGGCAATATAGACATAGCATGACAAAAATCTCCTTCTAAATTAATTAAGAGTTTTTATGAAAGGGCAACATAGACATATAAATTATTATAATATTTTAAGTTTTTAAATTCTAAATTAAATAAGAGTCTCTTTCAAAGGGTAATATATGCAAGCATGACAAAAATCTCTGCCCCCCATCTTACATTAATATTAGTATAGAAAAGGGTAATATAATTAAATAAATCATTGTAATATATTAAGTCTATTCCATTCTAATAATTAAGAGCTTTTTTGAAATGGCAATATAGGCAGAGAGTGCAAAAAAAAAAATTCTAAATTAATTAAGTATTTCTTTGAAAGGGCAATATATGTATATAAATCATTGTGATATTTTAGGTCTCTTGAATTCTAAATTATTTAAAATTTTATTTGAAAGGGCAATATAGGTATAATATGGTAAAGATCTTCATATTTTTTATTTTAATAATGATATATAGATCTCCTTCTAAATTAATTAAGAATTTTTTTAAAAGAGTAATATAGATATAGTATAACAAAAAACTCCACCCCCACTTCTCACTCTAATAATACTATAGATATAGATATATTAGATTGAGAAATCCTTGGCACAATATGCAATCTATATAATAGAATTTTTTGGGGATCTATATATATCATATTTAAGGTTGCTAACGAGTCAAACAAAATCAACGAGTTGAACAGGTTCGGCTTGGTTTGACTCAAATTTAGCTTGGTTGGAAGATGCTCGACTCGGGTTCGATTCAAACTCGAAAATAAAAGAGCCGAGCTCTAATATATATATATATATATATATATATATATATATATATATATATATATATATATATATATATATATATATATATATATATATATATATATATATATAATATCATATTTAAGGTTGCTAACGAGTTGAACAAAATCAACGAGCTGAATAGGTTCGGCTTGGTTTGACGCAAATTTAGCTTGGTTGAAAAATGCTCGACTCGGGTTCAATTCAAACTCAAAAATAAGCGAGCCAAGCTCTAATAAGGGTCATATTGACTCAACTAGACTTGAATCTAATCGATTCGACTCGACTCGAGATAGATTCAAAGCTTGGCTATTTGTTATACATCACTTCTTATATATTATACTCATATTATATAAAATTTCTTAACTTTCACCTATCATGTATTTATAATATTCTATATTATTTTATAAAAATATATATATTATATATACATTAATGCATGATATATAATATACTATTTAATATGGTATATAATACCCATATTATGCTATTTATTTCAAATAGATAAAAATCCTACTACTAATAAAATTGAAAATGTAGGTACAAATTTTTTTATTCCTAATCTACCCTTATTTATCAATATAATATTATTTAAATTTTAAATACTATATTTAATCATCTTAGCCATCTTAATTATAATAAATATAAATATGTAATTCTACTAGTATAATAAAAATTCTTAATTTAACTAATAATATTAGTTTAACAGTGGAGATCTAGTGAACTATATCTAGATTTTACCTACAAATATATTTAATAAACCAAGTCTAGATTGGTCTTATTTTAACCCTAAATTTTGAAATGTTAGTTACAATTTTTATAGAGTAGAATTATGGTTGTTATAACCTTTTTATTTTTGTAATGTTGATGTGATTCGACCCCAATTCAAATGTAGGTTTGAAGTCCTATACTATAACTTTTGCACTCGAGCTTAAGTTGAGTTTTTTGTTCCTTAGTTGAATTAAACCCGAGCCCGAGTTTGAATTGAGAGTATAAGTGTTCAATCGAGTTTGAGCTAAGCTCGAACTAAGTTTTTATAAATCAAATTCTAATAAAAAAACCCAAAACTAGCAAACCCAAAACTAGCTAGGTTCAACTCGAATTATATCTATCAACCCTAAACCTTGCAATGAATGAAAGACAGGTCAGCTTCTTGTTCAGTTGTACTTCGGCACTTCTCGACCTCTAAATGAACTTATATTAGTAAACCCTAATTCAATATATACGTATACATAGATTCAAAAGTGTATATATTTCGATATATGCTGGTCAAAATGGCTAAATCAGAAGTGTTGCACCCTTCGGTCGCAACAAAAAGAGACAAATATGCTCCTAGATGCTTTGAACATGATGACCAGCTAGCAACGGATATAAATCACTCTTGCCTATTTGCCCATCCATGATGAGCTCTTTTCAGTCGCTATCAAGAATTATGGAGTTATATATGCTTACCAAGCATGCATTAGCACAATAGGAAGTAATTTTCACTCGCATCCAAGGGCAAGGAGGACCCACTGCACTCAGACTTGGTGCTAAACATGGAACCGGAAAGTTCTTGCTTTCCTACTGTTTGTCCATGTTGGACTGACGCTGATGCTTGCATGGTTGTTTTTGCGATAGGTCTAACATCAGACATACTGGACCGAGGACAGAAGGGCCCAAGGGTGAAAGATGCTGCTCCCAGATAGCATGACCCGGCCCAGCAATGCACAACTAAAAGATAGCAAAGTCCAGTCCAAGGGAATAAATGGAGACATTTGGATCAAGACAAGTGAGCTTTAAATCAGGGCCTGTATAGGGTCCTGGCTGCAGCAGGGGGAGGCCCATTGCAAAGTACTAGTGCTTGGTTTTCACTTACCACAGCTGCATCCTGCGGCCCTGATTTCTGTTGAAGAAATCGACTCCCCACCTTCGGAGCACCCTTCTTGTCGTTCCCACAACTTCCCATCCAACTGTTGGGAAGTAGGGACAACAAGGACTGGTACTAAGAACGCCTAGCTCCCTAACTCATCCTCCACCAGTTCTTTAAGATTTTCATGTTAGTGCCTCTTACCGGCTCATAAAGCTAGTCACATTCACTTCACACATATAAAATTAGTACGAATTTACTTTTTGTCTAATAAAAACAAGATTAAGTTGAACTTTTTCTTTGTGCTACATTAGTCCCTCCGTACAACCTCATGGAATGATCACCATTTTTTTTTGGTAAACTGGAATATTGATCACCATGCTGAAGCAGAAAGTGGCGTTGGGGAGATGGGGTAGGCTTGAGGTATAAGTTGAACTTGGTTGCAAGAAGATGAACAACTACTTAAACGTTTTTAAACAAATGGAGCTATTAATTAATATGGGTTAGAGGGAATATAATATAATCATTTTAACAACAGTTAGTTTACATTATTAGCACTCCATACGTTTATCTCCCCTTCGAATTTTACTTAGTTATGTCCGCACACTTTGATGCTTGGACGTGCCCGGAAGTGTTGAACTAAATAAAATAATAATTTTACCTAGGAAAAATACTTATCTAACCTAGGAAAACATTAATATTTTACCTTTTTTAACAAATAGAATTCAAGCATTATGATATCGCACAATGGGCTTTTGACAAAGTAGGGAAGTTCAAAAGTAGCCCAACTTGAAGTTCACTTAACTAAACAGATCCAAAACCTGGCATACTGGTTCGTTCCAAGGTATCATTTTCATCATCAGGCATAGGCTGCTTAGCAACATTGTTAAGCTCTTGATCATGTCTGTCAAAGAAAGAAATTGAAGCTCGTTAAGACAAATATTGTACTAAGTTTAAGAAACGCAATCCTCTTGGATGTCATCTTTAACTCAACAAGAAAGCAAACAACCAAATATTCAAAAATAAATAAACGTGTCAATGAGGAGCTTAGTATGATAAGATGCTCACCTTGCATGTTCTTCCATGTCAATGCTCACTTATGGGGGAGCAAGTGCAGAAGAGTCAACAAGATAAAGGTTAGGATCTCTACACAAATAGAGTTCATACAAAGTTAATCAAACTTGACACTCTCTACAATATAATAAGAACAAGCAGAAAGAAGGGAAAATACTCTGCAATTTTCCTGTCAAGATACAGCAAAGGCTTCTCAAAGTTGTAGTTGCTCTTGGCAGATATTTCATAATACTCTGACACTTCTCCCTATGGAAGGTAAATTAGTTCGCCTTAACTTGCTTGTTCTTCACATCAACTTTGTTTCCACAGAAGTATAGGGATGTTCTCACATAATATGTTTATTGCATAAAAACGATAGCAGTCAAATTATCATTGGGTTGTAACAGTAGAGATTAGACAAACTACTTCAAGTGAGAGGCTTGAACAGGAAATGAGTCTACAAATAAACATTCAAACCAACGGCCAAACCGAGAGTGCATCTAATTCGAAATTTTACTTAAGAAATAAGAGATATATTTCCTCCCTTATCAAAAATTAAAAAAAATAAAATTTTCTACTACAAGGTGCCAAAATTCTTATGTGTTTAGCAAACCATTCAAAATCAAACAAACAAAGACATAAGAAATTTTTTATATGGTAGCCATGGAATACTATGTCCATACAAATTAATACATATAGTAAACAAATTATATAGTTACCTATTTACAAAGGAAATGTCATTTTTTTTTTCACTCGACTCGTTTCCACACCACTCTAAACTCTTGTATCACTATCTCAATAATTTACTTGCATCAACTTTGGTCTTTTTCTCTTTAATTGTTTATGAAAGATCTTGATCTTCATTGCAAGTTGATGCATGACCAACATGGAGGTCCTCTTGAAGAAAGGGGTTCACCATGACATTTTTTCAAATGGTTTATTAACCCACAAGCATAGGGATAAAAACATATTTTTCTTGTAACTTTTGTTAGCATTTTAGTAATTATGAAAGTAATGTCCCTAATTTTTCTATAAATTTTTATGATTTTTTTGTTATTTTTTTATTATTTTTTAAAAAAAATGTGATGTTTCGGTGTAACCCCGATATATGTACCTCTAGAGTCATGTGTGCGACTTAGTCCTGTTTATTGGGCCTCAGTGCGCCACAGAGGTTTCTGGAGCAAAAAAAAAACAAGAAAAAGAAAAGAAAAGAGAATGGAAATGAAAAAAAAAAAGACAAAAGGGATTGGGCTCATAGAGCCCAATCCAAAAACATCCCCTCCTCTTCGGTCTAGTCCACCTACTGCCACTGGCCACAGACGACCCAGTCAAACTCCATTTGGCCTGCCTCGGCTTGGCAACGGCATGAGGGGCTTCAGCTCCACCCCCACGGCTGCTCCGCCCTTTGCTGGACTATCCCTGGTCAACCTCACCCTCCTTATGTTATGTGTTTTCTGCTGCTGATGTGGGCCACTAAGGGTCGGCCGCCCGCTGTGAGCTCTGCCCCAGCCCGGCGATGGCGGTGGGCCACCCCACCTAGCATGGTTTCTCCTCTGCTCCCTCCTTCTCTCCTTCGCCCAGATCCTTCCACCTTCCCCCATTTTTGTTTGTGCCAAAAATTAAGGCCGCGCCAGTTAGTTGGCCTCGAATCGGCTAGCCTTCGGCTGGTGATGGCAAGGTCATCGCCTCAGCACAGCCCCGCTGCCCCTAAGCATTTTTAGGCCCTTTTCACCTCCATCGAAGCCATATTCATCTTTCCCCCTTTTTTTAGTTTGCTCGGGTAAGCCATGGTTGGCCAATGGTCGCCAGCCTTTAGTAGGCCAATCTTAGCCCGACAATGCTGGTGTAGTCGCCCGGCCCAGCCCCGCTTCTACAACTCCATCCTCTCTCGTTTCCACCTAGTTTCACTCAAACACCTATATCTGTTCTAACATATTTGACCACTATCACAGGCCGGACTTGGCCATTTGAACCTCTGTTCGGCTCCTTCCCAACCCATTGTAGGTTCGTCACCAAGGGTCTGCTCCACCCCTTTTTTCTGCCCTTCCGTATGTTAACCCCCTTGTATGTTTTCTAACATATGGCCTTCGACAAGATCCAATCTGGTCTGCCTTTGCCCGGCGACAGTGGGGGTCACCTCTATCGGCCTTGGCATGATGACTACCCCGTGGTCTTCACTCTGCCACTGCTCAACCCTGAGACACCCTCTGCCCTTAGTCGTGCAAGACACACAACTGCCCGTACCAATTGTTTTGATTGTGTGTGGAAATTGGCGATGTTGTCATCTTTGTTGGCCACCATCAGGGCCTTAGCTTTGTCGCCCTTTTGGGCTTTAGACAGCCATCATCCAACCCATATCCCCTTGAGTGGCCCTTTTTGCCACGTGTGCATGTGGCCACTCTTGTGATTTAGGGTATAGGTGCCTCTTTTGCATCACCTGACAGTTGACTGGCTCCACCATCGTCTAGATTTGTCTACCAGAGCCGTCCACATCTCCTCTATCCTCGAGCATTGGCCCACACCCTTCACCCTTCTATGGGCCCTCGATGATGCAAAATGATGTTATTGGGTGGTATCCATGGCCTATTTTGGGTTCTTACGGCCAGCCGAGTGCTTTTTAGCTACTAGCCAACTTCTATTTAGTCCACCATTGACTTCCAGTCACACCTACCACTCTTTATTGGCCCAACCTTTCTCTTGCCCCCTAGTGCACTGTGGTGGACACCGATTTGCAACACAGACTTCTGTCACCCTGTATTGCCATGATTACTTCTAGTACTTCTAAACCTAGGGACAATAGCTCTCTTAACTAGGCGATGCTTTTGGCTACCAACTCTACCACCGATGCTGCCACCATCGTGTGCTCATCATCAAACATCATGGATTACTAGCTAGGGGATTTTGAACTTATGATTTCATGATAGCATGTCTTAAATATTTAATAACATGCTAGAATTGTATGATTTAATATTTTGGGTGCTATGTGATTATCTAATTGCATGATGTAAGAGTGAATGATGATAAATTATGGTATGTTTGAAATGCATATGACATTCTGTGAGCTAAAAGTATGTTTGTGGTATATGGACCATGTGTATGCTAGTGATGACTAGTGAGTATGTTGGTAAGCTATGTATGAAAGTATATGTATGTTATATGTATGTGTGATGGACATACATATGTATGATGGCCATATGCCCATATGAGGGATATGTGTATGTGAGTGGGGCAAATAGATGGGCAATGAATGGCAAGAGGTGACAGAGGCTTTGGTATGGATTTGTTTTAGATGTGTAACCGTATGATGGAAGATGGAGGATGTAAGTTTGATAGGCGAGGATTGGAGTGAATTGGTTTGAATCGGAGCATACATTGGGGTTCAGTAAGTAAGAGGACTTAGGTTTGGAGCCTTATAGGGGATGGTCAGATTGTAAGAGTGCACAACATAATTGTACAAGCATAACATATATATTATGAAGTGGAAAGTTAGAACAATAAGTGATGTATATGTAAGAGGGTGATAATTGGGCTTGGCTCTAAGGAGCATAATTTAATGACGTCTGAGTAAGATATTTTGGCCATAAGGTGGATGCGGAGTATGTATGAATATGTAAGGATTTGTTGCACGGTAAGGTATGATTATGAGTTTGATGGGTTAAGTGAAGTCTGCTACCCTAATGAACTAGGTTTTCAGAATGGACTCAGCATCGGATTGATGAGTGGAAGATTGTAAGATTGAAAGTTTTTATACTGTAATTGTACCTGCATAAATTACTTAATTTAAACTTGAACTATAAGTAAAGCTAATATGATAACATTGTGAGTTTGAGACCTGAGGGTTTTAATAGATTAAGTTTTGTGTTTGAGCTAGCCGATAATGAGTGGACTGAGCATTTCTCATGTTATGCCATGGTGTTTATTGTGTGGGATGTTTTCTATGTGTTGTATTTAAGTCCAGGCATCTGATGCTATGTTGAGAGTGATGTATGTTTTTTATTTTGTTTGTGTACTATATTAAGCCTAGACATTTGATGCTCTATTGAGAGTGTTGTATGTTTCTGCCCAAAAGTAGCATTGTATGATTATACTTAAGAGTAGCACTATAAGATTCTGGCCCAAGAGTGGAACTATATGATTTTACCCTTAGTTGGCATTGTATGGCCCCTAGAGTGTGGACATTTGTAAGCTCAGGTAAGTAGTATCATGAAACTACTCTTACTACCTCTTATGCATGTCATGCCTTTTCATATGTAATAATTACATCACACTCTCATAACATGCCCTTCACCATATCAATTGGTGAATATGTAGGTCTCTCTCGAATAGACTCCACTACCAACTTAGACAAGAGGCCATGCGATGCATAAAGATGATACTTTCTCCCTATTACCCCTGCACAAGTATGGGAATGAACCTCTTGCTTCACTTGAAAGTGACTTTTCTTCTAGTTATAAATTACATGTAGTTTCCAACTACATCTAGGGCTCTCACAAACTGCTGTCACTCTTGGTTTTCTATCCCTTTCCAATTTATACTTGAAGTTGTGAGCAATATAATATTATTTAATGCATTCCTTGATCTTTAAATTGCTGCCCAACTCCTATCAAATTGTTTTCCCAAATACTCAATAGCACTATCATCATTTGACTGTTGATGAAAATGGAAGAGGTGCAGCAGATTGCAGCAAGAGAGAGAACAAACGATCGGAATCTAATTCCACTAGGAAATCCAGCTCACAAACTGTCAGAGAGTTCCAAATGCAAGTGATGGTGCTCACAAGAAAATGAGCATTTGAAACTACCTCCCACAAGAGTGAAGAGATGATCTAGAGATAAGTGGTTTGGAAGGGCACACCTTCAACAAAACCTTATTTTTGGAGTGACACACACTCAATAGGCAATCACTATACTTTTGGATTCAAAACAAAGCTTCCATGACAATATAGCAAAGGTATATTTATAGGTTTACAACATTCAAATTCGGAATTGAGAGGGAAGTACAAAATAAATGCACTTCAACAATATTCTAGGTGTAATAAAAGTTAAAATAACTACTTCCAACCATTCCTAGGGAAGGTGGGAGGCCAAAACAGATTACTAGGTCATATTTAATACTTGGTTGGCCCTGATTTCTACACCATGAATAAATGTGACAAACTTGACTATGTTCCATGGGCTTTCTATAAGATCCCTGAACTTAAAACTAATTTTAATTCATTATTTTTAATTGCTTTTATGTGGTTAAGTCGTTTTCTAATCAATTTTGAAGATTTTTAAAAATAAAGGTGATTTCCAAAGGTTTTAAATAAAAATAACTTCATATTTATGAGTTTAAAGTTATTTCAAACAATTTGGGAAATTTTGAGGTTTTTTTTCTTTTAATTTTTTGCATATTTTTCAAAAATTAAGGTTTGGCGAGACCCCCTATGGGCTCCATGGTCGAATTTGAGGTTTTTGGTCCAAAATGTCCTAGACATCAAAGGAAGTTACTACAAATTTTTTTAGAATTTTTCTATCCCTAATTAGAGGTTAAATTTTAAAATTTTTGTATTTTACTTAAAAACTATTTTTACCCCAAATTTCAATTAGGTATAGCCCAACCTAGCCTATAAAAGGAAAGAGGCCGAACCATTTTCAAATTGGGAATAGGCTGAGCTAGAAGATTTTGGAGCCTAATCCCCAATTAGGCCAAAAAAGGAAAGGACTAGAGGTGAGTTTGTTTAATTATTGTTTAATCTTTAGGGGTTTTCTTAAAATCCTTTTAATCTTGTCTTCCCCCATTGATTCAATCCATTTTGAAAGCATTTAATCACTTTTTTACTCCTCTATTTCAAACCCTAACCTTCACAAATTCGATTTTATGTCTCCTAAACTCTAAATCTAGGGTTTGCTTTATGATTTTAAAGTCTAAATCGAGTTTAGGTGTGCTTTAACATAAAAAATTTGTTTTTATACGGTTTCAGAGGTAATTGAAAGATTAATCCGACTCAAATCAAGTGGAGAGCTAATGGGTTTTGAAATCTCAGCCTTGTTATAGTAAAAATCTCAATTTTTACGGGTTTTACTTTAATGGGTTTTCTTGATTAAGGCTTTAATGGTAGATTTATGAAATATTAATCCCTTGCCTTGATTTCTTAGGGTTTTACCTTTGAATGAGTTCAATTAGCTTTCTAGAATCTTTGATTGAATTTTGATAGTGTATGAGGCTTTGGGATGAAGGTTTTATTGTTTAACAATAGTGTTTCGGTTTTGAATTTCGAAAGGATGAAGAAAGCTCGAACTGTGTGTTGGCAATCGATCGGGCTATTCGAACGGCCTTCCAAGTCGATCGATCGACCACGCAACAATTTTTGCCCTTTTTTATTTTTATACTTATTTTAGTATTTTCTTCCCAATTGATGATTTTAACATTTATAAGAAGTGTTTTATGTTGGAATTAAGCTACTGGAAGGGTGTAGAATCTGTGATGGAGATTTATGAAGTATGCTTATATACTTGTTATGTGGACTTATATGTTGATAGTTATACATGTTTACATTAAATTATCTTGAATCTATAGATGATAGAATTCTTATGATTGGAGCATATTTCTAGCAGGGATATTACATGGTAAATGATAAAATATGTCAACATATAATGAGAGTGGATTGTGGGTGAATGATGATATTATGTTATACCTTCGTGTGTAGATTAATCATGCTTGTAAGAGTTAAACATTTGATTTCACATGAACAGATTCATTGTTTATGGTAGATTTCACCCTAGATTTTTAGTTGGTAATCATGATTTGAATGTGTTTAAGCATGCATATTTTGCATTATAAGCTTATATCAAAGCATTGGTCATGTGCTTAGTAAATGCATTAATACACACATGTGGGGAACTTACTATGAAATCATGGTTATTTATGATTTAATCATGTGGGGACTGATGGGAGCACGTTCCATGTGTTGGAACTCACGTAGATTTTACTCATGGATGTATCATGATTTCATGCATCATAGAATAGACTTCATGAATGAGGTTTTACCAATGTTTAGTCGTGATTGATCGATTGTATGTAATGATGTGTGATTGCGTGAAGGATTAATCGATCGTTGACTTAATCAAAACTTGGCTGGTCCGAAAGGACATGATTTTGATTTGAGTTTCTGCGTGGAACATGTATACTCCTCAGGTTGAATCAATTTGAATTGTTAATGCGGTTGAGATTTATTTATTGAGACAGTCAAACCCGGACCCTGAGAATCTAGTGTGGTATGCCTTTGTGCACCGGCTACCACATGTTCTAGGTTTACCCTGAGGAATTCGAACTCTCCTTGCCGCTGAGATGCCCAGAGTGAACATGTTGTTTTAGTTAATTCGGATGTTCCTGGCCCAAATTGTCTAGAGTGAGCAGACCTGCTCTAGTTAATTTGGACTTCTCGTGTGGATTGTCCAGAGTGAGCAGAGGGGCTGACTACCCCTACACCCTAGTTTTCCGTATAGAATTCGGACCATGTCCAGAGTTGGCAATGCCCTAGGTTTCAGGATAGGAAATCGGACTACGTCCAGAGTGGGTGATATGATTGTATTCTTGATATGATTATATTCCTCTCCATGATGGAGACATTCACCATTTGATGAGAATGAATGTGTATGAGATAATATTATGCCCAAATTTACACAGGTTGTGTAGGGATAATTTGAGATTATGTGACACAAGTGGACGAGATTTATTATGCATGATCTTGATGTAGTGCGGTTTAGAAACTTGTCTTGCAAGTAAATGAGCTATGGAATGTATGAGACTTATATGAATGCATGATCTGAATTATGTGTTAGATACACTCTATCATGTAGGTTGATATGATATGAATACATGATCTGAATCGTGTGATTGAGACTATTATGCAGGTTTATGTGATATAAATGCATGATCTGAATGGTGTGAATGAGATACTATTATGTAGGTTTATGTGATATGGTCTCATGATCAGAAAGTGTGTGAAAGACACTTTTCATGCGGTTTATGGTGATATTATGCTTGAATTGATTAGATGAGAATCATTACTTATGCATGATGGATGCTAAGTTATGATATGACTATTTATTCCTTGACTTTGATAGGTGTGTCATATGCATGCTAGTTTTTATGTCTATGGATAAATAGGGGTTTAACAAGAGAATGTTCAGAAAATGGTATACCATGTTAACTATGAATCTAAATTGCTATATTGCAATGTCGTGAGGGTTTTCTTCTTCTTATTGTTGTTGTATCTAAAACCTTAATGAGTTTTACTTAGCCCACTTTATGTGTGTTTTTGTTTTGGGGCTGAATGGTGCGACATGCAGTTGGGTAAGACCTTCTGTTTGAGGAATGATCGGGGAGAGCATGAGATTAGGCGTGCATGCCCCTAGTCGTTGTTATATTTTTCTGATTACTCTATTATGATAATAGAACATCTTGTATGGTGGTTATGATTTTCAGACTTATGTTTATATTATGTTTTAGATCTGTTTCAGACCTTGTTTCGAGCCATGTATGTTGGCTTAGGATTATAAGTATGTGGGTGTAAGACTTGTGGACTAGTTTAGAAATAAAACCCTCTTTTGTTCTACTTATTTACTCTTGCTCAAAGGTTTTGTAGTGCGTAACTTTGCTAGTCAATTGCATGTAGGAGGGGCTAAGTTTTCCACTATCCTTTAATCTCTTTCAATTCCATCCCCCCCATGCGCTTGACTGGCCCTTGGACCGGGTTCGGCTCGGGTCGGGCAGTGCCGAGGCATGACACTTTCTTTACTTTTCCTTCCATGTGCTTTATGGATCTTCATCTTTAACTTCTTAGGCTTGATTTTCTATTGGCCTTTCTTCTAAGTCATGCTCCTGGATCCCACATAAGATTTTCATCCCTTAAGAGTGCATGCACAAGTGGACTTTCATAACCAATTATGCCTAGAAGGATACATTGTTGGAACTGAATCGTGAAGTTGAACTTCTCTTCTTCATCAGCTAGTTTTACCACAAAAACTAGTCCATCTCAATTCACATCAACTGCTTTTACCTTTGGACCTTTCCTTCATCTCTAAAGCATTGTCATAAACACTAGCTTGTGTTGACAATGTCCTCTGCCATGACTCTTTTGTTACTAATATCTTGCAACACTCTCTACTTTGGCTGAACACATCCAACATCTCCATTAACCCCATATTATTAGCTATAATAACCTCCTCATCCAAGTCAGGCTATATGTATTTTAAATTGACATCCTCATGGAATTTTGAAAGATTATGCTATCCGTTACACAAATGAACTAATATTATCATCATTTTCGACATAGTGTAAATGATTGACACCTCCTACTATCTTCGATTTGCAATTTGGGTTGTGTTCAATAGTCCCCCTATAGCATGCCAATACTTTTATCTTTGATGGTGGACTCTGAGCATGGATACAACAATGTTACTTACTCATGTAACACAAATTTATATTCAATTCAACTATCAAACTAACTTTCATTCCCCTACATCCCCTATACCGCCAAGGATATTTTTGATGCACCACATTATATTGTGAAGGGCTTGCAATGTAAAACATTATTGCTTTGAAGGCAGTAGTTGCGAACCACTTGTGATGACAATTACTGGTCATCCCAATTGTGATGATATTGCATTGCAACACCATCACAACTAGGACCAATTGTGATGATATTGCATTGCAACACCATCACAACTACGCCACAACTCATTTCATCCCAGCATCCACTATATGGTGAAGTGAATTGTGATGTGTTAGTTCTGCGAGGTAATTTCGATAGGTCTGCGATGTAGTTGTGATGCTAGAGACTATTGTTGCAATGGCATTTACTGGCCATCCCAACTAGGATGATCTTCCATCGCAAGTGCATTGCAATCATGTCGCAATAATGTCGCAACTACTTCCCATCCCAACATTTTGTAATTTGATCCTATCATGTTTCTGCTAGCATATTATCTTTGAATCCTATAACACAATCTCATTATTTGTACATGCATTGTTCAATGGTCTAATTTCAAGCTTCTGGGCAAACTTCAAACTTTTCTTCTATTGGGCAAGCTTTTGGTGGAGTCTCTAGCTGAACTTCTTGTGGAGCATTTGGCCAAACTTTAGCCGTGACAGGGAGGAGGTGGATAGAATAGAGAGAGTAGGGAGTCACGGTAGCGTATGACTTTCTGGAGGAGTTTCTGGGTGAGCTTCTGTTGGTGCGAAGTTGAAGATGCAACATAAGAACGTGAAGGAGAAGATGTGGCTGACCTCCACCAGTGACCAGAGATGAGGAAGACGAGTGCACTTGGGGCTAAGGGCGGGAAGGGCAACATGGTCATTTGGAATACTTTTTGTCCCATACCCCAGCTGAGTCTATTTACAATTTAGGTAGTGACCTCTTTTGATCATAATTTCCTTCCCCAATTGCAATATGTAATTCCTTGCTTCTAAAATGGCATAAGCAAGAACGATACCTCATAGGGTTGGGCCAAGGTTGGAGGCAAAAAGCTTGCATGCCCATTTGTCTCTTGAAGTATAAAAAAAATTATTTTCAAGTTTAGTAGGGAAGAAAAAAATGTGAAAATTATATATTTTAATGAAGTTAAGAGATTTTAAGCTTTCAAATCATCATAATTAGTTACGAAGGATCCCACCAATGGCCAAAGACTTTTGATCTTGTGCTATATAAAATCCACGAATGGGACCCCACTTAAAGGTCATAGGCTTTTTTTATTAAAAAATATGATTTTTTTTAAATTCTCTCTATTTTATATTCATATCTCTATTTGGATTTTTAAAATGAACTAACATTAGTTTATTTTGAAAGCCAAATATATTATTAATGTGGGACGAAGATAATATAAAAAAAAATTTAAAAAAATAAAAGCCCATAACACAGCCCAGACCGGTTTAGGGTTAGGGTAGATCCAAACTTTTGAAAGCCCACTTAGGGTTAAGGGTGAGTTGGGGCCAAACTCCAACCAGCCCTTAGGTATGCTTTGGATGGTTTATTTATTTTTTTTGGCATGAGCTTCGGGCGATTTTAGAAACACATGAGTGCAATATATTTTTTGAAAAAATAAGAAAAGACTAATGAAGTTGTGGTCTGAGATTATTCAAATAATTTCTATGTTCTCATGTCCGAATTTTTCAAGTTTTTTAATGGGTAGGACTCATGTACCCTTGGACGCAATGTATATCCATCGGATTAAACCGTGAGACCTATCTCACTAATGATATAACTGGCCTGTAAGGCATAATTGGCCAAAATTCATCAAAGCTTAGAAAACAAGCCCGTATAAAATTTGGACACAAGCATTTGTACGCATTACAATTTACAAACCACGAACGGATTGCTCTAAGAGGCGCCTGTTCCTTTTTTCTATCGTTTTGGGCCGAAGTGTATTGCATTTTGACGAGAGAAACAGTTTCAAATGATATGATTATTTTCTTGAATTGGCATGTAGACGATCATTGTCTTGTTGACCATAGATCCAATACCAATTAACTACTAAATAATTCACAATTAATTTATATACCGATTTAACTAGTTGACAACACTACTACTAATGGAAGCTGACTACTGCCATTATACCCAAGGTCAAATGTATTGCCTATGCGGTAACATATCTGAACACAGCTATTTCAAGTTTTTAACTGAGCGACATTTCGCTGAAGATCTGCCACTGGGCCTTTTGATTCCTCTCCCCATGTCACGGTTCACCACTATGTTATTAGTGCGTGCTCAGCATCCCTCGCTTGTCTATAAAAGGATATGCTTGTCTTCTGAGACAAATACCAGATTTGAGCAGCATAGACAACCTTTAATCTGGTAATTAGACTGGTAGCTCACTATAACTTCTTCTCCATATGTATTGGCCTCTGATCTGTCTGTTGTAAAATGCCATTGCAAGGCAGGCAGTAGAAGTTTTCCCCCCTAGTTTCTGCAGTTAATTAGTTAGTGTGTGTTAGGCATTGACTGTTTACCTGAATTTTGCCATGACAGCGCTGCCATGAAGAACCTCTTGGTGCTCCTGTTCTTACTGGGATTGAGCTTGTCCAACTCCGAGGCTAATGGGGATCAGAACGAAGTGAAAGAGACCACTCCCGTGAAATACACACTGCCTGAGGGGCCTAAAGGTGGAAACCTCGGCCGCAAATCGGATGCAGGAGAGGCCAAAGGTGGGAAGGTCCACTTGGATTTTCTTCAAACATCTTCCGACGGGGATCTGATAAACTATCATAACGAAGGCGGTAATGGCGCCACACCACGCCGTTCCCCATCCTCTTCTATCGATGGCGGCCATTATGCCGAATATTATTCTGCTTATCTGCATAAACCACCTAAGAACTAGGTCGAGGAGACCCAGTACGTACTACCTTCTGAAATGGGTACTTGCATATATAAATAAAACGAGCGTGCAGATGAATCCCTGGTAGGTTGCGAGCTCCCGTATCTGCTCTATGTTTTTGTGTTGTGTATGCATGGGATGTGTATCGTGTAATGCAATAGGCATGCACAGTCTTGTAAAATATAGCATGCCTATGGGTTATACTGATTATGAAATAAATCCTTGAAGTGTCATTCATGTCCACCTCAGTGTTATATGCTTTGCAGTTGTTATAGGAGGCTGTGAATTAGTAGTACGTACTCACTAATCTATTCCCTATCCGGTTAGCATGGTCTTCGATCGTTATCTTACATGTCAAGTTCGAACTTCATGGGTTGAATCCGCAGTGAGGAGATCGAACATGTTTTATTAGTCAATACTTATGAGCTTTGGTGTTTGTGTGAGTTTGCATAGCCTGATCGAGAGAGATCTGTCCATGAGAGATTGTTATGCGTTATTATGGGCAGAAATATTAACAAGTTGTGAGGTGCGACTTCAGGTAATTAGGCACCGATTTTTCAAAATATTTTTAATTTAAAAAGCATGTCCTTTTAATGAATACTCTTTAATAGTAATTTTTATTAAATGATGAAAGTCATATTTAAAAGAAGGAAAAATAAGTTTATGATACACTTTTTTAAGTACCCAATTATTTAAATTTAACAAAATGAAGCTATTAGTATTGAACAAAATTTTTTAGTCAATAATTCATTGAAAGAATTTGATATTTTCGGGTAGCCTCTAGACTGGGATATAATATATTACACCTCAGTGCAATGCTTGGGTTCATGGTTTTTTACAACACTGGCGACAGGAACATAACTGGGATTTCATCAATGGATGTAAAATATCAAATTCCTCTTCGCAAATGAGAAAAATATGATAATTTATAAATTTATATGTATATGAATAAAACAAGTCATAGAGTAATTAGTTAATTTTACATTCTTTCAATTTCCAAAAGTCTTCTAGGATTAATTTTACTATAAGATTAATCGGCAAAACAGAATATATTGCCCCCTAAGGGTATTAGGGTAATTCTACCACTTAGGGTATGCTACCCTCCCTTAGGTCATTTGGTCATCTCACTACCCTTTTATTTATTTTAAGTCATAACCTTCTCAAGAGGCTCCACTCTCAAACTGACCTGCCCTTCCATTCACATGAATGTGGGCATATCCACTCAAAGGGTATTTCTATCATTTCGTTTAAAGCCTTATTGATATCCAATGAATCCAAAATTAAAATCAAGGGTACTACTTGATTTCATAGACTCTATGTAATTTTCTTGGCATATGACGGGGTCGTGAACCCCTTGAACTGACTCAAGTTTTGACTAACGGTTTACTATAAATCCTAAGGGCAAAAGGGTCAATTAACTACTCATTGGGATTTTTACTCATAATTGGTTTGACATACAATTAGGTTACACATTAAACTCTCACTGAGAATTTTTCAAATTTTTAGATCAACTCATAGACCCCTGAACCAGAGCCTTTAAATCGAGTAAGTGATTTTCACACAATGACTTAAGTACCAGGGGTAAAAAGGTTATTTTATAGTCTTTAAGATTTTTTCTAAGTCTGAAACTTTGGTAGGGCACTCTTCATGCACCCATGGTAATTTATCATTTTTTTCAAATTTTTCTAACAACTCTACCTTACTGAACCAGACCCGGTTCGCAGATTATATATTTATATATTTATTTTTATTAGACCAGACCGAATCGGGTTGGGAAACCCGATCCGGTCCAGCGGCCGACGAGCCCCATCGCGGGTCGTCTTCTCCGCTAACGGCCAGAGGCCCAGGTGTTCTCGGACCACCAGCGCACAGCGGAACCGACGGCATCGGTTCCTCCGCCACCCGGTGGCCAAAAATCCCCCTTTTCTTTCTGTCCTTTTTTTTTTTGTGAATCCGGTGGTGGCATCACGATGGCAGGCCGCTACGGCCGACCGATGGGCCGAGCTTGACAGGATCGCCATGTTCCGGTGATTCCGGCAGCCCTGGTCCATCCTCCAGCCGGCGGCTGCGCTGCGCCGTTGTAAGGCTCCTTTTTTTTGTGACAACTTGGCGGCAACAAATCCTCCGTCATCAAGGTCACCAGATCCAAAGCCGCCGCGGCCAGGACCGGCATGCCCCCCCCCCCACAAAAGGTCCAGCCACCATTTAGAAAACATCCACTGTATAATGAAAGTGAACAATGATTACAGAAATTACTATTCACATCATTTACAAAAATGATTTATATTTTAATAATAAAATATCTCTAATATCGATTCAAAATCCTACCTCGAAGGCCAAGTTGTCATCGATCCACCGTCGCCAATGCTTCGCCGGGGTCTTGCCGGAAAATTCCCTCCTTTTCTACACCGTCCAAAAAGTCCCCCCCAAAACCCTAATTCTTTATTTTTATAGGCATGGGATTAGGGCTCCTAATCCCATGAGAAATTGGGCCAAAATTTCTTCAATTCAACAACTAAATTGGGCCCAAAAACACAATTTTGAAATACTAATTGATTGGGCCCATATAGTGACTTAAATGGACAATTCGTGCATCCAATTCGGGTAAACGGGCCGTGCATGTTATATTTAACTTTGAACGGTCGTATCTCTCTCATCCGGAATCCGATTCGTGCGTTCTTGATGGCGTTTTGAAGCTTTTTCAGTCTACTTTCCATCCATAAACTTTCAGACACCAAATCCAAGCATTAAATAAGTTATTCCAACGAGAAAGTCAAGGGGTCAAACATTCTAATTTCCCGAGGTTAACTTCGGGAATTTAGAAACTTCTCGAACGTTACAATTAGTTGCTGAAAGTTCAAATGAAGAACATGTAGTGAAACATAGATTGAATGGTTGCAGTTCAAACAACAACAACATATATATATATATATATATATATATATATATATATATATATATATATATATATATATATATATATATATATATATATATATATATATATATATATATATATATATATATATGTTCATGTCGACTGAATATTTGACTTAAAAAGCATCAACCACAATCTCAGGGTGATCTAAACGGCCCCTATAATATTTATGTTGAGAGTTTAGGTGCATTATTGTAATATTTCTTACATGATGAAATCACAATATACTAGTAGTCCTCTCATCCTCATGAGACTTAACCACACCTGACAAGAAACTAAGTGCATCATTGCAATCCCGCCTATGGGATGAGATTACAATATGCTAGTAATTTCCTCGACTATTAAATTCTCTACAAGTTCAAATTAACAACAAATAGTTGCCTACTATAGGACGACTACACTAATCATGGTTCAAACTCGTAATTCAAATTTAATCCCGTAAATTATCATGGTCCGATCCCTATGGTGATAAATAAGATTAATCTAATGAATTTAATTAAATCAGACAACTAATTCTCTAAGTGGATAACATAAATATGATAATATCTAAATAATAAAGTTGTATGATAATAATTCAAAATATTAACATCAAATGAGCAAGATATATATCAAATCATACTAGTTCATGAATCAATCACTACATTAATAAATTATTCAACTCAAAAGAGACAAAATTAGATTAAACCCGAGTGATTATAATTCTCCTACTGAAAATAAATATATACCTTTCAAGTTATGTTCTTGAAAAACAAAGCAAACTATGCAACAAAGACTAGTCTTCTACATGTGAAAACCGATCAAAGTTGAACAACTTCTCAGCTTCTCTATAGTAACTACTTTGGTCAATATATATATTAAGTTCTCCTTAGTATCGGTCTTCTTCAATCAAAATTTTCTCTTTTCCACAAATGATCAAATAAAGTGATACTTAATATTAATATATTTCATCCTTGAATAAAACACTACATTTTTTGGCTAGATAAATGAGACTAACTATTTGAATACAACTAACATTAGTTCTTTTAAGAAATGCTTAAACCATACTATAACTTAGACTCGAGGTAGTGAAAAATTGACACATTCACCATGAATATAATAATCATAGTTGAGCAGAACTGTGTCAGAACATGAAAAGTAGATCAATTTTGTGGGGTTTGTGGAGAAACCCCCGGCAGAGGAGTCCTGATTGCCTAGTCGAAGACCTGAGGTAAACTATTTTGGTCGTAGGCTCGATGAAATTCACGTCTTCTACTTAATGTAGTACTAATCATTATTTAAGCTCATTACAACACGAATAATTTTTAATA
The DNA here is from genome assembly GCA_035235625.1 of Saururus chinensis. Lineage (NCBI taxonomy): Eukaryota > Viridiplantae > Streptophyta > Magnoliopsida > Piperales > Saururaceae > Saururus > Saururus chinensis. The sequence continues at coordinate 20,856,217 of CP141143.1, forward strand.
TTTCTCACTCACCACTCCATGAGCTTAGAGTAAGAAGGTTTTAAGGACCATTAGGATCGATAATGTGTATATTAATGTTAATATTATTAATACTAATATATATTAGTATGTATATTATTTATCTTAAAAATAAATAATCTTTAGATATTTCTTGTATTAGGCTCCTGATTAAGAAATATTAAAAAAAAAATTACAACATTATTTATGGAAGAGACATAGCTTTTACTAGTGTATAATTATAAAAGGTGGTATGACTAAGCTATTAAGCTTTGGGGGAGGAAGGAAGAGTTGTGTCTACTCTTTAGTGATAATGAGCCCAACATAAATTTTGGATAAAAATTATTTATATTTTAAATAAATAATATATATACTAGTGTACGTTAATATGCATTAGTATATGTGTTATTAAATTAAAATATCAACAATTCTCATGTCATAAAGATAAAAAATGTTTACGGAGAGCGACATTTGTTATCAGCTGGTCCTCGGCCAAATAGTCGGCAAATTAGGCTTATCCATATTTATGTCAATTAACAATTTATAAATCGATATTTTGTCTACGGATAAAGCTTTTTTTTTGGCAGACATGACCATTGTCTATAGACATAGCCTCTTAGGCAATTAGATAAGAGTTGAAGTGGTTAGAGAGAATGAGAGCAGTATAACGACTTTAACTAAGTAAGACAATTAGGGTGAGGATCTCTAGATTAACTAATCTAGCATATAATAATAATTTTTAAACTTATATATGTTATATTTTTTATTTATAGTATTATTATTAGATAAATTTATTTATTTTAAAAGACTAAATAAAACTATTGATATAAAATAAAAAAATATTTAATAACTAATTTAAAAAAAATTCAAATATAACATTAATATAATTATATTTAAATTATTAAAAAATTAAGTACAAAAAATTATATTTAAAAATAATTAAAAAAATAAAAATTAACTTTTACATAAGAATATATATTATATTTAAAAATTAACCCAGCCTCGAATAAATGGCTAGTCCTTCTCGTCTTTGTCCACGGCCATGTCTAAATAAATTAACAAATAAAAAAATTCGGCCAACACGTACTCCTCGGACATGGCCCGGACGGACGTCAGAGGATGGACGTCTACTACCAACCCAGACGAATGAGAGACATTACAGACCCGCAATGGACCCGCGCAAGAGAATACTCGTTAACGTCCTTCGGTTTGCCCTAGCGCCGCCATGAAATATTGCGTGCTGGCGGCTGCGATCCAGCCATAGACCAGGCTGTGGAGGGAGTGAAACGCTGGTTCATAAGCCGCGCACGGCTTTCGGCGACGAGTTCCGGTGGCCCCCTGTAAATTCGCGTCGCCGACTCCTAAGAGCATGATCCCAATGTTGGAAGATGCTTGCTGGAGAGTTCGTCGACGGCGGAGGTCAGGAATCAAAGAATTTTCGATTTCTGCCTGTCTCCTTGGTTTTTTCCACCAGTTCCCTTTCTCACTCAGTCTCTTCTATCATCTTCTCCATTATTGTGCAATAGAATAGAAGGATTTCAGTACTATCAAAGCTTTGACTAACTTACGGCTTTGTCTGGAAAGCCAGACAGAGATTTGAAATCAATTCAAATCAATTTGGGGGGGGGGGGGGGGGGGCGGGGGGAGAGTATTGGTAGGTCTGATTTGGCCATATATAGCTCAAGCAATTACTGAGATGCGTATTGACGATCTGTAGTTTTCTGTTGCCTTTTTTTGGTACTAATAGCTAGCAATTCATTGCTTACTTAGTACTAGTACATTGTATTGGAAAGTCTACAGGCAGGGGGGGACTACTCTCCTTTGGGCCTCCGGAAGTCGGACCAATGGAACAAGAATCAGGCAAGAGCAACTTCCGCCCATTCATAAAACTTTTAGGTAATTATGAAGAAAACTTGAGGGCCCTTAATTTTCCCTTCTTCTTGCATGACTTTTTCTTGTATGTACTTGCCTTTAGACTGGAATTTCATTACCAATTTTTGGCTAAATAACGGATATCTTCGAAAAAATTTATGTATTTTGACTATCTTCTACACTATATGCTTTATGAACATTTTGCAAGCGCCGGCTCGAATTTCCTGCCACTTTATCTTGGATCCTCCAATTCAGGCCTCCTAATTGTAATAGAAGAAGTATCTTGTTCATGGAATTTTCTCAAAAAAATTTATGATGAAGAAAGGAACGTGGACTTGTTTTCTCTTGATTTTACTCTATCCTTCCCACAATATCCTATTTGGTTTATCAAAATGAACACCACTTAGTTAATAATATCTTTGATTGGTCTTGAAGCAGTGTTACCTGATTCAAACCAAGGCATAAAAGTAGACAGAAAAGTTATTTATTTATTTGTAAATAAAAAAACACTTCAGGTTATCTCTGTCTTTTTGTCACACTTGGAAGACTACCTGCTTAATTCTAATTTCATGATGTATGGATGAAACTAACCAATGGTCAGCCTAACCGGTTACTCCTCCAAGTCTCCAATGTGTTGGTGCCATATACCCCACCTTAAAATCTGCATTCAGCAAACAAGATTCTTGATGACACATTTTTTCTGATCTCTTTAAATTGTTGCCCGTTGCTTCTATCTTTATTTAAATTTGACCCAAGACATGGGATACCAGCGGATAAAGCACAATACACATTTCATGAACTATGTCCTTGGAATTCCAGCTATGGTTAACAATTTATTGCTGGTTGGCTTTCAAAACATCATTATTGAATACTTCGGCTGTCAAATGATGTTTCTATCTGTCAAATGTTGTAGATGGTTAAATTGAAAATTAATTTCTACTTTCTTGTAAATTACCAAGATCTAACAGTAAAATGAAGTTAAAAAGTTTGCCTACATGCATGTCTTAATGCAATTGTGCATGGAACTTTAGCAGGACTGAATAGAACTTAATGACGAAGCACTTAGCAAGTCTGTCATGACAATTAGCATAATTATCATTGTTTGTTGCATTTTTTTATTAGTTCTTTTCGGTTTCAGATGACACCAATGACTCCCCAATGGAACAATTGCGCCTCACTGTCTGACCCACATATGTCCCATCAATGCCAGCATTAACATTTCAAGCATGGTTTTTAAGGATGACAATTTGCATATTTGTCATTCACCAACCAGTTCTTTTCCTTCCAACAAAATTCACCAAGCATTCCTTCCACAGTTTTGATATGCAGTTCTATACTTTGAGGTTAAGGGCATGCTTAATTCGTAGTGGCCCTGCGAATATGGTAGCAAATTTGATGGTTCCCTTATTTTATAGGTTGTAATTATTGTGTCTTTTGACCATACAGCCTTTTGGTGGAGCTCTATCTCCTTATGCAACTAGGGTTAGGGTTTTTTCCCACTGTTCTTCCTTTATATGTAGAAGGAAGATGGGGCTCACATAGAATGCAGGTGCTGTTGAGTCGCTTCTCCTGCGTACTTCCAGGTGCAGTGAATATTATCCTGCAAAATCATTCTTTGATTTATTGCAACACATTTCTTTTTTATGTATTTTTTATTTTCTGTTTTTCTGTTTTATTTTCATTTTCTACAATCTCGCTGAGGATCCTATGATGCCATAAGATCTTTGAGACCTGATTTTTATTTTGATGACAAGTTAAGCACTCGCTGAGGATCCACTCTTTTTAAACTCTAAATAAAAAGTTTTATTCAGGTTCTACCATTGCTTGTTTTTTCCTGGAAAAATAAAAAAAATGATGAAATGCACTGGGCTCCGAGCAATTCCTGCTATAATGATGCAAATGCATGCCTAGAAAGCAATGTCTGATGCTTATTCTGTCCTACCAACTCCCTTTTCTTTTTCTACTGAAATTTTCTACTTTTTATTTTTTCACTACTCCTATGTCTCCAAAACCAATTTATAACCATTAATTGATCGTCCACTTGTACACATTTGGATGTATATGGATAAATATTTATTTAATTTAGAGAAAGAAATTACAAGATTGTTGATTGAGATTTTATTTTTCTTATTTTTTCAATTAAAATTTTATACTTGAGGCAATGATTAAGTTGTTCATTTCATAATGCATATATATTTATAACTTTCATATGTGAAATACATTGTGTATTTTATTCATCTATTCATTATCCTTTAATGGACCTTCTATTATTTGATCTAAAAAAAAGTAGGCAGTTGAGTAGTTAGGAAGCATTATTTCCTTCATAATCCCGCCGTAGAATTTTAGTAAAATTTTCCGTATGTTTTGCATGGAAGAACAGTTTGCTATTTTTCTACTAGTTTTCTGGAGGTAAAAAGACATGTCACTTGTATCTGTTGATCTTTAGAATTGCTATGTAATTTTGGAATATTTAACCCTTCCATGATATGGGAATGTAATTGTAATTGTTCAACTGATCTGATAACTCATCTGGTAAATATAAATCTGACATTGAATCAATTGAATATCAAATATGAAGTTAGATCAATTCATGCCATTTCATGCAAATTTTCTCCTTGCAGCTACTGCTTGGTGGGTATAATTATAAAAAAGCATCTCCCGACACCATATTTTTCTTCTGGATGAATAAGTTTCCATTATTTCTAGTTAGGACAGTTAAGGGCTAAAATGTTATTAATTAAATGTTTTTTATTTTAAGCTTGTGTAAAATATTTTTTATTGTAAAATAATGTGTTGCTAAGCCAAATTACAAAATTAGGGTATCAATATAAGCAAATTTCAGACGGGCTTGCAAGTACAAGGTGCGCGTGCATACTTACTAGTAATAAGGGGATGTGCCATGATGCTCACGACGCATTCAAATGAAAATTGTTTAAATGGAGGGACCTCCATTTGTAAATCTCTCTTCTCCTTATTGAGGGGCCTCTGTTTGTTGAAATAGAGGGGCCTTTTAGTGGAGACCTATCTCCTTATTATGTGCCAAGTTTGAAGGTTAAGTTCTACTGTTCTTCCTTTCTATGTCGGAGGAAGATTGGGCCCGTATAGTCAGCAAGTTTTGTTGAGTTGCTTCTCCTGCTTACTCCCAGGTACTGTGCACATTGTCTTGCAAAATCTTTCTTCGATTTGTCGTAACACATTTGTTTTTTTATGTGTTTTTTTGGTCGGAGCCTGTTTATGTTATTTTTTTACGATCTCGATTTGGGTCTTATGATGCCATAAGATCGTTGAGACCTGATTTTATAACTTTGATGACAAGTTAAGCACCCGCCGAGGATCCTCTTTTTTTAAACTCGAAAAAATAATTTATTCAGGTTTTATCAATGCCCCTTTTTTCCTAGAAAAATGAAAAGATGAAGAAACGCACTGGGCTCCGAGCAGTTGCTGCTATAATGATGCAAATGCATGCCTAGAAAGCAATGTCTGAGGTCTATACAGTATTTCGAACTCCTTTGTCTTATTCTGCCGAAAATTTTTATTTTCACTACATTGGCTCTAAAAATGACTGGCGTGGTGGGATAATGGTGCCTGTCTGAATGCAAATTATACTTCTACAAGCGAAAAAGGCAACATACAAGCTAAAAATGCTAGACTATTTATCGGATATGGCTCAATAGGCTACCGGCTAAATCAACAAGCTGGTCTGGCCTTGGTCAGAATGAAAATGTTTGTTATCGTCAATGCTTTTGTGGTGCAATAAAAAGCCCCAAGATGTGGGTAATATCATCCTACATTCCTTAGGTAAAATCATTATCTTCGGTTGAACTCTTGTTGCGCTCAGTATAATTCATTAGTAGCTTCAATTCACACGTCATAAGAAAGAAGCATACATACATTTACATATAATATTATTATTGACAAGAAGAGTTTTTACATGGATGGTGAGGCAGTTTCGAAGCATTCTCTCGGGAAACGTGAATCTGATTGTTAATCATTCTTTAAAATAGGCTTTGTAATCAATGAGCATGTTTTTGTTTTTTATCAAACTAGGAAGAATATATAAGTAAATATAAATTAGATATGATAAAATAAAATATATATTGAACAAAGGTCATGTTATTGACGTGGTGCATGCTTTTAAGATTATAATAATTATAAATTATATTGACTTAATAGTATATAAGTGTGAGTATAACTTTTATAGTTTAAATATCATATTATGGGTTAGTGAAGATAAAGGTGTAGTTAGGCTTTTTGTTGTAGTTTACATTATTTATATGTAGGACTAATCTACAAAAAAAAATATATGAATCTAAATTTGTATAATATAAATAAATATAAAATAATGTATTATAGAAAAATATGTTATATAGGTTGATACAAAAGTTCAAGAAAATATAGTCATGTTAGAGTTTATTGAGTTGAACTTGTTGAGAGCTTTTTAATGATACTAAATTTAACATATTCACCCTTAGAATTATGTTAACATGTGCACATCATACTAAATTTAAAATATAATTTTATTAAAATATTTTTAACCACATAATTTAAACTTGTATTAGTAAAAAAAATGGGTAAAATAAGAACTAAGGTTAAAAAATTTAGGTAAAATAGTCTAAATATAAAATTATTTAGTCAATAAATTTACTTTATATAATAATATAATGTTGAGGAGATCACATGGTGAATATACACAAATTTAAGGTCTTTTTTTAGTAGCATTTTCCTTCCCCAAAGAATTTCTTGTCAATAAATACATGAAGAATTCAACAAAGAGCTTGTATGGCCAAAATTACTACTTTGGCTTGAGAGGCATCAGATCTTTTCATGGACATGGTTTGCATTATGGTTTTATTCTATGATTTGATGTCTCTCAAGTGAGAGTTATAATGAGTTGTAAGCAAAGTAAATTTAAAGCATATAGATATATTTATTTTTTATCTTTTTATATATATATATAGTCTTGTTTATATGAGCCCGGGCTCATATTATTACTACTTTAGATAAAAGATTTTTCAAGTTTGATGTTTCTAACGATGCTACTTTATTAATGAAGTTATATTACTTTATATGTTTATTGATGATGTTTTTGTTGTGGCACTTACATTTGTGCCATTTGAACATTAAAAATCTTGATAGAATGTCTAGTGTAAGGTTATTACCTAAGATCACTGAGGATTCTTGTGTGTATGAGGTATGTCTATAAAGCAAGATGTGTAGATAATCTTTTCATAAATGATAAATTAATGGACTAGTAGGGGTAGTTTACTTAGGCATTTGTGGACCTTTGAGTATCCAAACCTATAGAGCTATTACTTATTTTATTATTTTTATTGATGACCATATAATTGGGTACATGTATCTTATAATAAGAACTTAGAGTAAGTTGAGCTTTTTCTTTTTGCGCTACATTGGACCCTGGAACAAACTCATGGGATGATTGACATTTTTTTTTATTTCTTTTTGGGTAAAATAAGAGTAAGTTGAACTTGCTGCACAAGAATATGGAATGTTGAAATACATATATAATATGAGGGTCATTGAGGTGAGCCTAGGCTCATGCGCAAGTGTGATTGTGTGAGCCTAGGCTCATATCTAAATTTGACGGCTCACAGTGCTTGGGCTCATGCAACATGCTTGTGCTTAGGCTTACCTCAACTTTTGCCATATAATATGTTTATTTCTTAATAGCTTAAGCTATTGTGAACTATCGGTTATTTTATATTATAAGTGTTTTGCATGTTTAGCCCCATTTGTATTTTGGAATAGTTAACAAGCGCCCGAGCGCTTGGGAGCCATAAATTATAGTCCAACAACTCGTGGTGGTAGGTGGGTTTTAAAAATAAACTTGCCCCTAGTTTCCATGGTCGCATGATTGAAATTGTGCTGGCACATACTAATGAGACTCTTTCAATTTTACTTAGTTATGCCCTAAAATTCAGCTTCTATTTAAATAGTAATTTTATTGAATGGTAGAATATGATTAAAAATAGCTCCTGAGATTATTTTTTAAGTACTCAATCATCTAAATTGAGCTATTTATATAAGATATTATTTTTCCAAATGAAGCCATCAATATGAGAAAGAAGGAGTAATAATTTATTATTAAGAAAAAATAATTATCTAACATGGAATAACATATTTTACCTTTTTCAATAAATAAAAAATACCCGGTCATTTTGATAAGGTGGGTTATAATTGTAACTGTAGAATAAATCTTGGCTCAAAACCAGTCTGACACAAAAAATAAGGCACAATGGGATTATAAGATAGAAGAAATACGGACACAAAGACTCAAAGTAGCACAACTCGGGTTGGATCCAAATTGAGCTCGCTCAATAACTCAGGCATCAATGCCTGCCCAATGGGATTGCGCAGACTCATCTAAGTTGTGCTGAGCATTTTTACATCGGAAGCGTCTATCCTGACCAGGCTTCGTGACCAGTCCTTATAAGGCTCCGATCTGGCATACATAAGGGCTCTGATTTCTATTTACAATTGGCCTATGTATATACCATGATCAGAGCCCAATATAATCTGGTCAAGGAGAGTTGATCCGAAAAATATTTTTGTTTTTGCTTCTGGTCGTTTGAGCCACGTGAGGGCAGTTCAAGTAAGCTTGTCTCGACACACAATTTGAATGGCTCAAATGCAGCTTAAAAATAGCAGTAGGAAATTGGTGGTTTTCTTAATCTCCTTAGCCTTAAAGAGTGCATTGATTTTTTTCTTCTATGGAAACTAAAAGCTAATTGGTTGTCGAACATAAACAAGATCAAACATCACTACTCCATGAAGTTTGATTGAAGCTTGAGATAAGCATAGCAGTAATGTCCACGTGGTATTGGATTGTATTCTCTAACGACCTAAAACTAAAGTCATCTAGAGTTAAGAAAATTTAAGATAGATCTGAGCATCAAGTCCCAGACACAAGAAAAACCCTAGCTAAATCCCACTAATCAGATCCAAAAGCAGGAAAAACTCTATTTACTCCAAGATGTCATCCTCGTCGTCGGGCAGAGGCTGTTTAGCAGCATCGTTAAGTTCTTGCTCATGTCTGTCAAAGGAAGAAATAGAAGCTCATTAAGACATGTAATGTACCAATTATCTCGCTGATAAGCAAATCAATTCTCGTGGATACCATTTTTAAATGAAAAAGAAAGCAGACAGCCAAATATCTCAAAAGGAAATAAACAAACGTGTCAAAATGAGGAGCTTAGTTCATTAAGATACCTCGCCTGTTCTGCCATGTCAATGTGCACTTCTGGGGGAGCAAGTGCAGGAGACTCAACAAAATGAAGGTTAGGATCCCTACAAAAATAGAGTTCGTTCAAAGTTAATCAAACTTGGAAACTCTACAATTTTAATAAAAACAGGAAGAAAAGAAGGGAAGATACCCAGCAAGTTTCCGGGCAAGATACAGGAAAGGCTTCTCAAAGTTGTAGTTGCTCTTGGCAGATATTTCATAATACTGGAGATTCTTCTTCCTGTGGAAGGTAACCTGCTTCGCCTTAACTTGTCTGTTCTTTACATCAACTTTGTTTCCACAAAGAACTATAGGGATGTTCTCACAGACTCTGTTTATTACATAAAAACGAGAGTAATCAAATTATCATTGGCTCGTGACAGTAGAGATCATACAAACTACTACTTCAAGAGACGGGCTTAACCAGGAAATAAGTTTACAGATGTGAACGATGAAACACACCGGCAAATATCGCGATGCCATGTGGGCACATTCTTGTACGTCAATCTGGCAGTAACATCGAACATAATGATGGCACATTGACCATGAATACTGCAACACAAAAGACATTGGCACGAAGTCGTCAACTTCAATTCCTCCGATGATCAAACAACAAGCTGCCACAATCTCCCTAATCAGATACTAACCAAGAAGGATGTATGACACAAACAACTACCAAAAGATCAAAACGTTTTTTTTACCAGTATAGAGACACCATACAAAATCTATTTTTTCTATGCTACCCATAATTGGCTCAAGAAGACGATGATCAGATAATTAAAATCCAGAGAATTATTTAACACATAAAGAGTTCTTACTAGTATCCATCTCGAAGGCCACCAAATCGCTCCTGACCAGAGGTGTCCCAGCAACAAAACCTGATCTTACCAAAGTTGGTGTAAAAATCCAAAGGGTGGACTTCCACACCAATGGTTGCTGCAGCAAGCCAAAGACAGTGACGAAGTAAAACGAATTAGCCTTTTTACTCCAATTATTAAACGGAAAAACAAGAAATTTTATTGATACACCTATATCATCCACACTTACGTTCGTATTTCTTCTCAAATTCTCCAGTAACATGCCTCTTCACAAAAGTCGTCTTCCCTGCAATCATAATCGGAAACAAAAGACACGAGAATTGAAAAAGCCATAATCTTTGACTAGGTAGACGTATATTCAACAAATACAACGAAATACACATCTAAAGCAAACATAAGGTTGCAATAACCAGTCCAACATTAATGCAAAACTAAAAATGCTAAACTTATGTGAACATGTAGAGGGCCCAAAGCAGAAAACATACCAGTGCCACCGTCGCCCACGATAACGAGCTTGAAGCTCGGATAATCCACCTGCTGCTGGTTTGGCAATGCCTAAGACAACACAACACCCAAAGCCCTTTCTCAGATCAAAAACTCCACCAAACAATTAGCTGAGAATCCCAGAACTTAAACTAAACCCGAAGACGAACTTCAAACAAAAAAAGAAAAGTCGACCTGAATAACATAAATAAAAAGCTAAACAATGCTGCGATGAGAACCCCAGCGGAGGCACAGATGGAGGCAAAGGACAGAAGGCTTACCATGTTGGTTTGGACTTTGGAACTACGAGATAATGGGTTGGGAGAGTTTGAATGTGGTCTTATACTGCTGTGGAAGAAGGGACTTGGGATTTATAGCAGAGGGTCGTTTGATCTTTATATAAGAGCAGCTGCGTAGCACTTCCTCGCCTAAGCTTGAAGTTGACGCGACCACGGTTCCACGCACTGTAGTCGGCTTAGCTCCAAGTTCCGGCCAAAGCACGAAGCTCGACGGGAAACTAGACTTAACAAGTAGAGTTCATCATGCTCGTGAGGGATGGGATCAAGACGAGTCCGGAGTGGGTCCGTAAATAAACGACTACGATGATCCGTACTCGCGAACAAGCACAAGCACAGGCTGCACAGTTGCTTGCATTGAACTTACGAAAAGTTCGCGGTTTATGGGGTTATTGGCTACTGCGGAGATTTTGGGGTGCATTTAAACACATTCTCAAACAAAACCCTACAAATAAAAAATGTGTTCCTTCCGTGTCATATCATATTATATTACTAACAAGAACTCATACGCAAAATGCATGTGCTATTGGATTTTTAAAAGAATTTTTATTTTTTTAAAACATTGAAAATATACATAACTTAACTCATAAGATTATATACGACCTTATCAATATATTTTTTATATATCTATATATATTAGAATTATATTTGTTAATTTAATTATTATTCTAGCTATAGTTTATTAATATTTTTATTTTATTCTCTTCTACCAATTTTGGATCGATTTTGGTAGTTATACGCTTAAACATGTGATATAGCACATTATGAATGCATGATTCGAGAGGCGAGGGAGAAGTAAATGGTTATTGGTTGCTTCATACTTTTGCAAATATTATTAGAAATAAAAGAACATGAGGGAGAAGATTGCTAAATCATGGTGCAAAAGAAAGAAAATGGGCCGATAGAGCACATTTTATGTGGCTACCACGTGCATAAGAGAAACATGTGTGCTCTTTTTTATTTTAATTAATACATATCGCTAGATATTAAGGAAATGTCACTTATTATCACGATATTACTATTTTACTATCAATTCTACGATAAAGTCCTACAATTCGTATAATGACATACATAACCATTCTATATTAACAACTTGGTTATGAGCTTCTTCTACCAGCTCATCCCATATGGAGTTCATCGGCCTAGCATGATTATAGTTATAATGCTTAAAATTAAGATTACTTTTTTCAAAATTTAGATAGAGAATTCATGATAATTATGTTGGTAGTCCCATTAACTTAATTATTTCTACATAAATGTTGAAAACAACTAATAAGTAATTACGATGTGCAACCGATGCATGTATATTCATGACCTACAATACTCAAGGGGCGGGCGAAATGTGAGCTATTAGATCATGCTTAGATGGCTCGCATCATGTCAAGCACATTTTTTTCAATATACGATCCATACATATTAAGTTTTTAGTTATAAATTTGTACTTTATAATAAGAATCCATAGTTGGTAACATTAGTAAGAGAATTAGGGATAGATTATTATGGAGGTGGACATATTTATTTAATTACGTCTACTACTCATAAAAGCAAAGTAGTAAATTTGTAATTATTAAACTACTGTAAAAGGTCATTATGAGAAACAATTCCACCATGCCCAAGATTGTAAGAAATATATAGACATTGAGAATGTGAATTACGATCCTTATACATGTGCCGCATAAATAGGGCCCACTACAAAAATAAAAAATAAAAACCTCATGCAACAACTCATTTGATAGAGCTCTCCAAGCTACGTCACCAAATTTGCGCTTATTAAGGTTCGTAAATGTAAGGTATGACCTTAGAAAGTTTCAAAAAATAGGTAAATTATAATAACAATAAACATGGTTAATAAAAGAAGAAATGTAAAAAACTATGGGCATTATAGTCAAAATAAAGAAAATCTATCATTTTGGCTCTATTTATAGTTGGATGATACTATAATGCAAATTAGTGTTCTATGGAACGCGGGAGAGGACGGAGCGGCCTTGGACAAGCTAGAAAGGGCAAAGGCAGGTGCCTGAGCCACAACAGATCTATGGATGAGGAAGTGGATGCATCGATGTTGAAGGTCAGGTAGAAGAGCCTATGGAAAACATGCGACCCTGCCGAAGTAGCTCGCATGGTACTTGTCAAAGAGGATCCAATGGCGGTGTAACCCAACGGCGTTACCACGACTGCCACATTGTTTCTGCTGCTTGCCGATACGATCGTGGATGGTGCTAATGTGGTCCTTCTTCCAGATTTCTTGAAGCGGGTCATCATGGCAGTAGATGAGAAAGGAATGAGAGGCTATGCTGCTTCGCCCATGGACTGGTCTTCCATGGAAGTGTGTTCATGGTTGTGGTGAATTAGACGAGCAATGTGCTATGGATGCATGAAAAAAGCGCTAGAGAGACCAAGGAGCGCATGACCTCATCGAAGCGACGATTGTCCTTGTGGAAATGGTGGTGGCTTTTGTCCTGATTCTAGTCAAACCAATGAGTTGTGTCCACTTGGATGGTAGCAATGGCGGTCTTCAATTCAGTAAGCTCTAAAATTGTGGCTTTCAATTGATGTTTGAGTTGTTGTGTGCGGGCATGAAAGTGAGCAAGTGAAGACTCTGAGGCTCGCACATCACAGAGAGCTAAGGAATCCACTGTCGCGGGGGGCGACTTGGCACTAGGCAACAAACTTTTCTAATGCGGCTGCACTCATGGCAGCAGGAGGTTCAAAATCAAACACTCTGGTTGTCACTCCCCAGCACTGCCCGACCTGAGCTGAACCCGGTCCAAGGGCTGGACCAGTGCACGGGGGCGACTGTTTTGAAAACGGTTAAAGAAATAGCGAAAGACTTATGCCATAAACCATGGGCGGTCTAATTAATGGAGTAACACACTACTTTGAGCAAGAGTAAATAGGTAGAACCAAAAGAGTTATTTAAACTCTAAATTAAACCACAAATCTCAAACCCACATACTAATAATCCATAGCCAACACACTTGGCTCAAAACAAGGTCTTAAATAACACTAAAGATATAAAGTATAACAAGTTTGAAAACAAGAACCACTCCAAGGGTTCTAACATCAAAACAAAATAATCAAAAAAACATGCAAGGTCTAGGGGCCTCCACTCCTACTCCCAAGCTCTCCCCGACCTCTCCTTCCTGTCAGCCTTACATGTCACGCCATGCAGCCCCAAAACAAAATAAGAAAGTGGGGTGAGTATAAAAACTCAATAATGGTTTGAATACGACTATAATAATTAGAAAACACGACGGCATAACAATATAGCAATTCAGACCTAAAATTAACATGTTATACCACTTTTTGATCATGTATTTATATCTCATAAATTTGCATAATAGTGTCTCAATCACACAATTTCTGATCATGCATTCATATCACATAAACATACATAATAATATCTCAATCACACAATTTTTGATCATGCATTTATATCACATAAACCTACATAATAGTGTCCACAACACCTTTACGAGTGGGATTGCCTTTTGCCAAAGTATATTCTCCTTATGGACAAGAATTTGGATAGGTACCTCCTCGTAAGAAAGATTCTCCTGGAGCTCCAATGGCTCAAAATCCAAGACATGAGTAGGATTCAGCTCATAATTTCGGAGAGAGAGGGTGAGGGGAGAGAGGGAAGAGAGAGAGAAAGAGGAGAGAGAGGGAGGTGAGGGGAGAGAGGGTAGAGAGAGAAGGTGAGGAGAGAGAGGGAAGAGAGAGAGGGAGGTGAGGAGAGAGAGGGTAGAGAGAGAAGGTGAGGAGAGAAAGAGGGAAGAGAGAGTGTAGAGAGAGAGGAGAGAGTGAGAAGAGAGAGAGCATGAGAGGAGAGAGAACGTTGATAAAGAGGGTAGAGAGAGAGAGGAGGTGGAAAGAGTAAAAAAATAATATTAGTGACGCTCTAAAATGAGCGTCGTTAATAGAATAATAACTGGCTAATATTGGCCACTAATAATAATATTAGTGTCGCCACTAATAATAATATTAGTGACGCCCAAAAGTGAGCGTTGCGAATAGTTTTTTTTTTTTTAAATTAAGACATTAGCGACGGTTGGAAGAGAGTGTCGCTATTATCAGTTATATTAGCGATGCTAACTTTTCACCATTGCTAATGTATTTACAATTTGCGACGCTTGGTTACGAGTGTTGCAAATGGAAGCTTTTTGCGACGCTTCTTTTAAGCGTCGCTAAACATATTACGCTGGCAGAAATTTAGACGAGCGTGAAATTTTCCGCTTGTGCCTTTATATTCCAACACCTCCGTCCGCCATCCCAACTGCGGAACTAGAGTGTCCTCTCTCCTCTCCTCCGCTTCCACCTTCTTCGCCTCGATTCGTCCCTTCTTTGTTAGTGGCGGGGACAGGAAAGGCGGCGTCTTTGGGTCCGAGGATGACGATCTGTTCGGCATCTCCAATGAGCCGGACCAGTCGTCCGTGCCAAATGTGACCTCGTTAGAGGAGGTGTGTTTGAAGGGAGATGTGTTCGGGTAGAGAAATGAGGACCTCCATTCGAAAGATGGGGTGGATGATGATTGGCTGCGTGGGGAGTTTCGTCCCCCAGCTATCGTCCGCTATCGTCTCACCGCCGTTTTATTTTCTGCCCATCCTCCAGCCACCGGTTATTGCATCCTTGCCATCGAGCAGAAATTCTTCCGAAGGCTAGGAGCCGGCGGACCTCGCCAGATGACGGAAGGTGAATTTTTTTCGCCGGATTGAGAGGTTAAAGACGACCCGCAGAAATGGGTCGCCTCGATGCACTTCTACAGGTCGTTGTTGACTCATCACCCCCGCCCCACGTGGGTGCAAACCGCCCCAAGCCTAGTACGGGCCTGCGCTTGGCAGGGGCTCCTAACCCGTGTCACAGGTTGTTTCTTGACCCGTTCCAAACCAGGTCAATACCCAGTTTAGTGATTTTTCTTTTGTTTTATTTAATTTTTTAGCGACGCTATTTAAGAGCGTCACTAATAGATTTGTTTTTAATTTTTTTATGCTATTAGCGACGCACTTATAGCTAATAGTGTTAAATTATTTTTTATTTATAAATAATTTTTTAAATAATTATACACATTAGCGACGCTTACACAAACATCACTACTAATTATTTATTTTATTTAATTTTTTTAATATATTTTAAAAAAATAAATTATTTTTTATTAACGATGCTTAATAAAAAGCGTTGCTAATACTATACTAATAGCGACACTTTATAATTGTAGCTAATACTATACTTTTAGTGACTCTTTAAGTAAGTGTCGCTAATATGTGTGGTGACAACAGTTTTATCGATGCATTTAGCGACACTTTGTATGCGTTGTTAATAACTATTAGTGACGCGTACAATACTATTTTTTAGCATAGCTAATAGTCAGTTTTATTTTTGTGAAGAACACATTAAAATTGCTTAAGGAACAGGGGGTAGCCATGAGGCCGAATAAGAATTTGCCCCCTCAAAGATGGGTACTTCTCAACTAGATGGCGGCCACCCAGGACCTCCAATTGCCCAAGGCCTATTGAAACTAAAAGTATTTTTTATGCCCCATACTAACAATAAGCCTAGTATAAGCTGCGCATGGGACCCCTTCGTCCATGAGATCGATGACACATAAGAAGCTCATCATTCTCAAGATATTATTATTGATGTTTGATAGAAAACACATCATGCCCCAATATATTCTTAACTATTGAAATTGTTCTTTTATGTATGATTCACAAAGATTGAGAAGCTTATTTTCACTGCTTGTTTGTTATTGAGGAATAATCATGAGAATAAAAGAAAAAATGAGTTATATTAGAAAAATACAAATATTGCCATAAAAAATGTTTTATATGTGTGGAAACTACTCAAAGCAGTAGATAAAATATACTTTGTCTCATTTGATAGAGCTTATTGAGAACTTTCTAATGGCACCAAGAAAGCACAAATATGAAGTCGGAAGTGCAAGATATGACTTTGCGAAGTTGTGAACAACATAATGTAAAAAGTGGGACCCATCACATCAATGACCAGTACTCGGTTAAGGCGTGGCATCCATGTAAAAAGATCTAATTGAAGTACGATAGTCATATGAGTTGTCCTTTGTGGGTAATATAAGAATAAATAATAAAATTTGTGTAATATTTTTGGAATTTCTACCTTTTCAATTGTAGACACATGGAAATTAGTGAATTTGATCCTTTGACCGTCCTAGTTGAGTAACTTCATAAATGGATGGAATTTAGAGTTGACCAGTGTGGTAAGAAATTAGATGGAAAGAATTTCGAAATGTCATCAAGAACACACGAATTAAAGTTTGGATAAGAAAGATATGACCGTTCGAAGTTGAACATGACCTATAGGGTCCATTTAGCCAAAGTAAATGTGAAATTCAACCATTTACTTTGTTTTGCAGGCCTGCTTGATTAAAGTGACGAAAATTAATTTTAAAAAGCCTAATTGAGCTGCCCAAAAGTGTTTTTTGCCCAATTTCATAGAGGACTAGGAACCCTAATCCTCATAACGATAAAAAGCTATCTAGGACTTCTTTGAGGGAGCTTTTGGATGGAGAGAGAGTAGCCGCGGCAAAATATTTTGGCGAGTATGACTCGTAACAGAGTCGAGAAACAACGAGCTCGAAGACTGATGTTTAACTTTGTTACAAAGTCAGAGTTCAGATTTAATAGTGAGGGGGATCATTTTGGTTCAGTTCAGAGAATTTGGATAACGTTGGGGGAAAAATCGGGGGAAACATAAAGATGGCAAAGACTATGAGATCAATTTTTATAGACATTAGCATTGTTTTTCAATTTATAGGCACAAATATAGTAAACACACTCATATAAAGATGCAACTTCAGTTGTTTTGTAACGTTATAACATATTAGGTACCTTATCAAGTGCTTGCGTAAATATTATGATATTAAGACATTATTATTCTTTTGATCTACAATTTTCCTCATTATTCTGCGAACACATTCCATCTATATGCCTTGATTTCGTCAATATGTTTTGTAATATTGTATCCAATGTAATATAAATGAATTGCAAACCCAAAGTTTTCATGGCAGCTGAGGTAGTAGGGCAAACCTGCATCACACCACTCATGTCATCTTCTTCTTGGATCTCTAGCTTCACCACCATACCGACTGATGTCGAAATAGTCATATCTCTCTATCCCTTCGTCACCTCCATAAAGCAGGAGCCCTTGATCCACCTTTCTAGCCAGAATTACTTGTTATGGAAGATGCAGGTTCTTCCTATTGTCAGGAGTTATGATCTTCTCGGATTTGTTGACGGAACAGTTGTCGCTCCCTCTCCCATTGTCAATAGTACCCATCACCCAGCGTATAAGCAATGGATCAAGCTAGATCAGAGGGTTCTTGGGTGGCTCTCTTGTTCCCCCTTGAACTTTCTCATCCCACTCGTTGCCTACAGAAGCTATGCCTCATTCATCCCTCTGGAGTTCGTTGTAGACCATGTTCGGCCTCACTCTTGAGCCCAAATTCAACATATCAAGACCAAGCTTCAGTCGCTTGTCAAAGGTGCCAAGTCTATTACAGAGCATGTTGAACATGCTAAAAACACTTTCTCTTCAACTTGCAACTATCAATACTCAACATGAACCCCCTTCTCTTGATGAAGTGATCGACCTCCTTCTTGATTATGAACGTCTTGTAGCCATCGCTCCCGCCTTGACTCCTCCTGCCACCTTCATTGCTTACTCCAACTCATCTCGTGGTTGCAGTCGAAATTAGCATGGACTAGTGGGGTACCATGCAGATGTGGCTCATCAAGTGGCGTGATTGTGGCTCCAAGCCCATTACTTGTTATAGGTGTGGCCATCTCTCACAAAGTGGATCAGTGCCTTGCCCCTGATTATGTGGTCACCCAAGCCCAACAAGCTCTAGCTGCTATAAATGTCAATTGGATGATGTGTGGTACTCTTAACAGTGGTGCCACAAATCACATGACTCCTAATGATTCCCTGGTTTCTGATGGTTCCCCTTATCAAGGTAATAACTAAGATAAATAAGACCTATCTATCTCCAAAATTAGTTATTGTACTATTCAAAGGAGGCATTTCTCTCCAAAATGTTTATGTCATGCCTTCTCTCCGCAAGAATATACTTTCTGTGGCACAATTTACTCGAGATTATAATTGTATTTTTATATTCACTCATGTTGGCTTTCTTATTAAGGACCCAAAGACAAATAGGACCCTCTTACAAGGGCCACTTAAAGATGGACGCTATCCTATCCCAAGACAACCCCTAGATGTGATGTCGAGTGTAGGCGACAACTGCTTCTCTAGCATTAGTTTTATAATAAGAGCTTGGCATGCACACTTGGGGCGATCCATCGCTTTCCGTGCTCGATTCATAAGCACCTACTTTGTCATTGAACTCTACTGATCTAAATATTTTTTAGTGAACATTGTTATCTTGGAAAAGGCAAGAAATTGCCCTTTAATTATGCTCCATTCCTTCTTTATACTATTCACTAGGGGTGTTAATGCAAGCTAAAAAGCTCGATTTGGCTCACACTTGACTAGGCCCACGTTTAACTCGGTTCAACTCGCTTTCAAGCGTGGACTCAAAGTTGGTTAAGTCAAGCTCAAACAAATATATGTTCAATTGGGCTTGGGTCAAAGCTAGAAAAAGGCTTAAACTCATAACTTGTGTACTACGACTTATGACTTTATGCATGTTTTGAAAACATAAGTTTATGGCTTTGTATGTGTGAGTAATCTTATTGGGTATAAGCTCATAGGTGATTGGTTTTTATTTTGCATGAAAGATGAGAGTGTATTTAGATACCTAAATACATGTTTGTGAGAGATATGGGTAGCTGTAATAGGAGATCTCTAGTTGTTTTAATTGTTTTGATGATTGTGAT
This sequence comes from Saururus chinensis, assembly GCA_035235625.1. Taxonomy (NCBI): domain Eukaryota; kingdom Viridiplantae; phylum Streptophyta; class Magnoliopsida; order Piperales; family Saururaceae; genus Saururus; species Saururus chinensis. The sequence goes on from CP141143.1 coordinate 20,875,793, forward strand.
AATATTGTCCATGTAGCAAACCTTTAGTATTTGTAGTATTTTGTTGGAATTTTTCCTAAGTTAATGACGATATTTTACTTTGAATGACTATTATGGGCCACACTCCTCGTCGCTATCTCGTCCTGAGGACTCTTATATTGACGTCATAATCACACCATATGTTGATGTCATTATCACACCATTAGACTTCATGCACCAACGAAGTGCTACAAGAAGGGTTCCTTGAATTAAGGGCTAACTTAGAGCATGGAAGATTGTAAATGAAGGTAAGTTTCGATTCTTTGCTGTTTGATTAGAGTAAATTGTGGTTTAGGCTTCAAAATCATAGAGGCTGGGTTTTTGTTAACTAGGGTTTGGAATTGTGTGATATTGATTTATTTTAACTCCAAAATATGTCTAGAACAATTTTTGTGAGCCCTAAATTTTTCTACAAAATTTTGCGATGATCTACCATCTCTTCAAAGAGATAGGTTGTCTATTTCCTATTATGTAGTTAATTCTGCTATGTCTGCCTATTTTCTAAAAATCTTATTTATTACATACAATTGTAGTTTTGGGTTAGAAATTTTTATATAGGGAAGATGTTAAATGTACAACTAAAAAAATTTCATTGAAAAATATTTACTTTGTTTTTTTTTTCATTTATGACTTGCTTGCAAAATGGCTTGTTGTATTGTAAGCTGTAACGACCGTGAAATTTGGGTATGATTTTCTACCTCTAATAAAGCTATTTTATAAGTTTTTAATAATTTAAAATTATTTAGAGGTAGATATTTGGTGGGTTTTTATATGGATGTGGTAGAGATCAGAGAGATGAGCATAACGAATCCAAGAACGCTTAAATCAGACACTGGGGTCGAAAGTTACGGCTTCAGGAAGTGTGCCACATGGGCGGAACGCACTTGAAAAGTGGAAGATAACCTACCCATGTGTGGTCTTGTTTCGAAAGGCTCGTCGACACAAGTCCATTAGTAAAAAGAAAGTGTGATTCCAATTTCGAGGTTGGAAGTTATCGCGTTTTAAGGTTAAGATATTATTTGAATAAAAGAATATTGAATCGGATAGGAATGATAACGCAGTGGATAGGACTGACGACAATGCATGTAAGATTGATGATGCAGTCGATAAGATGGGTGACATATCGGATAGGATTGACACGTGTCAATTCTATCTGCCACATGTAAGCCTATCCATTTTTTCTATAAATAGCGTTCAGAGCATCCACTTTTCAAGTTCTTCATTCTCTCCCACGTTTCTTCATATTCTCCTACGTTCTTCAAACTTCCTTTATTCTTTTCTCACTCATTTTAAGTCTGATTCGAGTCGTTTTTAAGGTATTCTTACCTAAATTGAGCATGGCAGACGTTGTGGAGGGGCTATTTTCTGGTTGGAGACCTCTAAAGCCCAAAAGTGGACGTCTAAGTGCGTGGTGTCTAGGGTATCATCTTTGAACTCGCACGGAGAGCAAGGTAGGGGATTTTATCCTTTCTTAAGGCATGATTATGAACTTTGGTTGTATTTTTAACTTAATAATTATATGACTCTTGCATGTTATGCGTTGGAGATTACTTTCAACTTAATATATTTTTGCACATATATTCGATTTGTCGATTAATCGTTGAGATAAAATATGAATTATATACCGTGTGTTTATAATTCTATTATGTATATTCAATTAGTCAAATGATTACGCCGTTGGAAGCGGATATGTTTTATATATTGCATGCTTTATGATTTCCTCATATATATTATTCCGTTGGAAGCGGATATGTTATAGATATTGTATGCTTTGAGATTGTCTCATATATAATAGTTTGATTAAATGTTTATTTGTGGAATTTGATATAAATTATACATGTTGGAGTATGAGAGATAGAGACAATTTAGCTTCACCACTGTTTTCAATGCGAATGAATACAATATGTTTGAAAGATGGTTTTAAAGAAATCGTCCTTATTGAAAGGAGGATTTTCAAGATTATTTTTGAAAAGACGTATAAGAATGATGATTGAGTCACTGAAGTAGGACAAAAAAAGGGCAACTATCTCATTAGAATGAGCGACCAACCTTGCCTTTGTAGTCATTGATAGTGATGCTTCAATGGCTTGCATAGGCGGAGCTAGGGTTTTTAAAATGATAAACATTGGGATAGAATATTTTAAACAAAAACATCCATTTTTAGAGTTAGGGAACTCTAGGATATTTTGATTATGAGTATGAGACTAAAGTATTTTTCCATCTATGTCCCCAACATGCGTTAACCTCCTGGTTACGCATTGTACCTCCAAAATTTGCACCGTAAGTGCATGGCGAGGCTTGTGGCTCGCAACTAAGCCCCACACCTGACCCTACGGGTATAAATACGAGAGTAAATACACAAATATGAATGCACTGAAGCATCATATTTTTGCTCCAAAAATGATGAGAAAAATAGGAGAAAAATCATAAAAAATCGTAAAAAAATCAAAGAGATTACAGGCAATGCCCTAGGTTTCCAATTAGGAAATCGGACTACATTCAAAGCAAGTGGTATGATTATATATCTCTCCATGATGAAGACATTCACCATTGTTGATGATGCATGTGTATGAGATAATATTATGCCTAGGTTACATAGGTTGTGAGGGATAATTGAGATTATGTGACATATGTGAATATAGTTTATTATGCATGATTTGGTATAGTGTGATTGAGACACTTGTCGTGAAGGGTGATGATCTATGGATGAATGAGAATTGAATAAGCATGATGTGATTATGTGTTAGAAACACTTCTCATGCATGTTAATGGTTATGGATATGCATGATGTGATTGTGTTAGAGACACTTCTCATGTAGGTTAATGGTTATGGTTATGCATGATGTGATTATGTGTTAGAAACACTTCTCATGCAGGTTGAATGATATGAATATGCATAATGTGATTATGTCTTAGAAATACTTCTCATGTAGGTTGAATGATATAAATATGCTTAATGTGATTATGTGTTAGAGACACTTCTCATGCAGGTTGAATGTTATGAAGGAGAATGAGTATGTATGGATGGTTACGGTGTGCTTGAAATACTTTTTATGCATGATGAATGCGTATGATATAGTGCGATTATTCATGCTAGGAGTAGTATGTTTGAGATATTGCATGCAGGATAATTCTTTATGAGTAGTATGGTTATGGTAAAGGAAGTAATCAGAAATAGGATATTACGTGATATGTAGATCTTATAGACCATGTTGATGTGTCGTGGATGTTTCTCTAATTTATCGTTACTATATTCAAAACCTTATTGAGTTTTACTCACCCCACTTTCTGTACTTTGTTTTGGGGTTGCATGGTGCGACATGCGGTGGAGCAGGATCTTCTGTATGAGGAACGATCGAGGAGTGCTTAGGAGTAGACGTGGATGCTTCTAGACTTTATTGTGTTTTCTGATTTACTCTATTATGATTATAGAACATTATGTATGGTTGTTCTTGTTTCAGACTCGTGTAAATTTTATGTTTTTAGATATGTTTAAGACTTTATGATTCAAGCCATGTGTGTCGACTCAGTGTTCTAAGAATGTGAGTATAAGACTTGTGGACTAATTCAAAGTTAAAATCCTCTTTTTATTTTACTTATTTCTCTTGCACAAAGATTTAAAGGTGCGCATCTCCATATTGTTAAATTACCCGCTAGAGGGATTAAGTCTTCTGCAAAGTTAAACCAACTTTGTCACCCCCGTGCGCTTCGACTGTCCCTTGGACCGGGTTCAGCTTGGGTGGGTGCTAGTGTGACACCAGTGGCTGACAATGTTCTTCCCCTTGGAAGGATAGGGAATCAGGGACTTTCTTGCAAGTTTTGGGTCGTGCGTAATAGAAAGTGGGGGTGCAGAGGTGGAATAGGGCTGGAAGTGTTGGCCCTTGCTGTCACTGGACAGAGCCCACGTCGGTCAGACATGCGGCCCAAGTTTGCGTAATGTCAAGCTAGATAGGTTGGCCCTAGGCTGGGGTGGGTCACTCTATAGCGATCAGATACATACCCCAAGGCTTGGGCGCATCTGGTTTGGGTATAAGGCATGCAAGGGAGGCTGAGACTGGCAAGCCCTTGCCATCATTGGGTCAAGTCAACTTCTGCAGGGCGGTTGTGGCTATTCGCACGCTGACACCGATGACGACGAAATTGCCATTAGAAGGAACAAAAGGGCTCTATTTAGTCGGGGGCGATAGCGTGCCGAACTAGGGTCGCAAACACACTATCGTTGGGCTACGAATGGCTGGACGAGGCCGGGGGCCGGACTTGGGTGACAACAGTAATTCAACAGTCGCCGGATTGTGGCGAGCTGAATGGGCATTGACCCAATGTCATCCAACAACCGGCGGCGAAAAATGAATGTCGCAAGGAAAAAGGGGCAAACTTTACTCTGACGTAGGTTGACCAATCGAACGAATCGGGACCAATTAAGGCAAGGGAGGCTAGACCACAACACCTTGCCATCGTCTTCTTGAGGCAGCAATTTGGAGGCCGATCAGTGGGTGGTGGCCGACAGTGAAAACAAATGACAAAAAATCACGTGAGAAATTCCGTCTAGACCAGAATCTGGTAGAGGAGAGGGTCAGGGAAGAAGTGGCAATTCTGGCCAGGGCGCAACCTTGCCGTTGCCTGGCCGAGAGAGAGCCAAAGGCCCACCGGTGGTGGCCGGTGACCTGCAGCACAGTCATAGATCGCAACCCACATAAACGGGGAAAACAAAAAAAGGGTGGACGGATTTTTACCTCACGTCAATGAAGGAGGGCCGGGGAGGCCAGGACGGCAGTACTTGGACATTGTCAAGGCCAGCGCGAAACCATGGTTGTGGGTTGGAGGCTATGCAGTTGGAGGTAGTGGCGGATTGGGTGTAAAATTGAAGGCGCGACTCACAGGACTGGAATGGGAAAAGAGGGACGACGGTAGGCGGGGCCAGGCCGGGGTGATGGCACCATGCCAAGGCTGGCTGGGTGGTAGCCTGTGACTAGAAGCAGTAGCCCTTCCGGCCTCACAAAGGGAAGGGGGTTTCCCCCTTCACTATTCAAGGGTCGGGCACGCACACGCGATCTGATCTTTATTAATTTTTGTTTGTTTAACTGTTTCTTCTCTGTCTTTTCTCCTTTGTGACAGTCTTTTCTCTCCCGTTTTTGCATCAAAAGTTTATGTGGCTCATCGAGGTCTATGACCTGCAACTAAACACCACTCTCGACTCTATGGTTACGAATACCAAGGTTAATTATGAAATTAAATATGCCAAAGCGTTAAATTTCCCCATAAAAAATATGAGCAGAAAATAACAAAAAATTTACAAAAACATTGCAAAAAAATTGAGGTTGTTAGAGTTATTTGGAAGAACCATTATTCCAATGTGAACCTGTAACATCCCACAGTTCCGTAATTATTAATCAAGTGCCTAACATATATAATCCAACTACGTTATGTATAAGTCACTCTATGTAGCGCATTGACTTTTTAAATTACTTTAAAGGTCGGAGTGTCGGTAATTCATAATAATAAAATATGGGCCAAGATCAACCACGTACAAAAGAGTAATTATTTATTAATTTAGGTAATTACAATAACTTTACAAAATAAGGCCTATTGTACCTTAACAAAATCAAAGTTGCGCACATCTAAAATTAATACATAACAAAAGAATGTGATAAAGCATAGATCTTTCGAAGTTCTATAGGCAATATTTATTGACATCAACTTCTTCATTCGGAACTGCAACGTCTAGGGGTCGGTGAGTATAAATATACTCAGTAGATAGAATTAAATTCTATTAGCATGCTAAAACAAAAGGCATAACTTACATTCAAAAGTCGACTTAAAATAATATTATCGACTAACCGAATCTAACACACTTCTTATATGAAAAGTCAAATAAAATAGTTCTTTGCATAATCCTGTAAACTCAAATAATTCGTTCATAACCAAAATTCGATAAATAATTCATAATTGGATAAAACATCATTCACAGAATGTCGCCGATAGCCGAGCGACATACACCCATGCTCGTGGGGCAACGAGATCGTAATGAAGATGATCTTCCTAAGATATCCAATTTCATCGGCACGCGCCATATGTCATAATAGGCGGTACCTAGGAGTCATAACTCTAGTAACTTTTGGACTTTATACTAAATAGCTACCCTTAAAAAACCGATAGTTTTTTGGCTTTATACCAAATAACTATCTTTCAAATCCGGTCAAATCATTCGTAAATATATTTCAAATAATAATATTTTAACAGACATATCACTACAAAAATCCTACTAAGAGGCGTCCACGACATTATTATTTTAGCGCATTCCTACCCTTAATAATATCTATTTTTGAAATAATATTTTATTTAAGAGACAAATAAATTATCAAATAGAGCACCTAGTCGTAGCACGAAATTAGAGCTTAAAACTACCTACCCTTAATTCCAGAATAACGGCTGACAATCGGATCCTTGTCATGTTTGTGGGCTTAAGAGCGGTAGGCAGCCTCATGCTAAGATAGTCTCCCCGTCCGGCTCGAGTGAGGCGGGTATAACCTCCCTTAGTGATAGAATAATCTCCTCATCTGGCTCGAGTGAGGTGGACATAACCTTCCCTACTGTTGGGGTGTAGTCTTTGCTTCCAGCCTGGGAATGGTGGATATAGTCTCATTTTATCCCGAGTCATTTCTACCTTTTAGAAAGGCTAACTCAAAAAACGAACTCTTTTGGGATATTGGGCAGCTTTGAATTAGGTATGAATGATTTTTAAACAGAAAAAATGGGGCAAAATACAACTTAAAAATAAATGTTTAAAATTTTAAAATGGGTCGAAAGGAAAGAGATGAGAAAATTTGTGAAAAAAAGCCCTCATTGTACATATATTCAAAATTGTCGGATGGCGTGCACGCGGAAAAATTGGCGTGCGTGCGGAGCATGGCCTGCGTTGTGCAATCTACTCGCCTTAAAGACTTTTCTTAAGAAAAGTGACTCGCTTCTCTACGCATTAATGTGACATTTTCATTGTCAGATATGCTGCATGTTTTTTCTTGTTCTGTTTAGTAAAGGGAAAACGTTGTGTTTTCCAGTCAAGCACATATTCCACGACTCATAACACGCGTCTGTCTAGTATTATATTCCTAAAATCTGGACCATGGCACGTTTGTGGCAGGTCAGAGTTTCCACATTCACTCGGTGTTAGAATTAAACAACCCCTTCCCAGTTCCAATTGGGCTTAGACTTAAGCAAGTTGCATCAAGACATCACTCCAAGTCATCCATTATTAAGATAAGGCTACAAAAATCATCACTCATCATCATCGTCTCTTGCTGAACTTTTATAGACAGAGTTAGACGCGTTTTACTTACGTATTACAATGCCACTTGATTGTACTTTATACTTTCATATAAAGTACACCACCGGTTGTGGTGGGAGTGCCCACCCAGCTCACCTCAACCGCATTGCTTCTGCATAAACTGAGGCATTGTCCATTGTCCATGTCTTTACTCTGGTTCGCCGCCCTCCTACTTTCTCATGCACCCTTCATCAGCCTCCAACAGGAGGATAAACCTTTCTTGACACACTGCTACGGCTCCGATAACTACACATCCAACAGCCAATTCCATTCCAACCTGATCAGCTCCCTCCTCCCTTCCTTGGCCTCCGAGGGTCCCCTCCACTCCACTACGTATTACAACGCCACCATCGGGCAGGGTCCCGACCTCATCTTCGGCTTCGCCCAGTGCATGTCGGCTCCCACCATGACAGACTGCCGTGATTGCCTGAATTGGTCAGTGGCCGCTATCGTCCGACTGTGTCCCAGCCGCAAACAAGCACTCGTCCGATACTACAGTTGCATCCTGCACTATTCCAACCAGTCCTTCCTTTTCCAGCTTGATACCAGTCTCGCAGTATATGCCTGGCCTACTGCCACCGCGAGTTTCGCGACCGATCCTGCCCTGTTTAACAAGCAGCTGGCGGATCTCATGACAAACCTGGCGAACGAGGCACCCTTGGCTCTCTCCAGATTTGCCGTTGGAAACACCCGATACACTGATCGTGACAACATTTACGGGCTGGCACAGTGTACCAGAGACTTGCCCAGCAACAACTGCTACTCATGTTTGATTAGGGCGATCGGAAATATCAGGACATGTTGTCAAGACAAGGAAGGTGGAAATGTCTACTTCCCTAGTTGTAATATACGGTACGAGATTTATCCCTTCTACCCGGCCTTTGGGTTGGCAGCTCCACCTTCCCAGCCTCCGCCTCCAGATGCTCGTTTTGGTTCCCCCCCAGGTGAACAAGGTTGATGTACATCTTTCTCAAGTCTTTATTACTTGTTACCATTACGTTTCAATTTTTTATTTGCTCCCGTCGAATTTAATTTCATCAAGAATCTCACTTTTGGTCTTCTTCACAAATACAAAACTATTGATGTAGGTTATGGCGGTACGTTTCAACAAATTTTCCTCTTCCATAACATGGACGTATGCTCCGGAAGTCACAATTGAATCGTATTTGATTGCAGATGCAGGAGCCAGTAATGATAGGAGGAGAAGTATCGTAATTGGTGTAACTGTGGCAGTTATATCAGCTTTAATCATCATCATTTGCCTCTTGTGGGTAGCAAGAAAGAAGTCTCTTCGAGGAAAAAGGGGTAAGTTTTATATATGCCTCTGCAAAAAAATTATCAAATAGAAATAAGTTCTTGTTATAGTTATAGTGATGAATAAGGTTTAAATAAATGAAGACTGATAAAAAGCCCTCTTTATCTGCTATAGGGAACAGTTGGCAGGAAGAGAACATTGAAGACTCCAAACAGCTATTATATGACCTGAGTGAAATCAGAGCTGCAACAAACAACTTCTCTGATGCAAACAAACTTGGACAAGGCGGGTTCGGTCCCGTATACAAGGTATATGCTCTGCAGCCATTCCAATAGTTGCTTATTTGTGTCTTAAAACGTATGCAACTATCGACAGGGCATACTACGGGACGGACAAGAAATAGCAGTAAAAAGGCTTCTTGCCACTTCAAGTCAAGGCATAACAGAGCTGAGGAATGAAATAATTTTGGTGGCCAAACTGCAGCACAGGAACTTGGTAAAGTTGCTGGGTTGCTGCCTTGAAGAGCAGGAGAAGCTCCTCATATATGAATTTGTGGCCAACACAAGCCTCGAAAAGTTTCTTTTTGGTACGTCTCTTTTCTTCCGCCCTCTTCTCTCTTCGTGTGTAATCATGTCTAACAGTAGTGGCTGCATTCATATCAGAGCCGGCTTGAGACAATTTTGGGCCCAAGGCGAATTTAAACAAGGCTTTGTATATCAGCATGACAACTCCATCAATTTCTATAGCTTCACCCAATATCTAACAAAAGCTCCTTTTTCGATTGAATTTATCTAGTTAATTTTTCTTTTACATTTTATATCGTAATTCACATTTTATAGTAAGCATATTTATTATATATTATTTAAAAGCATTTACAAAAACATAGACCTTAGTAATGAAATGACATACTAAAAACAAAAACAAACATAAATTAATTTATATAAATTAAAACAATATTATAATCTAGCGGGCTTTATCCTTGCTAATAGAGAGCTATTAAAGCTACTTGTTTTTCAGAAGAGACTTGAGAAATCGTGTTGCTTGGAATGTTGTTTAATAGGTGCAATAGATTTCAAACGGTAAAATGAACTCATATGGTAATTATTTATGGTAAAAAACAGGGCCCACATATGGTAACTGTACTTACCCTGTTTCTATCAAAATAGGCACAGGTTGTTTATATCTCACGCCTTAATTTCTTAATTGATGGGGATCACTCGCTCTGCCTATAGCTATTAGAATTATAGTTTTACCAAAATTTTAAAAATTAAAAGGAATAAATAAATAAATAATGGAATAAAAAAGGGAAGTTGTGGATCTTTGCGTCTCCTGTGAAGATCTCTATTAAACATCAATGTAAGGGTCTTTTTTTAGTAGGACATTTTCTTTGAGGGGCCTAAGGCAACTAAAGGCTCCAGCCGCCCCTAATTCATATTGTTATACGTTGATTGTTTGATGTAGATCCAGTTAAACGCGCTTTGCTACGATGGGAGATTCGGTATAAAATTATTGGAGGCATAGCTCGAGGACTGCTTTATCTCCATGAAGATTCTCGACTGAAAATCATCCACAGGGATCTGAAGGCCAGCAACATCTTGTTGGATATAGAGATGGGCGCTAAAATCTCAGATTTCGGTTTGGCAAAAATTTTTGGGGCGGACCAAACTCAAGGCAATACTAGCCGGATTGCTGGAACTTAGTAAGTATCATGAACCAAAAAACGTAAAGGGGAAGTACGGAGATACGAAACCTTTAATGACAACAATTTGCTGTCACCAGTTGACAATGAATGTGAAGCCGAACTTCAAAACAACGAGGATTCATCCAATTTTTTTCCCATGAACAATCTAAAAAAAAGCAAGAGAGGTTTTCCTTGTGGTGGATGCAGAGCCTAATGCATGTTTGTTTGTTCTTTTGATGCAGTGGATATATGGCTCCAGAATATGCTATGCATGGCCTTTTTTCCACAAAGTCAGATGTATATAGTTTTGGAGTTTTGGTTCTGGAGATTGTCACTGGCCAAATGAACTCCGGTTTCAATGAATCTGAGGGTGCTATCGACCTCTTGAATCACGTGCGTATCCTAAATTCATTTATGTTACTCATGTATGATTTATGAATTTCTTTGTACTAAGAAGATAAACCATAAGTTGAAATTTTACATGATTTATGATTTCAGGTTTGGAAACACTGGACAAGAGGAAGTTTTTCGGAGTTGATAGATGGAAGTCTTGGAGAAGATTGTCCAAGAAACGAGGTCTTAAGATGCACCCACATAGGACTACTATGCGTTCAAGAAGATGCAATGGAAAGACCCACAATGTCTACTATTGGACTCATGCTCAACAGCCATTCTTTAACCCTCCCTGCCCCTTCACCTCCGGCATTTTGTGTATACAGAAGCATGATCCACTCCAATACGCCTGGTAGTGAGATGCAATCGCCTATGGATGAACCATCACGGTCTACAAGTAGCAGCACCCTCAATTCAGTAAATGAAGCATCTATGTCTGACTTTTATCCCCGTTAAGGATCTATAGAGGACTTTGTAAATTAATAATTAGAAATTTTAATTTCCATTTTGATAGATTTTGTTAATTTGGCCGACTATTCCTTGAAATCCTCATATTCTAAGATCACTGTCGAAAAAATAACGCGCAACTGATAAAGACAAAATTAACTTCTAATATCTAATTAGTCCCCACAAAATTTTATTAAACTAAATAATCCCGACACTAATCAAAGATAAGTAATGTATAATATTGCCCCTTTAATTTAATATCCGATCGGTCACGTGATTTTATTTGTAATGTTGATCTCTCGCTCAATTCTTATTTAACACCACTCTCTGTCGCTTGATTCTCATTTAGCATGTTTCTTTGTCGCTCAATTATCATTTAACACCTTTCTCCTTCGTGCGACCATTTTTTTTCTTCCTAGCCAAGTTAGGTTATCGTCAATAGCGGAGAAAAAAGGATTCCTGATAAAGAAAAAGAGATTTCAGTTGGATAAAAAGAGGAAAAGTAATTCTTACCGTACTTTCGACTACAAACCTCTTTCAACAAGAAAAATCAACAAGCAAAATCAACAAGCGATCAAGTTTCTTCAAAAAAATCTAACTGTCATTGCTCCTTACGGCGGTTTTTCTTTTTAATCCTTCTTCTCTTTAACTTATGTTCTTAGGTATTTATAATGTCGATTTTGATTTACGTTTAAAATTTGTTTTCTTAGTATTTTCTGTAGTGTTAATTTTTATGTTAAAAAGTAAAAAGTTTATATAATTTGTTTATATTTTTTTTTACTTTTACATTATTTAATATATCATATTTAAAATTTTCTTATTAATAATTAATAGATAAAGAGTTCTTACTAGTATCCATCTCGAAGGCCACCAAACCGCTCTTGACCAGCGGTGTCCCATCAACAAAACCTGATTTTACCAAAGTTGGTGTAAAAATCCAAAGGGTGGACTTCCACACCAATGGTTGCTGCAGCAAGCCAAAGACAGTGACGAAGTAAAACGAATTAGCCTTTTTACTCCAATTATTAAACAGAAAAACAAGAAAATTTATTGATACACCTATATCATCCACACTTACGTTCGTATTTCTTCTCAAATTCTCCAGTAACATGCCTCTTCACAAAAGTCGTCTTCCCTGCAATCATAATCGGAAACAAAAGACACGAGAATTGAAAAAGCCATAATCTTTGACTAGGTAGACGTATATTCAACAAATACAACGAAATACACATCTAAAGCAAACATAAGGTTGTAATAACCAGTCCAACATCAATGCAAAACTAAAAATGCTAAACTTATGTGAACATGTAGAGGGCCCAAAGCAGAAAACATACCAGTGCCACCGTCGCCCAAGATAACGAGCTTGAAGCTCGGATAATCTACCTGCTGCTGGTTTGGCAATGCCTAAGACAACACAACACCCAAAGCCCTTTCTCAGATCAAAAACTCAACCAAACAATTAGCTGAGAATCCCAGAACTTAAACTAAACCCGAAGACGAACTTCAAACAAAAAAAGAAAAGTCAACCTGAATAACATAAATAAAAAGCTAAACAATGCTGCGATGAGAACCCCAGCAAAGGACAGAAGGCTTACCATGTTGGTTTGGACTTTGGAACTACGAGATAATGGGTTTGGAGAGTTTGAATGTGGTCTTATACTGCTGTGGAGGAAGGGACTTGGGATTTATAGCAGAGGGTCGTTTGATCTTTATATAAGAGCAGCTGCGTATCACTTCCTCGCCTAAGCTTGAAGTTGACGCGACCACGGTTCCACGCACTGTAGTCGGCTTAGCTCCAAGTTCCGGCCAAAGCACGAAGCTCGACGGGAAACTAGACTTAACAAGTAGAGTTGATCATGCTCGTGAGGAATGGGATCAAGACGAGTCCGGAGTAGGTCCGTAAATAAACGACTACGATGATCCGTACTCGCGAACAAGCACAAGTACAGTGTCACTGGGTAGCAAAGCGGACTACCCGTGACACGTGCTGGGGCGCACACACGTGGGAAAGTGTTGTATACGAGGTGAGCATGCATTATGAGAACTGTCCTAAGTGTTGCTTAGCTTGTGTGCAGGTGTTGCGGGGAAGGCCCGCAACGTTGTACAATATGTGTGCGCAACGTTGCGCAAAAATGCCGCAACGATGCACACACATAGTTGGCTATGTCGGGACACATAGCCAACTAGCACCGATTTGGATTCTTAAGATATCCCCACCTACCTATATAGTGTTTGAGGGTCCTTGGGAGTGTTCTCGGGTAGTTTCGTGAAATTCAGAGATACCATGCCCGTATGGCCACTTTGGCTGCCACTCCAGAGAAACAAGAAAAATCTCTTATGCTATATAGGGAGGGATATGGTGAGCTGAAATGACAAAGCTGTTGGTATGATGCCTAGCCTTGCAACAGGCTGTTCGGATAGCAACGAAGACTCGTTGCCTTGCTAGCTATCATGCCAGGAGCCCATCCGCTGGTGGGATGGGGCTCTTCGACTCGTCGGGCGGCCATCCGGCCTTATGGCCATGTTGGTAACTATAACGTCCCTTGTATTTTCGAATAAAAGAAAACAATTTTTGAAAACGTAACAAAATTTAATTACAATTGCCAAGGATCACAGTGTACTAAAATAGTAATTACAACACACTGTGTATTATATAAAGATTGTCAAAATTGGGCATCACATGCCTTTATACATCAGTCAGTACAATAATTTATATAAAGTACAAAAACAGCAATACTAAACTGCAATTTAAGGAAACCCTTCGTCAACTCCTTCAGATTTGAGTGAAACACCTGCAGAGCCTGAGGGTAGGTGAGTAAATTTATACTCAGTAGGTCGAATTAAGTTCTAAGAATATGCTTCGTGCACATGTCATTTTCCTTTTTGGAAATCATCCGAAAAACCTGAAAACACAATCACAGAATGTCGCGATACCAGACGACTTACACCCGCGCCCATGGGGCGATGCGAGACAGAAAGGAAGGGATTTACCCATGACATCCCAATCCTGTGCGCGCCAGATGCCAAATTTGGCGGTATCCAAAATCATAATAATTCTTAGCTCCGAGGAACCGAGAACTATCCAGACGGCACGATTGCCCAAAACTCGGAGAAATTTTCAAAAAGAGGAGATGATTTTAAAGTCAGAGCTTTTGTTGTCATAAAGTAACCGAAAACTTTTAGTAAAACTTTAGCGAGTAAAAATCTCGGCATACAATTAGAATTTAAAGCTACCTACCTATAACACGTGCAAAATTTCCTCGTAGAGAGAGTCCCGCCTTAATATATCAACCTTCGAGCAAGAATTTCGGCAGAATAACCACTCCAACGCGTAGAATGCCCTTGATTAAGTAGGGTAGGGCTATAAAACGGGTTAAAAAGGTTTAGGAATGGCCCAGAAACAGTAAAAAGATGAAAGTGGAGGATTAGGGAAGGGGCACATTTTTCGAGGTCTTAGAGGGGACGTCTCGAGAAAATAACACTTCCGGTGCGTAGAGCACCCTTGAATTAGTAGGAAACGGGTCTTGGAACGTGAAAATCGAACTTAAAACGGGTCGGGAATGGTGAAAACAGTGAAAGGGGTTGAAAATTGGATGTGGTTGAAGAACTGGCTGGAAAGGGTATTTATAGGGGAGGCGGAAGCATATTCCGGTGGGCGCCGCCGCCGGAACAGGTGGGCGCCCACTGGCGCCACCAGAAAATCTAGCCGGCGCCCACTGGCGCCGGCGAACCCGCGTTCGTCACTGCTAACGCGCGGCCGTCGCGCGTTCGACATGCGCGACGTGCGCGTTTGGCGCGCGCCGCGCATTGCGCTGCGCCGCACTGCGCCAAATTTTTTTTTTATTATTTATTTTAATTCTTAAAAATTCCAAAAATCGTAACTTCCTATCCCGAACTCAAATTTGCGCGTTCTTGGTACCGTTGAGTTCGTATTCATGAGCCCTACGATACTAGATTATTTAAGAACTGTTCCACCTAAATTTCGAAAGTGGGTCCCGCCAGTTGAACACGTTTCCCGAGGTCGTAACTTTTGCTCCCGACCTCCGATCTATGCGTTTTAAGACTTGTTACGCTCGTCTCCACGAGCTCTAACCAATACTTAAGAAAATTATAAATAACAAAATATATAAGAAAATCGTGTTAGAAATTAGGGTTATTACAATCTACCCCCCTTAAAGAAATTTCGTCCTCGAAATTTGAGTTATTCACTAAATGAATAACTCAGGGTATTTCTTTTGCATTTCGTTCTCCAGCTCCCAAGTAGCTTCTTCCGAGGAATGATATTGCCATAGCACTTTGACTAAGGGGATCCTTTTAGTCCTCAAGATTTGTTCCTTGTGATCCAGAATTTTAAGTGGCTTTTCTTCGAATGATAGGCCGGGCTTGAGAGTAATTAAACTCTGATCAAGAACATGAGAGGAGTCTCGGACGTATTTCCTAAGCATAGACATGTGAAATACGTCGTGGACATTGCTGAGTTGTGGAGGCAAGGCTAATCTATAAGCCACAACTCCTACTTTGTCCAAAATTTCAAACGATCCTACAAAGCGAGGACTTAGTTTACCTTTAATTCCAAATCTCATGACTCCTCGGGTTGGCGAAACTTTTAGTAATACATGATCTCCCACGCTAAAGTCGATATCCTTCCGTCTTTGATCTGCATAGCTCTTTTGACGACTATGGGATGCCATTAGACGATGATTAACAAGTTTCACCTTATCTGCACACTGTTGCAGAAGTTCAGACTTAATCAATCTTCATTCGCCCACTTCATTCCAACACGTTGGTGATCGACAAGGTCGTCCGTATAATGCCTCATAAGGTGAAATACCTATGCTGCTATGGTAGATGTTGTTGTAGGCGAACTCGACCAATGGTAAATTTTCGTCCCAGTTACCCTTCCAATCCATGGTGCAAGCGCACAACATATCCTCCAAAGTTTGGATAGTTCTTTCTGATTGACCATCCGTCTGTGGGTGGAAAGCAGTGCTGAACTTGAGAGTTGTACCCAATTCTTCTTGAAATCCTTGCCAAAACTTGGAGGTAAATCGACTATCCCGATCTGAGATGATCGATAGCGGTATCCCATGCCGACTCACAATTTCCTTCACGTACAATTTTGCCAAAGAACTTAAAGATTGCTTCTTGCTTAATGGAAGAAAGTGTGCACTCTTTGTGAGTCGATCCACGATCACCCAAATGGATTCATGGCCTTGTGAAGTTCTGGGTAGTGCCGAGACGAAATCCATAGTAATGTGTTCCCACTTCCACTCGGGGATTTCAATCATTTGCAGGTACCCTGAAGGTTTTTGGTGTTCGGCTTTAACTTGCTGACAAGTTAAGCATCTCGAAATATATTCTCCTATATCCTTCTTCATTCCATTCCACCAAAAACTTCTCTTTAAATCTTGATACATCTTCGTTCCTCCTGGGTGGATGGTATATCGAGAACGATGTGCTTCAGGCAATAGGTCTTCCCTTAGCTCCGGAATTTCGGGTATTACCAACCGTCCTCGAAATTGAATACCTCCATCAGAGCCTTGGGTAAAGTAAGGTCTTCCGAGCAAAGTTTGCATTAGTTCATCACTTTTTTGACCTTCAAGAATACGCTCGACTAGTATTGATTTTACTTTTAGGGTGGCAATGAAAGATTTCTTGTTTCCAGCATGTAGCTCGGGTTGTAAACTTATTGTTTCTTCAAATAATTTCCATTCCTTAACAAGCATAGAAGTTAACCCTCCGGATTTGCGACTTAAAGCATCAGCTACCACGTTGGCTTTTCCGGGATGATACTTGATGGAAAAGTCATAATCTTTAAGATATTCGATCCACCGTCTTTGCCTCATATTAAGATCACTTTGGGAAAAGATGTACTTCAAACTTTGGTGATCGGTGAAAACTTCAAACATCTCTCCATATAAATAGTGTCTCCAAATTTTTAAAGCAAAAACTATTGCTGCTAACTCCAAATCGTGAGCAGGGTAGTTACCTTCATGTTTCTTTAATTGTCGTGAAGCGTATGCTATCACTTTTCCGTCTTACATTAATACGCATCCTAATCCTCTTTTAGAAGCATCGTTGTACACGACAAAACCCCCACTGCCAGTTGGCAATGCCAGAACGGGTGCAGTTGTTAATTTTTCCTTTAGTTCTTGGAAACTTCGTTCACAAGTTTCATCCCAAACAAATTTAACTCCTTTCCTTGTCAATTTTGTCAGGGGTAGGGCAATACTTGAAAATCCATGGATGAATCTTCGGTAATAACCCGCAAGGCCTAAGAAGCTCCGAATTTCCGTTACTATTTTTGGCCTTTCCCATTTGATGACAGCTTCAATCTTGGTTGGGTCCACCGATACTCCGTTCTTTGAAACGACGTGTCCTAAGAACACCACTTGTTCCATCCAGAATTCGCACTTGCTAAACTTGGCGTATAGCTTATGATCCCTTAATGTTTGCAGAACAACTTGTAAATGTACTCGGTGATCTTCTAAACTACTAGAGTAGATGAGGATGTCATCGACAAACCCGATTACAAACTTGTCTAAAAAGGGCCGAAAAATTCTATTCATGAGATCCATGAAAACGGCTGGGGCATTTGTTAAACCAAATGGCATCACTAAAAACTCATAGTGGCCATACCGGGTACGGAAAGTTGTCTTAGAGATATCCTCATCTCGTATCCTTAGCTGATGATAACCTGACCGTAGATCTATTTTGGAGAAAACTTTGGCCGTCTGCAATTGATCGAATAAGTCATCTATACGAGGCAAGGGGTACTTGTTCTTTACAGTGATGGCATTGAGAAGTCGATAGTCAATGCACAACCTTAACGACCCGTCTTTCTTTCTCACAAATAAGACCGGTGCTCCCCAAGGAGAGACACTGAGTCGTATGAATCCTTTCTCAAGCAATTCCTGCAATTGACTTTTTAATTCTTTTAACTCCGCAGGAGCCATGCGGTAAGGTGCTTTAGAGATAGGGCTTGCTCCTGGCATCAACTCGATAGTAAAGTCTATCTCTCTTTTTGGTGGTAGACCAGAGAGATCATCAGGAAAAACGTCAGAGAAATCTTGTACTACGCCAATGCTCTTCAAGTTAAACGTAGTAGTCTCATTAGTTTCCACACTAGCAAGATAAGCCTGACATCCTTTACTTAAAAGCCGACGAGCTTTGACTGCTGAGATGACACATGGTTTAGAATGATCCTTAAGCCCATAAAAAGTGAAACTCCTTTCGCCTCGTTCAAAGATCACCTTCTTCTGTTTACAGTCCACTAATGCCCCGTTATTGGCTAACCAATCCATACCTAATATGACGTCAAAGTCGGTCATATTTAGGAGAATAAGGTCGGCCTCCCACTGGCATTTCTCTAAGGAAATAGGTACCCTTCGAAGAAATTTACGGGCTAGAAACGTTTTTCCCATTGGGGTGGACACTTCTAAGACATATCCTAAATATAAAATAGGATAGCCGAGACTTGAAGCAAAATCGAACGATATGAAAGAATGCGTCGACCCTGGATCTATCAAGATTTTTGCTAATTTATCCAAGACCAGAAGTGTACGTGAATGACTGCGGTCGATGCTTGAGCTTCCTCAGCAGTAATTGCGAAGACCCGCCCTTGAGCTTTTGGTTTCTACTCTGATTTTGATTCTTCTTGCATTTTCCTCTTTGGGCAGTCTTTAATCTGATGGCCTTGTTCACCACAAAAAAAGCATTTTCTTTCGGTACGATAACACGATCCAAGAGGATGGATTTTACTGCACTGCGGATATTTTTCTAGCTTCCTTTCTCCCCTTGGCTGTGAAGGTGATTCTGAGGGCTTTTGAAACTTACGATTATTCTGATTGTTAAACGTAAGTCTCCTTTTCCTCTCATCGGGTCGGAAACTATTATTTTGTCCTTGGTCCTTACGTCCGACCACAAATTCCATATAATCTTGTTCTATGATAGAGGCTAGTTCAACCGCTTTGGCAAAAGTCGTGGGTTGATGGCCAATAATTCTTCCTCTTAATCCATTATTTAGGCCCCTCACGAACTTCCGAGCCTTCTTTAATTCTGTCGTACAATAATCTGGAGCGAAACGTTGTAATTGTACGAATTTATTCTCGTATTGAGTCACCGTTAACCCTCCTTGTTGTAGATCTAGAAACTCCTTTTCCTTTCTTTCTTGGACGTGAGAAGGAAAATATTTATCGTATAATACTTCTTTAAATTCCTCCCACTTAATATGATCACCATCAGTGAAGAAATTTCTTTCTGTTGTAGGCCACCAGAAAGCAGCTTCGCCAGTCATAGAGAAAGTGGCTAGTGGCACCTTACGATCATCGGGGATCTTCATTGCTTTAAAGATCCGTTCAACTTCAAAGGTCCACCTTTCAGCGGCCTCAGGGCCGTCTTCCCCTGTAAATGCTGGTGTAAGCTTCTTAAAACGCTCCAACAGATTATCCTTTTCACTGTGGATAAAATCTCCCAAACTTGTCGAATGATTGGAATGATTTGATTGGAATCCTTGAGTCATTCTTTGCATTAATAAATCCACGAAGTGCATCATAGGATCTCCCGTTGTCAAAGTGACCGGCGTAGTAACATCTGGTGGAGTTGAGCTACTTGTCGGTTGAGCATCGCTACCACTAACGTTCGTCATCTAAACATGGATTAATAACATCAAGATCTTTAGAAAACAAGCTTACTTCATAACAACCTTGAAGTGTCATTACATCACTCAAAAGTTACGTTAGCTATTTACATAATAAAACTACTCTTAGTACACATCAAAATTGTTCCCACGGAACTATTTACTCAGAATTTTTACAGACTTTCTTCTCTAAGTAGTCAAGACTTTAGAGAGGAAAGGTTCTAGCTTTAGGGCATTCAAAGAAAAAGTGGGTTAAAAGTCCACAAAACATGAACTGCTCGGGCATTCCATGCCTTCCGGTTTCCTTCCCTTTGAGGAGACGCTGGACGCCTGGCTCTTCCACCCATTCGACCTCAGGTGGGGGCAGTTCGTTCAGGTCAAAATCCATTTTATACTCAGGGTTATCCTCGTTAGAATTTTCACTTTCTTCCACTTCCAAGGAGGGATCTTCTTCAGACTCTTCTCCTGGAGTAGGCGAGTCCGGGATAACTATTATTTCGTTCACGTCACTATTTGTGGGTGAACTAGGGGTGTAAAAGATTTCAGAATCTTCTGAGTCTGAAATTTCGATGGGTGTCTTATCCTCATTGTACATACTCTTGCTACAACTTCCTTCCATTGGAAGCGGCAATTCTGACGAGTTGAATGATAAAGATTGCTTGACAGATATGTCTTATGCCTGAGCATCGACATCTGTTTTAGCTTCACATAAAAATTCATTAAGAATTTCAAATAGGAAAACATACGATAAAATATAAATAATTGTATTGACTGATTTAATTACTTTTTAGTAGACAGTAAAACCTTGGCTCCGATACCAACTGTAACGTCCCTCGTATTTTTGAATAAAAGAAAACAATTTTTGAAAACGTAACAAAATTTAATTACAATTGCCAAGGATCACCGTGTACTAAAACAGTAATTACAACACACTGTGTATTATACAAAGATTGTCAAAATTGGGCATCACATGCCTTTATACATCAGTCAGTACAATAATTTACATAAAGTACAAAAACAGCAGTACTAAACTGCAATTTAAGGAAACCCTTCGTCGACTCCTTCAGATTCGAGTGAAACACCTGCAGAGCCTGAGGGTAGGTGAGTAAATTTATACTCAGTAGGTCGAATTAAGTTCTAAGAATATGCTTCGTGCACATGCCATTTTTCTTTTTGGAAATCATCCGGAAAACCTGAAAACACAATCACAGAATGTTGCGATACCAGACGACTTACACCCGCGCCCATGGGGCGATGCGAGACAGAAAGGAAGGGATTTACCCATGACATCCCAATCCTGTGCGCGCCAGATGCCAAATTTGGCGGTATCCAAAATCATAATAATTCTTAGCTCCGAGGAACCGAGAACTATCCAGACGGCACGATTGCCCAAAACTCGGAGAAATTTTCAAAAAGAGGAGATGATTTTAAAGTCAGAGCTTTTGTTGTCATAAAGTAACCGAAAACTTTTAGTAAAACTTTAGCGAGTAAAAATCTCGGCATATGATTAGAATTTAAAGCTACCTACCTATAACACGTGCAAAATTTCCTCGTAGAGAGAGTCCTGCCTTAATATATCAGCCTTCGAGCGAGAATTTTGGCAGAATAACCACTCCAACGCGTAGAATGCCCTTGATTAAGTAGGGTAGGGCTTTGGAATGGGTTAAAAAGGTTTATGAATGGCCCAGAAACAGTAAAAAGATGAAAGTGGAGGATTAGGGAAGAGGCACATTTTTCGAGGTCTTAGAGGGGACGTCTCTAGAAAATAATACTTCTGGTGCGTAGAGCACCCTTGAATTAGTAGGAAACGGGTCTTGGAACGTGAAAATCGGACTTAAAACGGGTCGGGAATGGTGAAAACAGTGAAAGGGGTTAAAAATCGGATGTGGTTGAAGAACTGGCCGGAAAGGGTATTTATAGGGGAGGCGGAAGCATATTCCGGTGGACGCCCACCGGCGCCGCTAGAAAATCCGGCCGACGCCCACTGGCGTCGGCGAACCCGCGTTCGTGCGTGACGAACGCGCGTTTGTCATGCACGCGGTGACGAACG
The DNA here is from genome assembly GCA_035235625.1 of Saururus chinensis. Taxonomy (NCBI): domain Eukaryota; kingdom Viridiplantae; phylum Streptophyta; class Magnoliopsida; order Piperales; family Saururaceae; genus Saururus; species Saururus chinensis. The sequence continues at coordinate 20,897,599 of CP141143.1, forward strand.
CGCGGCAGTCGCGTGTTCGACGTGTGCGTTCGGCGCGCGCTGAGCCGTGCCGCGCCGAAAAAAAATATTTTATTATTTATTTTAATTCTTAAAAATTCCAAAAATCGTAACTTCCTATCCCGAACTCCAATTTGCGTGTTCTTGGTACCGTTGAGTTCGTATTCACGAGCCCTACGATACTAGACTATTTAAGAACCATTCCACCTTAATTTCGAAAGTGGGTCCCACCGGTTGAACATGTTTCCCGAGGTCGTAACTTTTACTCCTGATCTCCGATCTACGCGTTTTAAGACTTGTTACGCTCGTCTCCACGAGCTCTAACCAATACTTAAGAAAATCGTGTTAGAAATTAAGGTTATTAAAGTAACAAAGGCCCTTGCATGCACATGGCTGAGACGGATTGTTCGAATGACCGAGTTGCCTAAGTTGGATCCGTGCATAGCAAAGAGGTGTCCCTCTCCGGCCAGCTCACTTGGGAACAAGTCTTGGCATGTCCACACGTTCGCTTATGGGACGGGTTTGTTGCTTGGCTTCGCGGGCTGGACGCTTGGTCGAATGGCACGAGGCCATGACCTTGACAAAGAAAGGCTTACTCGCTCGGCTATTTGGCCTTGCGAGTGCCGCACGGCACCTTGGGATGGCTAGGGCCGTGACAACAGGCTGCACAGTTGCTTGCATTGAACTTACGAAAGGTTTGCGGTTTATGGGGTTATTGTCTACTGCGGAGATTTTGGGGTGCATTTAAACACATTCTCAAACAAAACCCTACAAATAAAAAATGTGTTCCTTCCGTGTCATATCATATTATATTACTAACAAGAACTCATACGCAAAATGCATGTGCTATTGGATTTTTAAAAGAATTTTTATTTTTTTAAAACATTGAAAATGTACATAACTTGACTCATAAGATTATATACAACCTTATCAATATATTCTTTATATATCTATATATATTAGAATTATATTTGTTAATTTAATTATTATTTTAGCAATAGTTTAGCAAAATTTGTATTTTATTCTTCTACCAGTTTTGGATCGATTTTGGTAGTTACACGCTTAAGCATGTAGTATAGCACATTATGAATGCATGATTCCATAGGCAAGGGAGAAGTAAATTGTTATTGGTTGCTTCATACTTTTGCAAATATTGTTAGAAATAAAAAAAACATGAGGGAGAAGATTGCTAAATCGTGGTGCAAAAGAAAGAAAATGGGCCAATATTGCACATTTTATGTGGCTACCATGTGCATAAGAGAAACATGTGTGCTCTTTTTTATTTTAATTAATATATCGCTAGATATTAAGGGAATGTCACTTATTATCATGATATTACTATTTTACTATCAATTCTATGATAAAGTCCTACAATTCGTATAATGACATACATAATCATTCTATATTAACAACTTGCTTATGAGCTTCTTTTACCAGCTCATCCCATATGAAGTTCATTAGCCTAGCATGATTATAGTTCTAATGCTTAAAATTAAGATTACTTTCTTCAAATTTTAGATAGAGAATTCAAGATAATTATTGGTAGATCCCATTAACTTAATTATTTCTACATAAATCTTAAAAACAACTAATAAGTAATTACGATGTGCAACCGATGCATGTATACTCATGACGCGCAATACTCAAGGGGCGGGCGAAATGTGAGCCATTAGATCATGCTTAGATGCCTCACATCATGCCGTTTCAATATATGACCCATACATATTAAGTTTTTAGTTATAAATTTGTACTTTATAATAAGAATCCATAGTTGGTAACATTAGTAAGAGAATTAGGGATAGATTATTATGGAGGTGAGCATATTCATTTAATTACGTCTACTACTCATAAAAGCAAAGTAGTAAATTTGTAATTATTAAACTACTGTAAAAGGTCATTATGAGAAACAATTCCACCATGCCCAAGATTGTAAGAAATATATAGACATTGAGAATGTGAATTACAATCCTTATACATGTGCCGCATAAATAGGGCCCACAACAAAAATAAAAAATAAAAACCTCATGCAACTACTCATTTGATAGAGCTCTCCAAGCTACGTCACCAAATTTGCACTTATTAAGGTTCATAAATGTAAGGTATGACCTTAGAAAGTTTCTAAAAATAGTTAAATTATAATAATAAAAAACATGGGTAATAAAAGAAGAAATGTAAAAAACTATGGGCATTATAGTCAAAATAAAGAAAATCTATCATTTTGGCTCTATTTATAGTTGGATGGTACTATAAAGCAAACTAGTGTCCTATGGAACGCGGGAGAGGACGGAGCGGCCTTGGACGAGCTAGAAAGGGCATAAGTAGGTGCCTAAGCCACAACAGATCTGTGGATGAGGAAGAGGAGGCATCGATGTTGAAGGTCAGGCAGAAGAACCTATGGAACACATGCGACCCTGTCGAAGTAGCTCAAGTGGTACTTGTCAAAGAGGATCCAGTGGTGGTGTAACCCACTGGCATTACCACGGCCGCCACAATGTTTCCACTGCTTGCTGATACGACCGTGGACAATGCTAATGTGGTCCTTCCAATCTTCTTGAAGCGGGTCATCATGGCAGTAGATGAGAAAGGAATGAGAGGCTATGCTGCTTCGCCCATGGACCGGTCTTCCATGGAAGTGTGTTCGTGGTCTTCCATGGAAGTGTGTTTGTGGTTGTGGTGAATTAGACGAGCGATGTGGTTTTGGATGCATGAAAAAAGCTCCAGAGAGACCAAGGAGCGCATGACCTCATCAAAGCGACGATTGCCCTTGTGGAAATGGTGGCGGCTTTTGTCCTAATTCTAGTCAAACCAATGACTTGTGTCCACTGGGATGGTAGCAATGGCGGTCTTTAATTCAGTAAGCTCTAAAACTGTGGCTTTCAATTGATGTTTGAGTTGTTGTGTGCGGGCATGAAAGTGAGCAAGTGAAGACTCTGAGGCTCGCACATCACAGAGAGCTGAGGAATCCACTGTCGTGGGGGGTGACTTGGCACTATGTGGCAAACTTTTCCAATGCAGTAGCACTCATGGCAGCAGGAGGTCCAAAATCAAACACTCTGATACCAGTGTCGTTTACACAAGACAAATTAGGGAGAAAGAGAGAAGAGAAATAACTCATAGACAAATTAAAATAATCTAATTTCTCACTTGTGAAAAAGCGCAAATCCCGTACATATTTATAGGCAAAGAGAAACTCTTATCCTAATCCTAATAGAACTTCTAATTAGAATGAGCCTCTAACATTAACCTAAGCCCAACACAAATAAACTCTTAATTATACTAAAAATATATAACTAATAATTAATTCCTGATTAGAATAGATTGAAAGCGAGACTCAACCCCTAGGGTGGGTCAAAACACTCGAAAGTGAAAGCAAAACCATTGTTATGTGCTTGTTTGGGAGGCTATTTGGAAAGGAAAGGAAATGTCCTTAAAGGATTTACCTCTCCAACCTCCTCATGAAGAGGGCTAGAGTAGAAAGGGATTCTCCTCATGATGTGATGTTTTACACTCATGGGGAAAATCTCTTTCCTTTTCAAATTACCTCCCAAACAGGTCCTAAGAACAAAAACGAAAAAGAAAAAAGAAAAAAAGAAAACTTACAACCTTTGTGTAGATAGGTAAGCCCATTCTAATGGTGGTAATCCTTTAGATAGTGATATCTTTAATTATGTATACCATTCTAATGGTGGTCATCCTTTTCCCGCTATGTCACGACCCAGATTTTTAAAACCCTTTTTAAATAAACGACATGCGATAAATCATGAAATTTTCTTTCTTTCTTAAACGCAAAATAAATTATCTGATTAAATATCCAGGTTGCAATAACTGGGGTTCACAAATACGAATATCAAAACATATGATATTATTATATGTGTCAAATTCCGTAAATAGCAGGTTAACCCTCTAAGTACTAGTCTGTCATCTGGCAGAAAATAAATAACCAAGTAAAGTTGGCTCTCACGCCAGTAATTACCATTACTTACATGATTGCAGAAGTAAGAAATTATATCCCACTAATACAACGTCGTCCTCAAATGCCCACCAACGTCCTGATCTCGCAACATCCCCATCTAAAGAACCTGCAAGTAAATAAGACCAAACAGGCAACAAAGCATCTCCACCCCTTGGAGGAGCATTTCAGAAGAACAAAAGTAAAATTTAATATTTTTCAGATCGGGCCAACATCACCTGATGTTACTTGTCTATGTACTCATCAGACAACATCTCCAATGCTTCCAACAAGATCATATCTAGACGTAATTCTGCCTATTGCTACACTATACTAAGAAGCATAGCATCACACATGCAATGCTTAAGTATTTTCAAGCAACCTACATTTTATGCAAGTCCTTTAATTGTTCCACTTGTTCTAATTAAACAAGCAATAACAATCAATGTTATTAATTATCTCTCAAAGTATTGCTCGATAATTAATATCCCCATCTAATCTCAATGATAGATAGACTCATTAGATGTCAACCTAAGTGACAAATGATAATGAAACACCCTGGAATCCACCAGGCCCCTAAAATCCACCAAGAAGTACCATTACCCCTCCTAGCCCAAGAAGGACCTGACCGGAGTGGAAGGGTATGACCCACAACTGCACCTGAACAGAAGTAGTGGGAAAAGCTAACCAAGTAGGATGTCAGCTAATCCAATTATGTGTACACTAAAAGATCCTCAATAGATCTGTGGTGAGCTCGGATCACATAGAACTCCCTCCAATGGGGAGGTGCAACTACATAGTCAAATCAGTGGCTCCTCAAAAGAGCTAAAACTCAGGAAACCATTCTGAACCCTATCTTGCTCATCTATAAGCTAGGATTCCGAATGACTATCTCAAACCCTATTAGCAATGCCCAAAACTGAGCGTCACGAATATTTTTTTAAAAAAAACATTTAAGACATTAGTGATGGTTGGAAGAGAGCGTCACTAATATCACATGTATTAACGATGCTAACTTTTCACCGTCACTAATGTATTTCCAATTTGCTATGCTCAGTTACGAGCATCACAAATGGAAACTTTTTGCGACGCTTCTTTTAAGCATCTCTAAACATATTACGCGGGCAGAAATTCGCCCGAGCGCAAAATTTCGCGTTGGTGCCTTTATATTCCAACACCTCCGGCCGCCATCCCAATTGCGGAACTAGAGCATCCTCTCTCCTCTCCTCCGATCCACCTTCTTCGCCTCACTTCGTCCCTTCTCTGTCAACGGCAGGGATAGGAAAGGCGGCATCTTTGGTCTAAGGATGAATATCTATCCGGCATCTCTGATGAGATGGACCAGTCGCTCATGCCAGATGCGACCTCATTAGAGGAGGTGGGTTTAAAGGGAGATGTGTTCGGGTAGAGAGATGAGGAGCTCCGTTCGAAAGATGGGGAGGATGATGATTGGCTGCATGGAGAGTTCCGTCCTCCGGCCGTCGTTTGCTATTGTCTCGCCGCCATTTTATTTCCTGCCTATCCTCTAGCCACAAGTTGTTGCATCCTTGCCATCGGGCAAATTTTTTTTTGAAGACCGGGAGCCGGCGGGCCTCGCTGGATGACGGAAGGCGAAAGTTTTTCATCAGAGGAGTTGCTTAGAGGTTGAAGACGACCCGCAAAAACGGGTGGCCTCAACATGCTTTTGCAGGTCATCGCTGACCCGCCACCCCGGCCCTGCGTAGGTGTGAACCACCCCAAGCCCCGTGCAGGTGCGCACGACCCTGCACCCAGCCCAGGTGCCTGACCCATGACCCGTTCCAAACCGGGTACTGACCTAGTTTGGTGATTTTCTTTTTTTTATTTAATTTTTTTAGCAACGCTATTTAAGAGCATCGGTAATATATTTTTTTATTAAAAAAATTATGCTATTAGTGATGCACTTATCGCTAATAGTGTTAATTTATTTTTATTTATAAATAAAAAAATTTACATTTTTTATATAACTATTCACATTAGCGACGCTTACACAAACGTCACTAATACTATCTTATTTGCGACGTTTATAACAAGTGTAGCTACTAATTATTTATTTAATTTAATTTTTTAATATATTAAAAAATATATATTTTTAATAGCGATGCTTTATAAACGTCGCTAATACTATATTATTAGCGATGCTTAATAAAAAGCTTTGCTAATACTATACTTTTAGCAACACTTTAAGTAAGCGTCGCTAATATGCAGTTGTGACGACAGTTTTATCGACGTATTTAGCGATGCCTTGTATGTGTTGCTAATATCTATTAGCAACGCTTATAGTACTATTAGGGACGCTTGAAAGCGTCACTAATAGTCAGTTTTGTTGTAGTGAAGAACACAATAAAATTGCTTCACGAACAAGAGGTAGCCATGAGGCCGAATAAGAAGTTGCCCCCTCAAAGATGGGTACTTCTCAACTAGATGGCGGCCACCCAAGACCTCCAATTGCCCAAGGCCTATTGAGACTAGAAGTGTTTTTTATGCTTCATACTAACAATAAGCCTAGTATAAGCTGCGCATGGGACCCCTTCATCCATGAGATCGATGACACACCAACTAGTGCACGTTAGTATTAATATTACTAATCTAATATGCACTAGAGTGTGCATCATCAATTTTAAATATCAAGGGCTTGCATGCATGGCACATGAGATTTATATAAAACAAATAGCCCAAACCATCCTCCCAATGTCAAACCCATCAAAAGGTAACAACTTGACTAGAAGCTTTATATATAGAGGACATGCAACTTTAGTAAGTTTTTGCTCCTTAGCTTAGTGAGATGCAGATCCTTGGCTTCCATGATTTGATGGTCAAGGAGCTACAACTCACTGAAGCTATAGACTTGTTTTTTCTTTTTATATATGAGTAATGCCATTCTTACGTGAAGATTCACATTTTAAAACTCTACTTCATCATTTTCACACTATTAAGGGGCTCATAAAAGTGGGGCCCCCTCATCAATGGTGTGAGAATGATGAAGTAGAGTTTTGACGTGTAAATCTTCACGTCGTTCGAGCATTTTTTTTATATATTGGCTCCCACTAAAATTAAAGGGAGGGTTGCTAAGCATACCAAGAGTCCTCCTTCATTTCCCCTCTCTTAATTGGCACCCCCATACCATGACCACACTTCTGTTGTGATTATAAATTAGATTAGATTCCTATTGTAGGTTAGATTTAATTTTTATTTTAATTATTAATAGTTATACTCCTTTAGTTAGAATTGTATCAATGATTATCACCTAATTCTATTAGGATTAATTCAAATTTTCTCTATATACTGTGTAATTAAGAGAATATTAGTAATTCAGAAGCTGAGATTCAGAAATTAGATTAGTTAATTTGTCTTCAGTTATTTTCTTCTATTTTTCTCTAATTTGTCTTATAGACATCTGCCTACATCATCTTCTCTAGCCAATTAATTTATACTATAACCTTCAATCCCTAGGAATGCTAGCAAAATAGAAAAGAAAATAATATTCATACACCAATTTTTCCTATACTATAGGCCTTATACCACCTTTAATTAGATAGAGAAGGTAGGTATTCCCTAACAACATGATATTTATTTTTCTCTATCGTATTATAAGTGATGTAAGGCCTATAAATATAAAGAAAGTGGTTAAGGAATATGACTATCCAAATGAAAATGGGGGCGGAGGAAAAATCTCAAAGCACATGGAAAACCACTAGCCGATAAAAGCCGATTAAGAGTAGGGCTGCCAATGGAACCATTTTTACTGTTCTACCACATATGTCGTACCGTTAAGAAGTTAAATAGTATTGTTAAATTTAATCAATGAGTAAATAAGGGGATAATTTTATTCTATCGTTATCTAAATAGAAGGTAATGAAAAAAGTTCTTACATACCAGTTTATCTGTTACCTGTTCGTCATAGTTAAAAATTATATATATATATATATATATATATATATATATATATATATATATACACACACACACACATAATCATTAGTTTTAAGTAATTTAATTTCGAAAGAGATTGGCTTTCGATCTTTTACAATAATTTTCATGTCATGATTCACCATGGTGATTTACTCAATAAAAGATATCATTCAAATCCCAAACGTTTATTGAATTAACTTAACTACTTACAATCATTCATTATAATTGTTATAAGCTACTTGAAAGATGATTTGCTCTTTCTAGTATTTCACATCTAACTATATTATTTTATAAAAAAATATTCATTTACAATTTATATTTTATATTCTCTTAAAGTAACTTCGCTTCGATGTTTAAGGTCACGGTTCATCTTTAATCATATGTGCTAAAATCTTAACTAGCTACATAAACATTGTGTACAAAATATTTTTGAAATTTTTAGGTTAATTTAGATTCTATTTTGATAACTCAAACGCACAAGACTTTTTTTTATTTTTGATAATTAAACTTATGAAGTGTTTGTTTGTGCAAAGAAATGATTAGTGGGTTTGGAATAGGATTACTGAATCAGCTCTATTTTGCTCAAAGCTAGACTGATCAACTTAGCTCAAATCAAAGCTTGAGCTGGGGCTAATAGAACCAAATTTTTGTTTGGCCCATCTCAAACTAGTTTGGTTTGAGTATTAGCTGGCTTAACTTTGAATGAGTTGTGTACATTATTTATTTTAAGATTTGGTATATGGTTGTTAGAATTATGATTATGTTACAAATTATGTTTATATATATGATAACAAAATTTAGAATGATTTAGTTATTGAAATAGGTTAAAATTAACAAAGAATGACCAAACATGTTTAAGTGAAAATTTAAATAGGTTTAAGTGAATTTTTTTCTAAAATATGTGGGGGGGGCTCCTTTAAATTTTTGTAGGTGATGATATCATCATCTAGTTGACCTAGCCTAGCCACTAATCTAGGCCAGGGTCTTAGCTATGTTTTAAAATATTACTTAGTAATAGATAAGGTGCATTACTACATTTGATCTCATTTTTGTCTGAAGTGTACTTTTGAAGACAGCTAGCTGTGAGAAGGTAATTATTATTCTTCTCACATTTGAGATTTTTCTAAAGTAGTAAATAGATGTTTTGGAGATGGACTCATGTAATAGAAAATAATTATAAAAAAATAAGTAGTTTTATTTTGTATATATACCTAATATATGTATCTATTTACGTTTTACGTTTAATTATTATAATTTATTTACAACAACTATAAATAATAATAATAATGTTATTTTTTCTCGTAATATCTAATTAAGTAAATACAAAAAATATATTTTAACCTTTTTTAACACATTTAAAAAATATAATAAATAATAATTAACCAATTAACTGGCTGATTATTAGTGGAATGAACATTTGTGGAAATACATATATTATTTATTTAATAGAATAATTATAAATAAAAATTTAAGAAATAATTATAATAATAAAGTAGATTATATTGTAACCTTATCATTCCATTAACAGCCGTAATTAAGAAACACAAATGAAAAGGCCACGAACCATGGTTGAATCATGAGCAAAGAGGACCCAAAAAAAGGCGAATGGAATCGAACAATTACATACCATGAGTCATTAAATATTTTTAAATGCCACAAAGAACAGAAAAGACTTTACCGAACAAGGGAGGATGAAGGGACGTATTGAGCAACGCAGTCATCACTACAATTAAATAATCATTAAGTGTACTTAATTGCCTTACTTAATACAGTAGTCTCTACCAATCATACCCTTACACCCCATAAGATTTTGTGAAACAAACATACTGGACCAAAAACCCAAGTATAGAGGCTAGGCCAAAATGTCTCGCATGCATTTAAGAAGGTTATAACGTGCCCATGCAATTAAAGCACCCCAATTTAGGCGTTGTTTGAAAGGCGCCGTGGTTTCAAAAAAAACATTTCCTCACCCACTGTCCTCTTAAATGAATATATTGCATTAGAGTAAAATAATCAATTTGCCCTCTAAAGCGCCTCCCAAACCACATATTAATAATAAATGAGGCAATTCCTTAATCCAAAAAGAATGAACATGTACATTTTATGTTATACGAAAAAAACCACAGCTTCTTACCAACTATGGACTGAAGGACGTAATTGACGACGATGGCAAAATGTCTCGTACCCATGAAAAATCGTGTAAATTTACATGTTCCCCAAAGAACATATTGCAACACCTATCAACCACACACGCAAGTAATTGAACAAATCTAAAGACAACACGCGTCAAATTAAAAAGAAAAAGTAAATCAGCTTCGTGCCTTTTCGAGTAGTAGAGATTTACAAAGGAATGTAATAAAATCCATCGGTATCCTAATTACCATCGACATTAGCACCTCTTCTCCAAAATGGCAGTCGTTAAAACTAACACCCTAAACTACTCTTAGTATTGAGCGTAAAAAAAATGAAGACACGGGAAACAGTAATCACTATCACTCCTCCACAATCCAGTCCAAGAAGACATTCAATTTAATCGAAGGCATCGTCATCATCATCCGGAAGAGGCTGTTCAGCGGCCTTGGCAAGCTCTGCCTCGTGCCTGCCAAAAAAGTGATAATGAAACTCAGACACATGTTCACCAGAAATACTGCTTTGCTGGAGACTTTTCCCAGTCGCCCATCACGCAAAATCAATGGCACGCGTATTAGTGCACACCCTTCTCTCACGGACTGTCTTTTTGCGTGAAGCTAATATGTGCGCCATCGATTTTTTTTGTAATGGACGGCCAATAAAGCTTCTTAACCTGGTGAACCTTGACCAGCTGATCTCGCACATCCGGGTGGTTTATTCCACCAAACCACTTAGCAACTCGATTCTCAAAATTCGTTTGAACCCCAACAAACAGCAAAACCTAAGTAAAAAGATGGATGCAAAGGAGTCGAATAAGGAGCTTAGTTAAAGGTACTCACTTCGCCTGTTCTGCCAAGTCAATCGGCACATCCGGAGGAGCAAGTGCCGGAGATTCGACGAAGTGAAGGTTGGGATCCCTATAAAAATGATATCAGTATTAAAACTCGGAACTGAGATAATACGTTACCAAAAGCATGAAAGAAGAGGAAAGTACCCCGCAAGTTTTCTGGAAAGATATAGAAAAGGCTTCTCGAAATTATAGTTGCTCTTGGCAGAGATTTCATAATATTGGAGATTCTTCTTCCTGTGGAAGGTCACCTGCTTTGCCTTCACTTGTCTGTTCTTAACGTCAACTTTGTTTCCACAAAGGACGATAAGGATGTTTTCACTCACACTGTTGATGTAAAAAACATACAATTCCTCGTCATAGAAGTGAACCAAAAACGATTACTGATAACATGTCTGAACCATCAAAAGAATGTACCTAAAAAAAACCATTAAAAGAAACAAAGGGAAGTTCTTCACGCACCGGCAAATATCTTGATGCCATTTGGGGACATTCTTATAGGTCAGTCTCGCAGTCACGTCAAACATAATGATGGCACATTGCCCATGAATACTGCAACATATAAAAGACAATCACCCAAGGTTAACATCAAATATTACTGGTAAGGCATAAAATTAAATCAGGCATTGGCTGTATAATCCAATATTTTGCGTGAGGTTTACAACACACAAAAAAAGTGTTAGTACAGTAATGAACATCGTGCATTACGCGGAACACAATCAGAAGGCAAATTACACCAACAAACTTAAATGAATAAGGCAAGCATGAGATAATGACCATTTTTAACTTTACTTCATCTATAGGCCTATAATATGGAGCAGCTTTTATAGTACACAATAGGCAATTCTCTAAACACGCTCCGCATTTCTAACAAAGGAACGCCTACAAAAACATAAGAAAACCCATTACACGGATTGCGCAAGAACGAAACCACCCATGCTTACATACACGTATGCACCGTACAAGCGCACTTTAGCACGATAGGTTCTTGCATGACGATACGCCTCAAGAAATTACATTTCACAAATCAAAATCACAACCGTACTTTTCTTAGTTATAAAAAATAAATTGTTTAGACAGCAAATGTTTAGATAAAATATATGAAAAAAGTTATCAAGCATATAAAAGAATGCTAAACATAAAATTCGCAAAATAAATAGAAACACCCGAATATATGGGCACAACCTCAAGTGGTCCAAATAATGAAGCATATGAAAAACTGGTTTCCTTCAACTTTTTTTCCATTTCAAATACACAAATCGAACTAAAGTAGCAATGCCAACGAAATGACATGGGTACCCAAAACATCTTTTAGTTAACATTAATCAATTTATTAAATTCCTGTTACTATAAGAACTCATGGCATGCATACCATCCCAATAACTGTGAAAAATAAAACCGACGAGAGCATGCGATACCATCATGAGTACAACACCAAATATCCTCATCAAAATATAATTCTACAGGAGCATCTGTTTGATAAAAGACTTCAACAACTATATGTTATAACGACAACTAACAAAGCACATACAGTTCTTGACTCCAAATGCAACATGTATCGATAAACCTATGTATATCCAACAATCATTCTCATATTGCAAAGAAATTCTACACATCAAAAGAAGTTGGTTCAGTGACACAAAAAAATCAATCGCTCAAAAGACTAGAATGTGACCGTGCTTGCATATGAGAATACAACGAATGTACTATTAGAAAAAACTTACTAGTATCCATCTCTTAAGCCACCAAACTTCTCCTGACCAGCAGTATCCCAGCAATAAAATCTGATTTTGCCACGGTTTGTGAAGAAATCCAAAGGATGCACTTCGGCTCCAATGGTTGCTGCAACAAGGACCCACGTATATACGTTCATATCATCGTCATTTTAATAGATAGAAACTGCTTTAACAAACCATATTATGCACACCAATTACGTTCATATTTCTTCTCAGAATCTCCGGAAAAAATTGCAATTTTATTTTTTTATCAACCAAAAGTTTATTTTTTCCTATGTTATTTACACTTACGTTCATATCTCTTGTCAAATTCTCCAGTAAGATGCCTCTTCACGAAGGTAGTTTTTCCTGCAATCAGAGACCAACATGTATCTATTTAAATTGATAGATAGAAATCAATATAATATCATCTTAGATATTAAAAAAGTGGATAAATTTGTTGAAATGGATCAGAAAGACAAAACAACTTCAGCGATTGATACACATACAAGTAAACACAAAAAAAAATGCATAATAAATAAATACTCATCAATAGCAATGAATGAGCTGATATTAATAAAAATACAAAATAGCAATCAGTAGTTTCTCTTAACTACAAATCAACCGCGACCAATCGAACATAAAAAAGAAAAACCTTCAAGGCATCCAACTAATTCATAAATCAAAACCATAGAAATCAAGAACCGGATAAAATTACCAGAGACAAAACGGCTTCAGCGCTCGCACAAACAAGGAAACATGCAAAACGAAGAAAAAAGAATTTACTAATCAAAAGTTAAAACAATAACGAAGAAATTCGCATCAGTCCGGGATCATGAGCAGTCGAACAGAAAACCAATCTGTCTCTAAGTAGTGTCCGCCGCCAATGATGCCGTGAGCCTGGACTCACTGTATTCATTTATCTAAAAATCGTTCCAGACCAATCAAAAGTTAAAAAAATTATGACAAAAAAAATATCACAATATAAATATTACCAGTGCCACCATCACCCACGATAACGAGCTTGAAGTCCGGGAAATCCACTTCCGCTCGGTTGCGAAACGTCTGCAACAACAAAAATGAAAGCCAAGATGATCAGATCACGTTCATCGCAAAAACTCGGAAACCTGAAAATCCTAACGAGAGAAAACATGAAGAAGCAATGCAGCGAACGAAACCCTTGAAACAAACATTCAAGAACAAAAAAGACATCAAGAATTGGACGGATTACCTTGACCGAGTCGTTCCGTTGATCACCGAAGCTGCAGACGGGAGAATATGAGATCGGAGCGGAGAGGCTGCGGGAGTACTGCAGAGCCATTTTCGCGGGTGGAGAGGTTATTTCTAATTTGATATTCAAGTATTTATAGGAAGAGGAGGCCCGCGGTTCGGCGCCTTGCTTCAATTTGAAGCGACTATCCTGTCCGTTGGATTCTGACGCAGGTTATGTTATGCGCTATGAACCGTCCGATGAAATAACGGGCCTGCTTCTTTTCCACGCACGAGAGACGGTGGTTCCGAAATGGAACCTTCCGAAATCCTCCCTTCTCTATTTTTTTTTCTTTTTAATTTTTATTAGATCGTAAGTCCCATGTTAGTAAAAGCGTAATAAAACTTCTTATGGGCATATACCTTTAAGACAAAAAAAAATTCAGTGAAACCGTTAGATGGTATATGTGGTAGATATATTTTTTAATTAAGTGGCACATTTGATGAATTTATATATATTTAAAACTGAATAAGATAAGGTACAAATTTCGAATTACATATTTAAAAATTAATAGGTATATATATGGACACATGGTAGAGTGGTTCTACTAAATACTTTTTCCTTTAATATGCTCTTCTGCATCTCCCATGATGGTCGACAGAGGTATACGCAGTGTGAGGCTTCGGGGCATGTTAAAAATTGACACAACGATCAGGACGACAAAGAGGAAGTGCACCCACGTGAGGGGGGAGTCCCTAGGGATGTGATTGATGGTGGTCTTGGTGAACTGGTTAGGCAAGGGGGCGGAAGCCGGCGCAGAGGTTGAGGGGAAGGACGGCGAGTGCGGCGACGGAAAGGATGAGGAGGAGGTTGGAGGAGCTGCCATCAGCGATTAGGTGGCATGTTTAACCAGTTCCACATATATATTATGATTATTTGTAATATAGATATGTCTATTTGATCTCGTATGAGATAATTGATTGCTTTAGAAGGTACATGTTCGAGGTCCAAAATCAACTACATCGTACGATCAAATGTCTCAGGGATAGATTAGAGCCGTGAATATTTGTCTGTTCACTTTAAGAAATTGTGTGATGAACATGGAATCACATGACAACTTGTGATTCCATGTACTCTATGGTGTGGCGGAGAAACAAAATCGAACTCTCTTAGATATAGTAAGATAGATGATAATACATGTTAATCTACCCACCAACTTTTAGGGAAATGCACTATTAATAATTGCATATATCTTATACAGAGTTCCTCTAAGTCTGTCTCCTCAACCCCTTTATCATTTGTGGACAAGTAGGAAGCCCGACTTAGGGCATCTTCGTACCTGGTGTTCCAACACTTTTATCCCTATTCCTTCTAAGTTGAGAGGGAAATTGAGTGAAAAAGCTTGTAAGTTCACATTTATTTGATATGTTGAGCACTCAAAAGGTTATCTCTTACTTCTTGAACAAAACAATGATCGGTTGATAGAGGTAGAATCACAAGATGTGGACTTCACAAAAAGTGAGTTTTCTAACGGAAGTAAGGCTCATATTAAGTTTTATTAGATGGTAGAACCAAAGGAGAGTTTGTTGATTCAATTCAGACGTTGGGAGCATTCCTATAGATGTCAAGGCAAGTAAGAGCATTCCCATAGATGTCGAGGCTAGCAGAAGTCGGATGGATGAGAGGACTAAGGTTTGGAGGAGTGAGTGAGGTTTGATACCTAGAAGATTATTCCCTTTTGAGGAAGAGTTTCTTATTTTATCTTCAATCAATGAGGATGACAATGGACCTCGGTCCTACCAAGAAGCATTGAAATCCATTGCTACAAAACAATGGATCACAGCAATGGATGACTAAATGAGTTTCATGTAAAATAACCGAGTATGGAAACTCAATGATCTTTAGCTAGGCCAAAAGTCTGTCAGGAACAAATGTGTCTTTAAATTAAAAAGAATGTCCAATGAAATTGTAGATAAGTAAAAGTCCCAACTCGTTGTGAAATGTTACGATAGTGTGAATTTTGTTAGACTATGTGACATACAATTGTATTGACTTAATTTTGCGTATCAAAATTATGTTCATTCTATGTGAGTAATTATGTCTCACAAAGTCTTGTTTATTTAGTGATGTGCTAAGTTAGATTTAGAATTAAAATACCTAAAAATTTAGAGCATACATCTTTTAAGGATTTAAGGTTTAGGACTTTCGCAAAGTGGTTGAAGATTTAAATGAAAAGAAGTAATGAATCATGCACACACTGTCTCACATACTTAGGCTTTAATGTTTTTCGTCATTCGAGAGAGTTGAAAAAAATGGAAGAAAAAAGACAAATATTATAAATTTGTTCGTAAGCGCTTGATTTCCCTTGAACAATGATTAGTTGGTCTTTAATTGGGACTTTTCATAACATTAAATGACCAATCATCTAGTGCAAAGATTAATCCAGGTGAGTTTCGTAAGCTTTCAGGATAGTAAAAGATCCATTGCACTGTTGAAACAATTGATTGGTTTTAGGAAAATTGTGAGCATCATAGATAATGATCGATCACCCCATGCAACGATGAATAAGTAGATGACATGTATGTTTAAAATAGGTCATTCTAAGAACAATTTGTTACTTATTTGAATACAATGACCTAAACTGAGTTAATGCCCTATATAAGGATTTAGAAGTGATGAAATTGAAAAAGAAGAAAGGCTATTAATTGAGGGAAAAGAGAGTGTTTTACACAAAATTCTTTCATACACCATGAATTATTGAGTGATTATCAAAAAGAAGGTGTGTTTATTTTGTTCATAAGAGTACGAATTGAATTGAGAGTTGTGAGAGACCACATACCTTATCACACACATGTTGAAGATGAAGCAAACCATAATAGACCTTACTCGAGGCTTCAAGAGCAAGAGATTGTACTAAAGAAAAAGAAGATAAAATAACAAGTTCATAAGCTTCAAGAACAACTTTAGTGGCCAAAAACAATTTGAGAAGAACTTCTAGTGTCTTAAGTTGGTAGTCTTTATGAGTACTGGATCTTCTTAGTGCATTGATTTTTCAGTCAATGTACATGCTATGTAGTTTTTTTATTAGTTGGGTTTCTTCGTTAAAAAAAATTCTTGAGTTTTTTGTTTTGTGTGGTGAGTTGCTTAAGTAGTAGATAATAAAACCTTGTGCAATGAAGTCACATATTTCTTAACTTTAGTTTTGGGCTACATGCAACCCTCTTAGTTTGAAGGGTGTAAAACTCATGATTGGTAGCTGAAGATTTATTTGTATATTTTAATTATTACTTCCTAGCAAGCTTAGATTTTTCTTTCTCCGTAGACTCTTGTTTTGCTTTATTTCAAATCAAAATTTTTCTCTTTGAAAAAATAAGATAAGAGTCTTCATTAAGCCTTAAATGGTAATTTATGAAAGGTTGTGGTTAAATGTTAGAATCCTCTAATGATGACCCAGGACTGGTATTGACATTCTTAATGTTGAATATAAATGGGATGAATCTTAGTAGAAATTGGTTAACTCTAATAGTAAGGCTCTTAGTTTCATGTTTAATAATGTATGCAAGAGTCAACATAGGCTCATTCAACCCGACCCAAGATAAAAACCCATGTAAATAAGAGACAAACAAGTGAATTTATTTATTTTTGCTTGCTTATTTTTTAAGGTATTTGTTTTGTAACATAGGCTAAAAAGTAAGTTGAAGTGAAGAACCTATTTTATGCTATAATCTAGATAATTTTGCATTTTTTTATTAGATTGAACATGACGGTTCTAATTTTGAAAGAGACAAAAGTATTCCATATTTTTCAAACACTAATAATGAGCTTAAGATGTCAATGTGAGAAAAAAGAACTTAAATTTTACAATCCACGGAGTTCACTAATCAAAATGAGGTGACAAATAAACAAGCAATAAGGAGTTTCTCAATATTGAATTTTAAAACTTTGAACATGAATTTTGAAAAGCATGAATCATGAGCTAAATAAGTAATTTTTTTTGTGATTTGATTGTTTCTCAAGATTTACTTTAGATATTTGGGTTGTTTTGCTTGAAGCTAGAATCAAATTACAGGATTCATTGGAAATTTTTTGAAATTTAATAAGTGTTAAAAAAAATATATTCAAAATTGATTTTGATCGTATTAATCACTCAGGTTTCTAATGGTAAGATAAGTATTAAAAAGGACCCAGCTCTGACCCACCTTAATCCAACCTCATTGCAGTCCCACGTGGAAGGCTGCATCTCGAGTAGGGTTGGGTTGGTGCTGTAGCATGAGCCATAATTGGATTGGACCCAAATTAAAATCTCACAATAAAAAAAGGCTGAAAAATATGACTAGAACTGGCTAAGAGTTTCAAATTGAAGTTGGAGAATGGGGAATTAAAAGCTTCATATTTTAAGGCCTTGGCACCTAGGACTGCCAATGATACTCATTATAGTGTTCTACCATTCGTATCGTATTGCAAAGGAGTTAAAATAATATGATTAAATTTATTCGATGGATAAATAAAAAAATAATTTTATCTAACCATTTTTTAAATAGAACAGTTACAAAAAATATTCTTTCATACTCGTTTATACATTACATGTTTGTCATATTTGTTAATATATTACACCTATTAAGTTTATATATAATACAAGTACATTTTTAGGGTACATTTTATATATAATATATATTTTACTATAAGCTTCTATTTCCCTGTCTGCCCTATCTAAAATAAGATTAGGATCTCCATCAACGATTAAATTTGGAGCCACCGCCCTCATCCTCTTTTCCTTTCCTTCTCCATCCAAAGGGATCTACATGACTTCTTGTGATTGGTGGGTCAAAAGAATGTCAAAGCCTCAATTGAAAGTTGTTTAATCCTTTTGAAGAGGCATGTGCAAGTGTCCCTTTGAAACCTGTCTTTGCATCACTAGTATGAGACTTGCTGATGTGATTATTATTTTTAGATTTTAGCTATTAGTTTATCATTTGGTTATATTCCTTGTTAGTTATTTATGATTGGTTGTCGAATTAGAAATAGGTATCTTCATTGTTAGGCTACTCTATCACTACTCTACATCTCTCTCTTCTATATAGCTCTTACAATGGAGATGCATGAGGTGGTGTTTTTTATTATTTTTTGAGTTTTTCTATGATAGAGAATTGAATTCTCTTAGTCATTTTCTCCACAACATAGTGTGTTCTTTACTTGTTAGATAGAAGTTTTGATGTGTAAGGTCATTAAATTTGTTAGCCGAATACATCGACGAAACATCATTTTTTCACCCTAGTGAGACCTTACCATCGAACTACATTAAATTATTTGCTTCTCTTTTTATTCTTATTTTTTATTAAATAAAAGAAAAGTACATTAGATTGTTTGTTCTCATTGGATTGTATAGGTATAAATATAATATATGCAAAAATATTAAAGCTAATTTTTATTTTACTTTTTATCATCATAATATATTTACAATAACTATAAACTGTAGTAATATTATTATTAATATTTTAGGTTACCAATATATTATTCAATGAATTAATTTGCGAAAGGTGCTTATTTTGGCATTTTTTAGTCACTTTGGTTGATTTTGTAATATTATAAAATGTTTATACCCTAAAACTGGTTTGAAAAAAGTTGTATTGTAAGGAGAACTACTTGAAGTGATTTATCATATTATATTTTAAAATATTTAAATTCTAAATAACATGTATTTAATTTAGATAAATAACTGAACTAGACATGTTTACCTGGTCAATATTCAGAGCGCATGTAGTGTGGACTATTTCCTTAGATTGCAAAAGTTTAAGGAATATTTATTTTACCAAATAAATTAACATATAATTTTTAAGACTAATTATATTTATTATATTAAATTATAAATCCTTGTGAAATAGATAATAAATATTAATAAATGAAACAAATATAAAAGAAACATATATCATTTAAAGACTTATCAAGTCTATGTCTAATTTTCATGACGAAGGCCCCTCCACAAGTCTACTAGTCATGTAATCTAATAAAAAAAAAATTTCTACCATCACCGCCTCCTTCCATTAGCCGTCCTACTGACACCTGGGAAAAGGAATTGGCTTTGCCGAAAACCTCGTTGATGAAAGGCAAGCCAGGTCTACAATAATAGTTGAAGCAGAAAGGGGCCTTCCAATGTGACTTACATACCCACGGAAGGAGCGACAGTAAGAATGGTTAACTTTTCACATTTTTTATTTTTGGTAATTTTTGGGGCCGTCGGATCAGTTCGCGTCCAAAAGCAAAATGCACTTGGATCAACGCGAGGTAAAAATTAGACCAACTCAAACCCAACCATTATCTCAAGTCGGCTCCACAAGGGTTTACAGTGCAGGGTGTTTTCTCCAAGTCGCGAATGTACGAGAAATTGAGAATCCCGCAACTATCAATTGAAGATGCGACGGAAGCACCACACAGTAAAACGTAAGCAAGTAAAACAAAAGCAGTGCCCCATCGGGCGCAATCAGCAAGCACATTTCCTCGCAAAAGGCCGAAGCAGCATGTTTCTAATTGGAACACAAATTCCATACTGCTTACAATGAAATGAAGTAACAAATCCATCAATATACTGGTAACTGTCAACATTGGAATAGAAGCTTCTCCAAAATGGCAGTCGATAACACTAACAAGTAACAGCCTAAACCACTCTTCTTAGTAATAGAGTGTAGAAAGATTAAGACCGGAATCCAAGAGACACACGAAACAGGAATTAACAATCAACTCCCCCATAATTCCGTCCAACAAAAGGCTTTCAATTTAGTCGAACACATCTTCGTCTTCATCTGGAAGAGGCTGTAGAACAGCCTGGGCAAGCTCTGCCTCGTGCCTGTCAAAAAGAATGGCAAACATTCAAATGAGACAAATATGTTACCACCTACTAAATCAATAGACTCTTCACAAATGCAAACGGTGTCCACTCCGCCCTTATTGTTCAGCAAACCAAGTAGCAACTAAATTCGCATAAAATACATTTAACCTCAACAACAACAAAATCGAAGTGAAACATCGAAATAGTCCAATAAGGAGTAGTTTAGACAACGATACTTACTTCGCCTGTTCTGCCATGTCAATGTGCACTTCCGGAGGAGCAAGTGCAGGAGACTCGACAAAGTGGAGGTTGGGATCCCTATACAAAACAATGTCCGAATTATTCAAAACTCATGAACTGAGGTAATGATACTAAACGCAAGGAAGAAGAGGGAAGTACCCCGCAAGTTTTCTGGCAAGATACAGAAAAGGCTTCTCGAAATTATAGTTGCTCTTGGCAGAGATTTCATAATATTGGAGATTCTTCTTCCTGTGAAAGGTCACCTGCTTTGCCTTCACTTGTCTGTTCTTAACATCAACTTTGTTTCCACAAAGGACGATAGGGATGTTTTCACAAACACTGTTGATGTAAAAAAATATACAATTTCTAGTTAGACGCAAACAAAAAACAGCTAATGACAACATGTCTAAACCGTAAAAAGAAACAAAGGGAAATTATTCACGCACCGGCAAAGATCTCGATGCCATGTGGGAACATTCTTGTATGTCAGTCTCGCAGTCACATCAAACATAATGATGGCACATTGCCCATGAATACTGCATCAAAAAAGAAGGCTGTATCACAAGGTTATCCATATCAAATATTACATGTATAAAACAATACCAGATATTGGCCACATAATCCAACATCCAGCTTAAAGTACAATGCGCAAAAAAGTGATAAATTTCCAAGGCACACACCCAGAACATATGATCAGTAAGGAACATCAACAATTCAAGCATAAGACCATGACACTCATTTACTTCATAAAGGTCTAAACATGGAGCAGCGTTCATGATAAATGGTAATGCAGAGAGGGGAACATCTCAAAACCCAATGGGAACTCCGAGCAAATGAAAGCCTACAAAGACAAGAATGCCAAACATGCAGATTACTTGACAAAACACCCCTGCATACACAACCACTGAGGTGCCAACGGTTCTTGCATTACAAAACACCTCAAGAAAATTTACATCACAGTCATACTTTTCTTAATTGCATATTAAAAATTAATTGTTTGGCTAATTAGATAGAACATACTAAGAAAGTGATTGCGCACACGTAAGTAAACCAAGGCATAAAATGGTAAATTTGAAAAATAAACAGTGAAGGTGGAATACGCATAAAATGGTAAATTTGAAAAATAAACAGTGGTGGAATACATCTACACCACCACAAGCGCTGTCCAAAAATGGAACTGTATGATTCTGATAGCCTTGCTTTAAAATTTTTCCCAATTTCCAATCAAAATATTCAAAAATTTGCCACTAACCAAGCAAATTTAAAATAACATCCATTAAATTATTAAATATTAGAAGCGTGAAACATAGGTCAAATTGAATGGGGTCATATAAGAACGAACTAAAAATGTATATCATCTTAGAGTTTATTGAAAAAGAAATATTTAGGGAAAAAAACCTATGAAAGAAGAAACAAACAAAAACATTCAATAGCATCATGATTACAACACACATTATCCTCATTAAACACCAAACACGTTCAGCAGCATTTATTGGATAGATACATCTATTAAGAATTCGAATATTTTGTCAATGAACAGCTACATTCAGTGACACGAATAACCAATGGCTGAAAAGACTAAAATCCGACCATGCCTGCAAACACCACTTAAACCAATACGTGAATACTGAATAAACTAGTAGAAAAAAATTGCTCACTAGTATCCATCTCTTAGGCCACCAAACTTCTCCTGACCAGCTGTATCCCAACAGTAAAACCTAATTTTGCCACAGTTCGTGAAGAAATCCAAAGGATGCACCTCAACTCCGATGGTTGCTGCAGCAAGCCACTCACGGTTACAGAAGCAGTCAAGAATATGGTCAATCTTCATCTAAATAGGTAGAAACAGACCAGTTTATACACACTTACGTTCATATTTCTTTTCAAATTCTCCAGTAACATGCCTCTTCACAAAAGTAGTTTTACCTGCAAGCAGAGACGCAACACGCGTCCATTTAAATTATTAGATGTAAATCAATATAATACAAGCTTAGACATAAAAAAAACTGGGTAACTTCGTTGAAAAGACCAGAGAGACAAAACAGCTTCCAACACTATGACATACAAGTCAGTATCAATATCAGGTGCCGTTTTTTCCCAGCAATTTGAGGTCGGCGACACAATCCCATACAAGTAAACATAAAAAATTGCATTCTAAACAAATACTCATCAAAAGCAATAAAACTGGTGACATTAATAAAAATATAGAACGCAACCACTAGATTTCCATTCCCTACAAATCAATCGTCACCAATCAAACATTTAAAGAAGAAAAACCATCAAACATTTAAAGAAGAAAAACCATCAAGGCATCATAGCAGCTAATACAAAACATATATTGGATCCGACATAGACACCAAAATGCTTAAAATATACAAAATAAAAACAAAAAATGAAAAAAATAGATGAAGAAAAGACCACACTTACCAGTGCCACCATCGCCCACGATAACGAGCTTGAAGTTCGGGTAATCCACTTGCTGTTGGTTTGGCAACGCCTGCAACAACACGACAAACCTCAGCTTAGATCCCCTTCATCGAAAGAACTTGGTACTAGAAAATCCAATGACACAAAACGAGAAACTTTCTTGTGTTTTGGCACAATGCTGCGATCGCAACCCTTGAAATGGACATCCGAGAGAATTTCAATAAAAATAAAAAGACTGAATCAGAACTGGAATAATTACCATGGCTGGCCGGATTGAAGCTGCCGATGGGAGATTTGAGATTCGAAAGAAAGGACTTTGAATCGGAGGGCCGGCGCGGAGGGTACAGAGAACGGTGGACGGGCGGTGTGGGAGGGTTTTTGGAATTTATAAGGGGGAGTTCGTCGTTCAGCACACTGGCTTTCGCTTCAAATGGACGCGACTATCCTGGCCGTTGGATTCGAATGCAGGTCACAGTACGTGCTGACAGTCGTCCGATGGATCCATGGACCTGCTTCGTTTCCACGCGCAGGTTCTTGAAGTACAGAAATAGCCTTCAGATTTGGCAATAGAGACGAGTCTGCCCCCGCAGGGATCGAATCTTCCGGATTGTGGGACCCCACAGCGTCGCTCCCACGCGAGGCAGCGGGGCAGTACGCTGGTGTGATAATGGCCGCCCATTTGTATGTGAAACAGGGCCCAGCCGAAAGACATGCGCGCCGGTCGCCTAAACTTTGAAATCAAAGATTCAAAATTCTTCTAGTAAAGTGAAAGATTCGGCATCGTTCAAAATTACAAATACGAATTACCGCTGGGGAGAATTTTTGGTCCTTGGCGTATCTTTTATTATACAGGAGCCATCGATTCAGAATTATCATGAGGCTCGATTATGATGGGGCTCCTTAACATTGTGCATGGAAGCAAACCCTACCTCTATATACTATTTTAAATATTCCATGTAGTATGGCCATGGGAACTGGCTGTGGAGACGGTCTGAAAAACATTTTTTGTCAATTATTAAAATTGACAGTAGATGTTAGTCACCGATAAAATAGAGCATATCAATGTGAGGACTAGAAGAAATTTCCCTACAAGAATAACACACAAAGTTTGTGCTAAAAATGAAGAAAAATAATATACTACAAGAAAAAAAAATTATTAGTAATGCTTAAAAAGTGTTGCTAATTGTGTCGACAAAAGTACAATCACTATTGCTCATTAATAACATATATGGAAAAGTGTCACTAATAATATATTATTACCGACATTTTTTTTGCGGCGTGAATATAATTTTTTTTGTGACACTTTACAAATTGTCACTAGTATGAAAATATTAGCAATATTGATATAAAAGTGTCTATTATTATTAGCAATGCTTTATAAACCGTCGCTAATATAAAAAAAATAAAAATAAAAACTATTAGTGATGATTTTAAAAGTGTCGCTAATAAAGAAATTTTTTAAAAAAATAATAAAAATTCATTATTATCAACTCTTTTTGCCTTACTAATAAGAAACAAAATTAAAAATAGCTATTAGCGACGCTTTAAAAAGCTTCGTTAATAAAGAAAAAAAATTAAAAATAATAAAAATGGTTATTAGTGACGCTTAAAAAAGTATCCCTAATAAGAATTTAAAAAATAATAAAAAAGTAATTGGTGACGCTTTATAAAGTGTCGCTAAAAAAGAACATATTTAAAAATAGTTATTAGCCTTATAAAAGTGTCGCTAATATAAAATAAAAAATTTAAAAAAAATGAAATCCCATTGGAGGTGGGATTTTGGGGATGGCCGTCGGAGTCCGGAAGGGGAAGGGGCTCAGGGCTCTGGCCGAAGCCCATCCTCCTCCAAATAAAAGGGGAAGGGGAAGGGGTAGGGGTAGGGAGGGGAAGGGGAAGGGGTAGGGGTAGGGAGGGGAAGAGAGGAGCACCGCCGCTTTTCTCCTCCTCCTCTTGTGCCGGGAGGGAGGGGGACCGTGTGAAAGAGGGGGAGGGAACAAGGGAAAGGGGGAGGAGGGGAAGAGAGGGATGTTGCTCTTCTCCTCTTCCTCTAGAGCCAGGGGGAGGGGGGGAGAGTCTGGTGTCGCCCTTCTCCTCTTCCTTCACCGTCGGAGGCCACCCGAGGGGGAGGCAAAGACAAGAGAAGAAGAAGGGCAACAGAGGGTGGCTGCCTAACTGGGGGTGGCTAGGGGCGGGTGGGCGCAACGGGAGTGGGTGGGGGCAGCTGGGCCCTGCGGAAAGCAGTTGGGCACAGCGGGGGCGACTAGGGGTGTCAAGACCTAGATTTTTAAGACTTTTCTTTTTATAAAGAACCAACGATAAATCATGATAAATTTTTTTTAAAATCAAATCAACCGACTAAGTATCCAGGTCATAATCGTTGGGGTTCGTAAATACGGATAGCAAATCATATTATATCATAAGAGTAACCAAAAATCCACAAATAAGTAAACCATCTATCTAAGTGCAACCCTTATATCTGTCTGGAAATAAGCAACTAATCAAAGTTAGCTCTCACGCCATTATTACAACCATTCAAAATGTACTGAAATAATGGAACTAAATCCTACTAGAGCTAAATCGTCCTCAATTTGATAGTCCAGTCCCGATCTCGCTAATCCTCACCAGATGATCCTGCAAAATAGGCTGCTGAGTATACTAATAAGTAATACCCAGTAGGAAAGCTGAATAAAATGAATGCAAAATGTTATTACATTTTATGCAAAACTATTAGGTTTCCACTTGAACAAATTATCAAAATAATTCTCATTATAATTTCCCATTAATTTTCCCTTCTTAGAAAAATTAATAACCCTCTTAACTTCATAGACAAACAAATACATTAGATGTCATCATAAGTGACAAACGGTACACACCATGGACCACCTGCTAAGGATGAACCACAATGAAACCCTGGAAACCACCAGGACCCTGGAATCTACCAGGAAGTGTCATCTCCCAACCTAGCCCCTAAGGACCTGACCTGAGTAGAAGGGCATGACCTACAACTGCACTTGAACAAAAATGGTCAGAGACACCAACTAAGCAGGATGTTAGCAACCCTAAATGTGTGTACACTAAGTGTTAGCAACCCTAAATGCGTGTACACTAAGTGTTTCTCAATAAACCAGTGTGAGCCCAGCTCACATAGAACTCCATCCAATGGGGAGGTGCACTACACGGTCAAATCAAATGGCTTATCAATAGAGCTTAAACTCATAGGTCAACCATAACCCCAAAAGCCTCATCAGACAGGGTTAAGGCCGCCCAAAAACAATCCTTGGTTCATCAACCAAGTCAGTTGCCAGGTCAGAACCCCCATTCAATTTATAAATGGGTTTTCGACCCCTCTAAGGGTAATTTAGTCTTTATCTTAATTAGGTTTCAACCCCTAAACCAAAACCTTCTACCCTTAACAATTATTCTTTATTAATTCCTATGCATTGATTCTCAAGATGCAACTATACACAGAATAAATTAATAAAGTCTAACAACTCATAAATAATTTAGTCATATTACTATTTGTGTTTCATGCCCAAAAATCACTAAGAAGCCCAGCTATACTCCCTGCATAGGGCTCAGGCCGAAAGAACGGTTGAATTCCACTTAAATTCTAAAAATAGTTCATATGTACCATACTATACATATATGTACTATACAGGGTATGTTATATCCCCTGTTATGATTGCATATACTAAACTGGCTCTTGTGCAGAGCCAATTTAGTTAGCTTAGTTGAGTTTTTTTTCTGGTTTAGGCCCTGGAACCCGGCCCACTGGGCCCAGCCCAGTGGCCCGGTTCGAGCCGGGTCATGGATTGATGGTCTAAGGTCATCTTCAACCTCCAGACACACTGCTTTTTTTTCTTTCTTCTGAGAGCTCCAATAGAGCTCGTCGGCAGTGTCCGGCCATAACACAGCGGGGCTTCGTCGGACGATGAAGAAGCAACACAGAATGCCACCCACAGTCCACGCGACCGGCCTCTCCTCCTCTGACGTCCAACGGCTACGCCGAACCCCGGAAGATAGAGATCCACCCAGCGAAGCAAGGCCGACCAGGTGATCTCAATCCTCTGATCACTAGTCGCCGGCTGGGTAAAATTTTGAGGTGGTTAACTGAATTTCTGCTGCTCAGTTGCAACATAGTTTTTTTTTATCGACGATCGGTTACTGAAAATTTGTTGTCCTTCTCCTGGGATTCCGCCGCTCGTTCTGCATATACTGAGAGGCATCAGGCCATTACAGCCGGTGGCAGAATGTGGCCAGAGACTAGTATAGCCAGTACCCTCATCTAACTTCCTCTCGCCGAGTATTGGCCACTGTCAAGCCGCTCTGGCCCGAAACGGAGCAGAGCCACTAGAAAGCCCCTTTTTTGTGTATGATTCCCTTCCGGCAACCAAAGTTTGGGTTGGAAACAATTATTCGACCACTCATGGAAGAAGGGCCAGTCGGCCGGTGGCCAGTCGGTAACCATTCCCTTGAAACAACACAAATACACTATTCTACAGTTACTGAACAGTAATATTTGCACTGCAGTAATCTCAGCATTGTATTATTTCAAAATTACAGAGCAGTTGCATAGAGTTCTGTTTATTGAATTACACTACTATATACATATTTTCATAATCATCTAATCTATACCTTAATCATTTAATAAATAGTCATTAATCTCGACTCAAAACTATGATAGCAAACCTACCTCCACTGCCGGTTTGCCGTCGATCCACAATTGCCGGAGCTCCACCTTAAATCACCTTCTCCTTCTCTAATTTTTCTAAGGCACAATTAGGGTTATAATTAGGGGAACATCCAAATTTATAGAGAAGGGATTAGGGCTTAATTGGGTAAAGATTAAACCAAGTAGGATAGGGAATCCTAAGTGTCACAACCCGGATTTTTAAAAGTATTTTTAAATAGCACGAATGGTAAGTAGCGAGATAAATTTTTTTTCTTAAATACAAAACAAACCCTTCGATTAAATATCCAAGTCATGATAACTGGGGTTCACAAATATGAATATCAAATCATATGATATTATTTAATGTCTGAAAATTCATAAAGACCAGCTCATCCATCTAAGTACAAGTCCATCACCCGTCTGAAAATAAATAACAAGTTGACTCTCACAATAAAGGTATACTAACGTACCGAAGTTGCAAAAGTGCAGAATCTCTTATGCTCGCCTGCCTTGATCTCACTTATCCTCACCTGGAGAATCTGCATCAAAGCAAACCAAACAACAACCACAACCACAATGGAGCATATTCGCCTTCAGGAGAAGAGCTTCCAAAGGACAAAAGGTTTTATTAATATTTTTTGGATCAGGCCAACATCACCCGATGTTAGTTGCCTATGTACTCATCAGACAACATCTCCAATGTTTCTAACAAGATCAGATCCAGACGTAGTTCCGCCTATAAACTACTCTATTCTACGAAGCATAGCATCTCATATGTAATGCTTAGATATTTTCAACCTACATTTCAGTAAGTCCTTTAACTATTCCACTTGTCTAATTAACAAGCAATATCAAACAATGTTATTAATTATCTCACAACTCTTATTCAATAATTAATACTATAAAATCTGTAACTCAGAGATAACTCGCCCCTCGAGAAATCTCCAAACAAAGGACTCCAACCTTGGAGTAGACTGCTTAAGAGTAGCTTGACCCAAATCCCCAGGGCTCTCAATAGCCTGCCACAAATCTGGGGAAGAGGATCCCAACTGTGCTCATGGACACAGATTGGCAAGAAACACAAGCCTTCCATGATGCTCATGTAACTCCGCTTTTTGTACGTACTAAATAGTCCTGGGAAGACCTGCGGGAGACCCGCGGTAAAGACCTCTGGTCAATACCCAAACCGTCGTGGCAATGAAGATGCATATTGCAATCTCCACCTTCCCAACGCTGGGAGAAAATGTCTTATAAGACATTACTAATGTATCAATAGAAGCCTTAGGTCCTTATGACCATTGACTCCCCCCAAACATCTGAAACTTAGACTAGATTATTTCCATCCAGTCAAGTAACCACTCAACCTTGTTGTCACGCCCCGGCGATGCCCGACCCGAGCTGAACCCGGTCCAGGGGCTGGTCAAGCGCGCAGGGGCGACGAAGGGAAAATTTAGAAACAGTTTAGCGGAAGACTTAACCCTAACCACGGGCGACTTAACAGAATTACGGAGTACGCACATTCCACTTTGAGCAAGAGTAAATAAGAAGGAAAGAAAAAGAGTTGCTTATCACAAAGTAAATAACTAATCTCAAACCCACATGCTTAGTCAACTATAGCCCACACCGGCTCAAAATAAGTCTTAAGCAACATAACTGTAAAATGTGACATAATCCAACAGAGAACCCTACACAAAGGTTCTAAACAAAAAGCATAAAACTTAAGGAAAAATAAGTCACACAAAGATCTCCACGATCACATCCAAGTCATCTCTGACCTTTCCTCAAAGAGGAGATCCTGTTTGTCTGTGTGTCACACCATGCAGCCCCAAAGGAAAACACAAGAAAGAGGGGTGAGTTTAACAAACTCAGCAATGGTTTTTAATATAACTATCATCATCGGAAATACGATAGCATAGCAATATAATCATTCACATCAAAGATTGGCAAGGTGCATCATTTTCTGATCATACATACATATCACCTAAACCTGTATCATAGTGCATAATCCACATAGTGTCATTCTCATCATAACAACCTGCATGAATGTATCTCTAACATACATATTCCATCATACATCACATCATAATATCCTGCATGAATGTATCTCTAACATACATATTCTCTCATGCATCACATCTTAACAACCTGCATGAATGTATCTCTAACATACATATTCCATCATGCATCATATCATAACAACCTGCATGAATGTATCTCTAACATACATATTCCATCATGCATCACATCATAACATCCTCCATCAAGGAGTAATCACAATTTAGTGTCACACAGACGAGAACATAGACAAGGCCACGAAGGCGTGTCATGGTCCAAAATTCTGCACAAGAATTAAAGAAAGTTCGGGGTTGTCAATCCCTAAAGACTGCTCGCCCTGGACGATCCTGGCCGAGGATGTCCCATTCTCACACAGAGAATCTAGAGCATGGGTGTTTGCCCAGGGACATCTCTTGCGGAGGAAAGAGCCCGAGTTTCCACACAGGAAACCCTAGAACACGTGGTAGCGGGTGCACACGGCATACCACACTAGATTCTCAGGGTCTAGATGACACTCATAATAACAATCTCACAATCCGCAAGACAAGTACACAACTCGTCCCCACATACTTCCATTTCTCTAGACTCAACCCGGGGAGTGCATTCATTCCACACAGGAACTCAAATCAAAACATGTCCTTTCAGACCAATCAACTTTCGATTAATCCACGATCGATTAATCCGGCACACAATTTTACCACATTGCATCCAATCGGTCAAATTCGATTAACCTCGATGAAGCCTCAATTAGAAATCCATTTTCATGATGCATGCAGCATGGTACATACGTGGGCAAGGCATACATGAATCCTAATCCATGATAAGTGCTCTCATCAGCCCCTAATGCATCATTCATAAGCATAATATCAAGCTTCAACATCATCATTTAAACCTCACATATGTGTGTATCTAGTAGAAGCACTTCACTCAATGCATTCAACATACTTGAAATTAACTCACTACCACACTACACATGTGAATTAATATCTAATCATGAATTCCAGCGGAAATCATAGAAGAAGAATCATTGAAATCATAACTCAACTCAAAACTCAACCACAAAGGCTAAACACATATAATATCATTCATTTCATCCTTAAGCCATGACATTCACCAACATCCACACATCAACTAACCACATTCTATCATGACAAATCAGTCCATTAATAGGTTGTAGTCCTACTGAAAATATGCTTAACCATAGAGAATCAACCGTTCATAATTTCAAGATGACAATTCCAACATCATGACACAAGCCATAAGTCATTCCACAAATCTCTAATCATATATCCCAACTTCACAACCTCAATAGCATGCATTTCCAGTAGCATAATATAGCTCAAAACACTCCACATTCATATAAAATTGGCAAGTTAAAGTGGAATCATTGAAATAAACATCATGCAAATAAAACACAAGACTGCTGTGTAGCCGTTCGAACGCCCAGCAGGCCGTTCAATTGGCTAAACTAAAAAACTGTCGATCTGACAGTGTTGCCGTTCGAACGCCCAGAAGGGTCGTTCGAACGCCAACAAGGCAGAACCGACCATCTTCTTCCTTTCGCAATTTCAAACCGAAACTCCATTGATAACACTTCAAATCATCATCTAACAACCTAAATGCCATCAAAAGTCCACCATGACTTCCAGAATGCTAAACCACATCATAACAAGATAAAACCCTATGAAATCGGGATTAAAGATTACCATTTTCTAATCATGCAATTAGCACACTAAAACAAGTAATTCCATTCAAAGTAAACCACAAAATCAAGAGTTTTACCATAAACAAACTGAAAATTTGAAAGTCCATTACCTTATCCCTTGATTAGACTTAGTTTTGATGGTCACCCTTCTTGAAAACCTTACAAAGATATAAAGTTTGAATTAAACTCCATTAAAATCGATTTAACAAAGAAAACCCTAATTAAAAACTTAGATCTATGGCTTGTTGAACATAAAAATCGGATTTTGAGAGCTAGGGTTTGTAGTAAAAATGCAAATCAATAGTTTTTGTGTTTAAAAACGAATTGAAACAAAGGGAAAATGGTAGATTTAGAAGGGATTAAGAAGAAAGCTAGGATTTAGTGCTTAATTAGAATGTGCTTACCTTAAACACCTTCTAATCCGGGCCTAATTGGGGATTAGGCCTGACCTCTCTTCCTCAGCCTATTTCCAAAATGGGAATGGCTCAGGTTTGGCCTTTTATAGTAGGCTTTGGGGTGTGTATGGGTAAGTTATGGGGTGTAAATAGAAAAAGTAGGCTAAAAATGGGTATTTTACAAATTTGAGCACTAATTAAGTCTAAGAAAATTCTAAAAATTTTTGTATGACCTTAAGTTGATGTCTGGGTTCATTTGGTCCAAAAACCCAAATTTTGACGGTGGGGCCCACAGGGGTCCCGCCAGAACCCTAATTTTTGAAAAAATAGTAAAAATTCATAAAAATCCCAAAAATTCACATTTGATTCAAAATTACTTAAAACCACTAATGTTATAGTTGATTTTGATTAAAACCATCATAAACACCATTTATCTTTGAAACTACCAAAAAATCAGAAAACGCGTTAACCTTAGATAACCGATAATTAAAGAAAACCAAAAACCAGTTTAGAGATGAGGGTCCTTACACTTGTGGGTCCTCTTCACCTTGTGAATCGGCCCACAAAATAGCTCATCCACTGAGCTATGACTCAGAGAACATCCCATAGCCACCATCGGTTCATTAACGAAGGTAAGATCTATGTCAGGGCCCCGTTCACTCCATGAACTGGTCCCAACACTAAAGAGGGTATTTTAGTCATTTTCTTTATTAGGTGTTCTCCCTTCAAACCAACAACAACCCATGCCTCTTGATTAATCTTCATTAATCTTAAATTACTGATATAATTTAAAACATCAATATCAAAAGCATGCATCAGCATAAATAATCATGCAATCATACAAATGTATAAATAATAAACGGAGGCCCATTGCATTCATTCACAAGGCCAGGGCTCAGAGACTTCAAGCCCGATAAGTAAATTAACATATTCTACGAGTGACATATATAATGCCCTAGTGGATTTCTGTGTTGTGTTACAGACACGTGCAATACACTGCCCTATACCCTGAGAATTAGGGTTTTCTATTGGTTTCCCATGACACTGTGACCTGTCTAGGTCTTTGTGTCACCTACCCCTTCCTTTTGAAGTCATTTATAGGGTACCTTAACTCTTGATTCACAAGGTCATGTGTTCCATCAGAAATAAAACATATTGCCCCTAAGGGCATTAGGGTAATTCTACCACTTAGGGGGTATTCTACTCTCCCTTAGGTCATTAGGTCATCTCACTACCCTTTTATTTATTTTAAGTCATTAACCTCTTAGAAGGCTCCACTCTCAAATTGACTCGCGCTTCCATTCACATGAATGTGGGCGGGTCCACCCTAAGGGGTATTTTTGTCATTTAGTTTAAGGCCTTAATGACATCCAATAGGTCTAAAATTAGGGTCAAGGGTACTACTTGACTTCATGGACTCTATGTAATTTTCTTGGCATGTGACGGGTTCGTGAACCCCTTGAACCGACCCAGGTTGATTTAACAGTTTACTATAAACCCTAAGGGCAAAAGGGTCAATTATCCACTCACTATGATTTTTCCTCATTTATTGGTTTGGCATATAATCAGGTTACTCATTAAACTCTCACTGAGAATTTTCCCAAGTTTTAAACCAATTCATAGGCCCTTGAACCAGAGCCCCGAAGTCGGGTAAATGGTTTTCACACGATGATTTAACTACCAAGGGTAAAAAGGTTATTTTAGAGACTTTGGGATTTTCCCCCAAGCTGAAACTTGGCCATAATACTCCCATGCTTCTCAAGGGGAAATAGTAATTTCCTATGATTTTTTTACATATTTAACACTGTGAACCGGACCCGGTTCACTAGTTTTGTTTTGTTTTTAAACCCGGGCCGAATGGGTCGAGTCACCCAGTCCGGCCCGGCCCGAAACGAAGCCCGACGACTTGTTCGATCGTCTTCTTCGCAGCCAGTCAGAGGCCAACTGGCCTCTGCCGATGCTGCCCCAGGCCGTCGCTCTGCGGCGAGGGCTGGGCAGTATCGGATTGCCGCCTGGCGGCGATTCCAACCAGCCCAGCCCGCCGTCGTCCTGTGGCTGGCCGGCGCAGAAAGGGCTTTTCCTTCTTTTTTTTTTAAAGCATTGATCAGCGTAGCGGCCAGCCGCCACGGCCGGGCAACGTTCCAGAACCGACCGGATCACCGGCATCTGGCGATTTTGGAGGTCCAGGGCTGCCGACCGTCTCGGCCCTGCCGAGAGCCGGAAACCCCTTTTTTTTATATTATGACTATGCGGTAGTGGCAAAAGCTACCGCCGCCGCCAAGCATCCCTGGCCGGCGCGGCCAAGGCCAGGACCGGCATGCTGGTCCAGCCATGAGTCCAGCTACCAGCGGTTGGCCGGTGGCCGGCCGACAGTTGATCATTAAATAAATAACTGTTTTTTTTAAACTGCATGAACAGTAATTGCAGAAATTATTGTTTATGCCGATTACAAATATAGTTTATTTTCTAATTTACAAATCTATGCTAATCTCGATTCGAAATCCAACCTCAATGGACGAGTTGTTGTCGATCCACCGCCGCAAACGCTTCGCCGAAGTCTCGCCAGAAAATTCCTTCATGTCTTTCACTATCCAAAGCTCCTCTTCTATTAGCCCTAATTCGCCTTTTATAGGCATGGGATTAGGGCTCCTAATCCCATGATAAATTAGGCCAAAATCTTTTCAATTTAGCAACCAAATTGGGTCCCAAAACACACAAATTCGGAATGTTAATTGATCGGGCCCGTATAGTGACTTAAACGGATAATTCCACGTTCAATTCGGGTAAACGGGTCCTGCACAATATGATCAACTTCAAACGGTCGTTTCTCCCTCATCCGGACTCCGATTCGCGTGTTCTTGGTGGTGTCTCGAAGCTCTTTCCGTCTATTTTCCATCAATATATACTTTACCCACCATTTCCCTTGATGATTAAGTTATTCCCACGGAAAGATCAAGGGGTCCTACACCTTAATTTCCACGTGTACGACTTTAGGAATTTAGAAAATTCCCGGACGTTACAGTTTTGACCCTCCCAAATTAAGTGGTTCGTCCACCACTTAATTGGGCCTCCAATGAACCTTACAGATATTTCTGCACTGCCCCAAAATTGTTCTACATACCCCAAATTTTGTAAATTCCAAAAAAATCCAAAAAAATAAGGAAAAATCAGGAAACATTCTATAAAAATACCTAAAATTTCCTAGACATCACAAGGGGCTCACGGGCAGTGGGGCTACTAGGGGTGGCTGGGGGCGGATAGGAGCAACAGGGGCGGCTGAATGCGGCAAGTGAAAGGCCGACAGAGGTGTAGCGGGGCGGCTAGGGGCAGACGGGCAGCTGGGGGTGCACGAGTGGCAGGGGAGGCAAGGAGGGGAGGAAGGCAGAAGAAGGGATAATACCAACACGATTGAATATATATCATCCGTGTAGGCAAAATAACACAATGTGCATGCCTTTTTATTTTTAGCAACACTTAGGAAGCGTCACAAATAACAATCATTTGCGACACTCCTTTACACATTGCAAAATAACTATTTTTCTTATATATTTGCAACGTTTCCTTAAGCTTTGCAAATTGTTTATATTTGCGACACTTAAAATAAGCGTCGCAAAAAGTGCAGTATTTGCGATGCTTATCCATAAGCGTAGAAAATACTATTATTTAAAAAACATCTCTCTTCTCTCCTCTCTCTCACCTCCCTCCTCATTCTCTCTCCTCTACGCTCTCTTGTCTCCTCTCTGCCACTCTCCTCCCCTCTCTTTCACCTCCTTCTTCACTCTCTCTCTCCTCTCCTCTCCTCTCTGCCACTTCCCTCCTCACTCTCTCTCATCTCCTCTCCTCTCTTCTCTTCTCTCTCTCTCACCTCCCTCCTCACTCTCTCTCCTCTCCTCTCTCTCCCTCTCCTGCTATCTCTCTCTCACCTCCTTCCTTGCTCTCCTCTCCTCTCTCTCTCTTCTTTCTCTACCCTCTCTCCTCTTTTTGATATCTCTCACGCATCAACATGAGCCCCAGCTCTGAGGATAAGAGGAGAGAGAGTAAGGGAATTTAATTTATTTTTTAATTATATATTATATTTTAAAATTAATAAATATAAAATAAAATAATTGTATTAGCGATGCATAGGAAATAGTGTCGTTAATACCCTAAATATTAGTGATATATAGATGTATAGGTATTAGCGATGCAAATTCTTATGCCTGGTTAATATATTTTATTTTATTTTATTATTAGTTTAAAAATATAATATTTAATAAAAATATAAAAAATTAAAATTAAATTCCTCCCTCTCTACTCAACCTCCTCACTCTCTTTTCTCTCTCCTCTCTCTATATCTCTTCCCTCTCTTCACTCTCTCTACCATCTATCTCTTTACTCTATCATCTCTCTCTTCCCTCTCTCCTCTTTCTGATTTCTCTCTCTCACGCGCGTCAATATGAGCCCCGGCTATTAAGAGGGGAGAGACTAGAGAAATTTTATTTTATTTTTTTGAGATTTTTTAATTATATATTACATTTTAAAAATAATAAATATAAAATAAAATAAATGTATTAGTGACACACAGGCATATGCGTTGAGGATATTAGCGAAGCAAATTCCTATGCGTCGCTAATGCATTTTATTTTATTTATTTTTTATTTTTAAAAATATAATATTTCATAAAAAATCTAAAAATATTAAAATTAAATTCCTCCATCTCTCTACTGTCTCCTCTTCATTTCTTATCTCTCTTCACTCTCTCTTTTTATCTCTTCTCTCCCTCTCCTCTCTCTATGTCTTATCTCTCTCTTCACCCTCCCGTCTCCGTTATAATATTTCATAAAAAATCTAAAAATATTAAAATTAAATTCCTCCATCTCTCTACTGTCTCCTCTTCATTTCTTATCTCTCTTCACTCTCTCTTTCTATCTCTTCTCTCCCTCTCCTCTCTCCCTCTCCTCTCTCTATGTCTTATCTCTCTCTTCACCCTCCTGTCTCCGTCTCTCGATCTCTCTCTCCCTCTTCTCTCTCTATGTCTTCTCTCTCTTCACTCTCTTTCACCTCTCTCTCTTCTCTTCACTCTTCTCCTCTCTCTCACTCACACACATGAACATGAGCCCCAACTTTAAGAGGAGTGGGGAAAAGTAGAGAAATCTTAATTTATTTTTAAAATAATAAATAATAATTTAAATATATTATAATTAGTTTTTTAAAAAATAATAATATTTATTTATTATATATTATATTTTTAAAGAATAAATATTAAATAAAATATATTCTATTTCTAAAGTTTTTTTTTAAAATTTAATATTTATTTATTATATATTATGTACTTAAATAATAAATATTAAATAAAATAATAAAATTATTAGCGACACTTTTAAAAAGCGTCGCTAATTGTCTTATTTTTTTATAAAATTATTTTATTTTATTTATAACGTATTTTTAAAAGCGTCACTAATAGTATAACTATTATGGAAACTTAGATAAAAGTGTTGCTATTATTAATACTATTTGTGATGTTTTATAAAAGCATGGTAAATAGTTCTAAATTTTTTATTTTTTTAAAAAATTTATAATTATTAGTGACTATTTTTGAATAGTATCACTAATAATGGTAATATTAGTGACACTTTTATAAAAGTGTCTCTAATAGTTGTACTATTAGATACACTTTATAAAAAACGTTACTAATAGTTATAAATTTTGTGACACTTTTATGTGCGTCGCAAATCGTAATTTTTGGCGACACTTCATATTACATTGCTAATAAATACATCACTAATAGTTCTTTTTATTGTAATGACATTTTTAAAATACGTGTAAGTTGTGGTTAAGGAATTGTGCATTTTGGGAGCTAGCATGAGACTAGTAGCACTAAGTTTCTTCTTCTTCTCAAGAGTCTGCCTCCCTACTCCTTCCCCTTTTCAACCATCTTCCATAATGAAACTTTTTCCTGTGGTTTTATCTAGGTAATTATATAATTATTTATTATAATATGTAAAATATTTACATAAGTGCCTACTATAAAGTAAAGGTTGCAGGAAGCCATAAACCACCAAAGCAAAGCAAAGCAAGCATGCCAACTACATATGTAGGAGAGAGTAAAACATAAATATATAAAACAATCTAAAGTCTTGGATTCAATAGTAAAGAGAAAAACGGTAGGGATGAAAAGTGCTAAAAAAACACCAACTCTAAGTCGAAATCACAAAGGTCATCCCTATATGTTCAGTCAGAATAACAACTAATAAGCGCATGAAAACTAACAGGAGGCCAAGTGAGCCCAGATCTAGACTCA
The DNA here is from genome assembly GCA_035235625.1 of Saururus chinensis. Lineage (NCBI taxonomy): Eukaryota > Viridiplantae > Streptophyta > Magnoliopsida > Piperales > Saururaceae > Saururus > Saururus chinensis. The sequence continues at coordinate 20,935,974 of CP141143.1, forward strand.
AAGAGAACAATTGGAGGCGAACACCATTTGAGATGCATACCTTCTAAAGTTGAGAAACCGCGGGTATCATGGACCTCTACTCATCCTTTTCAAGAAGAATATGGTTATATATACTCCGAAAAATTCTTGGGTACCCCATATATCTTTTACTCTATTGTATTTTATAAAATTTTCTCAGTATACCTTAAATTAATTTTTTTTGTATTTTTTATTCTACGAACCCCATATCTTACTCACTCTTTGTGGTGGGCACCCTCATATATAACTATACAATATCAAGGGGTGCCCACCGTGAGAGCCATTCCAAAAGTTAACTTGCGCAATGTGTAGAGGTCTTACTCCCTCGTGGTAGGCGCCCACCATATAGAATTTCATACTTTGTCGGGGGAGGGGGTGCCCACCGTGAGTGCCACTCCAGAAATTCTCCCGTGGTTCATGTAGAGGCCGTACTCCCTTGTGGTTGGCATCCCTCGTATATGATTTTATATGTTGTCAGGGGGTACTTACTGTGAGACACTATAACAAAATTGGGTATTAGTGACGCTTATATAAGCGTCGCAATAATATGCGTCGCTACAAAGTGATAATAATGACATATCAAAAAACGTCGCAAAAAAACTAATATTAGCAACGCATAATGTTAAGTGTCGCTAATGGTAGTCTATTAGCGACGCATAACCGTCGCTAATACCTATCCTTTTAGCGACGCTTAAATTTATGCGTTGCTAATACTTAGGTTATTAGCGACGCTTATATAAGCGTCCCTAAAAGGTATATCTATTAATTTTTTTTAAAAACCATTAACGACGTATTTTTCCAAACGTCGCTAATAGTTTAAACACTAGTGACGTTTATAAACAAACGTTGCTAATAATTATCTATTTTAAAATAAAAATTTAAAATTAAGAACTAATAACGACACATAGCTATGCGTCGCTACTACTTAGATAGTACTAGCGACGTATTTAACTATACATTGCTATTAACCTTGGTAGTAGCGACACATAGTTACATGCGTCGCTAATACCCATTTTTAAATAAAAAATATAATGACAAAGAGAGAGGGGGAGGGAGGGGAGAGAGAGAGGGAGGAGATAGATAGAGGGAGGAGAGAGGGGAGGAAGGATAGAGAGAGGAGAGATAGAGGGAAGAGAAAGAAGGGAGAAAGAGAGTGAGGGGAGAGAGGAGGGAGGATAGAGAGAGCAGGGAGAGAGAGAGAGAGGGGGAGGGAGGAGAGAGAGAGCGGAGAGAGAAGGGAGAGAGGGAGGAGAGAAGGGGGAGGAGAGAGAGGGGGGAAGGAGAGAGGGAGAGAGAGAGAGGATAGAGAAGGAGGGTGGAGAGAGAGAGGATAGATGGAGGAGAGAGAGGAGGGAGAGAGAGAGAGGAGAGAGAGTGGGAGGGAGGAGAGAGATCGAGGGAGGAGAGAGAGAGGAGAGAGAAGGGAGGGATACAGATAGGGGAGGGAGAGAGAGAGAGGATAGATGGAGGAGAGAGAGGGAGGGGAGAGAGAGGGGGGAGGAGGGAGGGGGGGGAGGGAGGAGAGAGAGAGAGAGGGAGGGAGGAGAGAGAGGGGAGGGAGAGAGAGAGGAGGGAGAAGAGAGAGAGAGGGTAGGGAGGGAGAGAGAGAGGGAGGGAGGAGAGAGAGGGGGAGGGAGGGAGAGAGGAGGGAGGAGAGAGCGAGATAAGAGAGAGAAGAGAGAGAAGGGAGAGAAGGGAGAGAGGGAGAAAAATATATTTTAAAAAATTTAAAAATTTTAAAAAATAAGTAGTAGTGACGCATAGGTATATGCGTCACTACTACATAAGAGTAGTAGCGACACATAGGCGTATGCATCGCTACTACCTATGTTTTAAATAAAACATTAAATGAAAAAGAGAGGGAGGAGAGAGAGGGAGGAAGGAGAGAGAGGGAGGGAGGAGAGAGAGAGGAGGGAGGAGAGAGAGAGAGAGAGAGGGAGGAGAGAGAGAGAGGAGGGAGGAGAGAGAGAGAGAGAGGGGGAGGGGGAGAGAGGAGGGAGGAGGAGAGAGGGGAGGGGGAGAGAGGAGGGAGGAGAGAGAGGGGAGGGAGAGAGAGAGAGGGAGGGAGAGAGAGAGAGAGAGGGAGGGAGAGAGAGAGGGAGGGAGGAGAGAGAGAGGGAGGGAGGAGAGAGAGAGGGGGAGGGAGAGAGAGGGAGGGAGAAGAGAGAGATCAGGGAGAGAGGGAGGAGAGAGAGAGAGGGAAGGAGAAGAGAGAGATCAAGGAGAGAGGGAGGAGAGAGAGAGGGAGGGAGAAGAGAGAGATCAGGGAGAGAGGGAGGAGAGAGAGAAGGGAGAGAGGGAGGAGAGGGGGAGGAGAGAGAGAAGGGAGAGAGAGAGAGGGAGGGAAGGAGAGAGAGGGGGGAAGGAGAGAGGGAGGAGAGAGAGAAGGGAGAGGGGGAGGGAGGAGAGAGTGGGAGGGGGAGGAGGGAGGGAGAGAGAGAGAGGAGGGAGGGAGTAGTTTTTTTTATTTTTAGTGACGCTCTGCAAGAGCGTCGCTAATAATACTCAGTAGTGACGTATGAAAGGCGATGTCGCTACTAAGGCTATATTAGCAACGCTCGCAAAGAGCATCGCTAAATAGCTTTATTTAAAAAAAAACTTTCGCCACAGACGAAATTCTGCCCGCGGCAGTAATTTTTATTTTTAGCGACGCTCTTCCAGAGCGTCGCTAAATAGCTTTATTTAAAAAAAAAATTTTCGCCGTTGACGAAATTCCGCTCGGGGTAGTATTTTTTATTTTTAGCGTTGCAACTCTTTGTCTAATAGCAACGCTCGTCAAGAGCGTCACTACATAGTTTTATTTTTTAAAAAAATTATGCGGGCGAAATTCCTCTCGCGCGGGCAAAATTTTGCCCGCTCCCTATATCTACCCGCCCGCTTTCCCTTTTGTGTGCCCTGCCACCTCGCCGACCGACGCCTTGCCGCCCAGTGTCCAACCTCCCCGCCGGCTGGCTTCCGACATTGCCGATGCCCGGATTCCGACCCCCCTCCCTCCTGGCTCCCCCCATCCCTCCCAGTCCCCTCCATGCTCCGCCCCTCCCTCCCAGTCCCCCCGGCTCCCCCTCCCTCCCGCTTCCCCACCGTCTCCCCTCCCTCCCGGCTCCCCCATCCCTCCCAATCCCCTCCATGCTCTGCCCCTCCCTCCCGGTCCCCCGGCTCCTCCCTCCCTCCTCAAGCTCCCCCACCGTCTCCCCCTCCCTCCCGCTCCCCACCGACTCCCCCTCCCTCCCGGTCCCGCCCTCTCTCTCCCCTGCCCCTCCCAGTCCCTCCTCTCTCTCCCCGGCTCCCCCTCCCTCCCGGTCCCGCCCTCTCTCTCTCTCCGGCTCCCTCCCGGTTCCCTCCTCTCTCTACCTGGCTCCCCTCCCTCCCAGTCCCCCCTCCCTCTCCCCGGCTCCCCTGCTTCCCCCACCTCCCCGGGTCCCCCTCCCTCCCGGTCCCATCCTCTCTCTCCCCGGCTCCCCACTCCCTCCTGCTTCCCCCTCTCCCCGGCTCCCTCCCTCCCTCCTGCTCCCCCCTCTCCCCGGCTCCCCCTTCCCTCTCCCTAGCTCCCCGCTCCCCCCTCCCATGTTCCCCCTCCCTCTCCCCGGCTTCCCCCTTCCTCCCGGTCCCCCTCCCTCTCCCCCGGCTCCCTGCTTCCCTCCCGGTCCCTCCCCTCTCCCCAGCTCCCAACTCCCCGCTTCCCCCCTCCCTAGTTCCCCTCCCTCTCCCCGGCTCCCCCTCCCTCCCTCTCCCCAGCTCCCTGCTCCCCCTCCCTCTGATTCCGGCGGGGCACTGGAATCTGGCCACTCTCCCCTCCCCCGGATCGCCATCGGCAATTTTTTTTTTAAATTTTAAGGCTTGTAGCGACGCTTTGAAAAGCGTCACTAAAGCTTCTTTAATTTTTTAATTTTTTTCCTATTAGCGACGCATAATCGTATGTGTCGCTAATAAGCTATTTTTTATTTTTTTTGAAATTATTATTTTTGCTTTAGCGACGTATAGGTAACGCCGCTAATAAGTGATTATTAGCGACGTATAAAACAAACGTCGCTAATAATTTATTATTAGCGACGTATAAAAATATGTCGCTAATAGGCACTATTAGCAACATATGTTGTATACGTCGCTAATAAGCAATAACGACGGCACTTTTTGCGACGTTTATAACGACGTTATTTATGCGTCGCTAATAGCTATTAGCGACGCTTAGAAGATTATTAGCAACGCATAAATGCATCACTAATAGTCCTTTTTGTTGTAGTGAGAGCCATTCCAGAAACTCCCTTGTGGTTTATATAAAGGCCTTACTCCCTCATAGTGGACACCTTCATATATAACTTTATATATTATCGGGGGAGGGGTGCTCATCGTGAGCTCTATTTTATAAGTTTCCCCCGGTCTACATAGAGGCCTTACTCCCTTACGGTGCCCACTGTAAGTACTATTTTAAAAACTATCACATGCAATGCGTAAAAGCCTTACTCCCTCACTGTGTGCGTTCACCATATAGAACTTTATACTTCGTGGAAGGGTACCCCGTGTGTGTTATTCCATTAGTTCTCTTGTGAGATTGCCTTCTAAGATTACACATGGATACCAAATGGAAAAAAAAAAGACAGAGCTCAACTTCTAGATAAATGATACCAAAGTTTCATATCTGTCATAAAAGCTTCCTTTGAATGCACCATCATGGGGAGCTTTTTCTCGTTTGGGTTGACGGATCCTCTTGATTTTTTATCGCAATGAGCTCTGAAGTTTCTGAACTAGAACACTCCGGCAATATGAGGTCTAAGTACCTGGTACGGAGAAGCTTTGAAGTGATGTTTTTGGCTTTCTGTTGTCGGTTTTGTTTTGTATCTGGGTCTTGAAGTTTTTCTTTCCCATTTGTGGTGTCAATGCTGAAGTGGTGTATGTGACCGGAGAGATGGGGAGTTGGGTTTCAGTGGGAAGGACTTAGAATCTTGTCTTGTCTGAGATCAATATCTATCAGCGCGTATTGTTTGTTCGATGAGAATTTTAGCGGAAAGAAGAGTTGTGGAGCTGATTCTGGTTATCGTTGTAACATAGAGGTTCTGGAAAATATAACTGGTTATTGGATGTGGTTAGGGGTTGTAGAAAAATAAATTAAGGGAAAATTTTGTTTTCCGACCCAGGGAAATAAGGGTGGAGAAGTGGGATTTATTTCCCGACCCCCCACCATAGGAAATAAAATTTCCGACGGTCGTCGGGTTGCTTCTCTCCGCTCCAATCTAACGGAGATAGCCGCTTTCCTCCAGGACACGGCCATGGCCGCTCGCTATCTCCCCTCCGCTGCCGCCGACCCTCCCAGCTCCACCGTGCCTTCACTTCCCTCCGGGCGGCCCACCATCACCTCTCTGCCTTCCTCTCCCACTTCCCGCCGCCCACCGAGAACTCGGTCAGCTCGACTGGCGCCGCCGCGGAGGAGGCCAATGAGCTAATGGCCGACCGCGAAGAGGAGGGAGGTGGTGGGTAGGAGGGGGTCAGTTCCAATACTATGGATGAGGTACTTTGCACTTCAGATTAAGCGGAAGCGGCGGCCGTTGCCGAACTGGGTGGCGGAGAGGGCTGCCGCCTCGGAAGGGGGTCGGGAGTTCGGTATGCACGATCCAGGGGAGCGGTTGCGGTTATTGGATCTGATATTCCAGTTCCATGCTTGATCCCATTGAGGACCTCAGGTATTTCTTCTTTTTTAATATCTTCCAAAAAGAGAAGAAAGTTTGTAGTATTTCTGTACTATTGGGATCAATGCGATTCACAGATTCATACTGAGGATAAAACTTGTACGCTTCAGGTCGGGCTGTGAGCCATCGTCATTGCTGATTGAATAGTGTTTCAAACCAGGGGGATATGGGGTAGGGTCAATCTAAATGGGGAACTTTCGTTAGGAAAACTACTGTAAGGTATACCTAAAGCTTAGCGACAATTTACTTAGTGGTCCTGTATAAGAGTTGTCTCAACTCCAAAGATTTTATTTCCGTTACTTATTACTAGATTTCTTTCTGTTATTACAAATTAATTACAAAGTGTAATTGACAGAGTTCATAAGTGTTCGGTTGATGTGTTACCGTTTACATTCAAGAAGAAGGTTGGTAGATTGAAGTTGCAAAATTTGCCTGGTTTAGAAGCTCTACAAGTGCCATGTTCAATAACTATTGTGCTAATTTATCATGCATATTCATTTTCATTTGATTTTATAACCAAATTATCTGGTGATCTAGTACTTATGTCTACGATTACTTTGCTTTTTTGTCTTTTTTAATAGATTTTATATTAAAGATATATTATCTATCTGTCATCGTTCTTTCTTATATTTTCAGTTTTATGATAGAGATATTAGTAAATTTAGTTAATATCTGAATGATACAAAGCCCACTGTATATCATTATAGACCCCACATGAATGTGGTCTGTTGCAAGGGGATTTTTCGTGTCAAACATTTATCTGATACAAAGCCCACTGTGTTGCAAAGTGTTTTAACTAACTTTTGAGCCTTAGATTATGGTGAGACCTTCAATCCCTTTTTTAAGTTGCTACCATTTTTGTGCTGCTCTCACTTGCCAACTCTACACATTGACCTGTGCAACAACTTGATTTGAAGGATGCTTTTCTTCATGGCTTCCTATATGAAGATGTATTTCACCCAACCTTATGACTTTTGTGATTGAGATCATCCCACGAGTATTTGTAAACTTCATAATGTTTTTTACATGGTTTGAAACAACCATCACTAGTTAGGTTCCATTAGTTCAAAAAGTTCCTCCTATCTATTGTTTTCATTGCTGCATCTGAACTTCTCACCATGTGCTTATTCATGTAAATGGTAAACAGGATCTAATGAAAACCCTACTTGATGAGATTAGTACTTTTATGAAAGTTCTCCATGTGCCTTTTCAGATCAAATTGTTGATGTCAAGCAAAACTCTTGGATCTATGGTGCTTGTTGAAATGTTTTACAATGGACATATATTCAACTGACTCTAATTAAGTTGCTATCTTTCGGGCAATGTTTTTGAGTGATTTGTTATTTTTGTAGCTGAAACAGATGTGCTATTATGCTCTTCATGCAGGATGGTTCCTAAGATGCATAAATGATGGTCTTTTGGAAGAACCTCTCCCTTTATCGTGGCAATCCATTTAATGGATGTATATATATATGGTTCGTTGGCTGTAGTAACACCATATCCATATGATATAGCCTTGTGGGTAAAGTTACATAAAATGTGTTGATGGTATATAATTTTGATATGGAGTTTACATATGTCTTGGCTGGTTGGGAGGGTTCTGTAAATGATTCCACTATCTTAAAGGCAGCTATAACAACACAAAGTAAAAATCGAAAATTAAAAGTCTCTTGAGGTAATAAAATTGATAATTGCTTATTTGTTTTGTTTGATAGTAATTTATTTTTTTATTATTTTAATATTATCTTGAGTACAGGTAAATATTTGTTAGTGGATGCGGGGTTTGCAAATCTTCCGGGTTTTCTAGCTCCATATCGTAGAACTCGATATCATTTGAATGAGTTTGGCCCAAATCTACCACAAAATGCTGAAGAACTCTTCAACCTACATCATTCTTCGTTGAGGACTACTATTGAGCGCACATTTGGAGTATAGAAGAACTATTTTGAAATATTATCGGACAAAAGACCTAAATTTCCGTATGATACACAAGTTAAAACTGTTGTTGCCACAACTATTCTTTATAATTTTATTAGGAAAGAAGATAAAGATGATCAGTGGAGTGATGATGAATTACACGATGAAGACATTCCACTGGAGGCACCAAATTTAGAAGATTATCCAAATGGAATAGTGAGGATAAGTCATTTTCGTGATGAGCTTGCTACAAATATATGAAATTACAATGATATTTAGGAAGTTATAAAGTAAAAAAAATTTATTTAAAAAAATATAAATTATAGAATATTATATCCTAAGTTGTTTTTGTAGTTGGGATAGAAAATAGAGTTGAATACTTGTTTTTATTTCTTGTTTGTTTAATGAGTTTGGTATTCTAAAAGAAATGAAAGAATTACGGGACCTGCAGCCATTTGTATTGTTCTTGATTTTTTTATTTTTTATAGAATATTTTATGAATTATTTTATATAAAATATTTAATAGAATATAATCATTGCTAAATGATAGTTTTATATAGAAGCATGTGTATAATAATTAATGTGTTTTTGATTTAATGTAAATTTTTTATTAATTTTATTTAAAAAAATAAAAAAATTAGGTTCAAGATATTTTTTTGACAGTAAATTGTGTTGAAGATAATTTTGTTACTCGTAACCACAAGTGATTGACCAAAAGAGTTATCTCATTAAAAAAGTGTAAATGACATAAATATGATATTCTCTATTAACATAGGTTTTTTTATCTAATAATTTTTTTAAAAATTTTATGATAATTTATTTCCATAGAAATAGAAATATAATTATCGTAGGAAGTTACTTTTCTGGAATTTTTTTCAAATTGAAGAAGAGGATGAAGAAGAGTTGTGGCTTGATGAGCTCATTGTTGACGCGAAGCGGAAAAAGGGCATCGTTTCTGAATTATTACAAAAAGGAAGAGCAAGGGCCCATTTAGCTTAGCCTATTGGCACCTATAAATACCACCCCACGCTTCATTGTTTATCCGCAAGGGCCTCTTCGATTATCTTTCTCTCTTCAATTCTCTCTTTAACAAGTAGTGCAGAGTACAGACGTGGGTGCAGCTGCTTCGGCTCTCTCCTCTTGCTTCCCTCCTCCATTCTTCTTCTGATTGTATGCTTTTTACTGTCTGAGGTTAGTAGTACACAAACACAAAGTCCTCTCTTTCAATTTTGTGTGCATGGTGCATGGTGTTTGCCTATTTAGCTTCTGCTTTATATGTCTTTGACTTTCTTTTCTTTATGTTCACAGATAGAAGCAATCACGCTCTCTTCCACGATGACGAAGCAGATTAAGGGGCCACGTTGATCATTCTCCTCTGCCTTTCTGACATCGGAAGGGGGATGAAGAGCAGTGAGAAGCAAGGCATCGGCTCCGTCCTGAGTGTCTCCGGCGACAAGAAAGCGAGGCCATCATTCCGAAGAACTTTCTCCGCTGAAATGTCATCCAGGAAGTGGCTGCAAAGCCCAGACCCTGAAGAAGATCTCATCACAAGAGTCTCCACCCTATCCTAAGACCCTGAAGACCTTGTCACAAGAGTCCTCCACATTATCCTAATTATGTGACGCTAATTATTATTTTTTTTGGGGCTAGATAATAATTATTGTCACATAATCAAAATTTAATGATGACACAAGTTTTATGTATGTGACCTGTTTCTGCATGTCATCTTCAACCTCTTGACAGAGGTTGAGACACATCGGGACGAAATTGTGCCACCTGCCGTCATCCGGTGAGGCCCGCCGACAACCCAGAAGACAGGAAAATATTCCGCCCAATAGCAACGATTTCAGATCTGGCAGAAATTTGAGAGGGTGGCGGCCTGTAAGAGCATTTCAAAAAATGCACAGTGGGCATCGACGTCTGTGCAAAACGGCGGCAACCGTGTGTGATGCCCGCGGGTAGCCCAGAAAGCCGAAAATCATTCCACCCGATGGCAGAGGTTCCAGATTAGGCCCGAATAACAAACGACAACGTCGAGCAATTCAAACCTAAACAATTAGAAAAAGGCCAATTTTTTATGCTCGATTCAAATGTCCCGATAGCTTTTCGTAGCGGGAGCGCTGGCCAGATTCAAGTTGCGGTGCGATGGTGGCCCTAGTTGGCGCTTGATGGATCATGTGCCGATGACTGAAGAAACTGAAGCAGTAAAAAAAATCCTAACTTTAAGGTTGCCAGACTATTTTCCAGGCCAAAAAATTTCATGTAGCCAAACTACATCGGCTCTGGCCAGCAGTCCGGTGGCCGTTGACAAATTTCAGCAATGCAGTTTTGTTGTCGTTAAATTGTGTGGTAACATCAGCTAGCTGGCTCCCATCGGCAATCCAAAGTCCTAGTCGTTGTCACAGTTAACCATGCTTCGATACCAATTGATAGCATAAAATACAATAAGGTTAGGCATACCTGTAGCCATTAGAGCTTGAACCAAGCTTAATCGCCTTGATGAAGCTTTTTCTCTGCCAATCTTCTACAAATCATCACAATGTGTTTCTAGTTTAGAACTTGACTAAGAGTAATTCTAGCTTAAGGCATTGTATTAGGATGACTAATTGTGTATTCATAACTAAACTAGGACACAATTTTTAAAAACCCTAGGATCTTAACCCTCCATCTGAGGTCAACCAACGGTCTAGATTTGCCACTAAACCACAACTTAATGGGTATTTTAACTCAGGCCCAAGACAGTTTTGAAAGCCCCAAATTAGTGTCAATTGAGACAGTTGGGCCACCTTATGTTTTAATTAAAAAAATAAGCCCAACATCCTCTTCTTTAAAAGAAGATGAAGAGTACAAAGAGAAGCGAAAGAAGGACCTGAAGGACCTAGACAGGCCCAACCAGTTCAATATATGGGGCTCAATCCAATCCAAGAGGGAAAAGTCCAACTCTGCACCTCCTACCCTGCCTTACATCCACCCACAGGAAAAGAAGTCGTCTAGCTCTCTCACCCAGAAGAGCCTGGAGATATGCACCGAGAGCCTCGGGTTCGAGACAGGTCTGATGGGTTCTTGTTCAACTTCAAAGAGGAGGATCCGATGGGTTCTTGTTCAATTTCAAAGAGGAGGTTCTGATGGGTTCTTGTTCAATTTCAAAGAGGAGGAAGAGGAGAAAAACAACGTTCGGTCGAAGAGGAGGAAGAGGAGAAAGACAATGCTCGATCAGAGCAAGGGAAAGAAGAAGGTGCAGGTGCAGCTGATAAGGTCCCCCAAGAGAGACTTGCCTCCTCTCAGCTTTGGTGAGGCCGAGTTGAAGTTGTCGACCTCTCTTCTCCCTGTTATGGTTTTAATTGGGGTAATGAGATAGGGAAATTTCATGAGGGTAGATGGGGTATGGGAGAAATAGAAAAATACCTAAATTTCTACGCTTATGGGATACTAAGGGGTTTTTCAGGATGTAGATAGACACGTTCTTCCAAGATAGGGGGCACATCCATAGAGCCAAGGCAAGGACCTCTACAACTCTACTCAAAAACCTAGGACAAGGAAATTCAAGCACACCCAAATCAATGATGGACCTGTAGCTCTAGAAAGTCACTAGTTTTACTTCATTTCTCATTCACTCAGTAAGAGAATGGGACATGCAAACTCTAAAACCAGGAATAAGCAGGAGGAGAAGATGATTTCTAAGGGAAAGGCAACCTATTGAAGGGCGTAGGTGAGGAAAATTACACGAAGATGGAGAAGGCTTGAAGTGTCATGACTGAACTTGTCACGCCCCGGCAATGCCCGACCCGAGCTGAACCTGGTCCAGGGGCCGGTTAAGCGCGTGGGGGTGACGAAGGGAAAATTGAGAAATGATCTAGCGGAAGACTTAACCCTAACCACGGGTGATTTACAGAATTACGGAGTACGCACAATCCTTTGAGCAAGAGTAAATAAGAAGGAAAGAAAAAGTGTTGCTTATCACAAAGTAAACAACAATTCTCAAACCCACATGCTTAGTTAACTAAAGCCCACACCGGCTCAAAATAAGTCATAAGCATCACAACTGTAAAATGTGACATAAATCCAAAACAACAAAGAACCCTACACAAAGGTCTTAAACGTAAAGCATAAAACCAAAGGAAAATGAGTCACACAACGATCTCCACGATTTACATCCAAGTCATCTCCGACCTTTCCTCAAAGAGGAGATCCTGTCCGTCTGTGTGTCGCACCACGCAGCCCCAAAACAAAACACAAGAAAGAGGGGTGAGTTTAACAAACTCAGCGTTGGTTTTTAAATATCACTATCAACATCAAAAATACGATAGCATAGCAATATAATCATTCAGATCAAAGATTTACATGGTGCATCATTTCCTGATCACGCATACACATCACCTAAAACTGCATCATAGTGCATAATCCACATAATTTCATTCTCGTCATAACACCCTGCATGAAATGTATCTCTAACATACATATTTCATCATGCATCACATCATAATAACCTGCACGAATGTATCTCTAACATACATATTCCATCATGCCTTACATCATAATAACCTGCATGAATGTATCTCTAACATACATATTCCATCATGCATCATATCATCACAACCTGCATGAATGTAACTCTAACATACATATTCCCTCATGCATCAACATTCTCATTCATCATGCATGTATAAGTGTCACACACGCACACTAGTCCAACATGCAAGTCCATACCCATAGAGAATAAACCTGCTCTTCAAGGCAGGAGCCCTCGAGCAAACACTTATTAAATAGACATGCTCCTCAAGGCCAATGCCTACGAGCAACTCCTGCTCCTCAAGGCCAACGCCTTCGAGCAACTCCTGCTCCTCAAGGCCAATGCCTTTGAGCAATGCCTGCCCATCAAGTCTAAACTCCTAGGTAACCCTGCTTGTCAAGACTAAAGTCCCAAGCAACAACACCAAGCAAGTCGGTGCACTCGGACAAACCAGCTAGATTCTCAGGGTCCAGCGAATCATAAATAATCTCAATCCACAAGACAAGTATACAACTCGTCCCTACTTAACTCCATTTAACTAGACTCAACCCGGGGAGTGTACTCGTTCCATACAGGAACTCAAATCAAAACATGTCCTTTCGGACCAATCAACTTACGATTAATCCACGACCGATCAATCCGGCACACAATTTCACCACATTGTATCCAATCGGTCAAATTCGATTAACCTCGATGAAGCCTCAATTGGAAATTCGTTTTCATGATGCATGCAGCATGGTACATACGTGGGCAAGACATACATAAATCTTAATCCATGATAAGTGCTTTCATCAGCCCCTAATGCATCATTCATAATCACAATATCAAGCTTCAACATCATCATTTAACCCCCACATGTGTGTGTAACTAGTAGAAGCACTCCACACAATGCATGCCAACATGCTTGAAATTAAACTCACTACCACACTACACATGTGAATTACCATTTAAACATGAATTCCAGTGGAAATCATAGGAGAAGAAACGTTGAAATCATAACTCAAATCAAAACTCAACCACAAAGGTTAAACACATATAAGATCATTCATTTCATCCTTGAGTCATGGCATTCACCAACATCCATATATCAACTAACTACATTCTATCATGATAAATCAGTCCATTAATAGGTTGTAGTTCTACTGAAAATATGCTAAACCAAAGGGAATCAACCATTCATAATTTCAAGATGACAATTCCAACACCATGCCACAAAACATAAGTCATTTCACAAATCTCTAAGCATATATTTCAACTCCATAACCTCAATAGCATGCCTTTCCAGTAGCATAATATAGCTTAAAACACTCCACATTCATATGAAATTGGCAAGCTAAAGTGCAATCATTAAAATAAACATCATGCATTAGAACACAAATCTGTATGCAATTCATTTTTTTCAACCTCAATTTATGTGATCATATGATACACTATGTCATGCTACGTTGATAAACTAACTTATTATTATGACATACAAACATATCCAAACCCATGTATAACATATCATATATGTCCTTATCATGATTTCTTTGATCTAACAGAAGTATCATTACCTAGATTAAGACTGATCACATGATATAGTTATTGTAGACAACATAAATGAATATGAGGAATTCCATCCCTTAATATATTTAAGTAAACCAAATGACCATGTTTCACATAAATAAGTAACCAGTCATCTTTCACTTTACCCAAACACCCTTCTCCAAAAGGGTCTCATCCTAGATGGCATGTCTGCAGCTGGCACTAATCCTGATGACATTTGTCTAAGTCATTAAAAGGCCTTGGAAACCCACTTGGACAATTTTAGTAATTTTTCCAATGTATGCATGGCACCAAAATCATTCTATTATATTATCTTGTTACCCAACTTAGGTAATCTCATTCCCACACCATGGTATATTAATGAAGGGGAAACACTGGCAAGGCAATTCAAATAATCATATCAACACAATCTCAGACATCAACTATGTCCATATTATTTGATGTGCAAGATGTTTAATATTGCTCATTAATTTATCCCTTGTTGATCATAAATGCAGTATGATTGATCCCTTACCCAATCTTAGGCATAGAATAAACAAATCTACATGCCTAGAACATTCAACATGTAATCAACATGCATTATAATATTTTATTCATATCTAGTGTCCCTTACCATAGTAATCTGATGCATCATACAAAATTACCCTTATACCCTTGAAAACCCGATTAATCTCATGATATGTCATATAAATAAAATGTTTTTTGATGTTTGCCCTTATACCCATATGAAACTAAGGCATTGTAAGTGAGGATTACATATTTCAATTAAATCAAGTTAATAAATAAGAAATTTACCCGTCTTAGCTTCATATGTTGCAATAGCCTGATTTATAATTTTAAGGGAAAAATAATGAGGATAATCCAAATTCAATGAAATTTGGACCATGTTGTTAAATTTTAAATGTTATTCGCAAGCGCACAAATCGTACTAAAGTATAATTGACAAAGTGAGGTCGATTCCTCAAAGATTTGAAATCACAAAACTAATTTTAATCGAACTCAAGTTTAACCCTAATCTCATTAATGAATTATCAAACAATTGCCTGCTTTAAAACCCCTAAAACAAGAAAGAATGAAAAACAAAGTAAATAAAAGAAGTAAAGTTACCAAAACTACCAAAAACAAGTGATCAAATTTAAAGTTAAATCTAAGAACTAACAAGAATCAAATTTTTGAGAATTCATTTAAACTAAGAAAGCAGTATCAAATGATTGAAATATCCAAATAACCAAATTACTAAATCATGAGAATCCACATGAATTAATTTGTGAAGAGCCATGTCTATTATTATTGATTCAATTTCCAAACTATCTCATAATACATTAGAATTCAATCTCATGTATTATAGAATATATCATCGTTAAGCATACTTTCAAGAATAAAAATCATGTTCCCCTTTGCTAAATAAAATTAAGATTAAGTCCATAATTATGCCCACAATATGCAAATAACAATTAATACCCAACCCTAATTCAAGAATTTAAAATCCAAGAACCTAACTAATAAAAACAACCTCAAATAATAAGAAGAATATGATTAATCTTATGACCAAGATAGAGTCTATCAATTGAAAATAGGTAGAACAATTAAACATTAAAGCACATGTAAAAGAAACTTAATCAACTCTCATTATCATTAATTCCTACAAATTAACAAGGCCTCATCCTAATCTTAGATTTTAAAAAATTAGCTACTCATTAGCCTAAGAACTAAAACCATAATCTTCATTAAATTAAGTGAAAAGAGACTTGCAAGATTCGAATAAAATTAAGAAAATTCAAAATCTTTGAATTGCTACAGTACTGATTTCATCACCTTCAACCTCCAGCTCTGCTATAGTAATTGCAAGCTTCAAAAACTTTCTCTTGCTTCTTTTGCATTTCTCTGGCTTTGGACTTCGATTCTTTATTCTCAAACTATTTGTTGATTAATTTTGTTGTCTATGATTGAAGGATTTCATCACTAGTTTATCGTTTTTCCTCCTCTCTCAAATATGAAAATTTTGTTCTCCTTTTATAAATTCTGAACAACCCTCTCTTTCCTTCTTTAAGCTATTAATACCGTCATAGAGAGGCTTATTTATGTTCTCTTCTCCATCATGTTTCTTCCTCTTGCATGCTTCTCAATCCTTTCCTTTTATTCCTTTATTCCTTGATTCCTTTTATTGTTTGCTTGTTTCTGCCCATGCTCTATTTGGACTTTTTTTAAAATTGTCTATTTCTGATATGTTGTTCTTGATTTTTGTTGGTGGATTTTGGTAGTTCTCTATGCACAAGACAAGGAAATGGATCGGATGATCCTTCCTTGCAAGAGGTAAAGAAAAACCTTTTTTTTTATGTGGGACAACCTTCTCTTGATTAAGCAAGACTACTCTTTACACTTTAGAGTCAGTAGTAGTAATTAATCAATTTCCAAAACCCTTCAATTAGTTGGCAAAATGGAAGAAACAACTGAAATTTTATTAAAATAAGAAATAAAAATTGCTAGGAGAAGTGGCTACAACTTCTAAGTTTAAAAAGGAAAAGAAAAAAAGAAACAAGGAAAATTATTCTTGAAGATGAGAACTCCCCTTACAGAGGTTCTTCTTCCTTATTGAGTGTTTTTGCTTATCTTCTAATTCCTCGATCTTCTTTGACTTTTTGAAGGTCAAGGCTTTTTAGGAACTTGGTGTGTGATGGACTTCTAGATTTCTCTTTTGGAGGTTCCGTAGACTTGAAAGCCAAAAGCCCCTTCTTATGGAAACGAATGGGTATTTATAAGATGAGAGTTGCACGATTAAGTAAAGTAGTGTGGTGAGTTGGAAAGGTTGTTTGTGAGAAGTGGATAGTGGATTAGTGAGAGATGGGAAATGAGTTAGTGGGAGGGTTGGTGAGAACCACTTGATTAGTGGAGGAAGTGGGAAGTGTGAGAGAAGACCGGGCATTATACCTTTGACTCGGTCCTCTCCACTTTTACACATTATCATTTTTTTATTATTTTTAATTATTTTTTTGTTATATTTTTTTATTTCATCATCATTTTTACAGTAGGGGATCACGAGTATCAGGGCTTTGATTTAATCTTCCTATTCCTTATGTGAGGCCCATGAAATTTTCCACACAACCTTCTTCTTTTTTCTTTGAACTTTGAGTTCTTTTGGAACTTAACTTTTTTTTGGTATTTTTAGCCATTTTGGTCTTTCATGGCTGAACACGTTTTTTTTTAACAAAACAATAGTGTGGGACCCACGAGTCTTACCTAGCCTTTTTATTTATTTCTGTTTTATGGCTATTTTGTTGTGAGACTTATGGGTCTCACATGCCCTTTGCAAATTTTTTTTTATGTGGACATGTGAGGCTTATAAAGCCTCCCTCAACCGTTTAACTTTGAATGTAAAGAGGCCCCATGATGTCCTCTCATAATAAAATTTTTTGTTGGAAGCCTTAGTTCATTCCTATGTGTGTAGGATTCGATCTTGCCTCTTCACCTTTTTTTTTTGTTAAAAGCCTTAGTCCATTCCTATATGTGTAGGATTAGATTTTGCTTCCTTATTTTTTTTTCTTTAGACTTTGTCCACTTCGGAGACTTTATCCATTTAAAAATTTGGTCTCACTCAGAGCTAATCAAGCTCCGAAATCTTGGCCTTTGGATTTTGATAAATTTTTTTTTCTTTTGAACTTTATCCGAATTTGAGACTTTGTCCATTTTAAAAATTTAGTACCATCCAAAGCTAGTCAAGCTCTGAACACTTGCCTTTGAATTTTGATTTTTTTTAAACACATTACCATGTGTGTAACTTTAGAATTTATTTTATTTTCATTCTTTTTCTTTTTGCATTTTTGCCAACTTTGGAGACTTTGTCTGTTTTGAAAATTTAGAGTTATATAGAGCTAGTCAAGCTTCAAGATCTTTGCAATTGAATTTTGATTTTATTTTTTTTAATTTAATTTTTTTATGTCAACAATTTTATTTGGACATTGGCTGCTCCTTTATTCTTTCCATTTATAAGCTCCTACTCCTATGTTCGTTCACTCATGGCCTCTATTCTTTCCTTTATAAAAATATGTTTTCTTTTTATGGAGTGATTTCCTCTTAACTTTAGTAACTAATGGGAATCCTTCTTCTGAGCATTATCCACTTCAAACCAAATCAACTTAGATCCCGTTGTAAATAGTTTGCATTGAGAGATCTTGATCTCTTTCTCTATTTAAAGCATTGACTTCTCTTCTTATCACATTCCTTTTGTTGGCCAAAATTTGTTGAAATTTTGAATTGGAGTGTCTTCTTCTAATTTTTATTGTGCCCTTTCTTTTTTCGTACTTTGGCTTGGTCTTTAAAATGGAATTCTACTCATCGGCTAGCTCTTCTTGAAATGCTTTAACATCTCAACGTGTGCAAGCTCTTAGGCAATTTTTGCCCTATACCAATATTTGATCCATCTAAGACATATGAACTGTGACCAAATATTTTCGAAGTGACATGAACATCAATAAAGCTATTCGTGCGATATCTACCTAGAAAGCACAAATAGGACCATAATTGAGACATGTAAAAATAAATAAAATCCCAACTTAACTTAAATACATTCTTAATCTACAAATGTCTCTTGAATTAACTAATAATTAAATTACACTACTAATGTCTATCTTAACATAAATAAACCCTAAATTAGTCTAATCCTACACTAGCAAAAAAGGCAAAATGGCGTGTAAAATAAATAAGCCATGCATAAAGATACGAAAAACCTAAGGCCTAAAATTAAATATATGGGTCGATCTAAGTCCAAATGCTAGTTATTTTGGAATTCTAAAAATTACTATATAGTGCAAAAATATTTAAGTAGCAGAATCTCAAAGGATATAAACGAGTGCTACAAACTCTAAATCTATATGAGAATTTTATTCTAGATATAAAACTCAAGTAACATTGCTTTCAAGAAATTTAGGAGTAATCTGAATCAAAATGGACTTAGGAAAAATCTCAAAACACAAAATAACATAATTGTTAATCGAAGACAATATGGTTTGCACAAAATCTCATAAATCGATATTAATAGGGAAAACTCCCCAAAAATATGAGATGAACGTATACATGCTTCCTAATTTCCAGTAATTTTCCTAAGATTATTCTACATAGATAAACTCCTGTAACCTTACTGAGAAGTGTGAGTAACTGACACGTGACATAAACTTGGTTTAGGAAAAACAATTGGGTTTTGGCCATGAAATGATCACATTAGAAAACATAAAATTTTACCTAAACATAACCTGAGATTTCCTTAATATGACATAGAAAGTTTGCATCAATTCAAATATTATAAGGTTCCGGAACAATCTAGCTTTTATGAGTGCTAAGTTTAAACTGAAGTTAAAAGATCATATACAAAACCAATTAGTCCCAAGCCTGCTAACTTCCTCCATCAAAAAAGACTCTTGAAACTCATTAATCCAACCATGAAACATACAGGAGTTTCATAAAGTCATAACCACATGAAATTACATAAAAAATCCTAGCTTTATCTATATAAGAGACACCTAAAACATGCATGCTCATTCAATTACACATGAATCAATCCATTACATGCAAAACATGTCAAAAACCTAGATTCATCACTAAAGAGGTGTAAGTAGTTCCTACCTTTTATGATGAAGAAAACTCATTCATCAAGCTTTTGATCTTTGCTAGACTAGGCAGTTTGACCTTGTGCTTCTCTAAACTCTAATGGTGGTCATGAAGGCCTCCAATGCCAATCAATTCCAAAGGAGAGAGAAAGAGAAGGGTGGTGGGGCAAGAAAAGAGAAGAGAGAGGGGAGAGAGGCTGGCTGAACCAAGGGAGAGAGGCTGGCTGGTGGGGAGAGAGACAAGAGAGCGGGGAGTTCCTTATAGGGAGGTATCCTACTTTGGCTTGGATTCTCCATTTTAGACCTTCCCAATCCAATTTCCTCTATGTTTTTCTTGATTTAAATCAATCATTCATACTTTGAAGGATTATGAACTCCTAGGGCAGCTTGGCTCAATACAAGGACTTAGGCAGGCTGGGCGGCCAACAGGGAACAAGCTAACCCATCTAAAGCCCGCTAACCCATTAGTCTGTCTAATCCTTTTCTTTTTCGATTAAAGTCATTTCTTCATCAGAACTTCTTTAAATAGATCACCCCTAGCTTCTATCCTTCAATTAGGGCTTGGTGAGCAAGTCTAGGTGAATCTTGTTCACCCATGTGTAGACTCTCATACATGGGTCACTATAGTCAAGTCACGTAGGTGGGTCCACTAACTTCTAAAAAATAGACCATTCGGTCAAAGTAGTGTGTTTCTCCCTTCCCGGACCTCCAATTAGGGTTTTAGGATTTCAAGTAGCTAAGTTGATTATCCAATCATGTACTTTTGGTTTAACTTAAGAAAGTTCTCGTCCCATGCCCCTAATGGTCAAGGGGTCAAATTTAGATTTTTTTTTATATGGTCCAGTCTAACTTAATGGGTCTAATTTCTCTCCTGAAATTAATTAACTACAAAAAATCCTTCCTCATTTTTAAGATGTTGCATTAGACAATATGGAAATAAATAAGAACAACTAGTGGAGAATAACAAATAGATTTTGGCATAGGGGAGCGTGATTAGAGGCGAGAGATTGGAGAAGAGGGAATGAAAAGTGGTGAGAGGGAAGGAGGAGAAGGTTACTAACTAGGCTAGGAGGGTGGTGGCGATCGTGCACCAAGAATTTGATGCCCAAAGTCTTATGATGCCATCACCCAAAATTTCCATGGAGTCGCCTCGTGACCTCTCCAAAAGCTTGTTCTTGCCCATCACTCCTATAGCTTCCCTTCTCTATCTATTTTTGTTTTATTAGGCATTATATATGTGACGCCCCGACCCAGAAACCGACCCGGGCCGGGGGTCCGAAAACGATGAAAACCAAACCCAGAACCAAGAGTGGCACACTCTGAGTACGAGAGTCTTCTCGTTCCTCTACACGCTACGGAACTTTAGCGCTCCGTTGCGCGTAGGCAAGAACTGGCCTAATTATATAACTAATTCGAACCGGGCCAATGTTGCCTTACCGTTGGTTGCCTACGTACATATCGGATAACATCCACGATGTTACTCCGATATGATCGGATCCGGATGTAGTTCTGCCTATTGGCTACTACATACAACTGGCATACCAAAAACACATACGTATAAAATACGTATCTCCAAATATTTAATCGGAGTTATACAAAAGCCCGATAAAACATCGGCAACACACATCTCGCTCTATCATAGAGATGAGCACTACATGACCACCACAACATGCCTCACTCTATCCCAGAGCAGGACCATCACATTCACATGTCTCGCTCCATCACTAAGCCGAGAACGAACACACACCACACGTCTCGCTATATCACTTAGCTGAGACCACACACATCACACGTCTTGCTCTATCATAGAGTGAGACGGAACACAATCATAGGTCTCGCTCTATCACTGAGCCGAGACCGAACACACACACAACATGTCTCTCTCTAGCCCAGAGCGAGACGACACACATCATGGCATATAAACACAACATATCATAATATAAACATATGCACCACCCGTCTCTCTCTAACCCAGAGCGAGACATCACACATCATGGCATAAAAGCACATATCATGGCATATAAGCAAAGCATATCATAATATAAACACACACACAACCCGTCTCACTCTCACCCAGAGCGAGACGACACACATCATGACTAGCACATGTCATTCTATAATTAAAATAGAATGTAAGAAACTCTTACTCCCCTGATGTCTCACGAGGTAGCGGTATTCGGGATGCTTGTTTCTGGGTGTCATCCCCTTCAGATTCGGAGACAGCAGACGGAGCCTCATCTAGCCTTTATACGTTCATCGCCTTGCACCGAAAGACGACCCGACCAACTCTCCCTTTTCCAGGAGACTTCTCATTTTCTGCGCCCGTGGGCGGCGGACATAACCTCCCCTACTCGGGGTGTTCCTCACACGTCGTGGCCCTTCGGTGGAGAACGGAGCCTCCCCTACTTCGGGCCACTTCTCTTGATCTGGCCCGGTAACGGAGGACGGAGCCTCCTCTCTCCCCGGGCCATCTCTCTCTCTCTCTCTCTTGGGGTAGGAGGGTGGCGGACAGAGCCTCCTCTTACCCTGGGTCGTTCCTCCCTTATAGGAGTGTCAACTAGAGGAATGGACCATGCCATTGCGTAGATCACCATTGAATTAGCTAGGAACGCCTCAAGAACAGAAGAAAACGGACTCCAAACGAGTCGGAAAACTCCCCTAGAAAATGAAACGGGATTCGAATTTATAGGGAAGAAACCGAGGGCGTACGAAACGCCCCCGGAGACGTGCGTGCCACGCGTCGCGCGCCTGCGCGGTGCGCGATTCGCTGGCTGCACGCGTGAAGTGCACGGCCGCGCACTGCGCTTGTAGGGCGTGGTCACGCCCCGCATCGCAGGGGCGCAACACGCAACTCCCGCGCATCGCGCGGGAGCCGGCCCCGTCCTGCGTACGCGCGGGTGCCCGCGCGTTGCGCAGGTCACCCCCGCGGGCCCCCTGCCACGCGGCGCCACGCCGTGTGTCGGGCAGCGCAGCTGACGCGGCTGCTGGCGTCAGCGCCAATGCCAGCTAATTCGTCTTCTTCTAATTAAAATAATATTTTTCTATAATATTTAAATCCAAAAATATCTAAACTTCAACGCACGATATCTTCTTACTCCGAAGTCGGAATCGCGCGTTCTACGTACCGATGGACTCGTATTGACGAGCCCTTCAAAATAAGACCACACATGGATAGGTTATCCTACTCTTTTTGAGTGGGCCCCGCCCATGCAGCACGCTTCCCGAGGCCGTAGCTTTCGCTCCTGACCTCCGTTTTGCGTGTTTTTTAATTCGTCACACTCGTTACTATGAGCTCTACCCGGATACGGGGATTTCACCTACTGAAACCCCCATACACTAATTACAAATTTACCGAATTACCCTTAACCCACCCAGGTTAAGTGTAACCGGAGAACGGGTCGTTACAATATATGTGTTTATGTTCTTTGTTTATAGTTTCAAACTCTTGTCTTTGGTTACATTGAGAGTTACCCCTTTTATGTTCTTTGGTTGTAGGTGGTGTCTCTATCTTGGATTATATTTGGCCTTCTTAAGGGGGAGATGGTTGTTGTTTGAGTTTGGGTTAATTGAATTCTTTTTTTTGCCCTCCATTGCACTGTTTCTCTTGAGTTTATCTATGCAATAGGTGATTTAGAGGTCAGACATGCCCTCCATTGCACTGTTTCTCTTGAGTTTATCTATGCAATAGGTGATTTAGAGGCCATACATGGTGATAGTTGGGTAGTTGTTGCTAAGGGGATAATTTCATCCCTTTTAAATAATCTCATGGATATCTTGCACAACCGCATTTTTTCATAAACCAATCAGGGGAAATAATTTTTTTAATGTTTTTGTCAAAATTAGTGACAAGATATCTCGGGGCACAACGAACTTGTTTTTCGAACAAACAAATACTAAATCAGAGTACAATAGTAATCCAAGTCAAATCTCATCTTCAATTGAATAAGGTCTAACCTGAGTAAATGTTTGAATATCTTGATATACAAAAATACAAATTTATTAGCACTTATGTGCCTAAACTTATCTACCTTAAGTAGGAAAACATTTAAAATATTTTAAAGTGACCTAGCAACATCGTCCTTGCCACACAATTATATTCCTAAAAGAATTTTAACCTTATAAGGTTTTTACATTACATGGATGCTTTGTATACGAATATACCCTGTGGGATGTTTAAACAAGAACTAAGTAATGACATCCATAAATCAAGAGTATCATAAATAAATGAATATGATCAATATTTCACAAGCACTTCTGGGGTGTGATCCAATACAAGCATTCTTACACACAAAAGGTACATATAACCATACATCAACAATCATATCATCACATACTCATGCACTCTTATATATTATTTAATGTTATTATATTACTTAATAATATTTTATTTCATATAACAACTCATGCAAAAAAATACTCATTACTAACTTACTATACATAGACTTACCGACGTATTAGCTAGGTTACAAATGCCTATCGTTGACCATCGACATGTTGAAACCTTGTCTATAGTGGGTTGACATGGAACAACCTTCCTCATTGGCACCTTATCAACGTGTTGATCTCACTATTGATAATTTGTCGTTGCTCACCGATGTATCAATGCATGTCGGTGTCAGAGTTCTCGTCTCTCTCCTTTCATATATGTCATCACTGATGTGTCAATGGTCATGATGATGATAAGGAAGAACCAAGAGAGACTAGTCCCGGATCCCAAAATTACTCCAAATCATGTCATATTGCAATCATTTCCACACATAGCCTTCCCACTATGACAAATGATTATTCTTACTATGAAATTATCATTAAACATGGGAAAACATGATATTGTAGCATAATTGTGACAAAATCTCATAAATTATCATCAACATGTTTTCATGTCATGAAAGTAATAATGATTCATCTCATACAATCACTTTAAAACTAAATCATGGTAACAAGGTTAGCAAACCGACATTGAAGCATGTATTCACAATGTTTTGAGAAACCCAAGATTTCTAAAATCATGCATTTTCTAAGTTTCAAAACCAAGCAGGATTCAAGGTTAGCAATCTAACCTATTTCATAGTATAATTTTTTTTTTCTCACATGCAATGCTAACCAATGTACTCCCTCCTTTAATTCCTCTTGATCTTCTCCTTCATCATTTTGAGAAATTTTTTTAAAATAAAAAATATAGTCTAAGAGCCTCAAAAGGTCCTTATAATTGAATGATATGAAATTCTAGTATAAAATCGTCAAACTAGGTGGTTTTTCTACCTGAAACCATCAACAACCACTAATATGTCTATGGCTACCAATAGCACTAAGTCCCAAATTCAAGTGATCATGACTTCCTCATATCAACTTTGATTTACAAGTTCTTTGTAGAGATACGAAGATATTTATGTCTACTATAACACTCCAAAATTTTATATCAAAATACATTTGTAGAAAAGTTATACAATTAAGAAGGTCTAAGGGTCATGTTGTCATGTATCTGTAAGTCACCGATAACACCTCAGGTCTAACTTCAAACGATCACAACTTCTTTATCTAAACTCTGATTTATTCATTTCTTAGAGAATTTTAAAAGCAATGCCTGTCTAGTTTCTATTCGCAAAGTTTCACATTGAAATTCAAACCATAGATATGTTATTATATTGAGAATGCACAAAATTCAAATTCACTATTTTTCACATGTAATCCAAAACTTCCTTGATGTTGCATTTTTATAACTTACTCATCCAAACTTTGATTTATACACTCTTGGTAGCCCTTTGAATTTATTTCAATATACTTTTTAATATTAAAGTTTAATAGCCAAACTCCATGTAAAGAGGATGTTATTTTACAAAGAAAAGGCTTACTTATTTTGAAAGGTCAAACTTACTTATTTCCATGTGGCTAAGAAAAGAGAATTTAGAAAATTCTGTGGTGTTACATAACTTCTTCTAAAATAGTCAAGGGAAGTGTTGACCTTTCACTTTTGATCACCTAAACGCCTACATCACAAAAATTTCACCTTGCTTTAATTTTATTGTTTGAAAGATTCAAAACAAGAGAAATTCTCTAACTATTTTTGTGTGTCTACGATCGATAAAGTTGATAACATTTGGATTTTAGGTCTTCTAAAGTATCCATATAGCAACAAATGTCCATGTTCTAGCTCAATGCTCTCAAGAGGATAACAAGCAATTCCCAAGAGTCTAAAAGTAAAACAATATCTAAGAGCATTACAAAGAGATACAAAGTAGGGCTCTTTTATTGACTTTCCAACACCCAAGAGACCTCTTAGCATCCCTCAATATATATAGAGCTCAATTGGGAAAGGTGGTTCTCAAATTAAAGCCAAATTTGCAATTTTTAATTCATGATAGTAGTTCCCTATGGCATGCACCATGGATTGCATGTGCCATGTGTGAGGGTGGTATTTATTGAGTCATTTTCCTTAACAGGGTTATAATGCACGGTCATCTTTAGAAGTGACCAAAATGACTCCATCATTTTCTCCAGCAAATACTTCTTTCAGACTACAAGTTGGGTGTCAAGTCTTTCATGCATTGTAGAGATGAAATTTGAAGAAAAAGCTATAAATTTTATGCAAATTGGAGCTCTATGGGCCTTAGTTATGAGAGACATAAGGTGGGTCACCGATTAAGTGGGCTTAAGACTTCCTTGGAAAATCTTATTGAAATGTTATCAATTACCTTTTGATATTATCAATAGTTATTTTGAAAATTATATTGGATTATATATTCAAAAAGACAAATTACGGTTCAAGAAATGTACAAAATGAAGTCAAGAACGGCAAGATATGGCCTCATAGCCAAAGAGGGGAGCAAATCTTGAATAGTTAGCATGACCGAGTGCTCAGCTTGGGTCTAACATCTATAAATAGCCTATATGACCTAAGAAAAGTGAAATTGTTAAATCTCTTTTGGTCTCCACTAAATCACATTTTTACCATTCTGTTCTATACCATTTTTCATCTTCTACCGATTTTAAGCAACTTTGCAGTGAGTTTGAAGCCTCTTACCTCTCTTTGAGGCCATCTTTGCACATGTGTGTGTAGCTCAATGAGATTTTTGTGAGAAAAGTAAGGAATCTACTTTGGTGGTGGGTTGTCTTCTCAGTAATGGTAGGTGATTTTATATTTTTTTATGAATGCTAGTGGGATCATGACCTAGGATTATAAAATGCCATTTTTGAAATATCACTGTTGCAGTTGCATGTAATTTTTTTTTCAAAATATTTGTTAAAATAAATTATTGGTTGTGATTGTCATTTTCTAGCATACAAAGTACCAATCTATTTATTTTTATAGTACTAATAAAGTACATTACAAACTGAGTCAAGAATATTCAAAGTGCAAGTCATGTGTTCATTAAGAATACAAAGTACAATACAAATTGGGCGCATTCCTTAATACAAAACTAATACAACAGTAAGTCCAACCTATGATGTTGTAATGTCCACACTCTTCAAGTCTAGCAAATAGCGACGTGACATACTTTGCACCACAGCTAGTATAATGCCCTGAGTTTTTTAAAGCTATTTTAAATGCAATAGAGAAAATGTGGTACCATTTTTTTCTTAAAAAAACCGATCAAAATACCATGAGCATTATCATTGTCTTTCACAAACATTTACCATACTATGTCATATGTAATACATATGATCAAAGTATGTGATAAGATTTGTCTTGTTCAACTTTTCTTTTATGAAAACAAACCAATCAAAATCCATGGAGCATTACCATTGTTTTTCACAAATATTTACCATACTATGTAATATAAATAATAAAAGTATGTGATAAGATTTATTGTGTCCAACTTGTCACTCTTCATGTCTAGCAAATAGCGACGCAAAATACTTTGCACCCTAGCTAATGTAATGCCTCAAGTTTTTCAAAGTTATTTTTAAATGCACCAAAGAAAATGTGGTAATTTTTTTTACTTAAAACAAACTGATCAAAATACTAGGAGCATTACCTTTTTTTTCACAAATATTTACCAAACTATGTAATATATATAATCAAAGTATGTGATAAGATTTGTCGTATCAAATTTGACTGTTTTAAATAACCTATACTACTAGCCTCAATACTAAAATAATTAAAAACAATAACAATAACAAAGGAACTAATCTTACATTTAAGAGAAAAATCCTAAAACATGAAAGTTAATTATCAATAATTAGATTGGGTTAACATCTCACAAGATGATAGTTGGATATTTTCTCTAATGTTATAACCAACAAGATCGGATCTGAATGTAGTTATGTTTAGCAACTAACACTATCTCATGAAACATTGCATATTATTTGCAATGCTTATGTGTTTTCAACCAACAAGTTCATCATTAATACTACTAAGTAGCACAAGTTGTACCAGTAATGATGTCTTCGTGTCACCACTAGTATTTATGTCCCATATCATAGGTATTTCATAGTTTACTTAAGCAACACTATCATATGCTCACACAACTAACTTCAGAATTTTCCACTATTATGCCATGCGTATCTAGCAGGTTTTCCTTAATAGTTTCATGACCCTTCTTTAACATGCCACCTCGAAGTATTGGTGTGATTTGTTTTCTCATAAAAGTGTTATTAGTCATCGTGTTCATCCCTAAACCATGATATAATTGTTTTGATTTGATCCAAAATAACTTCTTAGTTATCTACTATGTCAACACTCAGAATAAACCATAAAGCAACCCATCTTAGGGGGACTCTAAATAACCCATAAATATAAGTTTGACAACACGCCCTCATCAACCAAAAAAACTCACACAAACTCTCCTTATATGAAAATAAATTTGAAGGTATGATACCTTACTATGTGCCATGTACATCAAAATTTATATAATAATTCATATTTGGAAGCTCTATCTACAAACAACTCACACTTGGAATCTCTATCAACAACCTAAACTATACACAAGGTGCAACTCCCAAGACTCTTTGTAAGAAAGGCGAAGGCAATGATCATCAGAAGACCAAATACCCCATCATATTGCATAGCATATGGTCCTTTGAAGACCTTACTCATACATTCAATCTCATATTTAAGAGAACTATGCAATAAAATGTCGACTAATTCATTTGAAGTCTAACTCATTTGTAGTGCCATTGACTACCAAACATTTGAAAACTCTAGGGAATGATATATAACCGTCTTTAATTAACCAAAGTCCTATGCTATAATTCTCATTTAGATCCAACCATTTCCAAGAGTTTGTTATATATACTTTCCATTATTTAAGCATTATTGTTCCTTTTGTTGGGTTGTCTTTGAAATCACCTAAGGATGGAATTCCAACGACCTGGTCCCAGCTCATCTAATGAGTCAACTATTCATCCTCTAGGATATTTTAGTGACTAAACCTTCTCTTTAGGTACAACTCAAGTCTAAAGTTCAATTTATTTACCTTCAGCTTTCAAGAATATGACATAGTTTTTCTTTCTAAATATCATATTCTAATGTAGAATTTGTAACACTAACCATCTAAGAATCTTATTTAGACTAGTTTTCTCACTGTGTTAATAACATTGAGGTTGCAATCATCATGATTTGCGCTCAAACTGATGGGCAATAGATTCTGATCTAGCGAAGATATCGATCGGCCAACTCAAGCACTTCCCGAAAGTGTTGTCAATGCTTCTCCTTTGTACCATTGGTCCACAAACAAATGGAAAGAGGACGCTTGAATCCGTAACCCTAAAATTCGTCTCATCTTGAAGCATGTAATAACCAATATCGACAAGATAATAAGATATATGCATCCCAATTCATCTTATCACATATTTGGCAGCCGCATGTCTTTTTGTTATTGGTTGGCCAACTGTCATATCTTCACTAATTGTGTAATTTATTAAAACCTTCCTTATACTCCAAACAATTTATATTGGTGAAGACACCTTGAAGAAGAAGGGAAGTTGAAGAAAAGACACCATTGCTTAATTCCAAGGATCAATACCTAAGCTTGCGATATTATGAAAATTTTTAATTATCCCTACCCTTCAATGGGGTTTTATTTACTATTAAATAGATGATCTCAGGGCTGAGATCAAGGGATTGTTACAATAAAATGTAAGGTTATGATGAGTGTAAGGAATGTCACAACAAATTACACAATTAGTGGAGATGTGAGTTGGCCGACTGATAACCAAGAGATATGCTTGGACAACTAAGTGATACGATGAGCCGGGCATATATCTTGCTGATATGCACCATGCATTTTAGGCCCTCAAGTCTTTAACACAAATCTTTTCGATGGTTTGATCTCAAAGTCAAAAGGATAAACTATAGTAGTGATTAAAAGTATAATCAAAATATTTTCCATGTATGATTTAATGTAATTAGTTATATGACAGTTGGCTTATAGATCTATGTCAATTACAATATCGAACTAATCACATTCTGAAATCAATTGGAAAAATTCGAACCCACTAATTAAACATGAACCTTGTATTGACTCATTTTGTTTTCTTAGCTATTTACATATTTAAATCTTAGTCTCAAGGGCTTCTTAAACATGATCCTTGGATGCTATGACATACACTCAACACACTATAGTCAGCACATAATTAATAACATCATTAGGGTTCTCATATCTTTTTCAAATCAATCGATCACAATGATCCACAGTTAATTAAAAACAAATTAAAGAAACACAAGTTTTAAAAATGACATGTTTATATGCGCCTCAATAATCTTTTTAATATCCATGTAAAATGCTAAAAGCCTTTAAATTTTCTCATACATATACCTCACAATATATAGATTTTTTTCATCTTACTCTACTTCTTCCTCCCTCCTTCTTATCCAACTCCTGCACCAGTGCCCCCATCCACGTCACATACTCCAACTCCCCCTCTTCCTCCTCATTTTCTTCTTTTTCTTTTTTCTCCACACTGTCGATTGGAAAACAATAGTTATTGTGACCAAAGTTGTAGCCGTTTTGGTCATGCCAATTGCGGCCGTGCTATAAATCTGACCACAGCCCGACCTAGAGGGCCATATTTGGCAGGGTGTGACTAGCCTCGGCTAGCTATGACCAGGCCTGGTCTAGCCGAGGCCAGATCTCGCCCTTTTTTCAATCGGTAGCATGTGCCTGTGGATAAAAAGGAGGAAAGAAAGAAAAAAAAGGAGGTAGGGTCACCATCAAAGCTAGAGCGCCACCGTTGTAGTTGCCAAGGTTGGATAAAAAGATTAAAATGTTGTTTTAATTAGGGTAATAAGTGAAAGAAACAATGAGGGTTCTTAAGTTAGGAGAATAATTTAAAATTAAATATAATAAATATTTCAGATTTTTTAGGAACCAGGAGATTATTATGGTGCATATAGATGTTTTTATTATTATTTATTTTACCTTAACTCCAAAAGCAAGTAAAAAAGGAACTCAATTTAGCGTCTATACGAGGATGATGTACACATATAAACGTTTGTTTTATTCTTGACTTTCACTCGTTAATAACCATCTCAAGGTTTGTCTTTGCAAATTCATGAAGTAGGTGATCGTGTTGCCTCTTATCAAACGAATAAGATAATAAAGTCCACAAAGATTTCATTAGTTTTCAGTTCTTCGATTTAAAAAGCTAACAATTTTGGAAGGTGGTGGCTGCTTGCCAATGCTCCAACATAAGTTCCACATATGGTATGGAACCCTTTGGGCCTTTCACCATTATTTTATCTTCACCTCACCATAGAACAAATCCGGCAGTTCGATAATTGCAATTGATAATCGATAGTTCTTCCACACAAATCATTGGTGTTTGATACTCTTCACCATCTTCAAATATAATATCCACAAGCTCATCTGCCACAATCAGGCCAAAACCATATCACCTGACTAGTTACTGAAGCATCTTTCTCAACCATTATCCATGTAACTTGACGTCCGTATTCATACATAGATAGCATCATATATAGAAGCTTTCGCGTATTCCCTCTCACTCTAGCATTACACCATGAATATATATATACTTTTAATAAGTATAACGCAGACAAAAAAAAGGGTGAAAATTAGAAACTCATCACTACCACCACATCTTACCATCAGCACAAACAGGGCATACTGATTCATGGGTGCTTAGGATAACGGACACTGAGCAGTTTCACATCATCCACAACGGGACCACAGAGAGAGCTGAAGTCGTCGCTCCTGGTATGATAGAAGGTGCTGAGGAACATGACCCTCGTGCGGGGGGAGACGGCAGTGAAGCGGAGCACCGCCCGCTTGAACCCGCCCTTGCCCCTGGACTCGTAGGGCACTTTGACGGTGTCCCTGCCGGCGAAGGCCTCCACCACCATGGACCCCTCGCAGGAGTTGCTGGCGTCGCCCACGGCGAAGGTAAGGGTGTACACCCGCCCCGGCACCGTGCGGGCCACCTGCGCGAGGGCGCTCTCCTTCCCGGCGACGAGCTCCACAGCCCGCTTGCCGGAAGGGACCGAGAAGTGGGCGGCGTCGATGTACTTGACGGCCTTGAGGGATTCCACTATCCAGGACGGGAGCGGGGAGTGGTCGTCCTCGATGTTGGGCGGGATGAGCACCCCCCATGAGGTATTGGGGAACACGTACGGCCCTTCTTCGAAGTCCGCGTTCTTCAATAAATTTGCTGTCAAGATTGCCAAACTCAATCAGAAACAATGTTATCAAAATCATCCCCATCCAAATCTGGAAGAGAAGGGATTAGTGTCTAATACGTACTGCGGGTGAGCCTGGGAGGGTAGAGCGCCTTGAGGGCAATGGAGTCTATGAGGGGACCGCAGGCGGGGTCCTCTTCGACACCTGGGTTATGGATGACGATATCGGCCACGGGGAAGTCGGCCTGGAAGGCCCAGGCGTAGGAGTCCCAGCCGTTGCTGCTGTACATGGTCTGCATAGGGAGGACGCCCGAGTCGGGGGCGACCGACACGTTGAGTTGCTCCTCCTGAGCGCAGGTGCGGGCAGCGCTGAAGGTGAGCGAGTAGTACATGCCCTTGGTCACCGGGACCTGCTGCTTGATGGAGGCCTCATTGCCCAGGCGCACGGCGTAGGCGCCCTCCGGCACCACCAGCAGCATGTCCCCCTGCTTGTGCCCGGACTCGATGTACTCGACGAAGCCCGAAATCTCCCAGCTCGGGATTGCCTTCCTGTCCGTCACCACCGTCCCCTTCATCTGCCACGGCTTGGGCCCGTACTCGAAGTTGCCATTGGGCAACAATCCTGCACATCAACAATAATGCACTCCAGCTCATCATCAAAAAGACAAACAAAACCATTTCTTGATTAAAAATGCAAGGCATACGGGTCAAGCGTGTGCTGCATCTGGTATGGCGACTGAGTCCACATCGTTTACAGCTAAGTGGAGAAGATACTCATAGGTCCGGTCGGGGGTATACTGTACGAGGGACACAGTACGGTTGCGTCATCCATGCCATGCACACAGAGAGGAGGTGAGGCCCATGTGCCTGAGGATTTTTTACAGGTTGGGGCCGGAACAGAGGAAACCCTTTGTCTGTGGTGCACAGAGTCCGGCACTTGTATACAAAATAATTATAGATCTGAAGACAGGGACTGATCAAGGAGCAAGGATGCATATGTGCATGTTACTCAATTTTTGTTAGGAAAGTTGGGGTTGGGGGTGTACTGAATTTCATCTTCTGCAACTTTCTGTCCTTTTTATTCTTTATGAACGCTTACGTATCATGAATTTAAAGCGCTGGAGGAGGAAATTGAATGACCGGCACCTACGTCATATTGAATGCTTGTGTCTCTATTTTAGTTCAGTGACATAATTGTCCACCCAATGCAATATACTAGTAAGACGCAAGCTAGTTACTTAATTAGCAATCACCTTACCTTGTTTATGAAACCTTAGTTACAGGCTGAACTCTCCCCAATTAAAAGGGCAATTTGGTTAGTTTTAATCACTGACAACTTCCACTATGCATCTGAGACAGGGAGTGCCAGCTGAGTTTTGAATTTCTCATTTCCCACCCATTATAAATGCCAACTTAATAGCACTGGATTTAATCTAGACATGAACACTCCAACTCACAGCAATTCCCTCTTAGAAGGGAAAGCGAAGTGTTATGCTTCACATTTCCGCCCATTTCTTTCCCAGTGACGGAGCAATTTAGTGAGCTGGTCCAGTGCTCACTGCTCCAAACAACCAGGCCCGGCTACCGGCACGGACAAAAAAAAGGGCAAAAGCCTCAGGTAGGCGGTAGTAAAATGGGCCATGCCGATCGCCTGTATCACCAAGCGGGTATGTGGAAGAAAGATTTCCAAAACGTAAAAGAAAGAAATGCTCGATAACACACAACAGTAGCAGTACTAAACTGACGAATTAAAAGCAGGAAGAATGTCTAAGAAGAGGCGCTTCATTCGTACCGTCAATGAAGTGGACGAGGGAATGACCAACTGCGGCGAAAAGCAGCAGCGAGACTCCGGCGAGGCAAGCGGTAGTGGTGGCCATCATGGTGAGAAGAAGTGAAGTAACGGAGCTGCTGAAGGCTGTGTGATACCGAGGAAGCTGGGGAAGGCTCGGCTTTTATGCAGGCCCGATTTTCAAACAACCTTCCGATTTCCCATTATTAACGACTCTGCCACCCCGCGATCCTCTAGTGCCCACGTGGCGATTTTCAAACCAATTTATCGCCTGGTTATTGCGATATTTTGACACCTCTGCAGGAAGAGGAATTATTTTGTCACCGAAATACCGATACTACCCCTTACGGGGGTCCGAAGTCCGAACTCTCGAAGAGTGCAAGGACAAAAAAGGCTGCTGAAATCACATGGTTTTTTTAACTTCGCAGCCGGTACAAAGACAGCTGGTTATTGAACTGGATATTATGGTCTTTTCATCCCATGCTGGGTTTCGATACATTATCTTAAGCTGGATTACGCCAAATGATCGTCGGGAAGTGGAGTATGAAAGATGAATGTGAGGATGAAATGACGGAAATGGGTCACAACTAACTGAGAAGTTTAGACATACACTAATCATGTGTTCTTTAGTAAACCGATAAACCGGCCATAGATTCTTGAAGAAAAAAAGGACCAGACATATTCATAAATTATTCCAAACTTGACTATGATAATAATAATTTAATTAGTGGTAGTAATAATCTAATCAGAAGTATCATGCAGGGCTCTTTCATCGATCAGGCCAATCATAGATATTGTACATAATTATCTTTTTATGGAGTTCTAAATATTACTTCTCAGTTGAGTTCGTAGCATTGAGTATTAGTTTAATTCTTAGCATTGCTGATTGTATCCTCAATTGGAATGCCTTCTTTTGTTTTTTAGTTAGATTTGTAATCAAAGTTACGCAAAGGAAAGACTGATGGTAACCCGTGCAGGTGTTGCTGGTGAAGGAAGGGGGACACAGCACGAGCTGCTGTTCTTCCGATTCTTACAGTCATGACCACCCTGTTTGGTGTTAGCACGACCTAAGATTCTCTTGTGAATTTATAAGAAGCAATCAGTTGTAAAGGATGACGCTGTTTATATTTATAGTTGTCATTTGATTTTCATCGATTAAGAATTAAGATCTTTAATATTATTGATGAATCTATTAATGGTTACATTTTCAATTCAATGTTTTGCAGTAAAGTTAGATTTTGCTTATGGTTGGCATCAAAGAACATGATTTAGCTTCGTAATTGAACCAAGTTAACATGAGCCTTAGTTCACGTGTGCAACTTCCGCCAAGGTTTAATCCGAATTGAAATCTGACAGCACAAATAAAAAAACCGACTTAGCTCCTGGTAAGTTTTGCAATTAAAATTGTGCGACCAATTACGCTCAAGACACATTAGTAGACATTTTCATATTTTAACTTTTTGTAACTTTTTTTTTTTTTGCTCACGGCTACTGATGCATATTTATACAGAGACAAATTCTGACCATGGAGATTATAAATGCACTTTTAATTTTATGTACTCTAAATATTCATAAACAAAGGTCGATTATGAGGTGGCCTCAGTCCCCTCTGGCATTTGGCTGTGGTCGACAGGACAAGGTCGAGGTGCATCGCATTGGCAATTACCGAGTTAAGGATGATCTCCGCATCAAAAGACCATTTTGTCCCCCAAAGCCGAAGGCGTTCGTAACGCTTGCCTGCCCCTTTGTCGGGTTAGAAGCACACTAGCACGCAGAGACAGGCCACGATGTGGGGCCCAGACCCGGAGGTGTGGGCCAGTGGTGGGAGGGAAAGCGTTTCAAAATACAGCCGACCTCCGCTGGCCGTCTCAGAGCATTTACAGGGGGGCGCACGTGGGCCCCGTGTGCCCTTAATAAAAGTGGGTTGGCCTCCCCATCTTCTGTGCATGTGCATGTGCGTGGGGTGTCTCAATTGAGGCCTGAAAATCAGGGCCTTGGCTCTTTCCTTTGCCCCTCTTACCCCCCATTATACTCTCTTGGCCTTTTCCTACATCGCCAAATCGACCCCAACTCCTTTGTCCCCATTATTGTGTTTAAGAAGCTAAATATTATCATCAACACAATCAGCTTAATTAACCTTGTGTGTCCCTTTTTGACTACCTTTTTGAGTTCGGTTTGGCTAGTTATGAACTACTTATCTATGAGTAGGATAATGATTTTGATTATACATACAAAAGTGGATATTTGATTGTTATATGAGACCCACTTTTTTCTATTAAATGAAGTGTAAAATTTTTCTAGTGGATTTTAATGTAAGGTTATCAGCACCATTTATTATACGAAAGGCACTTAAAGGTAGAGGACTTATATATATGGTGGCCACGAGTATGTCACTATGTTGCTAGCTGAAGCAGTACTGTTCTGTTCACTACATTACTTACCAACGTATTTGCCTTGCTTTTATGCTCCTAATTCGAACTTGAACCAGTTTCCATGGGAATTTTGTGTATTGGGCTCTATGCTACTCATCGTAGTACTGGAACTAATTAAATGAGTTCATATCTATAAATAAAATGGTAATTTGGTATGGTTGTACGGAGGATCCCTTTGTGTTGTATGGTTCTCCATGCGGATTAAGTTCATCTTATCTGATCAGGCTTTCATGGCGAGCCGGTCTGGACACTTGTGTTGGTTGTGATTTCATTTGTAGTCTCTATATATATGCAAAAGCCAAATTTATCATGCAAGGACCCAAACTTTTCTCCTGTGCTATCCAAAGTTGAAAAACATACAATGACCCACATGGGCAGGGTATGTAGGCATTGGATTGTTCTAGTTTTCGTCTTCATATATGGCTAGACACTGTCCTTGAAGTATTCAATTAATTACTCAGGATGAACATTACTAGCTATTAATGCATTTGAACAAGTTTTCATTTTTCTGGATCTCAACACATTGCGGTTTTGGACCACCCTATCATATGCACTAGCGCATACACCGACGGAGGATATTCTGGCAGACATAATCGAAGAGGACCATAAAATTTCCAGAGAGAAACCGATAAGGTTCTGATTAGACAGATCCATTTTAAATAAAGCATCATGCTGGTTAAGTTGTCTCACATGTATGGATCCTATTTCATTTGCTGTATAAGCATGAGAAGAAAACAAGAAGATTGAAAACCGGGAGTCTGTTAATGTACCAAATCAAGCAATCACATTTTTACCGTGAAGATAGAGAATTAAGTCGTACATTTACAATCGACAGGGACAAAAGGAGTGTCATAACTGCCGCCAAGTTTCACAATCAAGCAGCAATTTAATTTTCTACTCCCTCATCCATTGCGTTTTCTTTTATGTTTATGGCTAAAGAAGTCCGAAACGAACAAATTAACCTTCTTCACAGGGTGAAGTTTGGTTTGGAACTCATTTCTACACATAGACTCATCACACAGGTGAGATGCAAAGAAACGGATCAATATTTGTTTCTTGCTTCCTTTTCTAGGGTCTTTCTAGGGCAATGCGGTATGGATACCGCAAATCTCAACAGATACAGTCTACTTGTACTGAAAAAAATCTATTAGATAAGTGCAATCTACTTGTACTGAAAATAATCTATTAGATAAGTGGGAGGGATGACCGAACTACTTAGGTTAATATCTTGGGTCAGCAGTTTCAGCTTTAGTTGAACATCTTTTGTCCAACGATGTGATTGTGTAGAGAATTCTGTTAATTCATCATTGATAAGCGAAAGTAACCTTGCGAGCAGGGCTGATCGTAGACATCCATCATCCAACGTCTGAGCCATGCCTTAGCGTGGCCGTGTCTGGCCAAATTATTTTATCCGCTAATATTTGGACATGGCCACGGATAAAGACCTTGTCTAGCCATTTGTCCGATGTCCTGTTACAATACAACGTGCATTCTCATATAAAGGACAATCTTTATTTCTCCTCTAATTATTCTTAAACATTATTTTCTTATACTTAAATTTTTAACAATTTAAATACAATCATATTAATATTGCATTGGAGTTTTTCTTTAAAGCTAGTTATTAAATATTTCTTTTATCCCGCATTAATAGTTCTATTTGACTTTTCAAAATGAATGAATTTGTCTAATAGTAATTTCTACTACAAATAAAGAATATGGCATATACAAGTTTAAAAATTATTATTATATATTAAATTACTTAATCTAGATATCCTCCTCTAATTTCCCTACTTAGTTAAAATCATTAATATTGCTCTCATTCTCTCTAACCACTTCGACCCTCATCCAATTGCCTAAGGGGCTATGTCCATGGACAATAGTCGTGCCTGCTGAAATAGAAGTTTTATCTGTGGATAAAATGCCGACAGACAAATTGTTAGTGGACATAGACATGGACAAACCTTGTCCATCGACTATTTGACCGACGATCAACCCTACTTGTGAGCTATACCTAGGTTACGAGTCTAATAAGTGTTAGGTGCCTTTTCATCTGAGTTAGTGTGTCACTAGAATTGCTCGTGTAGATGGTACTAGTTTTTTAAAAGTGCTTTCCATTTTTATCCTAGTTCATTTTTTTTTGTAAATCAAAACCTTATTAAGCTCAAACATGGAAGACTATAGAGATAAATAGCCATGATCATACAAGCCTCCCAAGAGTGCACCAAAAGGCAACTAGCTATTAATTATTTCCGTTTGAATCATGTACAAATGATTATTTTAATTATTTATTTTTTACGAAATAAAGAGTTGAGCTATCAAAAATTTCTTTCATTATTTATATATTCCCCTATAGCTAGGTTATTAAATATGTTTATTTATGAAAACTATTAAAGCAAAAAATATATGTTAAAAACAAATATTTATACTTTCTATGTCCTCTATTAATATTTTTATTTAAATTTTTAAATAAATTAATTTTAGTTTATTTTAAAAAATAAATGAAACTATTAATATAGGATGGAGAGAATAATTAAATAATATTAGGGGTTATTGGAGATAACCCACAACTAAACCCAAAACTATTTATAGGCTCATTAGACAGCATTGTCCCTTCTCCATCAAATATTCAAAATTTGACTTTCTTCTCCCCTCTCTTCCTTTTTCCTCCTCCCTCCTTCCCTATGACTTGGCCACCTTTGGTAGCCGCCGCATGGCCGCCACCACTTTTTTGTTGTTGTAAACTCTAATGTAAACATGGTAGATGCCACAAAAACAAACTCTTAGCAAGGAATTTACCCAAATTTTGCAATTAAACAAAGAAGGTAAAAGGCTTTGCATCAAAAATTCTATTCTAGCAACTCTTTGCTTGAATTACAATGACCAAGACCTTCTATATTGTCCCTATATGTAAGCAAAACCCTGTACTTGATCGCACAAGATCACCTCTACAATGAATCACACCATACCCAACTCGCTTCATGCCTCTCTTGCTACAATCTCAATGTTGAATGTACTCTCATTAGCCCATTGTTCTTTATATAGAGAAGAGGGTCCAACAAAGGTTAGTACTATAAGAACTTTGCCAACAAAAAATTTATAGTACAAGCATCACAACCCGATTACAACTAGAAAATGTACTCACAACCTACTTAAGACATCTATATGGAGTCCAACCGTTTTAGGATTCAATTTGTGTCTTCCTTAAGGCTCTTGTTCCATCTTAAAGTCCTCAATTCACGTGCCTCCTACTCAACAAAGTTCACGTTACATCTACTTCTTGCAAAAAGTTTGAGAGGAGCAGCCTTTTTGTTTGTAACTACTACCTTTTGATTTCCCACTTGTACTGGGTTGCGACACGCACTCTTAGTCGTATTAGGATTCTTTTACCAATGATCAGCAACCAACATTCATCTTACGCACACACAGTTAACCGTTTCATGCAGGCACTGCCACTTTCTCGTCTTAGCATAGTTGCCTGCATGTGTCCCCCATTAATCATGACCCTACATGAAGTAGGTGTCTCTATCATCCTCTAGCGTGCATAGAAGTCTGGCACCAACTCGCCACCAAGTCTTACTAATGAATATGACTCGCCAAAATGTCCGCCCGATGTACCAAAATTACCGCCGACACACACTCGCTCTGGAATGTGTTTGCAGTGGCTGGTCCATCTGCCAAAGCTTTCCCATGCCTAAGGTAGGGCCTGAGTGTCAAACAGTAGAGAAGGGTGAACCGGAGGAGATTTTTTGTTTAGAAATACAATAAATGTGTCCTTATTTGACTATTTCATATATAATATGTACCTTGGACTGATTAAAGGGCCCAACACCAATTTTCTCTAAATAGCAAATCATGATTAATTTGCTAATATACAATTATGGCCAAGACATATATCTGTTAACTGTACGTTAACGGATATAAGGATTGGAAATGCTTGCCACTCCACTTGACTTTACCATTTACAAAATGCTTGCCACACGACCTAACTTCACCATTTAATTCATCTCATCTCTCTCTAGGCGAGAGCAAATAATGATCAACCAAGGTGATGAACGTGCTGAAATGGGGCGGTGAGGATATATATGATTATTGTAGAAGGATACAGTAAATGGAATTGCACAATATAAGAGCATGTGAAAACAACCATATCTGCTGACAACCCTTAGATTTACTTGTGTAATTAAGCAAAGGAAAGAAAAAACAAAACAAAACAGATACTACATTCATTGTAGTCAAATAATTCTTTTACTCTAGATTAATTATCATCAATAGCAGGATCCTTTTAACACATGAAACAAATTACCACACAAGTACCCTGCAAAAACATTGCTGAGTGGGACGGACAAAGGATAATTAATAATCCGTTTGTACATTTTGTGATGCTGGATTGCGGGGGTCCTCCAAAAGGTTCTTTATCTTGATCCAACGTCTGTGGCATGACAGTCCATGAAACCGACGTGGTGGCCAAAAGAGATGGTGTATCCACATCGAGGAAAAGTTAACTCGAGTTGGAAAGGCCCTCCTGCAGCATTTTGCTCCATTTCTTAAAAAGATGTTCTGGAAAGCTTGCAAGAAATTTTTGCTACTTCTTTTTTACTAGGATTTACCAACGACATACATATACTCTATATGACGGTGCTCGAATTTCCTACTGTGACGATTCTCATGTCCATCTCTTTCGGTCTGGCTGGTTCAACGCTCTTTTGCACCGAGCTTTATTGCACAGGCCAAACTATTTGTTCCATCAGAGATGGTGGTCCAACAGTACTAGAAAGCTAGCTAGCTATACTGCAACTGGGTGATATTGACTCCCATAATTGACGAGCGTTTTATCATGGCCTGTTCATTCATAATCCTCCGACTTTGCGACGAATCTCAAACAACTAGCAACTACAATACTAACTCAAATGCATGAATGGAAGAAGAAACACCTAGGCTCACTAGGTTCGGGTGGCCCAGTGGCATGAGATAAGAAGCTACTATTCGACTTTTGAGTTACACAAAAAACAAATAATTGGGTGGGGTTCTACACCTGTACACATGCATGAGACAAGTATATCAGGTGGTGGGGTGGAAGCTATCTGAGGACTATTAATAACAAGTCAAGCTGAGTCACTCAAGGGTCTGGGATCACTCAATCCGACAATGAATAAAGGGCTCTCATAAAAGTGATTGTTGCATGCATGCATGGACAGTGACGTCCTAACTGAGTCTCACATGCATGATATTTTATCATCATCTTCATCTGCCTGTTTCCGATCTACTTTGTCTTTGAACTTGTCTCAACTTCAAAGATATATAATACCTTTGAGACATTCATCTGCGTGGTATATAGCATTATGACCATGTATATACGCCAATATTTGGCAAACATGGACAAATAATTTAGTCAGTAGTCCCTTCCTACCCATGTAGGCAAATATCTATGTAGGAGTATATAAGCTCATATTGATGAGTCCCAGTGTACCACTTGCGGTCATTTAAGCGTCCTTTTTAAATAGAGCCTCATGTACTCACATGGAATGTCCATTGACGGTTACAACTCAGAGAGGAATTTATTCCT
Organism: Saururus chinensis; assembly: GCA_035235625.1. Lineage (NCBI taxonomy): Eukaryota > Viridiplantae > Streptophyta > Magnoliopsida > Piperales > Saururaceae > Saururus > Saururus chinensis. The sequence continues at coordinate 20,977,600 of CP141143.1, forward strand.
TCAATATCCAGAACAAAATACCTCGCAATTCATATATATGAATATGACCACCGCCTGTTCTTATAGTTAGGTATATGAAACCGCTTCTCCACCCATATGCCCCTAACAACTGTCATCTAAATGTACGAACAGCCCTGTGTCACATAAAAATGCTCAGTTTCCTTCTCAGATAAGTCAATTATTGATATACAGCACCCATTTAGAATATATCAATAAGAGAAGGCATTCATGTTTCTCCCCTAAACAACAAAATGGGTATTCGTTCTAGTTGAACTTGATGTGGGCTAGGTAGATGCCTAGATCTGAATAAAAGAAAGAAAACATTAGATGTGATCTAGACGGATTGACTTATGATGTTGACACTATGGCAAATGGACGTCTCTCCTACCATGCTCTCTATCATTTGTATCAGTCACATGGATTCGTTCAATTATTGAAATGGATGAAAAGTTCCTACTTCCAAAGCTCTTGCTTCCAGATACCTAATCGAACTCAGGAACCTAGTTTACATCGGGTCAGAATCGATTTGGATCTGTATGAGGGAAAGCAAAGGCGAAGTCGGCACTTTCCTCCGCCAAATCTCAGCCTTGTGTTTTCCCTCGACATCTTTCGACAAACCCACCTGTGTTTATCTAGTATGAAAGATGCATCTCGTGTAGCCTTTTGTGAGAGAAGAATAAGACAGCTTATTTATGGATCAGAAGAGAACTAATCGAGGAAAGGAAAAGTTCTCTCAAAACTTTATGTTAGGATAGGCGTAAGGCCTCATTCTTGGCGTGCCCAATTTCTAATGTATGGTTAAGATAGATAGGCATAAGGTCTTGCAACTTTATGTTAAGGATATTATATTTATTAATTATTCTCTTCGTCTTAAATTAATAACTCTATTTAGTAAAAATGTTGGTTTCAAATTAATTATTTTATTTTATTTAAATTTAATGATTGGGTACTTAAAAAAAGTATTATAAACTTATTTTCCCTTATTTAAAATGTAGATTTTACCATTTAATAAAAACTATTATTTTTATAAATATAACTATTAATATAGAATGGAGGAGTAATATTATTCTCTCCATCTCGCTTGAAGTGTCCGAATTAGAAAAAACTTACACTACATGACTATGTACGTCAGTTACATTTCATTTCAAAATTGCCCTTAAACTTTATTCTTGTGTATTGACTGTATCGGTCCTGAGTTGGCCATTTGACTCTGTCTCATACTGCAAATAATGTGACATGAGGCTTTTATGATATTCAATCCAATGAAATGGAATATTACATCGATCGATTCTCATTTGTCTTCACTATATATGCATTTGCCTCTGCGTAGAAGGTACAGAAGACTGATCAATTTTTTGGCCTGAATGAAGATGTTAGCCCTGTTCGTTAGCACTTAGTACACGTAACATGGAAGCTGTATCAAACGACCAATACAAACAAATCGAATCAGGAGAAATTATTAGTTGTGCATGAGCAGTGCTTAAGCGGTATAGACACCGGTTTCTGCATCACATGGTATAAGAAAAAACAAGGAAGCGCATGGCACGCACAGAAGATGTTTATAGGTGTGCATGAGCCTATGCTTGAGTGTAGACACCGATTATTGAATCACATGTTGCTTTAATATGGAAAGCAACATGTTTGCGTTAAAACGTGCATTGTTTTTCACTTTCCATTCATCATGAGTTACATTTACGGTGTTAATAAGCCGAACCGAGCTGAGAGCACACATGGAGGCACGTATGATGAGACTCCCACCATGTCATACTAAGTGCCCTATTTATTTATTTATATATTTTAGTATAAATTAACAAGGAAAGATTAGCAAACTACAAATGTAGAAAAGAGGTCACAAGCATAGTCCATATTCAAGGAATCATATAAGGAAGCCGGAGCACTGTTGATCCAAGTAGCAGTAATAGTGGTCAAGAGCATGGTTAGCTAATGTAAGCAACGTAGTTTTATTGGCGATATATATGGGCGATCAGACAATCCTGTAGTTGGGAAATGACATGTGTTTGATATTTTGAATGGCCCCTCTGGCGTACCATGTTCTGTTGGCTGATGTAGACTTGATCAGATTAAGTCACCTGCGAGTCACCCTGAATAACCAAATATAGTATGTCCAAGTATAATGCCAAACTGAGTTCCATACATGAATGCAATTATTTCCTCCATGAAATAAGGGATTTGTTATCACGCCCTTAATTTTAAAATTATTTTTCATAAAATAATTATCTTCAAGTATATAACACACTCTCTTTCGTAGTATGCAGTGGATAAAATTATATTATATATTTATAATATATTATAATATCAAATCAGGGATGTGATAACCATCTCTTTCACCAACACTTATTCTAATAATATAATAATTAAATATTTAAATATATATTATATTAAAATGTTCATATGATCTACAATTAAGTATTTGTCTGTTAAATATGCACAAACTAATAAAAAAATAAATAATGCCCTCTCATGTCTAAAAGTAAACTTAAAAGTAAAAATAAATCATTAAGCTAAAGGTAGGCTCTACTTTACAGACGGTCTTCCTGTTACCTCTAAGGTCTTCTTTCTGAAGAACTTATAATACAAATAATGCTGAATATATGAGTATACTCAATAGAACTGCAACCTAATTAAAAATAAATAGTATGATAAACATATAAAAAAATAGTATGTTTGTTAATATGAATACAAATGACAAAAAGATCAAAATCAACACATACCTTTCTGTGACAAGTATACTTACAATAAAGAACTCCACTTCATGTTTTATTAGATATGACAACCTCATTTAGAAATTCTCATTTAACTAAATATTGGACTACCATGAATTCGACTTCGGTCTTTGCCTAAAGTCTGTCCCACCCATCCACAACATGAAGTAAGGGCTCATAGACTCAGTGCTGAGATTTCGACAATCATGATCGTCAAAACCTCATGTATTATGCTATGTGAGACCAATAATATTTTAATGCTCTAGTCTATTTGAACCTGACTCCCGGGCAAAGGGAACTGTTCTACATAACTCTTATTCTTAGAGAAGCGAAAGATAATGATTATTTTTCATATCATACCCTTTCATTCTATTTGGCTAAATGACTCTCTTGAAGAACTAATAAGGCACTAGGAATCTTAGACCTTATGTGACAAATACATAAGTTCATAGTGACCAAATCACCACATCACATGGTCTCATACAAATACATTAAGGTTTACTAACCATTAGTACATGCTTACTCAGTAATTCATACACATCACAAATTTACTTAAAATCATGCAATTATATGAAATTGTTACGTAGCTTACTTTGCTATAAAACACACTTTAACTCTTTTCCATGAGGTACCATTGGTAACCTCAATAATAGGTCAACTAGATCACCAATGACTATCGGTAGATCCACCGTTGTGTTGAACTATACCGACAATAGTTTGGCTAGGTATACCCACCTAACTGATACCAAATTGACGTGTTGACCCCACTATTGATGACCAAATAACATGCATATAAAACACACACAAAAATCTTTACCAGGAGGCACCATTGATAATTATACTTATAAGTCAGCCAGATCAGTTATAACTATCGGTAGATCCATTAACGTGTTGCAGTCCACTGACAGTGGGTTGGCTGGGTAAGCTAACCTCACCGACACATCAGCCTCACTGTCAATTACTAGTCAACATGAATTGTTCTGCATGCTTGCAAGGGATACTATTCATCATCTTCCTTTCACTGGTGTAGTTACTGACACATCGGGACCTCACTGATGATCGGGAAAAACTGGATTAGTGACTGCCCATCCTACCCAAATATATTTCTTAGATAAAAAACTATTGGGAATCATTCCAAAACATGTTATAAACTATTTGAGACACAAATCAAGTATTAAACTAGTTATAATCCGAATTCACCCTTAAAGCACCTTCATGCATAGCTCAATTCAAGGAAAAACACACTCATAAGTTCAGGATCATCAAAAACTTGAAGAAAAGAATTTGAAGAAAATAAGAAATCTAGAATACTCTTCTTGAAATTCAAATGTAGTTTGCAATCCAACCTATACCGACATAAAGTTTTCTTTCTCCGAGTAGAGTCTTCCTCCAACCTATACACTTGGACACTTACCTTCTGGCTCTAAGATTCCTCATAGACTCCCATTTCTCTTCAATTATGAGTTTTACTCTATTTATATTGGGATAATTACTTATGAAACCTCGTAACCACAAAACTACCTTATTTTTCAAAATAGCCAATGCGTGCAATTATATATCATCAACATACCATTGACACGTCAACGGATGCCAACTATAACATTGTACTATTCTGTATATAGAATACTGATATGTCGATGGGTTGCCAATGATAAAAAATATTTTTTTAATTAAATAAAAAAATAACTTTCTTCTTGAAAAAATGGGGTATCACATATGTAATGTAAAACATGCTTTGAAATTTCTGAAAACAACATGAATAACACTACCCACAAAGGCTTGGTGGCCCCTACTACAATAGGTCCCATTAAAATTTAGTCATCCAAACATTCGGTGGAGAAATCCATCTTAGAAATATATCAAATTTATGAGTTTTGATTGCATGGTCGAATGACCAGAGTAATTACTTTGGTCATACAGTGAACACAAGCCATGTTCCACACTTTGGGATGGAGCAGATCCGGACAGTTTGAATGTTCAAAGTGAGAAGCATGGCTTTAAGGTGTGTACGACCATAGTAATTGGGTCGTATGACCAGGCAATCAGAACTCTAGATTGATATCTAGGTTTGGTTTGCTTTTATGTCCAATACATTATTAATTAATGAGAACTAGAAATCTGGTCATGAATTGTTGATTAGATATAACAATGTTTTGATAAACTTTTTGATTCCGCAAAGCCCATATCATCCATATTAATGAGGTACATATGGACGGGAACCATGGTGGTTATAGGATAATCCTTATGTAATTTCATCAAATACTTAAGATATTCCTCAAGAGTGGAGGTATTGTGTACTATAATTAACCCGCTTATATCAAACCAGATCTCACTTGTCACAGAACATTGAAGAAATAAACACTCCTATGTTTCCTCCTTCAACCCACATAAAGAACATCTATTAGTTGTGTCCAGTAAAAATCATGATAGCGGTTGAAAAGTAGGCAAGCCTTGGTGACAAGCACGCCAAGCAAAATATTTGACACAATAAGGAAGAGGCATATGCCATAATTTACGTTAGAATGTATCATGAATATTTTGGGAATCAGTATAATAAATTAGGTTAGTACATTTAGCTCTAGCTACGTGATTAGGCCATAAAGAAAAAAATGAGATATGTGTTCCATACTCGAGCCCCCTTATTGATAAGCACATCCAAGGAATAATTAGCACGACTGTCCACAAGGATAATTGTTATAATTCATTATTTAGGAACTAATAATCATTGAACAACCTAATAGATTTATCATTAGCTACGCTCCATCTCAATCCCTCTTTGAGGTAATATTCACTACAACAAAAAGTATTATTAGCAACACTTTTAAGTGTTGTTAATAGTCATAAATGCACTAAATGTATCGATAAAAGTACAGTCGTTAATGCAAATTAGCGATACTTATCCACAAGCGTTGCTAATAGTATAATATTAGTGACACATATTTTCATCACTAATATCAATTTTGTTTTGACGCTTTATCATACGTCGCAAATAGTAAGTATTATTGATGCGTATATTTTTGTTGCTAATATTAATTTTTTGTTATGCTGTATTATACATTGTAAAGAGTAAGTTATTAGCGATGCTTATTTACATGTGTCTTATTAGCGACGCTTCACAAAGCATTACAAATATTAAAATATATTGATAAAAAAATTTAAAATATTAGTGATGCTTATTTTTGCATCGATATAAACAAAAAAAAATTACTTACTTTTAAAAGCTTTTTCACTAACAAAAAAAGTTATTTGTGACTCTTTCAAAAGCGTCACTAATAAAAAAATAAATATTAAAAAATATATTAACAACGCTTTTAAAAGCATAGAAAATTTAGACTTTGCCTTATCAGGGTAAAAAGTATGTTTGGCCATTGGGCTGACACTAAGTATAAAAAGTATTATATTAATCTTTTAATAGTCCCACAAAGGTAAAAGATGAAGGAAAAAATATAAAATATATTTTTTAAAAATTTAGGGGATTTTAAGTTCAAATCATTATAATTAGATGTAAAAGACTCACCTAAAAGCATATGATCTTGTGCCTCGTGAGTCAACTAGTAAGACCCAACCCAAAAATTATATATATTTTAATTAAAATAATATTTAATAACAATAAGGATAATAATAATAATAGCCGACGATTTGACATGGCCTGAGACCACTTAGGACCGCGCTAGGGCCAAGCTTTGGCCTGATCCGGCCCAGTGGCAACCCTACCTTTCAGTCCCTCCATCCTTCTCTACCTCCTTGTTTTGTTCACTCTCAACCTCATCTATCTTGTAATTCTTTTCTACCACCGTGAAACTTGGAAAAATGATACTTGCTCCATATTAAATCATTAGTTTCATTTAGTTTTTCAAAATAAATTAATTTTAGTTTATTTTGAAAAACTAAAAAGAGCTATTAATATAAAACGGAGGGAACATGCATATATGTGGAGATTAGTGCAAATTGAAACTAAAAATTTGTGCAATAGAGGAATGTTACCTCTTCTTTCAAAAGTCACAATTTTTTTTATACTATTATCAATTATACATGGGATGGTTACCTCTTCTTTCAAAACTTACAAAATTATTTTATACTATTATCGATTAATAAGCCATACATATCAATGAGAGCTTGCACATCCCTCATAACTATGTGCAAGCTCTCATCGATATGTATGGCTTATTATTCGATAATAGTATAAAATAATTTTGTCACTTTTAAAAGAAGAGGTAATTCACATGAAGTTTCCAATCATCGACATGTGTTCTTGAGGAATGTCATTGAGCGGATTTTTGGGTGTTTGAAATCGTGCTTTAAGTTTTTTAAAGACCATCCACCCTCATTTGCTTATGATACTTAAGTGAAAATGGTTTTTGCATGTTGTTCATTGCATAATTTTCTTCGTAGGAAAAATCATAAAAATTTGTTTGAAGCCAATAATAAAGAGGAAGATGAAGTACTACGTAATGTTCTAGATAATGAAAAATAAGATTATGATCTAGATAATGATTTGGAGACTCAAGTTGAACAAAGGGCAGTCGCAAATTATTAACGAGATGAAGTACTCACCATATGTGGAGTCATGCGATCCACATGACAATGGGTGTATGAATTTGATGTTATAATTGGACTTATGTTGTAATGGGATTATATATTATGGATTGGTGATTTTATTTTTAGTTATTTAACTATGCATTATAAATTAAGGTTATGAATATACTATGGATAATTTTTATTTATTACAGATTGATAATTTATTTTATTAGAGATTAATATGTTATATCTTGTGTTTAAATAAAAATTGAATGTTAAATATTCTATTGGGTATTTTGTCATGTATTATGAAAACTCAGTATTTTGGCATGCAATCTAAAATTAAGGGTTTAAAATGTAAGATTTTGGTCTGCATTTTGAAATTCAGCATTTGAAAAACACAAATCTAAAATACATAACGACTATCGCCCTGTTAAGAAGAGGTAATATTAAATTTCAGGGCAGAGATAGGAATTTGTACTATTAAGGATACATGGGATTGGAAAAGTTAACCTAAGTATAATAGAAATAAAAAGTTTAAATATTAGGTATTTTAGATTTTTAGTTATTTTTTTATACTCTCGCCGTCTTATATTAGTGGCTTCATTTGGGGTTTTAAAATGTACTAAATATATTTTATTTTGAATAAATAAAGCTATTAATAGGGGGAATTTTTTTTATAAAATAATAAATTTAAATAATTTAAGTTGGTATTTATTTTATGGGTCAAATTTCCGCATGCATTTAACTTTGGATGATGTGAGTTTTGGGGTGGGCTGACTTTTCAATAACGTGGGAACAGCCACCTTCACGTTTTATACCTTAAAAAACGGTAAAGAATAAAGCCCAAAAAAGACAAGTACTTCCGAAGGGCCCATCTAGAATTAGTGTGTTCTTTGAACTTGGCTCAGAAGCTCAGAATCATTGTTAGTGGACCCTTTTCATACGCCATTATATTGTGCTAATAGGTGTTTCACTTAGCAGCTCTATTACACTATAAGTCGAGCACTTTAAGGTCCAAAGAAAAGAGCGGCCCATCTATTTTACCCGTCTTTTTCAAAGTGAACTAGTGTGGACTTGGCCCAGGAGTCAGGACTGGAAGCCGAGAATCACTGTTAGTGGGCCTTCTTTAAATATTCCCCGTTTGAGGTGAACCTCTCCCCATTTTCCTCGTCAAATATTCAACGCGTGCGTTTGGGTCTGAGCAGTCATGGCGTCGCAGTCTGATACCTTCTCCGGGTGAGCGTTTCTCATCCTCTTCCAGTGTTTCTTTAGCCCTTTTGCAAAATCATTCGGTGGTTATTCCTTCGTGGGTTTGTGTTGAACACGTGATCCTTTTCGACAGAGAGATTGCTGCGAGGAAACAAAGCAGAGGACCTCCATACAAGTTCCTCGTGCCCCTGATCTACGCCCCTGTTCTTCCTCTCAGTAAGTTGAACATCAATTGCTAAGTACTGGGTTTTCCCTTAACTGTGTGTTGGTGTGCCTTTCTTTCTTTGTGCGTAGTGTGATTTTTCCATTTAGCTGCTGTCATATATCGGTCTATAATTTTTGTATATGAAGTTGCTATGTCTAACGCTTCTGTTTCTGGATTTCTTTTTATTCAGTTCGAATTGGGTTGCGGAGGAATCCGGTACTGAGGGACCGTCTGTTCACGGCTGTGCTGGCGTTCGGTTTTCTTCATGGGTCTTACCTTGTGTATCCTTATTATTCTGAACCATTACTGAATACTTTTATAATTAGGTACCGAGGTCTCTTGGCATGAATTGTCCAATTTTCCATTAAGTCATATTTAAATGATGCCAAAAGTTTTTGTTTTCGTTATCCAAGAATCCTTTTAGTTTAACTTGTAATAGTTGCTGCTGGAAATGCAAGATAGTGTTGTCTAACAGGTAGTATTTTTGTTGTCGGTGAGATACCAATTTCTTAAAAGCTAGGCTCAACCAATTCTCGGGCTTTATGTAGTAATGATCCTGGATAGAAACATGTATGAAGAGAAAACAAGTCTGACGACCTCGAACACAAGTTGTAGCTTAGGCCAATTGAGTATAATTTTTCCCAAAAATCAGAGATGTCGCTTAATTTGGAAGATTAGAGGTTTGAAAATTTATCAGTATAATATTTTGGTCATTTGGATTCTTTTTTGCACCTAATGATTGCATATATATCAGATGTGGTTATGCACTTGCACCCTGGAAAGATCCTACTTTTCTAAGTTAGGAGGCTTGCAAGCTCCTATATGTTTGGTTGTTTCTGAACAGAGTGCGAGGAAGTTTAGATCTCATGTAGGCTAGAAAGTCATGCTGAGAACTTTTTCCAATCTCTTTGGTCAATTGAGTTCAGTGTTCTTATTTTTGCTTGTTAGGTTCATTTTTTTAAAAACTTTGTAGATGATGTCCATTTGGATGTGATTAGTAAACCTCAGTGTTAGCCTGCAGGATTTATAGCGCTCTTATACGATTATTTGTAATATAGATGACCACTTCTTATTTTTATGTGCCAAACATCTATAGAAGACTTGGTCACATGGCAAAAGGAGAGGTTCTGTTGAGCTTCATACCTGAGTGTAAATGACAACAATAGAAGGGATTTCAAACTAAAGTTTGACAGATACCTGAGGATGATAGATTGGCAGTTGTTCTTAGTGTTAGGCTTAACTGTATTTTGTTTTACATTTTTTGAAATAAAGAACAGTTTTAACATCTGAAATTTTGATGATCCTTGATATGCAGAACACAACCCTTCTGACTGCACTTATGTAATTAAAGTTTTAGATCTTTTTATTCTTAACTCATTTCTAGAACTGATCTCTATGATGCGGAGAGCAAATGATCAAGAGGGAGCATTAAAGGCGATCATATTTTTGCTAGTCATAATTTCTGGCTTACTGTTTGCACATTTGGTTCAAGTAATGGCCTTAGCAATACAAGGTAAAGATCAATTGTGAAACTGATTTTTCAATACCATTGAATTGCTTGTTGTACTTTTCAGTTCAAATAAATGAACTAAAATTTTGCCAGTGTTGAGGTTTATGTTCACTCTTCAAAAGATAGGTCACGATGAGAAATACATGATAAGGATTGCCAACCCTAAATTGTTGGGAAAAGGCACTTTATGATTATTGAGGCATCTATTCAGAACCTCATGTTCCTGTTATAGTTGGTAAATATGTTGAATGATCAAGCTATAGATGTGGCTCATAAATTATGTAAATGCTCTACACGCTACACACAATGGACTAAGTTTGTTTGCTAAGACGGATAATGCTACACATCCATCCCACTGGACCAACCGTCATCACGTCCGTGTGTTAGGTTGGATCTAACATCATCTGATTGTAGAAAAGTGAGGAAGGATGATAAAAAGGGCCAACAAATGGTGATATAAAGCATTTTTCAAATAAAAATACTACTCCCACGGAATGTTATCCAGGAAATGACCCATGGGCATTGAATTTGATTGATCAGGGCTCTGTGTTAAGCATGTAACCCATGGATGAACGGTTTTCCTCAAGCCAATATGTATGGGTGGCATCGCTCTTTTTGAGAAGTTTGACGTCCAATTTAGCACAGCGAAGAGGTCACAGGTTTGATAGACTGGGGGGGGGGGGTCTCAAAATTGTCAAAGCCGAGAAATTTTCATTGTAATTTGGAAGTAGAACATTGTTATTCTGCTGGCTTGCATATATAAATCTACTTGTTTTAAGATGTTATTAATGTGAAAATTTATGGATAGAACATACTTCGATTACTATGGTTTCCGTGCTCATCTCAACCCTTTTTCCAGAGCAACCGAGCTGTTTTGTTTTGAACTGTCCTGGGAAATGTATCACTTGTAAGTTGTTACCAGTGGACTACGAGATGTGGGGAAAATAGTCATATAAGAGGAAATGGAGTTATCATATGTGTGCCAACATGTGTACAGTTAATTTCAGGGGCTCACATACGTTCCAAACACTTCTAGCTTGATACGTGTAGTGACGGTGAAAATTGGAGCAATGCCCGTTTATCCTTCAACAAATTAGCATCGAGAGACCTAGCCACATATACAGACTTGGAGGTAAATTACGAAGCGTAGTTACGTTTATAGTGGCATGGCGATTCATAGGTTGCAGCGTTTTTTTGGCAATTTCTTAATAGCGGATGAAGCATATGGAATCGACATGCACTTGGATCATTTCTGTATTCTATGAAAACGTTCATAGAGCTGTTGTAGATGAACAGTTCTTGACAAAACAATACGGGCACTGATGAACATAATGTTGGATGAACCATTCGACTACAATTGACATAATGCCTTCCTACAATTATTTTCTTTTTACATCGCATCTGCATTTTAATTCGCAGAGCTTACAATAAAATCATACCGGCAGCTTTTTTCTAATTTTTTTAAAAATAAATTAAAAAGGGAAGAGCGAGAAAGGGATGGTAGTTCAAAAAGTGAGATCGACAAATTAAGATCCACAAGAAATGGGATCATCTCTGCTGCCTAGACAATCTGGATCGGGCGAGGGAAGCCGGATCCGCTAGCCGCGGAGGCGGTCGGCGCGGTCGGAGGCCAGGCGGGAGGCGATGGCGGAGTGGTACATGACGTCGTGGAAGGTCTCCGTCTCCATGGTCCTCATACGCAGCTGCTTCGCCTTCTCCTCCGTGAAGCACCCTGGCGTGAATCTCGCCCTCGGACCCACCTCCGTCTTACCGACCTCCACCCCCGCCTGCTGCTGCTTCCTCTTCTCGCTCTCCTCCCCGTCGCCCAAGTAGTCCGGATCCGCCGGCCACCCAAAGAGCGGGGTCCACCAGCTGGACGAAGACGACGACCCCGCGGCAGCGGCGGATCTGGGGCGGCGCATGTAGTCGGACGAGGGCCGGGGGGCGATGCCGGCGGGCCGGAAAGTGATGACTGAAGCCATGATTTCTTGGTTCTCTGACTGTCGCCGGTCCGAGAAGGTTTCCTCTTTTTAAAGATGGATGGATAAGGTCGAGGACTCGGATTCTACGTGGAAACGAACGAATGGATGATATTTTGGGGGCCTTTTTCGGCTTTTCCCCTAGACCAACGTGACTCGTCGCTTTTGCACTTTTCTCCCAGGGGCAAATCCTTTTCCTCGAATGACAATCCTGTCCTTCCCCACGTAATGATTCGAAGCTGGTATATGACAAGTAAGTGGTTGAATGGGTATTTTCGTCATTTCATGTGTCGTGACGGGGTTCCGGGGCGGCGCAAGGGTAAATTGGACGGTTTCTACCGACCTTATCGCTTAGGGAGGGGGGAAGGCCCACCGGCGGGCGTCAGTAAAAACTGCGTGCGGATTGACTTTTGAAACCCCTGTGCGCCAATCCAATATGGGCCTGACTGCGACGTGTGAGTCTTGACATCTCGAATGTTCTTTGTTTTGATATGGGCCGTTGAACAATGTTTTGTATCTTACTGGATGGGCAAATGATCAGTAATAGGCCCGGTTTAGTTGGGTGGACCATTAATGCCAGCGGTCCAACTAGATGGGCTTCCACGTTCTTCTGTATCTGTTTGATGGAAAAGGTTGATCACGTGGATCCATTGATCATGAAGGGGAAAGGTCCGGTCCATCCCCTCCATGTCGACGAACCTGTCTCAAAGTCTCTTGTCCTGGCGTGAAAGCCAGCATGTGACTTCAATTAATACTTCTAAATTTCTCTTTAAGATCATAAATTTTTTCAATAAAGAATATAATGACATAATCAACGCGTAAAAATTTACGAGCGTGTAGTACAGTTGGTGAACCGGGAACCAACCGGGAATGTGGCAAAAACGTTAACTAGAAAAGTTTTTGTTAATTTGTCATTAATTTTAATATTTATATTTAGACAAAAATATCCCTAGCTGCCCTCTTTATTTCCAAGTTCGAGCCCAAATTAGAATGTTCTCTGGCTTCAGCCGCTCCACCTGGTGGCAAACCTCTCGCACCACTGCCTGCTTTTATGCCTCCTGCCGGGCTATCACCTTGTAGCACTCCTTATTCTTCTTCTCCAATCCGTATATTTGTACATACATGTCCTCTTTTTTTGGCCCCAGTAAGCACACTTGGTAGTTGTCCCTCATCTTCACTACACATCTTGCCAGCTTTGTTGCCCCTTTGTTGTATGAGCATTGCCTCCTCCGCCACCTCTGCATGGAACCCCAATCACGTGTTCTTCGTCAACAGTACCAACTACTCTAACTCCAACACCTGGAATACATTCCGTTGTAGCAACTATGAGGAGGAAGAAGATAGTAAATATTTACTTACTTTATTATATACAAAGAGAATACATATTTACTATCTTTATTAGGATATGCTAGTTGCGCTCATGGTGGAGGCCGGAGCAGTCACAATAGTCGTCGAGGATGTGGGAGAGGAGGGAGAAAGCGGCGGTGGAGACGCTTCATCTTTCTGGCGACGCCCTGGAGGTCGAGCCAGTCAAGGGCCTAGATGAAGTCATCCATGTTGAAGACACTGGCTAGGAGGAGAAGTTGACATCGCAAATCTTGAAGAAGAGGGAGACTGTGGGAGGAAGCAGCAACCATGACGGGGATGAAGCCGAGGTGGAGGCTGAGGAGCAGGACGTAGGTGTGGGTGAGGACGACTAGGTTCTGGTATGGGGTGGGGTCAAGGTGGGGGAGGTTGGGCCGGAGATGGGACAAGGTTTAGATCCCGAGGGGAGGTTGGGTCAGCGGTGGCTAAGGAGGTGGGCCCCAAGGGTGAGGAGGAGGTAGCTGAGGACGGCGATGAAGAGGGAGGAGAAGAGAAGATTCATGCTGAAAGAAGAGAAGCATAAAAAAAAGAGGGATTAAAGATCTAGATGAAGGTGGAAGGAAGGAAAAACGTGAAGAAGGTAGAAGAAGGGTAGTTTTGTCTAAAAATTAAAATTACATGACCTTTAATTTGATTTCATAGGCTTTTTAGACCTGGTGTCATAGGCTTTTTAGACCAGGCATCTGATAAAGCCTGCCCGTGAGATGAGATGCTAGTTTTGTCAAAATATTACAAAATGTCCATTAAGACCGTTTGGTGAAAATTACAAGTAACTAGTGAAAATTGACGTGTAAAACGTGTCACGGGTGGCTATATTGGTAAAGCTTCACCAATCACCAGTAACGACTATGCTCACTAATCTTTGGGCCAAAAAAAGGCAATCTTTGATTCAAGGTTGGTAGGGTTATTAACGAGCCAAATTAACTCATTGAGGAGGGTTAGTTCGGTTGGCTCAGCTTAAACTTTGCTCGATTTGAATGGGTTCAGCTCAAACTTGTTTTGAACTCGAATAAGTTTAAGTCAAGTTTGAGCATATCCATACTTGACTCAACTCGAGTCGACTTGGATAAAATTCGAGCTTGAGCTCGAGCTTAAACCCAAATATAATTTTAAAATTATACATAAATAATATATATAAATTAAATAATAAATATTATATAAATATAATTATTAATTTAATATATACTTATGACATATTCCTTCAGTCTTAGATTAATAGTTCCATTTGATTAGTTCATTTTAAAAAATCAAATGGAGTTATTAATCTAAAGACGGAGAGGGAATATATAAAAGACATATTATCACATATATTATTAATATTATGTATCATATATGATATATGAGACCCGTTTATATGAGTTGATGCTCACTCACGACTGCGTGATCCCCGACATTGTGCGCCTTCAAATTTTGATCCAACAACGTACATAACTCAAGAGGTGGATTGATTTATGTCCCCTTATGTCCTCATATCTTAATCTAATGACCTATGATGTCTTGGCTCACACTGATATGTGTGAGCCCAAACTCACATAAATTTTTTTCATGATATATATCTTTTTTAAATTGTAATGAATGCATAATTTTTATGTATGATATATGTTTTTTAAAATAAAAATATTAAAGACACAAACACTAATATACTCCTTTTGTTCCAAATTAATAGCTCTATTTGGTTTTTCACGATGAACTAAAATTAGTTCAATTGAAAAACTAAATAGAGTTATTAATATACGACGGAGGGTCAACATAATATTACATTAATATACCCAAAAACTCTTCTAAAAGAAGAATGACACTAGGGGACCAACCTTAGTTTACAAAAGAATGGTTAAAATATTCTTTCAAAAGTTGAAACATGACACGGGGTCCAGTATTAGCTTACATAATGTTTCTTTGTTTTCATGTACTTGAAATTTTTTAGAAGCATACTAAGGCTAAATAATATTTCTTTTATGAGTGATTTGGAAATGTGTAAAGAAAAAAAGATATGAAGAACTACATGGTAATGTTGTCCAAATAAGTTTCTATTTTTTGTATCTTTTTTAGTGATTATATACACATAAAGAGAAGAAAACTACCTTTTTCGAACATATTAACTAAAACTCATTTGTCATAGTTTTTTCTTTCCTAGTGACTATAGTCAAATGTTACAAGGTGTAGTCATAATACTTATTGAAGTATATTTATTAATATTTAATACTAAAAACATCTTAATATATATATATATATATATATATATATATATATATATATATATATATATATATATAGTTCTAGTTTAGTTCAAGCTTAGGTTCATGATTCACTTATTGCAGTTTTAGCTCAAGTTGTAGCCAAACTTTAGATTTTCAATTCGAACCGAGGTTCAGCAGTTCAAGTTCAAGCCAAGTAAGTCCAGTACTTGGCTCAACTTGTGTCACGCCATGGTGCCCGCCTAACCCAAGTTGAACCCGGCCCAGGGGCAAGTCGAAGAGTACGGGGGTGACAAGATTGTCGGTTTCATGCGTTGCGGAACTCTTAACTCATATAGCTAGTGAATTGCATACACAAAGTTGTGCACCTTTAATTCTTTGTGCAAGAGAAATAAGGAAAAATAAAAGAGAATAATATCTTTGAAATAAATCCTCAAACTTAACCGACATGCTTAATATCCTGAGCCTAAACGCAAGGCTCGAATAAGAAAATCTTAGATAGGTCTAAAAGTATCAAATATACACGAGTTTGGAACATAATCATCCATACATAGTGTTCTATAGTCATAACAGCGTAAATCGGTAAACAAAATAAGGTCCAAAGGCATCCACGCCTACTCCAATGTATATCCTGATCGTCCATAATACAAAGGATTCTAATCAACGGCATGTTACGCTATGCAGCCTAAAAACAAAATACAAAAAGAGGGGTGAGTAAAACTAAATAAGGTTTGAAATATGGTAACGTTAATCAAAAAATAACTACGACACATCAACATGGTAATTCAGATCTACATTTCACGTAATATCCTTATTTTTTATTAGTTTCCTTACTATACCCCTATTTACCCATAAGTATTATCCTACATATAAGTATTTCACACATACTAATCACATTATGACATCACGACATGAATAATCACATTATGACATCACATCCATCCTGCATAATAAGTGATTCTCACACAATCACATCATGCATAATCATTATATACAACCTACATAAGAAGTGTTTCTACCACACATTCAGATCATGCATAAACATCACATAAACATATATGAGAAGTGTCTCTAACACACATTTCAAATCATGCATATCCATCACTTAAACCTGCATTAGAAGTGTCTCTAATACACTTTTCAGATCATGCATATCAATCGCATACCAACCTGCACGTAAAGTGTCTCTGGCACACATCATAACCATGCAAGTCGATAAAAACAACCTTGCTTAATCGGCCGAAGCATAAGTAGTCCCTACGTACTCCAAACAATCCCCAACAGGAAAGTCTAAAGGAATTTTGCATCTTGGGTAAATTCCCTAAGGGGGAAGAATACCCCCTAGTAAGCCGGTGCACTCAACTACACTAAACAGGATTCTCAGGGTCCAGATGGTTTCAACAATTTATCTCCTTATAGCATTGCCGCTCTTCTAAACCCGGGGAGGAAACCAGTCCTCAAGGGACATAAAACCCCGTCCTTTCAGGTAAAACTGAATTGATAAGCCTCTGATCAATTAACCTGAAAAGCAATATCACACAATTGCATCCAATTGATCAGAATTAGCTAGTCTTGATAAAGTCTCATTCATGCAATCCGCTTCATGATCCATGCAATATGATACATACGTGAGCAGTCTTTATGTGAATTCTTATTCATGGAACGTACTCCAATCAGCCCCACATGCACCATATTTAACCATGAATATCAACAATTACTATGATTACTCCCCACATGTGTGTGTGTATTCAAGATAGAAACATTCATTTCTAAGTATATAACTATGCATTATAGATAACCCACAAGCTACTACACACACATGCTCTTTAACATCAAATCATGTCTCCTAACTGAAATAATGAGTGAAAACTATCGAAATACACCAATCAAGTCAAGTACAACTTCATGCTAGACCTATATAAGCATATACACATCACACTTGAAGCTATACATGACACCATCATTCACCATAACCAAATCACATTATATGAAGACATACAAGTCCATTCTCATTTAATAACCTGGCTAGAATCATGCTTAAAATATGAGGAATCATTCAATCATGGATTCAAAATAAGCAATCATAACATGTTTATCCAACAAAATGCAATTTTACATAATACTTAAATATTTTTCATAATTTCCAATATCAATATCATGACCTTCCAGTAGTTCATTCTAGCATAAATTACTCGCCATGAACACAAGAAATGATTTTTAAGAGTAAAAAATTGAAAATGGACAAAATAGCAAAAATTCCCCAATTTGCTATGTTGGCATTCGAATGCCTTGCAAGGCCGTTCGAACACCTAACCGTTCGATCGGCCTGTCTGGCCATTCGAACGCCTAGCCGTTCAATCGCCATAACTGACTTTTTTTGTTCGTCTTCTCCATTTCGAAATTAAAACCAAAATTTCACATATACTTCATAAATCATCAAATCTCATCCCCAAACTTCATGATAATTAAATCTATGCTTAGAGAACATCAAATCTAGCCATTTCTAAACAAAAACCCTAAGAAATCTCATTAAAGATTAAACCATTCTCAAATCACTATTAAAGCTCATAACTATGGAACCCAGTTCAAACTCTATCAAAACTCAAATATGAAATCACAGTTATATTTAGGACCAAAATACTTACCTTCACCAAGCTTCTTCACTGGAAATAGCTCTCCTAACACCTTCGAATCCTACCCAATATATATTTTTTATTAATATCTTCATAAATCCGATTTAAAACACCTAAATCTTTCAAAGACTAGTAGATCTAAGGTTCAAGAAGCCCAAAAATAAAATTGTCTTCATTAGGATTTGAAATAGGAGTTCAAATCAGTAGCCTTTTGAGTAGAAATTAAGATTAACCCATAGCAAAAGAAGAGATTTGGAAGATTCTTTTCTCTTTTTGGAAAATAGGGATTAGGCTCCTAAGCTCCTGGTCTTAGCCCTTTCCTAATTGGGAAAGTTGCTGGACTATTCTTTTATAGTAAAGGTTAGGGTAAACCTAATGAATTTATGGGGTATAAATAGGATTTTTTACTAAAAATGAAAAAAAAACTTGCTTATTTTAAACCAAATTGAAATCTAAAAATTTTGAAATAATTATTTTATATCTTAGGATATTATTAGGGTTATTTTGGATTAATAATCCTAATTTTGTATGTAGGGCCCACTGTGGGTCCCGCTCCCTAACTTTTTGGGAAAAAAATAATAAAAATTCTAAAAATTGTAAAAAAATTCTAAATGACTTATATTAACCATTAATGTTTAGAACATTTTGGTTATAACCTTTGTTAACCACTTTAATATTGAAAATAGTCAAAACCGATCAGAATTAACATTAAACCACTCATCAACAATTAAATAGAATAAAAATAAACCGATTCAAGTTTAGGGATCATACATCTCGCCTTGTTGAGATTGGTTTTGAAAATAAATAATATTCTATCCGTTTTATATTAATAGTTATATTTTAGAAAATAGTAGTTAAGAGAAGGGAAAATAAGCTAATAATATTCTTTTTTAAATACTTAACTACTTAAATTAAAAAAATAAAACTATTAATATAAAATTGATTTTTTTATCAAATAGAGTTATTAATTTAAAACAGAAAAAGCATATCATAATAGAACTAAAATCACTAATTAGCATATATGATAGATAATGCTACATTGGAACATTTAAAAAAAGTGGGTCTTACTCATCAATCATCAATAAGTGTTTGAATGATAAAAGAAGTTTTTGACGTAAAAAATTTAAAGTCCCTAAAGCATTTTTCTATATGATACCTGGAGGCAAGGAGTCCCAATGGCATGCAATGATAAGCATGATGAGTAGCCGGGCTAGCAGAAGCACGGTGACCGATGGGGGTGGCGTACCAATCAAAAACCGATTTTATGATTAAACTGCAACAATCATGCATAAAACCCAAATTAATGAGCAGTAAACATATCCAATCAAATAGATCATGTAATTAAGAAATACAAATTGGATCAATAGCGTACTGACCTGGGTTGTCTAGCCCTTGCACACCCTCCACAAGATCAGCTTGCGCACACCAATCTCAAGAAAAACAAGACAAGGGATTAGGGGTTACCTCTATGTGTTGATCCCTCACAAACCAAAGCTTAGATTGAAGAAAACTCAACAAGGATCACCCCTTGAATCAGCCTCCATGTTCCAGTCAAAGAGGAGAGTCTTCTCCTTCTTTCAGCCCACCAAAGAGATCAAGGAGAGGGGAGAATTGGGGCGGCCAACAACAAGGTCCTCCACCTTTGTGCAAGCTGAACCAAATAATGAGAGAGGTGGGCGGCAATTAGGAAGAGAGGAGGAGAGGAGTGGGGCAGCCCAATCTTAGGGCTTCTTCCTCTCTTTCTCTCCCTTAAATACGCTCTCCTTTCCTACTTTAGGCGGGCCTATAAGTGGTCAATTCTAAATGGGCTTATTTGCTCGTTTCTTCTAGTTTCTCTTGAGGTTCATACACAACAGGAGCGGACTCTGAGAGACAGAGTCCGCGGAGGCTTGGACCCCCTGCACATGGCTAAGCCTGCGATAGGGTTGACCCCTCGCTAACTATGGGTCTCACCTTCGACATATAATTCGCACGTCTGGGCCTCATAACGTGTTAATGCACGACCTAATCGAATGCCTAGTGTGCATATGTGACGTCGGTGGGTCCTAATCAAATTAGTGTAACAAAGGCATATATAGGATTGGCACGACCGCCCCCCCACCCTTGGACCCAATAACCTATATCGGTTCATTTGAATCGTAAAAATGTTAGACCAAACCGAGCCCGATCCCATAACATAGTTCAACAAAGCCTACTAACACACTGGGACCTCCTTGAGACCTCTCTCTTATCATGCATAGTTGCCGCTCTGATTACATATGGGTGGATGACAATGACGTCTAGTTTGGATATGTAGGAATGTGTTCAGCCTTCCCTGTTAACTATTACTTGGACGGTTGGACCACCTTTAGAGACCTTCTTTTGTCCCCCAGCACGCATGGGTGGACGATAATCAAGGTCCTGGTAATCTGGTTTGGTGGTAGTGCAGGTGTGTAAAACTCTCCAGTGCCTGCTACAGCCGAGATTCTCTTGCTCCTTTCACTAGTTGTCTGCTAAGCAACGGCTCTCGTTTAATTATGTGACTATTGATAGATTAGTGCTTGTTTCTTAGTGTGAATGTGTGATACGCGTGCACGTTGATTCTAGTTTCCTCTAACTTTCCACCTCAAGAATTCAAATAGGACCACTGCTTGGAAAAGTAAATTTCAAGAAGGGCTCCTTTCTCTTGAAAATGAGCACTTTTTACTTTATTTTAAGGAAAGAAGATATATCTCGCACATGCATTGAGTTAATGAAAGTTACATGTAATTATTATGAATCAACAAAAGCTCCTATCTTTCAGTCTCTTCTTGTTTCCTCTCCCACTGCCATTGCGGTGATTGCTTTTTGACAAAAAGCAATGAACCCATCAACGTGAGGTGAGTTCCCGATGGTTTACACTCCATCCGGGTGAGCACATGGCCCAAATATGCAACACGATAAAAAAACGCGGTCTCCTTCGAATTCCATTGATTTAACCATCGTGGCTACTAGAGTTTTTAGGCTAATCATTGGTTCTAGACGACAAAAATGGCCTGCCAGTCCAGTGTGATAAACATTGACTTCCCCTCGTTCTAGGAAGCCGGTGTCAAGAAAATCTAATTCATTTTTTCCCTCTTTATGTGTGTCACCGTAAACCTCTAAGTAGCTTAAAAAAATTATTCTTTTTTTATTGGCTGTTATATTTTTTAATATATATATATATATATAATTTTTTATTATTAAAGTTTTTTTTTATTGATAAGCCACTAATGTATCAGTGTGCACATTGGTGAAAATCGGTCCTAATTATTAGTAGACACTGACGTGCATCGGTAAAATCACGACATAATAGACTTGAAAATTATGGATTGTTATGTTATTCTAAATTGTAGAAACGGTTGCGGCCTATTTAGAGGGAGAGGATCTTAAATGTTTGGGGTTAGAGAGTCTTTGTAAAGTCCAAGTGAGAGTCAAATACTTTGGTGCAAGAGTGCAATACATAAGAGTTCATGCCAAGAAAGAGGAGCAATGCAGATTTGAGGTCGGATTGCAAACCTTGCTATTGCATGACATTCAAATTACATGTTTTTTTATTAATTTTCATGATTATTAACTAGTTTTGAATGTATGCATTATTGTTTACCGAAGAATTTTAATGTGTTCTTATTAACAATGTCGACTTCATTGCATGTTGATCATAAGACATCTTTTTGTGTTTAAACCATAAGAATTTTAGTTTATAAGAAGAATCTATCATGTTTTTTTTTTAAAAAAAGATGGTCAGGGAACCAGTACAATATCTATTTATTTTCTTCTTAATCATCAGTAGAGTTGTCGACATGTTAGTGACCTCGTCGGTGGTTGGAGAAAGATGAACAACACTAGCAATGATGATTGTACCACGTTGGTGCTAATCTAATCATTAACCGTGTGATTGACACATTAGTGTTGGTGTTCACAAGATGGGCTCCCCCAACCTATCCATTGTTGGTAATGATTTAACCCTTCGATGGGACATCGGAGTTCATCGACACCTTGACTGACATGTCAGTGAGATCACCAATTGTGTATTGGTTCATGAATCTCATACATGATTTCTATCATAGTATATGTTATTTATAAGATACATAATAACATAGTTTTCATGAATGATTGATATGTAAATTTATAATTAGATAAGTCTAATAGTGGCATAAATATACCCTATGCATGTGTCAATCCTTCAAATGGATAGACGCCCCTTGTCCTATGCATTTGACATCTTAAGAACAAAATATCCTAGTGTATGGTTGTCTCCAAAAGTAAGTTGGTTTAACTATGTAGAGGAAGGTTATGGTATAAAAAAGGACTATGGGGTTTGTTCCCTTGGCCTAGGAGTTAAGTTCAAATGGATCATAGTATAAAAAGATGAATCGTCTAGCACAACGTAATACAAGAGGTTTCGATGATCATGAAAGTCAAGCTCTCAACCGCTTGGGTCCATGAGCCTTTATAGGATTTCGCTTCATGGTGTGGATAGAGTTGGGAGATGACTTCAACAAAAGTCTGAAGTTGAGTTGTGTGGTAGTTCATATTCTAACGATGGTGGTTGGACTCTTCGACGTCACTATCAATTCTTGGAGAACCTTATGTTTTCCTTTTCTTATTATTTAGATGTGAACATTTAAAATTAAACCATTTGTAAGTGTATAATATAATTGTCGATCCATGATGAGTATAAAAGGTTGTCGATCCTCTAAGACAAAATAAAATTATTACCAAACTAAAAGAAAATCCACTTTGAATTGAAAACTAAAACTACTGCAGACATTTGAAAAAGTAATATTATGGAACAAACTTATGAATGTGAATCCACTATAGAATCATCACAATACATCTTATAATAATCATGCTCATGTTTGCGTATGACATAAATGACCTTAACTACAAACTACAACATCTCCAAAAGATTTGCTATTATTCACACAACATAAATTATCTTCGATTTGGTATGAATCATCTATACTAATATAAGGTTATAGATATGACTTATCTAATCTTAGCTTAACTCATCAAACAAATCAATCACATAAATATGAAATACTATTGCATGAGCATCTCTTCAAAACTAAAAGTATTAAAATTGATGTGAATACCAAAACCATATATAAAAACACATGGAATTGAATTAAACATTAAAGCTTTTTTTCAAAGGAATCTTTTGTCATGCAATTGCATACACAAAACAAAAATCTAAAATATTAACAAGAGGACGTTGTTACTTATCGATGATTTTATCAAATTCCTATGTTTCAATGCTCTAGTTTCGCGTGATTGATGGAGACCCTTGCAATATTAATGGAAACTCGCAATTGATCCTTCTCCTTCACTTTTGGCCTCCAAAAATTAGGATTGTATCTCCTCAAACCATGCTGAAAGAGTGTTTATATAAGCCCTTAAGTCGGTTGAGCAGTTTGGCTTTGAAATAGAATAAAAAATGTGTTAAAACTGGGAAACTGTGTGTTAATCAATTGATCGCCCCATTGGTCCGATCAATCCATAATATTACTATATTTTTGAAATTCGTGGATCAACTGATCACCCCATAGGGACGATCAATCACCATGCTAGTCATGTAGGCCGATCGATCACCCTACTGTCCCAATTGATTGCCTACTGAGAAATCTACTATAAAAACATTAAAAATTAGTCATTTTCAACCAAAAATTCATACAAGCCCCTAATACTATTGTTAATTATAATTTCTAACTATTAAGCTATATTAACTCATTAATTGAGACTACAAAATAAAGCGAAGAGGGATAAAATAACACACATCATATTCATGAGAATATGACTATGATAGATTGAAAGGTATGATTGTTTTGACTTGATTTATATGATGCTGCTTTATTTGTCATTGTGGTTCTTTCGTTGTAATCCCACTGGGTATATTTTTACACTCAACATCTGTTGTGGTGCATGTGTTGCAGGTGGAAATCTTTTGCTTCCAGTTTCTCTTTTTCTTATTGAAATGTTTATTAAGCTCGTGAGTGTGCTGTTTATTTATATTATTAATCAAAGTTGATGAATGACACACAAGTGCACAATAATAGATCTTGTAGCTATTTTAATCTGACTTAGATATTTAGTGATGTAAATATTATATTACTCACTTGCATTTGGATTGTGAAGATGAGTAGTTATGCTCCCAAATGTTTTCTTTGTTGATTTCAAATATTTATTGTTTAAAATTATTCCGCTTCATCAAGCTTGAGGTTTCGTACATATTTTTCAAAAAAAAAAGATGTGCATGAGTAAAATTGGAGGTGTGACACATGCACTTTCCGGAGTTTAGTATTATGAGATGAATAACTTTTGGTAGAAAAAATGTAAAATCTTAAATGACATACTAGTAATATCCGCCTCCTAATTCACTATTTAATGATTTTTATCATACAACCTATCATGGAATTTGGTTTGTTTGACACTAATATTTGAATGAATAAACATACAGTTTTAGATTAATTGATCAATATTAAATAATTGGAAGACTACCCAAATGTATAATAGAAATTACAAATCACCTAGAATTTGGACATTTTAAGACTAAAATGTTTTACCTTTTTAGCGAATTTCAAGTGTATTCACACAAGGGATTAGGCTAGAATGTGAAATTAATTTATAAAAAGAAAAGGCAAAACTGCATTTGGTAATAGGGTTGAATCACAACTAGAGAGTTCAAAGTTGAGTATATGAAGTCATTCTTGCCACCACCACACTTTTCCCCCTTTCATCCTCAATGCATTAATGCCTCATGGCCCCCCACCCCTTGCGATCTAGATGAAGCAAGATCAAGGATTCTTGAAGCAACAATCAATTTTCGTGTTGATTTTGTACTCTAGAATTATCTATTCCTAGCCTCAGCCTCTTGTTTTGGGCAAAATCTTGCTTTGTGGCCTTTATGATAGCAAATAAAACAAGATCTTTTCCTTTCCCAGCATAGTTTTATAAATAAAAACTGAC
This sequence comes from Saururus chinensis, assembly GCA_035235625.1. Lineage (NCBI taxonomy): Eukaryota > Viridiplantae > Streptophyta > Magnoliopsida > Piperales > Saururaceae > Saururus > Saururus chinensis. The sequence goes on from CP141143.1 coordinate 21,002,906, forward strand.
TACAAATCTTACATCATTGAGCTTTGATTTTTTACCACAATGTTGGATCCTACTTTTGTTGTTGGTGGGAATTTTAATTCATATTTTGGGTAATTAATACCCCAATAAAAGATGGTACCTCCATGATAAATGCACTAAGAAACAAGTTGGCTTGCCTCTTCAATTCCTAGGCAATCTCATGAACTCAACTTTAATGTCCCATAGAAGTCAGTTTAGTCTATAAATGACACCTAATTAGCTAAAATTAATTAACTTCCCAATTCCTTACCAATTCATCCTCTACTTATGGTCTAAATAATCATGGTGTGCAACGGCAATACCATGGCTCGGATACCACCTATCCTAGTCGAAGATTTTTTTTAAAAAGCATTAGATTTCCCACAAGGTATATAAACTTTTCAAACTTGCTATAAATGTAGATCCTAAACCATAATCATTGTTCCCAAATAAATAGTATACCAAGCCATTCATACTCATAGGCAATTTGCTTAAAGATAACAAAAGTGAGCTAGGAATCATCCAAGTACACTTTATAAGATCATTTGAAGCTTCATTTGGAGCAATAGTGCATAATATATACTCCTTCCATCCCACAATAAGTGTTCTATTTGGTTTTTTTTAAAATAAACTAAAAATTAAGTAGTTTATTTTAAATAACCGAATAGGACACTTATTGTGGGACAAAGGGATTATTTGACATCTCATGTGGCTTATTACAAGTTAAATTAGAATGTAAAAATATTTACCATTGTGTTGTCCTCACACTTCACTTACCATGAATTACAATAAGCCTTCTTCTTTCTTTCAACTAGGCACCTGCACCACTAAGATACTTTAGTATATTTACATAGACCCAATAGAATCAATACGTATAAATAAAACAAAAGTCAGTTGTGCTTAAATTTATATTTTTATGCTTAAGTATATCATTTATCATTCATTAAATATACCCTTTGCTCTCAGTCTTTTATTGAGTATTAGGCTAGGTAATGTCTCTGATCCTTTATTAATTTTTTCCCTCTGCACTTGGAAATAAGCCCCCATATTAATTTTAACTTATATTTTGACTATATTATTAGCCAAACAATAGCTTCTCTATTAAGTAGCACATCTTGGGGTGTACTAGTACTGATGTCTTTTTTCCTCTGCTATTAGCCACAGTACCCCATACTATGGGTATTTTGTAAATCAACTTAAGAAATACTTCCATGCAACATGCCTTAGAGTTCCCTACCAACGACCACATCTCATACGAAGGGCATTTAGTACTAACTCTTCAATTGGGTGGCTTTTTCATCATGTTTTCCCTTTTCTTATCATATCAAAGAATTATGTTATAACTTTCACAATTTAGTCTAGCATATGTAAGCATAGCCATATTTCCTTAGTAGATGCTCCACCCCAAAAATACTTTAATAATCTTTGACTATTTCTCTCTGTAGAGTTTGGTAATCATCTTAATTGCTTAGTCAAACCCTTGCACTGTGAAATAAGAGGAAAATCGTACCAATGCTCATTGCCATGCCTCAAGATTTTTGAAATTTATTTTCATGAAATAAGATTGCAAAAAATACTTTTTTAATCAAAATATTTGTTAAGATATCTCGGGGCATGTACCACTCATTTTTTGAACATACAAATATGAAATCAAAGTACAATAGTAATCAAAGTCAAATCACATCATAAAAACTAAACAAGGTTTCACTCGAGTATATGTAAGTTCAACTAAGAATAATAGTTGAAATCCTAGATCTTAAGTTTAATTGTCGTCCTTGACTCGCACCCAAAGCTTTATAACCGTTCACTCTTCAAGAGAACTTGCATCACAAAGATGCTGAGTGTACGAATATGCCCCGTGGCATGGCTAAACATGAACCACAAGCAACAATAATATAATAACATTTCATTCATTATACACAATCATCAAATATGTGTAAGTTAAAATTAAGAATTAGTTAATAGCATGACAAAATTCAGGAGTCCAACCATCCTCACTAAAGTGCATATCACAAGGTCTCTAAGACTCTGTAGCCACATGTAGAGTCCAACCACCCTCTCTAGATTATGATCTACCATAACACGACTTCAGACTTTTCCTGATGCCAACGCCCAGCTCTATCTACGCCATGAAACAAAGGCCCACAAGGGCTCATAGACCCAAGTAGTTGAGATCTCAACTATCATATCATCGAAACCTCCGATATTGTTGTAACACCCCAAAAATTCTTCTAAATTTTCTTTAGTTAACTATTTCAGGAGAGAAGTTAAACTAGACCAAGACAAAAGCATCGATTTGACACCTTGACCATTAGTGGTAGGGGGAATCTTTCTAATTTAAGTTGAGATTGCAGGTTTACACAATCAACCTAGTCAACTTAGCTACTTGAAACCCTGAAAAACCGTAATCAGAGGTCCAGGAAGGGTGAAACACACTATTTTGACTTAAGGGTCTAATTTTGGTAAGTTAGTAAGCCCATCTATATGACTTAAATTTTGTAATTATGTAAATTAATGAAAGCTTACTCTTTTGTACACGGCTGATTTTGACCTCTTTTTAATTACAAATTGATGAAACTCCAACTTTTAAGTTATTGAAAAAAGTAGGGGCGCTACGCCATCATTGTGTCGAACCCTTGCCGACAGTGGGATGGCAAAGATAACCATCTTCATTGATGCCACACCGATGTGTAAACCTCACAGCCGGTGACCCATTGATAGCACACTGAAGTGTCAATGCTCATACTTTCATCTTCTCCGTTGCATCGGCACCTACCAAAATGTCAATAGACATGCCAATTGTCACACCCCCACCATGCCCCCTTGACCTGAACCCAGCAAAAAAGGAATGACAAAGGTGTGATGAGATGAGTTCTGACCCAAACCTGGGCTAGATCGAAGTACACAATACTCACCTTGTACAAATGCAATTACCGAAAGATAAAAAAACTTAAATGAAATTTGTTAAGTCATTCACAATAACCACATAAAGCTCATAAAACATAAGGGAGTCTCAAGCCTCAAAAGGCAATTAACAAGTCTATGTCATCAAAATAAGGCCCTTCCACAACATGGTTAAATCACAAAGTAATAACATAAGTAAGCTAAAGTCTATCCAAAGACATGTAAACTATCCCCACTCCGTGTGTATCTAATCTTCTATGTGCTCGCTAAACAAATCATCCTAAGCACCTGCATGACACAACCACACAAAGGATCGTCGAGGGATACCCCAAAATAAAACAAGGCAAGCGGGGTGAGCTTAACTTAGTAAGGGTTTGAAAACATAGATAACACTAAAACATAATCCTTAAGATGCATAACATAAACCTCATGCAATACCGGTGTTAAGAATACAAGAGGATGTCAAATTTTTAACACCTAAGGCTTGTGTTGTATGTTAATCTACAAAACTTGTGTAAATAAGCATCATAATCATATATAAAACCTGTATAAATACGTATTATCATCCATACACAAAACCTGTGTAAGTAAGCATCATAATCTATGAATCATTGATAAAATAATATCAATACCCAATGATAACGAATACCTGCTTAACCAGTATACCTATACCAGAAATACTAAAAGCAGTTGGCAAATCCTATAAATCGGAAGTGCCCCTAGTTAGCTAGTGCACATGGACAAACCAACCTGGAGCTCACTCTAGAAGTCTCACTTATTTTTCTCATTATAGCATTCCGCTCTTCTCAACCCAAGGAGGAACCTGTCCTTTCGGATGTAAGCCCTTTTGAATTGAAAACCTTGCCCTTTTAAATGTAAAACCGATTCATTCAAATCCCCAATACAATTAATACAGAAAATTATGGAACATTATGACCAATCATGATTTAGAAATCTATTTTCATGATGTATACAATATGAATCATATGTGAACAATGCTAAGTGCGTGCAAACATAAGTTGTCATACTAATAAACAACCCTGTCATGCATGAGACATGGTCTATACGTAGATAACAAGGTCATGTAAGCATAAGTGTGTGTAAACATAAGTGGTCATGCTAATAAATGATTTAAAGTACATGAACATGGTTTATACATGATTAATGTTGCATATGTGCAAGCATTAATACTTCATCATGATAATACTATACTAGTGAGATGTAAGAGACATAAAGAAACCCTTGAAATCTAGCTTAAAAATAAGCATAAAAGTCCATTTGTACTTGAGTGATCAATCGGCCTCAAGGGGAGATTGATTGGGCATGAAGAAATAATAAATAGTCATTTTGCAATTTTGTTAATCCATTGGGCCTCCTCGACTATCAATCGGCCTTGCCTAAATTTGAAATATGTCATTTTGCCGATCAATCATCTTGTATGGGCGATTGGTTGGCCCAAAAACACGAAAACAATTATGTTTTTGTGAACAAAATTGATTCAAATCCCCATCAAAATGTTATAAAACTTCAAGTAATCATCATCTAAGCCTTAGGCATAATGAATTTAGCATAACTCATGCACAATTATGTCAAAACACCATTAATACATATATTCAGGAAGATTTAAGTTCACACATCTACATACTTCAAGAACATGAATCCACCCACAATTTAATGTAAGGGAAACCTCATCAAACAAAACCCCCTTACCTCAAATTAGTTAGTAGACCCTTCAATCTCCTCCCAAGCTCAATGAATCCCTACCCAATAAATTAGGTCATATTAGCCCTAAGCAAAAATCCCACATTTCCACCAATAGAGACTCAAAACCATTATTAGAAGATAGATCAATCATTCTCTTTTGCCCAAAACATGAATTATAATAGTAGAAGCAAGAATCAAAGATCTAGGGTTTCAAAACATGGGTAAAAGAATAAGCTTTGAAGAGGATAAAATATGAAATCACATTTAAGAGAAGAATAATATAGGATTGAAGGTAAAAAAACAATGGAAATCATGAAGGAAATTGATTGATTTACCTTGGATTAAGCTTTTCCTTCTTAAAAGGGGGTAGAGTACTCTAAACCTTTCATAAATCTCAACCCACCTTTGTAAAGCTCAAAACATTTTCTTAAAATATGATGGAAAATTTTTGCAATATAACAACTATAAATCGGGAAAAATGACAAAATACGAAACTTGTGAAAATAGTTTATAATTTAAAACCTCACACATTAATTTTTCCCATATAAATTTTTTTCCTTTCAATCATCGTACAACCAAACTAAACATTCTTAGGCACTACTCGAAAATAAACATACAAAATAAATTATCATGATCATGGGCTTTAAATACGAATCTCTCTCAGACATCCCTGAATACATGTCTCATAAACAATCCATAGTCTAATCTAAATTACAAGTCCAGAAAGTATAAACATCTTTATTTTCATCTCACCCAATACATTAGATCGTGACAAAAATAACAAAGATGCACAGTGAGTCAAGGGTATACCTGAGTCAATGGAAATATATCCATGCACAGAAATAAGCTTCCATCACTAGGAGTTCTCCGTCACAAACCTGTAAAAGTCTCCGGAATATCGGGGCTAAAAAGATAAGGAAAAATGAGTATTTTCATACTCAGTAGGGGAGTTCTAAACAATGAACTTTATAAGTCCGTAGATAGATTGTTTATGCAACTCAAACATGAAGCATAAAAATATATAAATACAATAGAGTCACATAATATAACAATCATGTACAACCACATATACCAGCTTACCATTCTTACACTTATAGTCTTACCCGTACCATTCTTACACATAGTCTTACTCAGAACATTCTTATACTTACAGTCTTATTCATAATCTTACAAACTTACTCAGAAACTTACTTATTTACTCATACAGTCGTACACATACTATCGACAATGAAGCTCATTACAATTAATAAGTTCTAGCGTCAAAATTGAAAAGAATGTCATTAGGGCATCACCTTAACCTCCGGGGAGTAACTAAACGAAATGGACTTTTTTAAAGGTAAGGCACACCTATGCTTATGGGACACAAGATTGAACAAGTAAGAGTAGTGTACTACTTACCTTAGCGTGAAAATGGCCACACTTTAGTGGCCATACAATGTCAACTAAGGGCGGAAGTCATACATTGCAACTCTTAGGCCAGAATCTTACAGTGCCACTCTTGAGAAGAATCATACAATGCTAACTAAGGGCAGAAACATACAACGCTCTCAATAGATCATCAAACCTTTAGGCTTAAATACAACACACAAACAATATCCCGTGGGATAAATACCATAGAAATACATGACAAATGTTCAACCGATTAATCATTAGCTAGCTCAAGCACAAAACTTAATCTGTCAAAATCCTCAGGTTTCAAACTCACAACACTATCATATTAGCTTTGTTTATAATTTAAGTTTGAATTAAGTAATTTATGCATGTACAATTATGCCATAAAAACTTTTAATCTTATAGTCTTTCATTGATTAATCCCAAGCTGAGCCCGTTCTGAAACCCTAGTTGGTCAAGGCAGCAGACTTCACTTAACTTGTCCATCTCTTAATCATAACTCACCATAAACATATCATTATATATTCATACAATCTCTATGATCTACCATATGGCCAAATAATCTTACTCAAAATCCTCAACTAAGCCCCTCAAATCTCATTCCCATTATGAACCTCTTACCAATACCTCACTTATTGTTCTTAATTCTCACTTCATAATATGTACATTATGCTTGTACAATTATGTTGTACACTCTTACTATCTAACAATCCCCCATAAGGCACCAAACTCTAAGTCTGCTTACATACTAAACCCCCAACATATAATCCAATCCAAACCAAATTCATTCACTCCAATCCTCACCCATCAAACTTAAATCCTCTATCGTCCATCATACAGTAACAAATTTGCATCCAAATTGATGTAGGACCCTCTACCACCATTCACCGTACATCACATATACATCTACCCCCCCATACAAACACATATTCATCTTACTTACGCATCACATATTGAATTCAACACATTTCTTATTAAAATACTCACTAGTCATCCTAGCACACATATTCAACATACGACAAATCTACTTGTAGCTTAGAGGCATGTCCTATGCATTTTTAAACATACAATAATTGATCTTATTTCACTCTTACATCATGAATTTGAATAATCACATAACACCCGAAGCATTAAATCATACAATCCTAGCATGCTACTAAACATTTAAGGAATGCAATCATGAAATTATGAGTTTAAAGTTCCCTACCTTGTAATCCATGACATTTGATTGTGAGCACATGACGGTGGCGGTGTTGACAGTCAAAAGCATTGCCTATTTGAGAGAGCAATCTTGAGGTTTAGGAAGCACCGAAAGTAATATAGGCCAAATGGGGTGATAGAAGTCGATGCGGCAAAATCCGCAATCCATGGCAGCGCACTAGGGCAAACGATAGCAAGGTCGTGCCAACAAGGAAAGGTGGTGTGATCGGAAGTCGAGGGTGGACTAAATAGAAGTCGACTGGAAGCTAAGAAGCACTTGACTGGTTGCTAGATGCTAAAATTGGCCATAGACAACACCCAACAACATCAATTTTGCATTGCCAAGGGCCCACAAAAAGGGGTGGAAGGTGTGGGTACATGCTTGAGGATAGAGGAGAGGTGGAAGAGGGCTTTGAGGATCATATTCAGTTGGTGGCAAAGTTATCTGATGATTAGGCATTGCAAAAATGATGCCTATACCTTAAATTGCACGTGCGGCCACTTGCACACACGGCCAAAGGGGAGAGGGAGAGGGTTGGATGGAGGTGGCCCAAGGCCCAAAAAGGGCGACAACCCCCCAGAAGTGGTTGGCGGAGATAGCAACATTGTCAATCGCCACCCACAACCAAAACAAATGGTGCGAGTAGCTATACATCAAGAATAGCTTAGGGCGTAGGGGTAGGAGCATGGCAGACTAAAGCTGACAAGGCCGTCATCGTGCCAAGGCCAACCAGCCATAGGTTGGACCAAAGCTAGCGACTGGAGCTAGCTACAGAACAAAGAAACAGTGCAAAGTTGCAAAGGAAACTACTGTGTACGGAAAAAGAGGGTGGAGTAGGCCAAGAGGGGTGGCTCCCTACCATCATGGGCCTAAGGCAGAGCTGTTCAGAGGCCAGCTAGACATGGCTAGTCGGCGGCGGCCGTAATGGAAGCAAAATAGGGAGCCACTTGGGCTGAAGAGGAACGTCAATCTCTAGCAGTCACTGACCTAAGACAGAGTCAGCTGGAGGCCAACTCATCGGTAAAAATCACTGTGGAGGCAAAACAGAGCAAGTTAGCTCCTTTTTTGCGGACAAGGCCAAGAAGCAAGGTTAAATAACGAAGTCGAGCAGAAGTGAGGCTGGGTGGCACTGGGCTTAGTTGTCGCCTGGCCATGGCAGAGGGAGCCCCATTAGCGTCCGTCGACATAGATGTAAACAAAAGAAAAAGGGGAGTTGTGTGGGTCGGAAGAAAGGAAGGAGAAGCAGGTTGGGTTGGGGTTGTGGCCATGTTGTCTCCAGGGCATGGCTGGTCCGCGGAGGCAGGCTAGGGCCATTGATCAAAGCTGCCTCTCACAGAAAATGGGAGAATAGAGGGGGAATTAGGCGAGTCTGGCGGAGGACGCAGCGGTCATGCTAGCTAGAGTAGAATCTCCTATCGCCATCGCAAGGATGAGGCTGGCCAAAAAGAGTCTAGCCAGGTTGTCAAAGGCCATCATCACTAGTGGACCAGACCCAAAGAACAAAGGGGGCTTTTCCTCTCTTTTTTGGATCGGGCTTAACTAAGCCCAACCCCTTTTATCTCTTTTTTCCCCTTTTCTCTCGTTTTCTTCCTTTTTTTGCACCAAAAGCGCTCGTTGATGCTCACGGCCTATGACTAAGTCTCACACCCGACTCTATGGATATAGATACTATGTAAAAGGCATAATCAAATACATCGAAGTGTCAAATTTTTCTGCCAAAAAATATCAAAAAAATAGCAAAAAATCACAAAAAATCAGGGAGATTACAACCCCAAATGGGAGTAATAACGAATGTGGTTGTTTATAGTAAAGGGTAAGTGAGTGGGCTTTGCATATGCCTAACAAAAGAATAAGTAAACCCACTAAGGAAAATGAACTAAAATGAGTGTGGCAAGGCCCAAGCTCATCTAAGATATCAAGTGATGGTCGGTGACCCAAGAAGTTGGCGCAATGACGTAGATGGTTGTGGGTCTTAGAGTAAGGCCCACTTCCTTAATACAAAGAATTACATAGAAAATTGCAACAATTAATGTGGTAACTTGGTAGTTTAAGCTAGGCAATAATGTTTTTCAACTAAATTCAAAACAATATTAAAAAAAATCATAATTAAATCAAAACATCATACAAACAAAGCAAATAATATTATAAATTTTTTTAGATCTCACATTGATGGTTGAGATAATTAACTGTAACTACCCGACCCGAGCCGGGCCCACAAAATTACTAATAGAAAATTTTATCTTTCCTTGAGCCAGGAATCATCGTCTGTGTGCGAGAGGTACAACATTTGTCTACCCACTACAGAGCTTCAAGGTTTCCCCATACATAGACTTAGGTTGTAACAGACACATACACACAATGAAGCTTCATGGTTTGTCGCGTGTAAAACAAAATAAAATATATATTTATAATTAATTTGGATCAATCTAATGTTGCCTTGTCGTTAGTTGCCTATGTACATATTGGATATTATTCCACTATGATCGAATCCGAACGTAGTTTTTCCTAACAGCTAATACATACAATAAGCATCACAAAATTATATATGTTAAAATACGTATATACTGATATTTAATCGGAGTTATACAAAAACTCATCATATATCGGAGTCAAGCTGAAGTTAATAAGTCAACGAAATCATACATCTTGCTCTACCACAGAGCGGGATCAAAACTACATACACACGTCTTGCTCTATCATTGAGCCAAGACCGAACACACACACAACACATGTCTTGCTCTACCCTAGAGCAAGACGGAACATAAACATGTCACATCAAAGTATAGCAGATTAGAGCGCAAAGGATCATGGCATAGCACACATCCTAATTTAGCACATGTAGCTCTATAATTTAAACAGGATGTCAGAAATACTTACTCCACTCATGTCTCATAAGGTAACAATATTCGGAGTTGCTCGTTCCTTCTTGACATCCTCCCCTTAGGATCTAAGGGCAGTGGACGGAGTTTCCTCTAGCCTCCATATGTTCCTCGTCTTGCACTAAAAGACTATGTATAAACGTTCTCCTTGCCGGAGATTCTTCTCATTTTCTGCTCTAGTAGACGACAAACAGAACCTCCCCTACTCTAGATTGCTTCTCTGGTTGTGACTCGACAACTTCAGATAGAATACTGTCTTGCTCCTGGCCCCTTTTTCTTACTCCAGTGCTTGAGGATGATAGGCAGGGCCTTTCCTTGTCTAGGGCCATTTCCTCCTCATACGAATTGCCAACTTAGAAAATGGACCCTTCCATCGCATAGGACACACTCGATTTAGTCAAAAATGCCTCTTAGACGGACTAAATCAGAGTTAAGATAATCAGAAATGGAGAAGAAGAAGTTTGTCGGTGCTTGAGGACAACAGGCAGAACCTCTCCTTTTCTTAGGGTGTTTCCTCCTCATACAATCACCAACACCCATCCATTGCGTAGAACACACTTGATTTAGTCAAGAACCCCTCTTGAATGGACTAAATCGAAGCTAGGATGCTCAGAAACAAAAAAATGAAATTGTTGATGTTTGAGGACAATGGGCAGGAGCTCTCCTTGTTTCGGGGTGTTTCCTCCTTATACATCTCCAACTCAAAGAAAGGACCACTCCATTGCGTAGAGCACACTCAATTTACTTAAGAACGCCTCTTAGACGGCCTTAATCGGACTCAGAACGCTCAAGAACAGGAAAAATGAAGTTTTGATTCAAAAACTATTCAAAATGGGGTATAAATAGGCCGAGCCGAGCTGAAAAAACCGCGATGCCACATTTTTTAACCCACAATGCCGCACCGTGTCAAATGGCAGCGCAGCCAGAAATGGCGGCCCCCGCCGTTACGCGCTGCACATGTGCCAGGCGCTTGCGCGTAATGCGCACGGCGACCACGCATCTCGGCCGAGCGTTACGCAAGCTGCGGTCACGCGTTTGCGCGCGTGCCTAATTATTTTTATTTTTAAAACAAATCTTCAAATGCACGTAACTTCCTACCCCGGATACGGATTTGTGCGTTCTTGGTACCGTTGGACTTATATCGACGAGCCCTTCAATAATAACCCACTTAAAGCAATATATCGTGCTCTTTCTAAGTGGGTCCTACCTATTTTTCATGCTTCTCGAAAGTCGTATCTTTCGGTCCCGACCTCCGTTTCGCCCGTTCTTTGATTTGTTATACTCATTTCTTTGAGCTCTACTCAAATACGGAGGTTTCAACCTTTGAAACCATCTATAATTTATTAAAAAAATTACTAATTACCTCTAACCCTCTTTGTTAGACGTAATTAGAAAAACAGAGTATTACATTAACATAACTATCACTCTTTTTTAAAGTTATCCTAAAAATATGTTGTAACAAAATACCTCACTTATACTATTCCTTAACAAGGCAACAAAGTAATTTCATGGAGTTAAATACTCATTTAACATAAAATTCATAATGATAATCATCATAAAAGGAATACCATGGAAGTTCATACTTTCACATCCAATAATTTAGTAATTCAAATCATACATGCATATCTCATGTTAAAGCATAGAGCAAGGATAGTAATCCAACCACTTTTCTGTCAATCAAATTATGGCCTTTATGAATTCGATACTTCTTCCCTTTTCTACTAAATTTTGACATGCCCTAGTCCACAGTTTCTTCCCAAAGTCGAAGAATTCATAGAATTTAGGACAAGGTTTGTCAAATGTATTTATATAGGAATTAAATACCCACATTCATAGAACCGCCTGAAACTATTTTTATGTACAGTTCCATACCCATCAGTAAGATTGCTCTAGAATCATCAACGTTTTTTAGGCTTCATTGGTGAGTTTACTGATGAGTCAAATCTTACTGATAGTTAAATCGCAATTTCATTGGTAGGTTTATCGACATGTCGGTACTTGCCAATAGAACTTTTATTCTAAATAAAATCATAACAAACTTCATGATTATCATCATAAATACTTTCTTGAGTTTAATAATCAATAATATTATATTTATCAAAGGTGTTTATCGATTCAAAGAACACAAAGCCCCCTAACAAAAAAATCACAAACAAAATATGAGGATGACTCATGAATAAATGCAAATAATTCCTCACACAAATTACAAGTGTCACAATTTGACCCATCCTAATCTCAAAGGACCAAAGATATTAGACTCATAACCCTTATTTTTAGGTTATGTTGATTTTAACATTATAATGTTATACTTCGTACTTCCAAACTCTGGTTTGCATGTTTTATATATTGTTAGAAAGCTCTTGACAAGCTCTGTCAAATAAGATCTCACATGACTATGTTTTCTTAAACTTTTTGTAGGTCTTACATATATAGAACACTTCTCAATAATATTTTTTTTATAATTTTTCATATATTATACTTATTCGGATTTATGTATTTTTAATGTCATTGAACCCCCCCCCCCTCCCCCCCAAAAAAAAGCTCTATCAAATGAGACCCATTGCCAAACTGGTCATGAATAAAAATAATATGCTCCATGACACAAAGTCCTTCGACACTATTATATTTTCCAATTGATGACCTAATATTTAACCTGTGAGATTTGGATTCACAAGTGTTGGTTATGAGTATATATAGGTTAATATAAAGCTTGTGTGTATAACTAGATTATTATTGTGATCCTCAAAACAATGTATTAATTCTAGCATGCAAGGGAGAACTTTGTTTAATACATATTTTATTTTCTCTTATCTAATATGTATTTACACGTATAATACGTGTATATTCTTACTAGTATTATTTTATAAGTTTTTTGTATATACTATAGAACTTTCAAATTCTAACTATTTGAGTCATGTTTTATGTTGTTAATCCCTATTTGACCCATCCTAACCCCCAAAAACCCAAAGATATTACAATCATAATCCCTATTTTTTAGGTTATATTGATTTTAACTTTATAATATTACATCTTACACACCCGAGCTCAGATTCACACATTTTTGTTATCCTTAGAAAGCTCTCGAAAAGCTCTATCAAATGAGATCCTACATTAACCATATATTCTTGGACTTTTTGTAGGCCACATATATAACATACTTCTCAATAATAATTTTATATTTCTATAAATATTATATATATATATATATATATTCACATTTGCATATTTTTAACATTGTTGAAAAACCCCCTGAAGAGCTCTATAAAATGAAACTCACTATCAAACTAGTCCTAAATTTGAATAATGTGCTTTATGACACAAAGTCCTTTAACATCATTGCCTTCGCCAACTTATGACATAATATTTAGCTTATGAAATTTGGATTCACAATTGCCTACTACGAGTTTATATTGGTTAATATAAAGCTCATGTGTATAACTAATGATCATTGTAGTCCTCAAAACAATGTATTGTAACTATATCATGTAAGGGAGACCATTGTTCAATACATATTTTATTTTTGATTTATTTTTTTATCCTATTTAATAAATATTTACACGTGTAATTTTGTTCATTCTTGCTAGTCTTATCTAATGGAATTTGAACTCAAGGCCTTGACTTTAATACCATATTTAATAATCATTATTTCCCAATAGTTTAAGCTAACACCTCCTCCGAACTATTTTCATACAAGCCAATATTGAATCCATAGAAGGCCGTATCGATATAAATGTCAGTATCATTGACCATGGTTAATAGTACGCATCGATAATACTCTTAGTACGTGCTGAAATGGGCGTGAACCCCTTTGATACATATGAAAAAATGTTATAACTAATAATATATTATTTTAATATGTCTGTTAGAACATAGTAAGACAGGAAAAGATATGATTGAAGATAGAGCTACAATCAATAACACCATAAAAAATGTAAATCAATTCAAAGTACAATATGCATAATAGTAGAACTTAATGTTTAACTAGCAAATAATTATCAATTACATAATAGAATATTATATCATCAATGTCTTATCAATTAAAAATATTATAATGTCAACGCAACAACTACAAACATTACAACACTTAAAAGGTAGAATTCATAAACCATAGTGCCAATATAAACTATTACCCCCTCTATCCCATATTAAGTGCTCTAAAAATAATTTATTTTGGAATCATATAAGATACTTAATATGAGTTACATAAATATTATGAAGAAGCCCCTAAGTTAGATATGTAATTAAATGCATAATTGTAGAGTACTAGATAAAGAAAAAAAAATATGTAAATTATATGAACCCACCTGTATTAATCTCATTTAATTTCAAAAAAAAATATTTTTAATATAACAAAAACATTTTCAGTTTTAAACCTTTGAAAAGGTAGAGTTTAAATTATATTTTTATTTTTAAGAAAAAATTTAAAATTTTTTTAAATAAAAAATAGTAAAATAATTTAATATCAATATATAAATGTCTATATAGAAAGGATACGGCTAATATGGCTGAGATATATCCAAGTTTTTTTTTAGGGTATACCATTACCGGTACTATACCCGTCAGGCGATATGTAAACACCCGTGTAGGCCGATATAGCCTTCATAATTACATTATGCATATAAAGATAAAAAAACCCATTCCATGGTGACCGGTGTACAATTTGACTGTTCCTGTCGCTTTCTTTGCCTGCACTGCAAAATCCAAATTCAGACACCCTGAAATGGATGTTGGGCAGTAGTCAGACTTGTTGGAGATATACAAGTATAATAAATTGGAATTATTGGAGAGGTCCAGTCCATGGATTATCAGCATAACTGCATATGAAAACTTCGGATGTCTCAGCTGCTGCAGTGCATAGGTACCCAAATTCTTTGTAATTTGGAAAATGGAAGGGGTGTCACTTAACTGTCAATCAGACAAAATTGGCTCATGGGCCCACAAAAAATATTTGACTTTAAAGCAATTATTGTCTCTTGATATGACCCACCGTATCTACAACTTAAACTGGACTACCTGTTGCTCTGTCCTGGTCACCAAATCAGACTTGAAGCCGTAGAAGTTTGAAACAGCCATGGAGGCCTTGGAGGAGGCCAATTAAACCAAGGGCCTCGCAAGGAGGCACCGAACCCATCCACTTGAAATGTTTGCTAATTTCCATGGGCTTTCTACTTAAATCTCTACGTATGTATCCATCATAATCATGCTCAAGGATACAAGATTGGATGATATCATTTTCACCCCTGATGAAATATTGGGATGCATTTTTTAGGCTTCTAACTAATAATAAGCCTAATATAAGTTGTACATTAGATTCGTTGATGTTTAAGATCGATGGAACAAACATTAGTACACATTAGCATCATTATTACTTATGCTGATATGATATACACTTGCATGAGTGCCGTTAATCCATGGATGAAATGCTCTTATGTACGGCTTACGCTAGGCTCATTGTCAATAAGGAACATGAAAAATACTTATAAAATATATGCTTGCATGTGCGCTGTCAATCTATAGATGAAAGGCTCTTATACACGGCTCACACTAAGCTCATTGTGAATGAGGAACATGAAAAATACTTCCAAAATATTGATGGTGGAAGGGTTAGCAGGGTCCCATCTTCCATACATGATTGACAAATGAAAGACACCCAATCCTTGACATATTTGGCCAATACAATGTCTGAGACATCACCCTATTCTTTTCCATGTTGATTGTCATGGGTATGTCTATCATTGTTGCCCCCATCATGCTCAAGGATACAAGAATGGATGATATCATTTTCACACCTCCTCATAACCTCCCAACCATGTAATATTGGGAAGCACTTTTTATGATATTCATTGACAATGAGCCTAGTGTAAGCTGCACATGAGAGCTGTTAATATTCAAGATCGATAGTGCACATTCTAGCATATATTAGTGTTAGTGTGTGCATTGTTGAACTTATTGATAAAAGGCTCCCTTGTGCGACTTACGCTAGGCTTATTGTCTGTGAAGAGCATGAAAAATGCTTCCAAAACATTCATGGTGGAAGACTAGTAGGGACCCATCTTCTATACATGATTGACAAATGAAAGACACCCAATCCTTGACATGTTTGAGACATCACCCCATTTTCCTCCATAGGGATTGTCATGGGTATGTCCACCAATGTGCACCCCACTAACCACCACCACTAAAAATCTTAGGGCCTAGATAATTCTCCCGTGGAAAATGAGTCTAATCATCCTTACAAATTTCCACGGATATCTATTTCAATCTTCGTGGATACTTCCCCCTAAAATCTTAGGGCTAACATGACTCTCACTTGGAAAATTGTACTCCCATCATCTTACATTAATAGCTCCACTTAATTTTTTAAAATAAATTAATTTTAATTTAAAAAAAATTAAATAGAGCTATTACTATAGAACAAAAGGAATATATAATTTGGAAAAAAAGTTAACAAGAGCTCGGGATCATTCACAACAATGTAAGTTCAAACATCATAAGCCATCATATCAAGATTAGATGTCAAACATTAATTGAGGTGATGACACATATTAATAATTCTCCATCAATATAAATACTTCCTCTAAAAATGATTGTAATGTTATACACCTGATAAATCTACCCAACAAACCCTTCTAAATGTGGGCCTCACATAAAATTCAATTAGGATCGCATGTTCTATCTAACAAAAACATACTCGTGAAGGTTTATTGAATAGATTCGTTGGGTGATTACTATTTTCCAAAAAGTTAAGGCCTACCTGCCCATAACATTACTTTAGCGACACTACAAATGTGTTGGTTATGGATATATAATCAATTTTTTTTTTCTAAAAAAAAGAATACATAATCAGCGAAAAAAGTTTGATTACAAATGAAAAAGAACTTTTGAGATTGCCCACCTTTTACCCAACCTCCATGACATCTCGTCCAACAGAAAAAGCTGCAGAAAGGTTGGAAAAAAAAAACAAAGCTTCTACTTTTGCCGCTGAATGATACTAACCTCTGTCTCTTTGTTGAATTCAGATGCAAAATTCTGTTCAAAAAGGGCATAGTTTTCTTCTTACGTACCAGACTGTAATTCTTCTCTACTTCTGGCGGGCCAGAATCAGGGAGGGGATTCTTCAAAGCTTTTCATGATCCAGGGCTGACCCAAGATGCCCCCAAGCTCATGAATCTTGCTGTGGTCCGGTTCACTTAGATGCAAATTACATGTGGGTGATTAGAGATGTCATTGGGTCAGGTTTCAAATCTAATACTATTTAAGAAATAAGAAAATCAAATTTGACTTAAATTACTATTTGGTTTATTGGGTTGGGTAAAATTAAAATATAAAAAAATATATTTATGATTGGGTTAGGACGATTTGGATCACCTGATTCTCAAATTAGACCCAAATAGCTATTTAAATTAAATTTAGAAACTCAAACTCAACCATTAGGGTTGAGTTTTACTATATACCTAACCCTTATGACATCCTTGGTGGTAACATGACCCATACCATACCATATTCTCCCAACAATGTGAAGAGAATTAATTGAGGGCCATCCAAATTGGGCTATGTTCATAGGTCGGAACTAAAGTTTCTCTGTTCTCCCTTGCTCTCCCATGCACTGGAATTGGACCACAAAAATTTGTCTTCCTTGATATTGATGACTTGGTTATGGGTCCAGTCGCTTCATGCGCTTACTTTTTTGAAAAGTTCAATGTACTAATCTCCTTACATTTCTTACTAAATGAATTTAAAGAACATTCATTGAGATCCCTTGTTCTAAAAGAATTAATTTATTATACAATAGTAGTAGATGGATAAATTCTGATCATTATCTAGTTTTGGAATGTTTTAAGAACATTTTTTTGTCATCATATGTATGAAAGAAAGTATCAGGGACCCGTATGTTTCTATTCTTGGGGGTATTTTCCAAATCCCATTTGCTTCTCTCATCTTTCGTCTCCATTGCACGCTTGAGCTTCCAATGATAATCAACTTTTTTATAATAATAAACCTGCTCTCTAGTTGAACTTTAAATATTGAATCATTTTAAAAAATTAAATGGAATTATAAATGTAAACAGAAAGAGTGCCATTGTAATGACTGTATAAGCACCTAAATACTTCACAGAGTATTAGGGGGACGCATCTACATACCCGTGGCCAATAATGACTGATGTGCCCAATAAAACTATTTTATATAACTAGGCCTGTAAAAGTCATGTTAGAAGAATAGCATTAATAAGTTGATTATTTTTTTATGCTTGATTTAAAAGGTAAAAGGGTTTATGATTAGACCAAATTACTAAGTCTACAAAGCTCATAAAAATCACGTGAAAAGTCGGAAAAGTCCCTTGCTTCACGGAGCAACTAGGACAAGAGGTTAGAGAAAGTCAATTTCTCATGCACATCCTTGGCCCCATGTTTCTGATCTCGTGAAGTATTGACGCATTTCAACTTCTTGTCATTTTTTTCGCCGACTTGAAAAGTGGAAAGTCTTTTCTGCCTCAAAGAGGTTTAGGAGGATGCTTTCACATGGAAAAGTATCTTAATTTCAATACACATGGACGCTAATAGTTCATATTTAAATAGAACTGGTATATGAGGCAGGCATGAATATGAACCAATCTTTATATGTATGCACTAATAGGCGGTTGTAGACACAAACATATAATTTTTCATATATGTGGCTGTTCGTGTCCGCATTTTTAAATGGATCCTAATAAAGAAAAAAGGGTTTAATTGTTATATACCATGTTAAGACTAATTATAACATGGTGCATAGCTATTGAATAATAGTAAATAGTAAAAAAATAGAGATCTTAGGTTTTAAGTTTATGTATGTGTTGTCGCACATAGACTTAGATAAAACATGATGCAGATTGAGGCAAACTCAGACAAAGGTGTAAGCATGCATGTAGTATATAGACATGGACAACTCTTTGTGTGCGTCAGACAAAGGGGTAACAAGGCATGCTTTTGGGAAAAAATGTATTGTTTTCTATGCAAAAACCTCTTTTTTGCCAAAGTAATGTATTTTTTTATTTCTACATAATCATCATCATGCATAAAAGGCATTTTCTTTTATTTTCTAGTTTTTTCTCCTTTCTTTTATTTATAAAAAAATAATTCATCATACCCAACGTCCTATGTGAGATTTACTCCTATATAAGAGTTGTCAATCTTAGAAATCAATGGCTTACGCCCCTTATGTGTGAACCCTTAGGACAACAACTCACGGTAAAGTGGGCATGCTATATAAAATTTTTGCCCGGAACACTAGATAATTTCTTGTATTTGTGCATCAAATTCAATCTTTTGACTTTGTTTTGAAAAGAAAAATCTTGCTTAAAGGACCTTTCTTTTCCAAGAAAATGTGCACTCAAACAAACCCTCAACTACCTTATATAAGTTCCACCCATGCATTAAAAAAAGATAAATAAATAAATAATATTAAGCTCCATAATCTATTTTAGCTCAAGATCACCTCAAACATTAACATGGATTAAGTAGGAGTGGCTAGTGGGATTGCTGCCTAGTTGTGCTCGCTAGTTACTAATCAACAAGCAATACTTCTGTATGCAATGTAAATCCTCTCCATTGAATCGTTATGTCAAGCACGATCTCATCTCATAATTAAGAGCTGAAATTTTATGTAATGAAGTAAAGGACAACCCACATCTGATTATGAGGTGAATCTTGATGATTTCCTTTCTTTTTTTTTCACCCTTACAATTTGTAATAACTCCAGCCTCTTAAGAC
Organism: Saururus chinensis; assembly: GCA_035235625.1. Lineage (NCBI taxonomy): Eukaryota > Viridiplantae > Streptophyta > Magnoliopsida > Piperales > Saururaceae > Saururus > Saururus chinensis. The sequence goes on from CP141143.1 coordinate 21,022,729, forward strand.
AGATTATGATCCATTTAAGACAAAATCAAGTATATTGCTACTTTATAGTAGTGTATAGGAAAAAGGGACAAATTCGTCATTCTTGGGCGGTGATGACTGAATCCGCATCCAGGATCTGACATTTCTTATTACGAGGTTGAGGAAACCGGGAAAGATTATCGTTTTAACGGTAAAAACAGAGCAAGGATGACAAAATGGAATAAATTCAATATCTCCTTGCCATATCTCCTTCGTCTCCCCCGTTCTCCCTCCCTTTCCTTCTATAAATGAACATCGAAGCTCGGGAAGGCTGAAACACGAAGGAAAAGGGGAGGAGGAAGGGAGCTTTTGTTTCCCCCTCTTGAGACAATGGGGGAGAAGAGAAGGGTGGGGGTGTTTGGGGTTGTCTGCGGCCATCCAGAGCCGGAGCAGTTCTCCAGAGATGGGAGCCAGTTCAGCTTCTCCACCGGCATTCTGCCTTCTCTAGGAGCTCGAAGCAACCGCAGGGTCAAGCTCAGGAGACACATTATATGGCCTTACGATCGAAGACTAAGGTGAGAGGCTGGGTTTCGTGGAGCTTATTTCGTTTCTCTTGGGAATTTCTTGGATTTGCCGAAATCGTATTTGATCTTGTTCCTAAGTTGGGCTCGGACTTATTAATGGGCACATGGGTTTCTTCGATCTAGTACAGAAAAAATGGAAAAAAATGATTTTCATGGTGGATGGTCTGCAATATTTGATTTCCTGCTTTGTTTTGGTGCTCGGGGATCAGTTTTCTCTGTTGTTCTCGATTCTTCTTACCTCCTGTCTCATTGTTCCGGCTCGAGAGGGGATTAACGGGTTTAATAGGTGGGGTTTTTGCTTTTGCAAGTTCAAAAGTTGTAAAATGGAAGCATGATTTTCTGGTGGACGGTCTACAATCTTCTATTTCCTGCTCTTAATCCCCAGAGATCAGTATTCTCTGTTTTTTATTTTAAGGATTAAGCACCCATAAGAAGCTTATGAATCCAACACTTGTCAAGGTTTCCTTATTTTGTCACCTTTTTATGAAGGTTGTACACACATGATTTTCCAGGCCAATGCAAGTTTTGACAGAAATGATAACTTTGGAACAGGGCATGGAGGACATTTTTGATTCTCCTGGTGGGCTACACTGCATGGGTTTCCCCCTTTGAATTTGGATTCTTGCAGAGGCCAAAAGCCCCGCTATCAATTGTAGATAATGTCGTCAATGGCTTCTTCGCCATAGATATAGTCCTCACCTTTTTCGTGGCCTTCCTCGACAAGAAGACTTATCTGTTCGTAGACAACCCAAAAAAGATCGCTAAGAGGTATCTGAAAACTTGGTTCGTTCTGGATGTCGCGTCAACCATCCCTGCTGAGCTTTCCGAGAAGATCATACCTTCAAGCATTGGCGCATATGGAGTCTTCCAAATGCTCCGCCTCTGGCGTCTCAGAAGAGTGAGCTCCCTTTTCGCCAGGCAAGTTCTCTATCCCAAATTCCAATTCTCAATTTTGTCGAATTTTTACAGAGATTCTGTACCATCATTTTGTTTCTCATAAGAGTCAATTATAGTACAGAATCTAAGTCGCCGACCCTGAATAGCTGAGATAAGGTGTATGATGATGAAGAAGGCTTTTTTTTTTCAATTTTTTTTCTCCTACAAACATCATACTATTGTTCTTATTTACCTTCTGATGGTTGAAATAACAGGTTAGAGAAAAACAAGGATTACAACTATTTCTGGGTCAGATGTTCAAAGCTAATTTGTGTAAGTAAACTTTTTTTGGGTCCTTTGTATTTATTTTTTGAAGTTGAGCAATGGGTTTTTTGTCTGAACTGGTCCAAACTCCCCGGCCAGGTAACATTATTTGCAGTTCACTGTGCCGGGTGTTTCTACTATCTTATTGCTGCAAGGTATCCAGATCCGAGCAAGACGTGGATTGGGCTGGCTATTCCTGACTTCGAGCATAGGAGCCTCTGGATCCGATATGTGACTACCATGTACTGGTCAATCACCACCCTCACCACTGTTGGCTATGGTGATCTACATCCTGCAAATACCAGAGAAATGATTTTTGACACCTTCTACATGCTCTTCAACCTCGGATTGACGGCTTATCTGATCGGTAACATGACCAATTTGGTCGTCCATGGCACAAGTAGAACCAGAAAATTTGTAAGCTTCCCTCACATGAATTTCCTTTAATGAGTAAAAATGTAAAAATCCAAGTTTTTATAAGTCATTCGGTGTGTGTTCCATTTAATTACAGAGGGACACAATTCAAGCTGCTTCCAACTTTGCAGTAAGAAATCATCTGCCGCTAGGCCTTCAAGATCAGATGCTGGCGCACTTGTGCTTGAAGTTCAGGACGGATTCTGAAGGCTTGCAGCAGCAGGAGACATTGGATGCGCTTCCAAAGGCAATTCGGTCCAGCATTTCCCATTTCCTTTTTTACAGTCTCGTGGACAAGGTCTACTTGTTCAAGGGGGTCTCCAATGATTTGCTGTTCCAGCTTGTAAGGCACATATAAACTAATTAGGCTAAATTCCGTATTTACTTGCACTAATATAATCTAAAAATGATCCGAGACAAATTTATTTGCAGGTGTCTGAGATGAAAGCTGAGTATTTTCCACCCAAGGAAGATGTGATCTTACAGAACGAAGCTCCCACTGATTTCTACATACTGGTGTCTGGCACAGTGGTAAGCATCCAAACCCAGGTCATAAAAGATCTAAATTATTTGCAGCTCTCATATTAGTGCAGAACTTGATGGTTCTTCTAATTCTATCTATTTTCAGGACATCATACACAATGGCGCAACTGAACAGGTAAATTTTCTTTTGATTTTTGAATAAGCATTAATGGGTGCTGCAAAGGTGATTGCTTTGAATATCTGCTGTCCATCACCAGTGATTCTCTTGGTTTTACAGGTTGTACGAGAAATGGGCACAGGAGAAATCTTTGGGGAGATTGGAGTGCTCTGTTACAGGCCACAGCTATTCACTGTGAGGACCAAGCGGCTGTGCCAACTCCTGCGTCTGAACCGCACCTCCTTCCTGAGTATTGTTCAAGCCAATGTTGGGGATGGAACAGTGATCATGAACAACCTCCTACAGGTGTATAAAATAATTGACGATCTTTTCATGAGCTCAATCGCTGATAACCTTTTGGGTGTCTAAATTCTTATACTACTTGTCGTGTTGTAGCACCTGAAAGATATGAAAGAACCAATAATGGAAGGAGTTTTGGCAGAGACGGAGACCATGCTGGCCCGGGGAAGGATGGACCTGCCCCTGAGCCTCTGCTTTGCGGCAATCAGAGGAGATGACCTTTTGATGAACCAGTTGTTGAAACGCGGTCTGGACCCAAATGAATCCGACGGCAATGGGCGAACTGCATTGGTCTGTGAATGATCTCTCTCTTTATGTTTTCTTCATGTTTTCTATCTTATCTTCATGATTCAAGATGTTGTTTTAAGCACAAAATCAAGTGATTTAAGTTTTGTTTGGTGTGGCCTTTGAACAGCATATTGCTGCATCCAAGGGAAGCGAAAACTGTGTTCTGCTTCTTCTGGATTATGGTGCTGAGCCTAACAGCAAAGGTGCGTTGCTTACTTGTTATCGATTATTGTAATTCTTAAATTGTTAATTTTTTTAACAAAATTAGCATTATTACGAGTGTTTTTTAAAGTGACAAGGTCACTGACTCGGACTGGTAATTGGGTATAGTTTAACCGGTGGGTCAGTCTGAGTTGATTCGGGTTGGCCTCGAGGAGAAGGGAGAGGCCAGAATGACATATGGGAGCTCGGAATGGTGGAGGGGAAACCAGGACGACAGAGGGGAGGTTAGGATGGCAGAGGGCAAGTCGGGATGGGAAAGGGGAGGCTGGGACAGCAGCTAGGCTAGGATTGACTTGCGAATGGCTGGGCATGGGAGAGACCAAGGGAGGGGAGGGGAGGGGAGGGGAGATTGGGATAATTAATGGGAATCCAGAGGAGAGACTGGGACAGTGGATGGGAGGCCAATACGGTGGCTAAGCCGGGCACTGAGCCTGGGAGGGACCTAGTGAGGGGAGGCTGCGACGGAAGAGGGGAGGCTAGGACGACATAGCCGGTCCGAGCTTATAGGCCGGTGGTTCACCTGAGCGGGTCTCTACGACCCATACAGATTATAAAACCCAATAAAACTGGCCAATCCAGCCCAAAAAAGGAATCTGGTCCGGTTGAACCTAATTAGACCGAGGCCTGTCTAGTTTTTAAAATACTGATATTTTATGTATTATGTAATAATATATATATATATATATATATATATATATATATATATATATATATATATATATATATATATATATATATATATATATATATATATATATATATATATATATATATATATATATAGTATGCTCCCTACTTAACAAAGCGCTCAACATAAGGAATGCATAAGAGTTGTTCACCCATAACGTACATTAATTAGTGTCAAGAGCGCCGATGATAATGTGAGTCAGCTTGTACACTCTTGATTTTAATTATAAATTATTCTCATATATTTCTTACATTAGGCGCTTTATTAAGAAGGAGCATAAAAAATGCTTCTCATTTTTATTGGTCTTATACAATTGCAACTTTATTTCATATTTGAATAAAATATAAATTTTTAGGGCAATAAAATGAAAAATGCTTGATTGACTTTAAATTTCCTATGTCATAACTCTACTTCATAAACCCCAATGTTGAAACAATAAAATAAAATTTTGTCAAAGTATAAGTAAATGTCACAATAGCATTACTCAATAAAATAGAATAGAATATAAGTTTTAACTTTATAAATTCATAAACTCTCCTGTAAACCCTATTGTTTACATGGGTGGCTTTCAACCAAAACAAATTATGATGGCTTAATTGAAAGAAGAAATGGCTCCTTGCCGAGAATGACGAATCAAATGCATTATTTCATTCACTTGGGTATATAAAATACCAAATGTTTGTGACTTCTCATCTGCTATTAATTCTTTCTTAAAAAGAAAACAAAAAAACTATATTGACTTCTTATCTATCAGGGAAGTCTAGCTCCTTTCTCATACAAACTTATGCAACATGACGTATGAATACTTATCATGACTGACACGAAGTCCATGACTACTTGCTCAAACTGCATGAGGTTTAACATACTCAAGACGTAATCTTCATTAAACAACGAAACGATAATGTGATCCTATCATGTAATGCAGATTCTGAAGGAAATACGCCCTTGTGGGAGGCAATGCTGGGGGACCACGAGGGCGTGGCCAAGCTACTACTAGACAACGGAGCCACCATCTCCTCCGGCGACGTAGGCAACTATGCATGCACCGCGGCGGAGCAGAACAACCTTGATCTCCTCAGCGGCATTGCCCGCTATGGCGGCGACGTGACTCTTCCTCGGGCCAACGGCACCACGGCCCTCCACCTTGCCGTCTGCGAGGGCAACGCCGAGATGGTCAAGTTCCTGCTGGACCAAGGAGCCGACATTGACAAACCGGACATGCAAGGCTGGACCCCGCGCACGCTTGCTGACCAACAGGGCCATGACGAGATCAAATCTCTTTTCCAATCCAGGAAAGAAACAGGGTTTCAATCCTTCCTTGCAGCTCCAGGCTACCAAGTCTTTGGAAAATTTAGAAGTGAGCCGGCCATTAGGCGCTATTCCAGTGACATTATTCCTGTTCCCAGCGAGGGGCCATGGGGAACTGGGAGCTTCAACCAGAGGCGCAAGGCTAACAACTTCCACAACTCGCTGTTTGGTATCATGACTGCTGCCCATGCAAACCTGACGAGTCCCATCTCAGTGGTAGCCCCAAGGTATCATGGGACGAGGGACCACCCAGTTAGGGTTACCATAAGTTGCATGATGAACAAGGAGGAGATGAGGGCGAAGCTCGTTCTCCTGCCCAACTCCATGGAAGAGCTGCACCGCCTTGGTGCTAAGAAGTTTGGGTTCCTGCCCACCAAAGTTCTTACTGTAGATAGAGTTGAAGTTGACGACATTGAGCTAATTAGAGATGGGGATCATTTACTTCTTGTAAGGGATGAAGGGGTTCGGGAAGAAGATGTGTTGAAGGTGGACGGTGGATGAATAGATGGATTAGTGACGAAATTGACTAGCTAGTGTAGGGTTTTTTGTTTTTTGCTTTTTTTTTTGTTCAATTTTTTAAACACAGGAAATCATCGACAATGTAATCTTACTACTCTAAATCAAATCTCTACGTGTTTCTTGCGGTCTTCTTGTTATAATAAATGCTGATGGGCAAATGTCGACGGGATAATGAAAACAAATGAAGTTGACATGAAAATATATGTTATTAAAGAGCCAATAACGAGCTTCAACAAAAAAAAAAAACCAATAATGAGGGGCGTCATCAACGTCAAAGCACTAATTTTTAAGACATAAAAACTGCTTGGTCAAAGGCTGAATGTTATTATTTAAAGAATAGAAAAAGTTTGTAAGAGCATGAGCCCGTGGGTAGATTGAGATTTAACGGCGAAGGCGGCAGTAAATCGCCCTGCGTAATGATCACCGTCAGATTTTGATCTAAGGACTGATGAGGCTCTGCACATTTATCCAAACAGAACTCTTAAAATAATTATAAGAGGAGCATGCCTTTGGAGTCAACAATATATTCTTCCTTATATTTTTTCACCAGACCTCACCTCTGGCTTTACAATGAAACAGTGAAGGAGGTGTCTGACCGAGCTTCATGGCGTTTTCCATACTCCTTTCTACTAGAATGAGGTCTAAGGAATGTAGGGGAAACATATATTCTCAAAATTTATAGTGCACATGTTAGCCCACATTAGTGTAAATATTACTTGCACTAATATGCGCTAGCGTATGTGTTATCAATCTTAAAAATGGACGCTCCATGTAGTAAAAAAGGAGCATGAAAAATGCTTATCATAACTAGGCCCTATAACCTACCCATATAGGGCTTTGAATATGGTACGTAGAAAGCAGCTTGCTATCTATATATATTTATCCTCTTATGTAGCCTGGTCACGCAAATATATATGGTCACGCAGTTGATAAAGAAATTATTTTTTCAAAAATAAATGTAGCTATATGGACCCAAAAAAATTCTTCAGTACCTTGTTTCCTCGAGTAAAGTGTTTGGAATCTTTATATATACCCTGTGATATGTCTTTTCTCCTTTTACTATATCCTAATCTACCCCTTCCTCCCTTGTGCTTATCCAAAACAACATTGCCACAACACATGCACTAGCCCTACATTATGTCACGATGTTGTCGGCGTTATTATTTCGTTGGCCCAATTTTGGCTCCACTAACCATGCCCCATCCTCTTCCTCTTTCTTTTTCTCCTTCCTAGCAACTGACAATGGTATGAACTAGATATGTCTAGGTAAAAAGACACAAGTTTTTTTGTCGTATTGGCCTCAACCATCTGCCATGACCAAATTTACCATAGTTGTAGCCAGTAAACCAAAAGGTTGCGTTTCTGCCCAATTGCGGCATGCTCATGGACGGGAAAGAGGAAAGGGAGGAGGAGGAGACAAGAAGTGGAGGAAGAGGAAGGAGGGGTGGTGGAGGCAAAGGCATAGCTAAGTGGTGAAGCAATAGAAAGGTCGGTCTAGAATGGCTAGCGATGGTAGTGCCGATACTAAAATAGGTTGGAGAATAAGTAGGGGATAAGGGGTAAGATTGAGTAATTTAAAAAATACTCTCTTTGTCCAATATTAATATCAATATTTAGAAAGATAGTGATTGCTATTAAATAATTAAACCACATCTAAGAAAAGAAAAAATAAACTTATAATACTATTTTTTAAAGTATCCAACTACTTAAATTGAACAAAATAGAGCTATTAATACGAAATAAATTTTTTTGTCAAATAAGACAAATGGAATATGAACTTTTCTTAGTATAAGGTATTTAAAAGTTTATTGGGGTCCAAATAACCATATTCTAAAACAATACATAAACATACATTTTAGGGTACTTGGTTGTTGTTTTTCTTTTTAGTTGACATTTTAAGTAGGATGATATGATGAATAGTTCACCCTGTTAACAGAAACAGTAAACTTATATATTTAGATATCTATGTACAACAAACCCATATACCACTGAAGTGATTTTTAAAAAAAATCCAACAAAAATACTCCACCTCATTGAAGTATGGAGATGTGTGGAGTTGGTATACAAATTCGATAGTTATCAACATCTGGAATAAAAATGCTAAATGGGCTCAACCCCTTTTATTCTCCTCACACCACAACAGCCATTTGGGGCATATATATGAATGGGTCTGCCATAATGCATTTAGAATTACCCATATGGCAATTGGCATATCAGGCTTAGGGAGCTGGGAATTTATTTCAGAATTGTTAAAATTGCTGGATTTGAGTTCGTTCGGATTTAATTAAGAAATTGATACTTCAAACACGTTTTCTCTATTTCATTTTTTCTCTTGCTAAATGTTCAAGCATGCATTTGACCCACATTGATAAGCTTAGTATTGGGCAGTACTAATTTCTTATAACAATGCGGAATTCTCACATTACCTGGTCTTAATCCGCATATTGGTACATTCCTTACTACCATGCATAGCCTCAGTTTTCACAATATTTAGAATGTTGAATCGATTCATCATGTAGGATTATTCAATAATTTGTGTTGGAATCATATGGTCGATTCAATGATAGTGTTTTTATCATATAATCAATTCAACTATAGTTAGAGTAAGTGTTACAATTATAGTTGGTGTGAGACTATATTGAACACCATTGTTTCTGACAAGGCGAAAAGGCTACCTGAACAAAATCATTGTTTATGTACAAAGCAATCTCAAAGTAATGGTAGCCTAAATTTGATAGTTATATGAAGATACAGACTAACACCCTAGACACACATTGATTTGATAAAAGTGGATTGGTATAAGAAAGCGGATTAGAAACATTTGATAAATTTTTACTTCATAGGAATAAATAACAAGATTCTCAAAACCAATATATCAAACGGTGAATGCTTAAGGATGCTAGAAGCACCCAATTACTCCTTTGATTGAGCATATGTGACAAGTCATCCACACTAAGGCATGCCCAACCCTTGCAGGGGAAGATCTCCACCCATAATAGTTGTATTATAGTAGATGCTGAGTATACAAATATACCAAGTAAGATTGCAAAGTAAAAACTACAATGATATATAAAATAATAAAACATAAATCAAGTCAAAATAATCATACCTTTCAATCTTTCATAGTTACATCCATACCAAAGAAAAGGAAATTACAAGGCCATCTAAGACTTAGTAGCCACATCTAGAAGTCCAATCACTCTTGTTAGATTATGATCTACTTACGACGAATCGACTTTTTACATAAAATTAGAAGTCAAAATCCCGTCAATTTATAGTCAAAAGACACCAAGATCAATTGCGTACAAACGAGCAATTTTAAATTAATTTTTTATAATTTTAAAATATTATAAAATAGGGCTTAACTTGCCCCAACAGAAGTAAGCACAATATAAATATATAGTGCATAAAACAACCCTGATAAAAACACATCCAAAGCATATATTTTTGAAGTTCTACAAAATATCTTCACTAAAATCCCTTCATGCATTCAAACCTGCACAACATGCTATAATATAAATTATAATTAAAATTGCATAAAACATTTGTCCCATAATTTATATTTATTAATCTTTGAAAGTCGACTTGAAAGAAATCAAAATATCATCGTCGACTCACACAGAATTCAAACGTAATTAATTTACAAAAAATCAAATAAATCATATATTCACATAATGTCCCCGATATAGAAGTGTCATGCTCGTGGGGCAATGGGATCATAATGAAAAAGTTCTTCCTACAATATCTCAATTCATGGGTGTGTCATATGCCTCAATAGGCAGTATTCATGAGCCTAACTCTAATAGTTCCCGGTTTGGATGCCGAAGAACTACTCTTCAAATTTGATAATCCAAACCATTCAAAATATCGTTCAAATAATACAATAATATTCAAAAGATTGTATTATAGCAAAAGCCCATTAAGAGGCATAACAAGATGTTAGAATTACGACATCATTATGGCCCCTAATGATACCCATTTTGAAATAATCTTTTATTCACAATACAAAAGAAATACGAAAACATATAGCCTAGTCACAGCACAAAATTAGAAGTTATGACCACCTACCTTCGCTCTTGCAATTTTTTTTGGTACAACAACGGACATAGCCTCCCCTTTCAAAAAGGACCTTCTCTGGAAAAGGCCCAGAGACAGAATGCAGAGCCTCCCCTCACCTCGAGATGATCTTTCCCTATGGACTCAGAAACAATGGGAGGAGCCTCCCCTTACCCCTAGATATTTCCCCCTCTAGAAGGGTTATCTCAGGAAATGAACCCTCTCATAGTATAGAGTACCTTTAATTTAGCTAGAGTCACCTTTTGAACATGCTAAAACGGGTTAGACACGGCTCCAGAGTGAAGAAGAGTAGGTCTAAAGACGGTGAAAACACAAGAAAGAAGTGGGAAAGGAGTGAAAAGCAATAGGAGACCCACCCCTTATTTACTGGCCATGCTCGACATGACCCGCTATACAATGTGGCATTGAGTCAATAACTCTTCTTCTTTTTTAAAATCAACTCTAATTTAAAAATGCAAATGGCCATAACTCCCTACCATGAATTCAGATTTGTAGATTCTTGGTACCGATGGACTAGTATCAACAAGCCCTATCAAACAAGACCTCATAAAGGTATGTTATCTTATAATTTTAAAATTAGGCCCCACCCACAACTTTCTTCTTTAGGTCATAGCCTACGAGTTTGATATCTGATTTACATGTTCTTGGGCTCAATATGATTGTCTCTCATAGCCATATCAAAAACCTTAAAGTTCCTTCAATAGAATAAAACTTAAAATAATTCAAATTAAAAAAATGGTTATTGGGCCCCAATTTTTTTATCGGCCCAAAAGTTATATTTTCAAAACTAAAAAATTTTGGGTTGTCACAACTCAAATTCAAACTTTTGTTGAATTCATCACCTAGCTCCATTTACGTCATAAAGCGAAGGCCCACAAGGTCTCATGGACCCAAATGGTAAAGATTCTCGATTTCTATAATTATCAAAACCTTTTATATTATGCTGTGTTGGATCATTAATCTTTTTATGTTATGATCAATTTTAAACATAATTCTCAAGCCATGGGAGTGTCTCTAGAAATAAACTCCCACTTTTGGAGAGCCGGAGACCCATGATTCTTTTTCATACTATGACCTATTTTTTTTCTAATTGGCTAAAATGACTCATTTTTCAAGCCAACTAGATGCTAGGATCCTTTGTCCTTAAAGGTCATATGCATAGATCAAGGGGATCTATCTATTACAAGGATCCACACATGCATAGGGTTTACTTCCCTAATATCATACATGTATATCTTATCATGTATTCACGCATTCATTATGCACGAAAACCATGATATTATATAATTCATAAATAGCATATATGTTATCATAAAGCCTACTTGAAATTTATGAACTAATGCACCATCGGTTTCTTAACTGATTTGTCAGCCTGGGTATCAATGACCATTGATGTCCTATTGACATGCCTAACCTTTAATGATAATGGATATGCTATGGGAGCCTATCTAGTCGACGATATGATCGATGCATCAGTCACTGGCGATGACTAGATTAATACCAATGTTGAATAACATGTCAATGCCAATATTGTTTATTTTCCTCCAATCACTGATGAGGTCATCGACGTGTTAGCAATCATATTGATGATGGGGAAGACAACAAACAGAGGCTCTATTTGTTCCCTGATCAATTTCTTTGAAAACCGTGTTAAAGTTTCCTCACAAACTGAGTTTCTTAGCATTTAAATATGAAAATATGTCATGAGATCAACATCTAACGAACCATTGAAGCTCAAAATTTATTAATTCTCTTATTATCAATCATGCATACGATCAAAACTAGCTAAGAATTTTAAAAATAAATAAAAAACATGCAAATTAAATTTCAAGCCATAGTAAGGTTTTGCGATTCGACCTTGAATCCACATTGTTGCTTTTTCATAGACTTCCCCAAATAGAGATTTGAACCGTATACTCCCTACAATTTTTGAGACAACCATGTTTTACTGTTTCATCGATGAAACCATCGATATGTTGGGGTTTGTCAATAGTTAAAACTAATTTTTACTGATGTGCGCATTGACATGTCATTGCCCATTGACGAAAAAAATTTAAAAGATAAAATATTACATTTTTCTTAAAAATATGGAGTGTCAAATAAGAATTAATTAAATTTATTGATACATATCTAAGCATTGTAGGAAGGCATCACAAGAGTGTCACCTCCTCTATGTGTTAAGACAAATTTCAATTGACTTATATATGCCACTAGTTAAATAGATTTGTATGTAATTGAATTTGAGGTATAAATTGTGTCATGGATTCTACGAGAACATAGTAGAATCAATTTGATGATAAAAGTAGATTGCATAGAAAGGAATTCAATTCTACATTTTGCCACCACATCCTTAAATTAATCCTACACATGAGATTTATTTCATTGAATTTGTCATACACATAGTAGAATCAATTTGATGATAGAGTATTTATGTCAATGAATTATGAAGTTTTGCATGTGTGTTGTAAGACATGATACGAATGGACAAAATGACATGTAATTGCATGAAGTTTCAATCCATGGGATCCTTTGTAAGGTTGTTTTACATTCGGTAGCTTGCAGCTTGACGGTGCCCCAAAATGCAAGAAGTTATCCATCATATCATGAAGGTTATTAACTTGTGTTTGATGAGCATTTCAGCATCCAACTCTATGTTTTGTGAGGTCATTTTAATGGTTAAAGGGCTTCAAGTTTCATGGGCATACCAAGTATATTAGAGATTGATTTGTTACTAATTTGGCAAGTCTCTTTGTCGGCTATAAAGTGTTTATACTTGCCCATCATCATACCAACACTCTTCTTTTGCTTTACACGTTTTCAGCTGAGGTGCCTAAGACATGATGAAAGAGCCTCTTTTATTTCTTCATATTGTTTTGGCAATTTATAACTTCTTGTGTTTACTTTTTTATTATTTATACTTCTTTTGTTCTACATTAATAAGCTCATTTTTGTTTTTCAATATGAACTTAATGGATCTATTAAAAATCATTTTGAAAAATTAAATAAAACTATTAATATACTCCTTCTGTCTTAAATTAATATCTCTATTTGGCAAAAAAAATTTGTTTCATATTAATAACTCTATTTTGTTAAATTTAAGTGGTTGAGTACTTAAAAAAGAATATTGTAAGCTTATTTTTCTTTCTCTTAGATGTGGGTTTCATCATTTCATAAAAATCACTATTTTTTCAAATGTTGTTATTAATATAGGATGGAGGGAGTATATCTTAAAAAATTTATGTTATATTCTCTCATATTTCATTCATAAGTAAGGCTCACACACCCTTTGCTTACATGTCATAGGAACTCAGCCGTGGGACCTCTCCTTGTATAACTAGGGTTGTAAACGGATGGATGCAGACAAGGGCTATTTGTGTTTATCCATTTTTACTTAATCAAATTGTCTGTCCGTCCGCTGTCCGTGACAGACATTTAAATTGTCCGTCCGTTTATGTCCACACGGACATGGACATATACGGATGGACACGGACAATTGCACTTCTATGACACACAACGATCAGAATAACAACGAGATTACTACCAATCGGTGGATCAAACTCAAAACTGACAACAACGAAATACTTTCAATATTCATATTAAAAAATGCAAAAAAATATGAAAATTTGGAAAGTTCAACACAAAACACAAAAAGAATCAAAGAGAAAAAAAAAGGCACAAAAGAATAAGAATAACTACGACATTACCACCAACCGGTGGATCAAACTCCAAACCGACAACAACCCATTTGCCTAAACGCAGAAACAACAGTAAAAGCTTACCCACTTCCCAAAATCCAGACGAAAAAAGCAGGAAAAAAAAGGTAGAGAGAACTCATGAAACTGTGAGAACTCACCACTGTAAGGCACGAAAGAAGAGCGAGCTCGCAACATTTGCAGATTTGCCCAACACAGACAATGAGAAGCAGGTGGAAGTGACGAAGAAGTCTGTGTGAGATCCTCTGATGATCTCTCGCTATTCTTCTTTTTAAAGAAGGGAAAAAAGAAATCAGCAGAGGCTCTCTTTTTGGAGGGGAGGATTCACTATGTGAAATGAAGCAGAGAGATTTCTGGTGGGCCATGGTAGACGGAGGGGAGGATTCACTGCTAGAGCCACGTCCAGTATGAGAGCTCCAATCACCGGAGCTGCATCCTGTACGAGAGCTCGATTTCATAAAGATCAAAGCGGGATTAGGGCATAACGAAGGGAAAAGAAGTTATATTCTCGCGGATGCGGACGCGGACAGCCACAAACACGAACAAGCGTTGTCCGCAACCGTGTCCATAAAATGTTTGGACTAAAACCACCGTCCATAGCCGCATTTGTGTCCACGCGGACAAATTAATACCATCCATTTTTATTGCGAATAAACACGGCTATGAATAGACGACAGACAAAGGCTATCAGTTTACACCCCTATGTATAACTTCATTCTCTCTCTCTCTTTCTCTCGCTATTTTAAGTCCCATTCTTACAAATTTTGGTTTCTACTCACTAAATTTTTTTAATGAAAAATAATAAAGCATCTGTTGCTTGTATTTTTTGACAAAATAATGTTATTGTGACCTAAAGTTTCGTACATCAAAACTTCATCATTTCAAAATGAGTAGGGTGATGAAATAGAATTTTGACATATAAAACTCCAAGTCCCTCAAACATTTTTCTCTCACAAGCCCAAACCTAATTCATCCAATCATTGTTTGGGTTTATTTTATTCTTTCGTTTTTGGTTTAAATAATATCTCTCTCTCGAGTTTGCAATCTAAGTTAATACTCCCTACGTCCCACCTGAATAGCTCTAATTGGTTTTTTAAAATGAAATACCAAATAGTCCATTTTGAAAAACCAAACAAAACAATTAATGTGGGGCGGAGGGAGTGCAACGAGAAACATATTCAAATACAGTGAGCATATATGTATGATTATGAACTTGTAATGACGTAAAATCCACTCTTAAGAGCCTAGTACGTCGTTCTTGGTTCATCCATCTCGGGCCACGAAGCACCAGTTCATCAAGAAATCCTTTTGGAACGATCATATTGACAGCTCAATTCACTGCATGATAAAGTCTCTTTCATCTCATTTTCGGCCATATCATGCAACATTCAATTGGGGTGTAAAACAATAAAATGACAAGCAAAATGATGTGCCCTCTCGTGGACATTCTAATGGCACTAACAAAATCTCATTCTTTTCTGAGCAAGGGAATTGCTTTTTTACTTTATCAACGCGTATGGAGCCATTTGCTCTTCTTTTCTGTATAAATTCTATATTGTGTATGATGAGACGAGGCGTCAAGAAAGAATACTCCCCTTTCTCCATCCATGGCTATCTCCAGTCTTCCAGATTCCATTTACACTCACCAGCAGTTTTACTCACTTCCGGGGCTACGTTCCTCTGGAAATACCTGGGCAGAGCATCATCAAATCGTCAGCCTATCATCTGACTGCAAAGGTCTTACGCAACGAACTTCTGTTTGAAAAATATTACGTAACTCCATGATTTCTCATACTAGTAGACTTCTACCACTATTCTTGGTGCTTTCAGTGGGTCAATAGTTAAAAGGATTCTCAGTTAAAGAGCAACACCATTATTTTTCTGGTTTCTAGTCAAAATATTCAGAATATTATAATTTAATTAAGATAACAATTTATTAATTACTTCTTCAAAAAACGGAGAACGTGGTGTGAGTCTTGCCTGATAAAGCCTATCGTCATTAAAGCTTCTTGACCTTAGCTTTATCTCTCCTCGGCTTGTGGTGAGTTCATCCAATATTTCCGCTCCATCCACATTACTGTTTTCGCTATCAGAACTAGGAATTTCTCGTTCCTGCAGCAGAAGTTCATTAATATTTTTTACGGAAGTTCTTTCATAAAGCAGTAGTTAACAACATAATGATGAGATTGGCCACTAAGTCAACCCCCAGTTGTTAGATACGTTGAGTTCCTAAAGCAACTTTTAGTGAAAATCGTAATAAGGAGATGTAATTACCCTAAAGGGGAGGCTGAAATCACGATGTCCAACACCAACAATTTCTTCATACTCGGCAGCATCAAGTTCATACAGATGGTTAGCGGGAAAAAACTTGGGAAGGACATGCTGCCTTATAGATATCAGCAAGAAGAAGGGCAATGGGAACAGGATACCCGCTATTGGTATCCATGTTATTCCGAAACAGATAAGGAAGTAAACAAATTGGAACAGCGTAAACATGGCGATGTACTTGAATGGAACAGTTTCCACAAATGAAGCATGATCTCCTTCCAGAACCCTGCAACACAGTTTAACAACTTTAGTCCTAAGCCAAAGCTCCAACTCACCATGTCAAAGGAGGCACTTTTAAGAAGAAAGTTACTTGTGTCTCCTCCGAGGAGTGATGAAAAGCAGTAGCATTCTTTCCCAGAACTGGTTGCCAGGAAGGCTGTCAATGGCCATGTAAGCGAAGTAGCCCCATAGAACTGAAGTTGGTATCATTTTGATTACAGGCATAGCGACTATACAGGCACCCACTAAAATTGATTGAATCAAATTGCTCAATCTCTGTTCATTAACCCGAACAGGCAAGTGCACATCAATGTGTTTTTCTGGATCAAATGTGCCCCCGGGAGCCCTGCCTTCAGTATCTTCGCCAATAACTGCCTCTTTCAGGTCCTTCAGTTCGTCATATACAGAGGGCGTCTATGCAGGAGAATATTTTATATCACAAAAACAAGAAAAAACAGGGTATGTCCTGTCATTATCAACTTCTAATGCAAACCTCATCCTCGGCCATTACATTGGACGCCATGTTAAATACAAATCTCCAAATGAAAACACTTACCCTTGTGGCTTTGTCCATTTGAATGAACACTTCTTGCATCTTTCCGTAGATTTCTGATCCAGTAGCATGCTGCTTCATGCATTCCTTGGCACTCTTAACCATCTTCTTGCGCATTAACTGAAAAAAATGAAGAAGATATTACAGTAAGTAGTCAGATATCAATCCATAGCAGCCATGCGACAAGAACGTTGCCAATAAGAGACTTTCAACTAGCCTGCTTCTTGAGAACTGCCAAACTTTTGGTGTGCATAGGCGATTGTGGAAGCACCCCATTGGAAGGAGGAATTCCAAGCAAACCACAAATCAAAACCTGAAAATTAATAATTTCCCAATTATTCCAAGAAACTTGTATTAAAACACAAAAAATTTATTGAATCATCATCAAGACCAAAAAAAGAGCCACACTAACCATAAATCCCAAAATCAGAATGTCATAATGATAAGCTGACGGATTCTTGAGATTAAATTCCTTCTGCTGTGCCATCTGAGAGGCAACACTGTGGTCAAAAAAGTAAAGGCCTGCTATCATCACTGCTGGTATTAAGGCAGCAAGAATGTAGATCGGTGGGACATGAATCATATCCTGCAATGCATATATTGGATTAACATTAAGCAAGTAGTGGTAGAATAAAGTTCATTCATTCTCAGAAAAATGATCAAGCTAATTCATAATAATTTCTAATTCAACCTTGATCACTATCCAATGATACAGCGATGCAGACTCCCATGGAAGAGGACTAAAAAGCCTTCTAGGAACACCTGAAGGAACTTTGCCTGGCAAACAAAATGACAATCCGGTCCACACTAGCACCATAACCGGAACCCCGTAATCTGCAATGAAACTCCTAAAGCCACCTGCAAATTTATTAGGAGATATTTTAATACCTATACAAATAATGAAGCATGAATTAAGTTAAAACAATACGTTTATGTTCTCCATTCATAAACCTGTTCCATAAAGCCACTTCCTTGCACGTCTGCTCTTCAATGCAGAAAAGAGGAGTCCAAAAGAAAATATTACTGCAAGCAACCCATTGGCATAAAGCCATTGGAACTGATTAGCAACTGCACTGGAGTCTTCACTTTTGGGTACCTTAAACTCGCTCACCACTCCCTGTAGTTATAAAGCCTTATAAGCACAAACTTCTTCTCATAAAACCATGAAAGTTGTATAGTTTTCAATATGTACCTTGACAGCTTGTTGAAGAAAAAGAACTGCAATCAGCATGCCAAAAAGTTCTCCTGCAACCCTCGTGAATCTAGTGATGATAGAACAGGCATTAAAAATTGCCAAAAGAAAGAGCATGAGGGCAGTCCAGACACAAACCCTGAGGAAGGCATTGTAACATAATAAGCAGTTGTTGCATTTTCAATTAAGAAATAACACTAAAAAAAAGAGGAACTAGTTCAATTACCATCCTGCCCAGGCCAAAAAAAGATGTCCACCTAGATCCTTCTGTCCTTTGGAAAAATTGTACAAGTATGTATACATTATGACAGTGGGCTCAGCAACTCCCACAATCAGCATAGGCTGTCCTCCAAGGATTGCATGCAAAATACCACAGAGAGCAGTAGAAGCCAAAGTTTCAACTGTGCTTAACGCTCCATCTGCACCCAGAACAAACCATTTGACATTTAGCCCCTGGAGTAAAGTCGACAAATATATTGTGGTAAACAATTGCAAATGGGAAATGTTATTTTTACCTAAATTTATTTCATCAAAATTCTAAATTACATTTTATTGAAAAGTTGCAACTGTATGAGAAACACTGACCTGTTTCTCTACTCAGCTGTTCTCCAAAGGCAATAACAGGCAGCGCGGAAGCAAAGAAGATGTACGCGATTGGAGCTAATATGCTACATGGATTGGAGCAAGTATTTTAATCCAGTTGTGAGCCTGACACAAGAAAAACAAATCTGCAGTTTCCATGTAATATTACCTAACGCCCGAATTAAATCCACCAATCCAGTCTTGCCTATAGCAAGGTGTTCTTCCTCTGATATCCATACTGATTCCTCTAAATGGTTCTTTAAAACCGTCCATTGCTGATAATAGGCAATCGAATATTTCAGCCAGAGAGCTATAGTACAAAGAGAAAATAACGAGCCAAAAAAAATTTGTAGAAAGGAAATGAATGGAACTTCGGCATCCACCTAATTAACAACACATATCATTAAGAAAGTTATTTACTAAAATTACTTGATAGATAATTTACCCATAAGCAGAACTGAGAGAATTTATCAACCCAATCGTTTATACTTAGAGAAAATGAAGATCAATTCCACGTCACTCATCTTAACGACAAATCTTCACAGACACAATGGAGTACAATATCTAATCATAAAGGTATTCAAATGAAGAAGAATAACCAATATATTTAGTTTCTATTTGAATGCCAAAAATGACGAAAAGCCCGTCGTTACATGTCGGCGCGAAGGTTCCTGTGTATAGTGTAAAACTCCATACGTCTGAGGCAGCATGCATAAATAAATCACGGACAACCACAATCGAATTCAGCGGATACGAAATTTTGTTTTTTTCAAAATTACTTTTTTTAATGATTTCAATCACCAGGATCATTGCGAACAGAGAAAAACAGGATACCGGCCACGCATCAATAATGGCGACTAATCCTTTTACATAATAAATATGCATCAAAAGAGGATGCTTGAGGTTAAAAACAGGAAAATCAGACTAGTCCTGAAACGGGATGTCAATAAAAATGAACACATGGATCTCCTTTCATGGATTAACAGAGAAAGACAGATCCATTAATCGAATGCATAAGAATGACACACATGCGTCATTGGGTAATAAGAAAGTAGCTACTTTTCAGATCTGCAAGTGCATCAATCCCACAAAAAAAGCCGCAAACACTGGAAAAGCATCACAAGAAAATGAACCAACGCGTAAAACATGCCATTACTTTCGTTTTGTTTTCCTTTTCACGGTTCAAAGCAACACCAGGCACCTCCATGCACCGGAAAAAGAGGACACCGCCACAGAAGAGAGAGAGCCATTCGACATTGATCAAAAGAGAAGAAGCCAGAGCCTGTGAACCATTACCTGGATCTTCAGACGCCTCCGCCCGGGCCCCAATAGCAGGAAGGGAGAAGCCAGGAGAGTCCTTCTCAACGTACGTCTACGCTCCGACCATCGCAATGCACGCGGAAACTCCGCGGCGACGAACCCTTCGCCGGAAGCTAGGCCACGAGAACCCGCTTCCGGAGAAGAAGAAGAAGAAGAAGAAGAAGAAGAATGAGGAAGGAGTCGACGTCCCAAGGAGTCGAAGTCGGAGCCGGAGAGGGAGAGGAGAGAGGAGGCGGGAGTGCCTCCTCCGCCTCGCTCCTCTCCTCCTTTTCAAAAACCGCGCGAGGGTGGCGGCTGAGGTCAGGCCACGCTATAGGGCCCACCACCTGCACTCGCTCGCCCCCGTTTTCCTGTCTTTCTTGGTTACAGTTTGGTTGGGGGGCGGTGTGCCACGCGCCTCACCCCCATTGGTCTTCTTGCACCGGCGGTTCCGAAGCGTCCGCGTTCCAACCCTTCTTTGCCCCGCATCCCAACACAGCAGAATTTGCCAATTTCTCTTTTTTATTAAATAAATAATGATAGTTGCTAACTCATTTCTCGGTTCATTTTTTTGAAAATATATGGACCATCGGATTTTGTGATCGTACGACAGATACTTGCAGTTGGAAATATGTAAATATTCGATGTTTTTTTTATTGCTATAATTTTCCTGGATCCAGCTAGCTGAGCTGTCCGGGAGTCGGGACAACCTTAAAGCGGCATCAGCGGTAAAAATATGGCAAAAGATTCGTAGTTCCGGAAGAGCGTCGTCTTTATTACGAAAACAGCAGCTGCTAATGATGTCGAGACTCAAACTGGCCAGCTCACGACGCGTCAACACTCCTCCGAAGAGCGGTGACACTGGAGTGGAGCCGCAGGCCTTTGGATTTGGACTAACGTAGTGTGGACCCGTGCTTCACGCGTACTCACAGCTGGCGGTCACTGCCTTTGTATTTCTTGCAGCGGGTACGGACAAGAGCCGGGAGCTCCCAGCGTCTCGGGTACGCGTTTTGATTAGGATACGACAGGGTCGGCGGTCTGACAGGATTTACTCGGTTTATAATATTATTTGCACCGCTGGGGAGCCGAACCCAGCCAAACCGGCCCGGTGGCTTCATCTGCGGACAAGGCGAAGGAATTTTTCATACTCGAGATAATGAGCTATGAAATTTATGTAACATTTAATTGATTCTGCATTAAGTTTGGTTCGAATTGGCGAATTGTGTAAGAAGGTAGATAGAATTTTTTAATTTTGTTCGAAAGTTAATTCTAGGCTATTTTAACCTAAATTATTAAATTACTTTATGAGTTAATTTCATCAATTTTGGCTCTCATTTCTCATTTTTAAATTATAATTTTTGTTAATTTCTCATATCAATTTGAACTTTAAGAAATGTGTTATATAAGTAAGCCTCATTTTAAAAGTTTAAAATTACCTATGTGAGATTTTATTTGATAGTTTAAAATTGTCTAACTTTGTGAGATTTTATTTGATAGATTTTTAATTTAGAAATATAATAATACTAAAAATATGCAAATTCAAATTTAAAAGAAAGAGTTGTATTAATTTAAAATTTTAAAATTAGATTTAACGTAATATTTAAATTTATTTTATAAAATTTTATTACCAACTGTAATTCATATTTGGTAATAAATTTTTAAAATTAATTTTAAAAAAAATATTTCTATTTAAAAAAAATTAATGCCCAAATAGTCCTTAAATATTAGAGACGTATAAAAAATTTTGATATTTAAGATAAACAGCACATATCAATATATATTAATACCAAATATCACTAACAATGTTAATGCATATTAACATATAAACTTCCAATTTCATCCGACTTTTATGTACCCTTAGTTCATTGCTAGGGTAAATATTAAAAACGCTCCCGAAGCAAAGCAGGTGCGGTGGACTGCTTGCTGTCACGTCTTTAATGTGGGCTCACTACGACCTGCGAAAATGGTCAAGGGATCAGGCACAGAGCAGACTTGGGTTGGCGCCCATGATACTACTACAAGTAGGAGGAAGGTTGGTCATGCATGCTGGTCGTCCTGTGCACGTGATACACTGATACTCATACTCATTGGGCCCCGGGCGAGAATTTTTTCTGGAGAAGTTAAGACATGCAAGAGGTGGTAACTGGCGAGGCTATCAAAGATATAGTTAGAAACATCGAATGCTGTATATAGCTATTGCATGTGTTCATTCATGATCTTAATTAGTTGGTAAATCATTTGCATGAATTTGACTTCTTCAAATTTGGAAATCAGGCATCATCATCTGCATGTGCATTCTGATATTCCATGTAATTGACCTACTCTTCATAAAGAAACGACTTGCAACCAAACAAACTGGATTTCCTGAACCATCAAACTGATCGACAGCAACTTGTAACTGGTGTCATCGATTACGCCATACAAGAGGAATCTGTGCCACTTCCTATTGACTATTAACAGAAAATAATGTGGCGTTCTGGTGCAGTGGTCCTCTTCGTTTGTCTTACGTTATACTGCAAAGCGTGGCTAGTAGAACATTTCAGTTGTCACCACTCGGTATCTCCATGGACCAGCTTAATCCCTGCGATGTTCACTAATTTTTCTCGCAAGTGATTGGCAGAAAGGGACAGGGGTTGGAGAAGTTTGGCGAATAACTGAATGCAAACAAAGGGAACGCACTAGTCAAATTTCTTCTTCTCGATCGAATTGGCGGCTTTGATTGTTGAACAATGCTTGCACGTATAGAGATGGTTCGGACGAGGGTGTCTAGTGAATCGCCATCAACAAGAGACTATTCAGCGCAGCAGGC
The DNA here is from genome assembly GCA_035235625.1 of Saururus chinensis. Lineage (NCBI taxonomy): Eukaryota > Viridiplantae > Streptophyta > Magnoliopsida > Piperales > Saururaceae > Saururus > Saururus chinensis. Next base: position 21,045,622 of record CP141143.1, read on the forward strand.
TCTTGAAGAAAAAGTATTGTTTCATTCATGTGTTAGCCAAAGCTTGGATTATCTTGACAGAGTAGAGTGGTGATCAGCGGAAAGCGTGGCGATCTTTGGGCCAAGGGAGAGGCTTAGAGCATAAAAATTTAATATTTGCAATGATTAACTATACAAGAGGCATAAATAAATAATTATATAAGCAATAAATCATCCTATCAAGAGCATGCATAAAATCAAAGTAAAATTAGTAAGTAATTACAAACTGACCTTGGGCGTCCTCTAGCCTTCACACAGTTGTTTGATTAAATTGTAACATTATAATTGCAACACAATTGAATAAACAGGGGATTATGTTTTTACCTCTTATGTGTAGATTGTAGAGTAGCCGGCCAGTAGCAGAAGCAGTGGTGGGAGAGGTGGCGCAATTCAAAATTTTAATCTTTACACGATCTACAACATAAGCATGCAAATTCTAACAACAATTAGCAATATACATACATGTAAATCATTCAATCAAAGGAAAAACTAATTAAGATGGGATGATACGAACTAACCTTGGGCTTGATCCAGCCCTAGCACGTCCTCTTCTTGAAGATCTAATCCGCCAAAAGATAGATCTAATCAAACAAACAAGAGAAGCAAGGATTACCTTCAACGATTTATGTGTTGATCTCTTCTAGTCTTGATCTTGGAGTCAATTTTAGCAAAGCCTCTCCTTGAAGCCTCAAATCAGTGAGCTCCTCTTCCAACCTTGCATTACACACTGTAGGGAAGGAAGGGAACTTCTAGAGGAAAAAGAAGGGGCGGCCAACTCTTGGACAAGAGAAAACCACACACCACCAAGGAGAGAGGAAGGGGGCGGACTAGAGAGAGAGAGAGGGGAATATCAAGAATGAATTCAAATGAATTCAATCATCCAAAACCAAGAGGGGGTCAACCCATTCTCTAAATGGGAATAAAGGAGAATATTCTCCCTTATTCTTTCCCTCTCCATAAATCATCTTCCTTTCCAAATATAGCACGTGCCAGAAATGGACATCCTCTCATGGGCTCAGTGAACGGGCTCAAGACAATGGGCTTAGATGCTAAAACACTGGCTTAATACAAAGGGTCATACACAACGGGTGCGGGCTCTGTCTCACAGAGCCCGCGAAGGCCTGAACCCCCCTACACACGGCCAAGCCCGCGACAGGGTCGACCCCACGCTTAATACGTGTCCTACCCTCCAACACCTAATTCGCGCGACTGGGCCCCACAATGTGTAAATGCACACCTAGATGTATGTCTAGTGTACGTATGTGACATGTGTGGGTCCCATACAAATTATATATAACGAGGAATCAAGTGGTGTTGGCGCGTCCACCCCCACCACCCTTGGACCACGTGACCCATACCGATTCACCCAGACCACGACACGTTGGACCAAACCGGGCCCGAGCCCATACCATGGTCCAACATAGATCCCTTTTTACCCTTATTCTTGGATTGAAATCTCAACAAATAAGGCAATCCAACCCTTGTCTTTGAAGCCCCAATTAGTAAGGAGAGAGATCTCCATCAAGCACTACATCCAAGAGAAGAAAGAGAGGAGAATGAGAAGGCGGCCAGTAGGTTTTCTCACCAAAACCTAGAGAGGGGAGGCTGAACCCAATAGGGAGAGGGGGTGGATTGGGGAGAGAGGAGAGGAGAGTGGGGCGGCACACTAAGGGCACTCCTCTCCCTCTTCTATCCCTTATATACCCCTCCTCCTCTCTTAATTGGGTTTCTTACACGGGCTTAACTAAATGAACCCCTTGCTGAAATTTTTGGGTTTTTATTAGAGGGTTTAACACAACAGGAGTAGGCCTTGCTCCTCAGAGCCCGTGGAAGCCTAGACCCCTAAAACAAGGCTAAGCCTGTGACTGGGTTGACCCCTCATTAACCACGAGTCTGACCGTTGACACTTAATTCGTGAGTTGGACCCCACAACGTATTAATGCACATCCTAGTCACATGCTTAACGTGCATATATAATGAATGCGGGTCCCGTTAGAATTCATGTCATAATGGCTCATGTGGGGTCGGCGAGACCGTCCTCACTAACCTTTGACCCCATGGCCCGTACCAGCTCACCTAAACAATGAACAAAGTAGACCAAAATGGGCCCAAGCCCATATACCCTAGTCCAACAGACAGACACAAGAAGACCATGAATTCATACATAGGTGGCAAAATATTTTAGGACTTGTCTAGCTAGACCAAAGTTTTTTACCAAGATTTAGTAACTACTCTGTGTTTATTTCCAAGGAAGGTCATTAATATGTGTTATGTGGCATCAAGATGGGGGGTGCTTCTTCCTTTAATTAATTTAATGGGCCCTATAGTTAAGTAATAAATGGAAGAAGAAAAGTGGGGTGGAAAAAAATTGAAGCAAGCAAGAAAGACTGATTGAAGAAGACGGAGAGTCCTAATTTGGTCCTAATGCTTACATTAATATATGAAAATTTTGATTATATCTTAATCCCCCAAGATAAAATCCTAGTTTTATCCTTCCTCCTCCACATGTTCAATGATCATGTATTATAGTCATGGTAGGTTATCAAAAAAATAGTTTTTAATATTTTGTTAGCCAAACAGATTGTTAATGTTATTGTCATTCAGTAGAGGGGAACGAAAATAGAATTTAGGTTGTAGCTGTTGAAAAATTTGATTTGAGTTCATATTATAACCCTTGTTAGTTTAGGCTAAGTGAATTTAGTCCACTTAAGCTTAAAGTCAAAAGAGAGTGAATGAACATTGATTGTAGTTTTGGAATGATTAATGTCATTCTTATCCTTTTCGAAATTGGATAAAGATGATCCTTAATGGGTCAAATGATCCTATAGGGAATGGAAGGTCTTTCCCAAAATACTTTTTCATTGTGTATGCATCTGTCTCATTGGAATCTGTTTGTATCCTTTCAGTGTTTGTGAAGGTATCTCCTTGAAGTTTAGTTGTACCTTTCATAGTCTATATAAGATGGTCTTTTACATGCACTCAAAAAGGGATTTACGAATTTTCTGCATAAATTGTGTTTGTTTCTAGAGAGTAAAACAAAGTTCTTTTCACCGTGGGTTGCTGTTGAAGTGCTTCCAATAAACAACAAAGATCGTTTCATCCTGGGAGATAGACATCAATTTGTCCCAAAGCACCTGTACATGGGGAGGATGTATTTGTCTTAAGAAAATAGCCTAGCTAGACTCGATCTTCTCTTCAAATTTCCTACTCATCCTGTGCATGTAGGTATACATCGAATGATTGATTCAAGGCAGTTACAATATACAAAGGGGAAACCAGCGGTCCAATAGTAGCTAATAGCACTATGTGCTTGAGATGTGTTTATGTTCCCCATACATAAAATGGTATGTGGCCGTGGTGGATCCATGCATGTCCAACATGCAAACAAGTGGTTCTCCTCCTATCTAAAATTCAAACAAAACAAAAGGCTTGTGTGTGTCACCATGGACCATTTAGTACTCATCAATTACAGAAAAAATCAAATTGAGGCTTTTATTTCTACAAAATTCCTACCCATGCAAAATTACAGTAATCTAGTGTCATCAATCACTCCATGAAAGAAGACTACAAATGCCAAAGGATTTGTCTAGCATGACTAGATTTTTTTTATCAAGTCTTGGTGTTCAATAATGAGAACTTATCGCATTATTAAAAGAGTAGTAGGAGTGAGATTTGGGAACCAAATTTAATAGGTTTGAGGTTCCCCTTTGCATGTCCACTCATCATGCATTATGGCGAAAACATTTTTCAATATTGAACGAGGATTAAAGAAGATAATGTTGTTGTTTTGTTGGATTTCTTATTTTATGGTTGCACATTACATTCAGAATTATTCTTTCTTTTATTAATTTAGTGGGCCTCATAGTTAAGTAATAAACAGAGGAAGAAAAGTATAGGGTGGGAAAAAAAGTGAAGAAAACAAGCAAGACCCAGCTAAGAAGAAGAGTGAGAGTCCTAATTTGGACCTAATTTTTGCATTAATACATGAAAAAACTATTTATATCTTAGCCCTACAAAATAAAATTTTGGTTTCATCCCTGCCCCTCCACATGTTCAATGGTCATATATTGTAGTCATGGTAGGTTGTTAGAAAAAAACTAACATTTTATTATCCAAATCAGTCATTAATGTTATTATCATTTAGTAGATGGGGATAAAAAATGAGATTCAAGTTCTAGCTTATAGCATTATGTGCTTGAGATGTGTTTATGTTCCCCATATGGATCCATGCATGTCCAACATGCAAACAAGAGGTTCTCCTCCTATCTAAAAATATGACATGACAAACAGCTTGTGCACATCATCATGGACCATTTAGTACTCATCAATTGTAGAAAAGATCAAACAAAATAATTTTTTTTAACAAATTCCTGCCCACACAAATTATAGTAATCTTGTGTCATCAATTACACCATGAAAAGAAACTAAAAATACCAAAATATTTGCCTAGCCTCACTAGATTTTTTTATCAAATCTTGTGATTAATGATGGGAAGCTATCACATCATTAAAAGAGTCATGCAAGATAAATTTGGGAACCAGATTCAATAGGTTTGAGGTTCCCTCTTCCACATGTCCACTAATTGTGCATTGTGGTAAAAACATTTTTCAGTACCAAATGAGGATTAAAGATGATAATCTTATTCTTTTGTTGGATTTTTTTCCTTGTTGCACATTACCTTAAGAGTTTGTGGTTCTAGCATTAATGAGTGATATGACTACCACCATGATCAAAGACCACAAACTTTAGGCAATGTTTATTGTTGTTATTTGACATAGAAGGGAAGCAAAACTTCTTTTTTTTGTTTTGGCACGAAACTAAATCATTGGTTTAGTTGGTGCATGGCTACAAGCAAAACATGGACATTGAAAACATGCGTGGTGGTTAAGTTTAATGGCTGATTTCTAACTCAAAAGGGTTTATAACTTAGTTTGCAATGATTTGTAATAGATTTTATGCAAGAAAGTGTGTTTAGAAAGGATGAGGAGTTTCTAACCAAGCTTTTTCTGATTATTGGTGAGGTCATTGATGTGTCAATGATTGCGCTTGTGGAAGAAAGAGGATGAATAATGTCCTTTACATACATGCAAAACCATGCATGTTGATTGATCATCGACAATGAGGTCGACGTGTTGGTATGGCGCCAGTGAGGTGGGCATTCCTAGTCAACCTACTATAAGTAAGGGTTCAACATGTTGATGGATCTACTGATGGTCATCGGTCATTTGGCCAACATGTCGATTAGGTTACCAATGGTGCCTCAAGTTAAATAATTTTCATTGTAATTTATAGCAAAGGATAAATATATGGCCATTATATAGATATGCATGATTTACAAGGATTTTATGATTTGTGTGGAATGTTTAGTAAGCATGTACTAAGCAATGATTAGTAAACACTAACGTATGTGCGTGAGACCATGCGAAGTGATAATTTAGTCAACTTGAACCAATACATTTGACACATAAGGTCCAAGATTCCTAGTGTCATATTGGCTCCCTAAGTAAGTTATTTAGCCATGTAGAACTGAAGATATAGTATGAAAAGAACTTTTGGCTCTCTAAAGATAGGAGTTATGTAGAGTCGTGCCTTTGTCGTGGGAGTTAGGTTTGAATAACTAGAGCATAGAAAGACGGTTGGTCTTGTACAACACAATGCAGGAGGTTTTAATTATGATGGCAGTTGGGATCTTGGCACTAGGGTCCATGAGTCATAGTGAACCCTTACTTCATGTTGTGGAGGTGGTGAGGCAGGTTTCAGGTAAAGACTAAGGCCGAATTTATGGTAGTTTAATATCTAGTTGAGTGGGAACTCCTATATAAGGCTATCATATCTAGTGAACCATGAAGTGGAGTTCTTCATCGTAAATATGTTTGTCACTAAAAGATACATGTGAATATTTATCTCTATGTCATTTATATTGATTTTGATAATAAATTCTTTCTCGGTATGTTATCAAACTATTTATTTTTATTTGAATTGCAATTCCACTTTATATACTAGTATACTTAGCATCCTTAATAGCACATATTCTTTAGGGAGAGGACATTAGAGCTACTGGGAAGGTTGTAGCTGTAGGGGGGGCCTACCTTTAAGCTTGATAATTTATTTTGCCTTTAGGTTTGATATTTGGCATGTGCAAGTATCATTTACCATTTCCTTAGCTTGTGTATGCAACATATAAGTATTTAGATGTGGATCATGTGAATATTTTAATATGCTAGATATCTAGATGATTAAATATTATAATATTACAATAAGTGTTTGTGAAAAAGATTATTTTTATATCCCTAATTTAATATTTTATAAATGCATAAAATAGTTTTATCCTCTGCATGGTATAAATGGGAGTGTGTTATAAATTTTTAATTGGAGTTAAATATTTTCATAAAAGATGGTTTTGAAATGGAGGGTGTGACAATTATTTGACATGTGGTAAGACATCTAAAAGAATCTTAAGTAAATAATTTTACTGAAATATCTTCAATTCACATACCAATTTAAACTTGTATTAAATAACATAAAGATATAAAACATGGGTAATATAAGAAGTAATAGTAAAAAATATAGGTAAAATGGTTAAATTTTTTTTTATAATCACCCATTTTGCCTTATATAATAGTTGATATAAGCCACTAATTATGCTTGACAACACCAAAATGCACACATGTGAATTATCCAAAAAAATGCACACATATGGTGTAATTCACATATCAATTAATTAAATTTCTATCCAAAGCAACACGAAATCATCTATATATCTAGTACTTTAAGCAAAAAAATTTGATAAACTCTCTCTTTCTTTTCCAATTTGCATAGTTTTTATGGAGCTTCAAACTCATCTTAAAAGTGGTAACTTGATAATGTGTAATGCTGGTAACTTGTGGTCATGGTAGTGGGATATGAGTTGCAATGCCTAAACCCTAAACGCTAATAGTGGAGATGCAAGAGATGATGCTACATTGGATGTGATGACGGGGCCATTGCCCATAGATGTGAGTTTTGTACTTGGAAATAGAAATGATGAAAAACCAGCGGACTGAGAGGGAGGAATTAGAAGGAAAATCAAAGAAAACATCAAGGAAAAAAAGTGAAAGAGAAAGAATGATTGAAGCAAATTGCCATTGGGTTGCCATTCAAACATGCCAATGACTTCTCCTATTAACCGATTTTTTTCTCCAATCTCCACGTCTATCTAGTTTTCTTTTCCAAAGCTGGCATAAAGTCCTAGTGTTTGGCATTTCTTTTTCAAAGCTGAGATGAAGCCTGAGTATTTTGCAACTCCTAATTTTATTATGTCAATCTATTTAATCTTAAATTGATGTAGAACTCCTTATTTCAAGTACATTTAAATCAATAAAGATGCTTATATGAGTAAGTATACTTATTGATTTTTTATGTGAGAGTTTTATTTTTTATTTATTGTGCTTAATTAAATTTTTCTATATTAATTTTAGTGTATGAGCATTGGTTAAGGTTAATAATTTAGATGAGAGATTATGTTGTAGGAAACCCTATAGTGAATATAAAAATGAAAGTTTGACATTGGCATTGCTATGCCCAAGGAGAGTTGCATTCATTATTTTATTCATAATGCAATTGCCAATTGTATGTCTGAACAAGAACACAGGTGTGTATTTTTATACCCATGTGTTTGAGACATGAGGTGTTCAATATAAATCTATATCAATTTAATGTTTTTGCAAATTAATAAGTGTAATTAGAGTTGTGGTAGCTAATGGTAAATTCAAGTGGAGTACCCAATAACCTCTTCGCTTAGCGACCCTTATCGATCCACTGTGCACCATTTAACCGACATAACTCACTGACTCTTATCATGTGAAAGACCTAGTCATCTACAGAGGAAAAATGCTAAAGCCCACGTCTGCTCATTTACGTAACAACCCATTGACAAAGGAGCCCATATCGCGAACATACAAATAGATAATGGGCCGCACAAATTAATGCCTATTCAATACGCTCATGGTTCGTGGGCTGAACAATTTTAGTTCCAAGTCAAGCCAACTCCGGGCTTGAGGCTCAAAGCCCACAGTTATTACCGGAAACGCATGCCAGAGCACGATCAATAAGCTATACGTATATCTCCGGTCTGACTGTACTTGTCCAGCTTAGTTTGGTGTGTCAGTCAATTGGGAGGTGGGAGGAGGAAGACGAGAGAGGTAGGAATGGAGAAATGGCGCTTGCAGCTGTTTCTGCTCTGTTCTCTCTACCATCTCTCTTGGGTCTTCTCCTTCAGCGTTCCTTCTCATGGTAAAGACACGCTTGACGCTTCCTTCATTGTTTCCAGCATGCAAATGTACAATCTCCCCGATCTTTCTGTACATGATGCGTTTGTTGATTTGGCGATTTCTTGTGCAAACTTCTTTCGCCGACACCGTTGTCGATGTTGATAACTTCGTACGTGTCTGTTTGTACTGCATTCTTCTTTTTCAAATTGTCGGTGGATCTCAAATAACAGTGAAGTGATATGATGTTCATGGTCGATTACGAAGTTCTGAGTTGGGCTGTTTCTTCAGCTATACTACTTGTATGTTAGGACGTTGACGGTAAGAATTGGGGAGAATGGGCTGTTGAGGCTGCTATCTGAGTGGCTCCCTGACAACGTCTCTTTACTCTTTGGTGAAACAGTTGGTAGTGTTCACTGTGTTTCATAACATGTCTTAGCTTATTTTTGGTGGACTATTAATCGCGGGAGACTTAGTTAAGTGCAAGTTGTGTGATGGTAAACAGTCATATAATCTTGAACTTCAGAAAAATTAATGACCTTTGGGCATCGGACTCATATATTGGCCAATCTTGAATGAAATTATGATTTTACACCTTTTAGTGTTTAACTTGAGTGGTTGGGATATCTGAGGATATTGCATTTTTTCCAGGCTGCTTCTGGACTGAATCCTGTCAAAGCAAATGGATTGGAGGTTGCAGTGTGGGCAATGTCATCGTTGATCAATCAGATGACTGCCATGGGCTTTGCCCACTTTCAAAATATCCGCCATGCCTTCCATTCCACACGCACTTTCTTTGCTGCAAACCAGGTTAGAAAACCTGTAGCACTTTCATGTGAAGGACGTCAGTGCATTTTTATCTTGTAACCAGTGGGAAATGTGGTTTTTTATACCTGTGATCTCACAAATAAATCTCTCATTTGGTTTTGGAATTTTTGCTGCAATCAGAGCTTGATAAATGGACTTTTTCTCACCCATGATTTAGTCTATACTAAACTTCATAAATGTGACTAGATTGTTTGGTAGCAACTAGGGATTGATCGAACCACCAGAAGATTGGTTTTTTTACATTAATTTGGTGGCATATGACACTAATTTCTTTGACCTACAAAAATTTGGAAAACAAAAGAACAAAGAACTTGTTGCTCACAAGGAGGGTGAAATAAGGAAACCACAGAATAAACACCACAATTACCGGAAACTTGATCTCAAAGTTGGAAATGCGTTTCTCAGTAATATATTTTGGATACTGAAACTCATCGGAAACATTTCTTAAAATTATGGGGTATGTTGATATTAAATTTTTTTGTAAAAATGTTAAATAATTATTTACAAAAATATATTATTCTAAAAGTTTTGAAACTTGTAGAACACATATGAAATATTTAAATATAAATGTTTGTTAAATTCTCATAAAAAAAAATTTGTTACTGTAATAAAATTATTTGACTAGGTGTGGATAGTTTCAATGCACAGAATTTCTTATTAGAATTTTTAACAAATTCATAATAATATGATACTCGCATTTCACTTTGTCTAAATTTTCATACGAAGTTTGCACTTGTATAAGTGTGAGACACAAAACAACTGTAACTTGAGATTATTACATTTATTTAATACTTTTTTATGCATCTCTTATGTGTATGAATATAATTTTAAATCCAATAATATAGAATACATAGAACTTTGCATAAGACATTTCTATGTTGTTATGGATTTTATATATGTGTACTTGAGTTTTCATTAATTTTCTCATCAATTTTTAACATATTGCTTTGCAAGTTAACAATGCATATTAACATTTCTATTATGTTTCCCATACATTACATATTTAAAGGATTTTCATCTCCTATGTTTTTTGGGATAGCTTTTCCCAATTCCCTTTCTGTGTTTCCTTAAGAGTACCCATATCCTTGCCTGGTATATTTTTAAAAAAAAAACAGCGAAAATAAATATAAGTTGCTTTCCTTTTATCAGATTTTGGCTGTCCTTGTTTTAGTATCTTTTTCATTCTGATGTTGTGGCTCATGGTGGATATATTTTTGCGAATTTTATGTGCAGAAAGCCCAAAGGTCACAGATAAATGTGTGAAATGTGAGAAGAAGATAGATTATGGTGATGAATTTATATGTTGCATGGATTGCTCAGATCCTTACCTCACTGATAAGAGCACCAAACTGGGTTATTGCAAGACTGGGGCTGAGCTTGCTGTCCAATTAAAGCCACGAGGTATTTATCTTGTACTTTGAACACACAGTTCTTGTCATGTGACTAAGAGTTCATACATTATTTAAATACTCAAAGCTTCCAACTTGTGAAGCAACTCAAAGGATGGTCATGGCAATTGGCCTTATATGGTTATTTTATTTTCATGACAGTTTCTATTTTTTTGCTATCTAGCCGGATGGCACGGTAGTTGGTACACAGTTCCTTTTCCTGGCATTTTCTCGTCATTTGAAAAGTGCATATGTGAATGTCTCATACGAAGTTTGCAGACATGAAAACTACTATTTCAGAATTCAACTGAATCAATTCAACTTAAAATTATAAGGTAACTCTGCAATGCAGATGACTTCAATGCTTAAGTTTGATTTGGGCATAATTTATATTACTGCACTGTTCATATGGGGAGTAGTGGTTTGAGCAAGTATGAACAGATAAATTAACTATTGTTGAATCCATTGCAAAAAAAAAAGAAAAGAAAAGAAAGAATGAACTATTGTTGATAGTGTGATTCAATAAATAATGAATGAACTTATGAATGATTTCATTGGAACCTGAATAAAGACTATGCATATTGGTTATAGCATGTGAGCCTTTTCAAGCATTTTGAACAAAATTTCCCGTACAAGTAGAAAATAATTGTTAAGAGGGAATTGAACCCTGTTGTTTCTTATCACACATTTAGGGCCAGGCATATAGTTGGGGATGATGAAATACTTTAGAGACGGGTGGTAGCCTTCCCATATGCGAATGACGGCTCAAGAGCAGTTAGATAGCGATCTTGCCAGGCACCATTCCGTCAGCCTTGGTACACCCCATCATCTGCGGCCCTGCCTTTTTCCATTTCTTAACCATGACAGTAAGAAAAAAACAAGTTATTCTCCTTAATTTTACCTGATCTTTCTGTGATTTTTTTTTTGAGTCATTAGTGGAGAACAAAAAGTTATAAATAACTGTATATAGTAAATGCACCAGTTGTGAACTAACCAAGTCTCAAGAAATTGGTGACCCTTATAATTAGGAAAAGGTTCCAAGTTTCATGGTGCTTTCTGTGCTTTTGCTTTAAAACAGAAGTTTTCAGATGGATTCCTGGTACATGGATGAAATGTTCTTCTCCATGTGATGGTGGAATGCAGTACCGCGATGTGGCCTGTTTTGGGAGCATTGAAGATGCACATACCACACAGTATCCAGTTGATGATAGTATGTGTTCAAATGAAGAAATGGTAAGTTAATATACCAGTCTGATTGTATGTTTCTTCCTGTTCAGGTGTCATTATTTTAATTTTTTACTCTGACAAATGCGGTCCAGTTGTAGATCAGTGTTGGTGATGCAAGTGATATCCACATTCAATTGTCGCCAACATCTTTACCTCTGTGTATGGTATTAAAGTTTAACCATCCTGCGTACAAAATTATCTTTCATAAGATCGATTCCATCTGCATGTACCTCATCCTAATTAATAATTATGGTTTGTTTTCATGCTTGAGCATTTTGTTGCTTTTTTTTTTAACAAGAGGAGAAGGAGAAATTCATATCCAAATGAAAAGGCATTGAATCCCGTGCACAAGTTCACATTTATAACTTCCTAACGGCAAAAGTAATAATGGTCAGAAACCGGCAATCAACAGTTACCCTTGAGTTTTGGTTCATTGTATTTCATTGTTTTGTCTCTCGTAAATGTTAGGTATTGCACATGTCTTACATCGCCTGCAACACATGACTTTTGGTTAACTTTAAGAAATATATAAGTGCTTCCAGTTGTAAGTGTTTCTCTTTCTGGTTCCTATATAATTTTCTTCTTAATATATGTGGCAGCCTGTAAAGCAGGAACCCTGTAATTTGTTCAGCTGTGATGATCTTGATGAAGGTAGTCAAAACATGAATGAACGTGGTGTAATGCCATATTGGCTGGTTGCGTTACTTACACGTCTTCTCGGGCTTGTAGCACTTGGTGGCCTTGGATTTGCTGGTTACATGCACTACAAGAGGTAAAAAATAACGAACTACCATGGTTATTGGAAGTGATTTGCCAATTTATTATCTGCAATAGATGTGTACAAGTATTTGTATTTGTCTAGCGCATTTATTGTTTTCTGTTGATACTGAGATGCTATAGCAAGTATTTTTTATGCTCATTACCAACAAAGCGTAAGGAACACATCGAACTGTTGATATTTGAAATCGATAGTGCATATGCTAACACACGATAACATCAGCACCCTAATGCTAATGTGGACTAGTAGGTGTGCCGTCAATTTTATGGATGAATGTCTCCCATCTATTCCTTACGCCAGGTTCTTTGTGAGTTAGTAGTGAGCATAAAAAATGCTTCACAGTTCTTGATGGTTTTTAGTTCTTAAAACTCGTATCAGATAATGACCCTAGAAAACATTGGAAAAAAGTGGAGCACTGCTTGCTGAGCAGGCAACTTACCATGGCTACCTTGTATGATATGTGTTTGGAAAAGGAGGCTGAACGTCGCTTCCATGATGTGACTGTTCTCTTTTACTGGTAAATGGTCACAAATCTTAACAGTTTCTTATTGTTAATGTCAACAGGAGAACCTCGACACGAAGCGGATTTGTGTATATTATGTTGGAAGGGTATGCCTGATAGATGGAGGCCTTCGCAATGGCCATGTTGCGTACTTTTTTTAAGTATTAAAAACCTGTGTCTCTGGTTGTGGTGATTGGCTGTTGTTCTATTCTATGAGACAAACATCCATTTTTGGAGGACTCCAAGGGAGACTCCCAGCAAATTGTTTGAAATTGATGATTATTTGTTTGACGTAAATTTTGAAAACACTATAGTCATTAGCGTCTGGTATTGTCAGAGGTCACACACATTCTTCTTACGTCGTTATGGTCTGTAAATTGTTGATGATGAGTCCTGTATGTATTCCTGTAAAGTTGGTAAAGAAAACTGGTTGATGTATCAAGAGTTGACAACCTTTTGATGTATTTTTAATAATCAGCTGTTATTCTTAAATATCTTTTCCAATTTTTTGTTACTTTAAACAATATATAAAATAGTGGAACAAATAAGAGGACAAAGCAACTGAATTACCCCGCCACTTCTCTGCTCATGCTGACGCCTCCTCTACTTGCATCATCGACTCCGCCTCCACATCTCCTTCACCAGAACTTCAACCTTTGCATCTATTATACGCCATAAGCCCTTTCTATTTGAAGTATATACGGCAAACTGGAGTATACTGAAACTGAAGGCTCCAGCCATACTTCCCATCCAATGGCTATCATCAGATATTGATAAACAAACACGATTGCACTTGGAAGCACATCTGCAATTTGAAGGCCTTGGGATACATGTGGCTCCGTAAATCATAATTTATCACTTGGCCTGCCTGCAGTTGTTAAAGACACATGAATGAGGTGGTCTAGATGCATAAGCGTCAGCATTGCAATTAGAGATCAAGGCGGAAAATCCAGAGAAAACTAAGCTTCATCCAAAAAAATTGACCGCAGTTGCAGGCACTCTGCAGGCTCCTCAAACATGCTCGTGGCACCCCAGCCCCCACGCAACCAATCCTATCTCCCGGTCCCACTTTCAACTCCCCAAATATTTGTCAATGACTGCGCTCCGTCAACAACCTGACGTCTACCTCTGCAGCAGGCGCAGGTTGCTGTTCGGCCGATTAAGGGGCACGCCCATCAATGACATTTTGATAATATAGTCATTTAAACATATACAGGCATTCAGAGATTGAACACTGAAAATCACAGGCCACCTGCGTCTTCCAAACGTAAGTCATTTTCAAAAACTGGTCAAAGAACCACTTCAGGCCATTAAACTTAAGGAAATGGACCCTTTGCTAGCCAAAATTAACATGCTATCGAGAAAAACACACAGTTCAGTTTGGAAGAGTTATCTACACCTTCACAATTGGAACAGAACTTTATATACCTTCCCTTCAAATCCGAAACCAAATCTACTTCACCTATTTTGTATGTGTCCCTCAAGACCGACATGGACAAGAAAGACTATACAGTTCATCTTCCACTTGTGATTGTGTTGTTGTACAAGGTTCATCTTCTTTTGCCCTTCTCTGTATCGGTGAACATAGAGTAATTATTTTTTATTGCTTCCAATTTGCCAGAACTTCAAATACCTTCCCTGCAAATCCGCAACCAAATTTCCTTTACCCCTTCTGTATAAATCCTTTTTGACGTTGGCATAGACAAGAAAATTGGGCTTAAGGCCTCTATCAATCATTTCCACGAGAACCTTATGCGCTTCCTCCAACCTTCCTGATTTATAGAAAAGTCTTGCAAGCAAACTGTAATTCATGCACCTAGAGTATCTATCCCACTCACTCATATCAACGACGTATGCATGTGCATCTATATGCCTCCCAGACCAAAAATAGCCCTTAATAAAAGCTGCATGGGTCGTCAGCCGAGGCTGAATCCCCTCCGATAGCATATGATACAAAAAATCTAAAGCATATTCAATCCTCCCTAGCCTACAAGCATGAACAGCAAGAACTTCAAATGTAATTGCATCAGGTAGATAGCCAAAGCCTTCCATTGTTTCTAGCAATTGACAGCCTTCAGCTATATGTCCTCTCTTACAAAGACTACCCAATAAGTAGTTATAGGATTTCACATTTGGGTCACAACCATAGTTCCTCATTTCATCAAACAACTTCAGGGCTTCTTCAAAGCTGCCCATCTTGCATTTAGCTGCAATAAGAATGTTGTAGTAAGAGGTCCTCCTCGCCGTCTCCTCTATCACAAAAATGGCAAAATCAGAGTGGTTCAGATCACTGAGCACCTTGATTAAGCTATAAATTCCAGAACTACGACACGACCCTCTTGCTCCATTAAGCGTTTCTACGAGTCTCTTGACAGACTCCCCAAGCTGGACCAAGTTAGAACTATAAACATATAGAAAAGCAAAAGTTCTTTCCGTCAAACAATGTCGCTTTGTTGATAATTCCCTCAAGAGTGTCAGCATTGAATCAAAGTCTCCCAACAGACCCAAATTATTGACCACTAAGTTATAAACTTCTGGCTTGGGGATGAAACTGGTTTGCATTTTCCTGACCCAAGTGAAAAAACGCAAAGCTGAAATCCGGCGCTCGCTCATAGACTCTACTACTTTCGCCACAAAATCAGCGGAAAAATCCAAATCCAGCCGCCCCAAATGGACTTCAATATCAGATGCATGCCTCTCAAACACTTCCAGAACTCTTTCCACCTCAGCCGGGTTTCTGCAGCCACGATTCGGCCCCCAGTCGGGAGGTAAAGTTTGGAACTTTTTGCAATGGATTAACGAGCTTGAAGGGGCGCGGGTAGGGCTTACAATCGAGATTACAGCAGCGGGAGGCCGGAGGGACAGGGGAACGGCAGTTGAAGGCGCAGAGATCAGATAAAAGTCGGAACTTGAGGGCAGAAACAGGTTTCTGGGCCAAGCAAAGAACTTCGAGGAGGACTGAAATGAGGAGAGGAGAACGCGAAGGGAAGCGGAAAGGGAGCGAACTGAGACTAGGGTTTCAGAGAGCATGTTCTTCTAGGCTGAGATGCGCTCTGCTCACATGTCCGGCGCCAGCCATGGCGAGGAACTACGACGGATGACTCCGGTGGTATGTGGGACCCACGTTGGGGGCCACCGTTAAAAAATTGTTTCTCGTATCTTTATCCAGAACTGTTCCCCACTAATAATTTACCTAATAATCAATTAAATATTATTTATTAATTTATTATAAAAATTTATAATTTAATATAATAAATATAATTAATCTTAAAAATTAATAACCTATTTAACAAAAAAATGTATTCTTCAAATTTCTTAATCTAAAGAATTAACAATATATGCACGATGAATATTGACATGATTAACTCAATTTTTTATCTTATATATATAGCTTAAATATTAAAATATACTTACAAAAGTTGGATATATGTTATTTAAAATTTAAAATTATGAAATATAATAATATCACATATTTAACCAGCATATTCTTATAGTGACAAATCACTTAAAATAGTTTAGCCTCTATCAAACCAGCTTTAAGATATAAACTTTTTAAAACATCATTAACATGGCGATAGTTATTTTGTATTTTAAATTGGTGCAGTTTAAATGCTTAATTTCAAAATGTAGACTAAATCTTAATTCATATGCTCAAATTTAGAATGTATATTAGAATCATGTTTTCAAAATACATGACAAAATATGCGATAATATTCAATTTTCATCTAAATACGAGATATACATATTAATCCCTCAAATCTTAGTTAGATAAGTAAAAATAAATGATCAGTCTATAATAAAATATAAAATAAAATTTAATCCATAATACATTAATAAATATAATTTTTTTATATTTATCATCGTATGACTCTCATGGGAGTGTGCGAGCCATTTCCTATGCTATTGTGCAAGTTAATGCCACCCTTGATAAATATTTTATTAAAAGATATAAATATTAATTACAATTGAATTCAGTATACTCCAACATGTATTTATCAGTTTCACTCCTAAACTAATTTCTAACAGGAAAATATTTATAAGTCTACGCTATATAAAATTAAAAGAATATTTATCAGCCATATATAATTTCACTTATGACATCCAAATATTATATTGGAAAAGACTTTGAGAATTATTAAGAAGAGATGAACAAACACCCTGGATATGAGATGACAACTATTAATATAAATAAAATTCTCCAGCAAAAAAACTATATGAGAAAACATAATTAAAACAACCACTACAATGCAAAAGTATGAAAAAATTAGATAATTGAAAAAACAATATTTACCTCTATTGTCACTTTCAGCTTATCATCCAAATTAGCTTTATTCTAGGATTTCCTATAGCACAACTCGCATACAACAAAAATCAAACATAACTCATCTCAGTGTTGTCAATGCATGATTTTATGTTGTAGCGACTGGCCTTTAACACATGCATTGCAGAATTTTGGAAGGAAATAAAAAAAATCCATTTCTTAGCTTGAGTAAATAACTCCTAAAAGTAGACAAAATAATGTCAGCCTAAAATAGAAAACAAATTCCCCAAATTTATTTAAATTTGACATTTACACAGCAAAATTCAGTATTACAAAGCAAGTAAAGTTCTTTCTAAATGTCCCAGTGTTTAAGGATTTAACTTTGAGGAATTTCATTCTAAATAATTCAATCTAATTTTTGTAAATGTCATTAATAGAGATAGATCAAAAGTGAAAAGCATATGCTTCTTTGTGATAGTGAAGCTTGCATTTGTAAGTGCTAGAATTCTAAGTTTTAACTCATTTTACATAGAAAAATAAGCTACTACGGTTCAATTACTTTTTTAATACATAGATAGTTACATAAGAAATATATCAAAATGAAAGAATAATATCACTAAGCATTTGAAAAGAAACACATTATTACATTGTCTACTATTCAACAAGTAAAAAAGCATACTGGCATTAAGAGGAAAAGGTAGGGGCTGAAACATACAAACTATCAAAAAGTATTGAAACAAATTACTTTTACCCACTTTTGATAATATAGTGAACTTTGCTGATTGAAGCACCCTTCATTAATAACTCCTAAGTATATTTTTAATATTAATAGCTCAAGTAAATAAACATCTTTTTAAACAACCTTGTGAAAATTTTATTAATGTGTCAATTATATCGTAGACAATAATGGTGGTAGTAGCTCCCCTCTAGTACATGGGTGCCAAGTTGTGGTATCTTTCTTGCCCTGCTTTGTCCCATATCTCAAACTTCACCGTTGCATCAATCACAACTAGCATCTATAAAAAGAACGTGGCTCTAATGGTTGATTCCTTCACAATAACCCCAAAAAACAACAAATACCAATATCAACATGCAGCTTCAAAATCTCAAGGCCCAATTTCAAAAGCAACCATTTCAAACACAATTTCATCCAAATGTACTACACATGCAATTGTAAATAATGATCACATTAAACTCAATGAATTGGCCTTTGACGAAGCACAAGATGAGGCTCGACTTGCTGGCACCCATCTCGCCCAAAAGCACCTACCAAGTGTAAATTTAGATATTTAATCGAATGCCCATAAACCAAAACTCCAATCAATTCAAGAAAACAAGAGAATCAATCAACTAGATGGTGGAGGACAAAAAGAGAGGTAATGAATGATTACTAGCTTGGTGTTGATGTTGTTGTTGTCAACAATTGCCATGATAACAGAGAATTACATAAAGAAATTAATGAACCAAGCAAAGGCCAAAAATGGGGAGAGAAAGGGGAGAGAGATTAGAGAAAATGGAAAGAAAGAAGGAAGATCAAATATGTCAACTTTACCAAGTTTGTCTCCCACTTCCCTTTTGATCTTATGATTGTTACTCGTATAGACCATGGCAACTACATCAACATGAGAAAATGGCCCTGCGATAATAGAGCATTGTTTCCAATGGCTTCTTTTCCTCTTTATACGTTTTTCTTCAATCGAGCGTGCATCTTCAATTACAAAGGGGGGAGGTCATAATTGAAAATACATATAGCATGTATAAAGGGGTCATCATCATGCATTTTAGATGTAACAATTCTTAAATCATAACTTAAATAACTAATGCTACATTTCAAAATACGCGCTCAAAATCCTAAATGACTAATGCTATATTTTAAAATTCACATATGAAATCCCTAACGACTTACACTACATTTTAAAATCAGTATATGGTAATTTAAAATACAGAACGACTAATACCCTGTAAATTAGCCTAAGTGGCTCGAAAATTCTAGAATAAGCATCTTTCACAAAATTGATTCACTAAATCAAATAATTCTATGGTAAAAACTAATAACATTACTACCATTGTTTATAGTTATTGTATATAAATTGTGAGGATTAAACACAAAATGAAAATTAGCGTAGACAGTTGTATTTATTAGATTTAGACCAATAGGGCCCAATCCCAACAAATAATCTAATATACTCTTCCTTTATTTGATGAAGGTGAAGAGTAAATAAGAAAGCAACTGATTTAAGTATGTGGTGATAGTAAGGTCTTTTCCCCCTCCCTCCAAGTTGATTCTCGATGGGGAAGAAAATGAAAGGTAGATGAGGGTGGAGGATGAGGCGAGGTGGAGAGGAGGGGCGGGTGGCTCCAAATTCAATCTTTGATGAAGATCTTAATTTTTCCCTCTCGATCTCATTTAGATGGGGAAGAAAGAAAAGTTTATAATAAAATATATATTAATTAAATATAGAATATACCAACAAAAATACTTATATTATATATAAACTTAATGGGTATAATATATTTATAAATATGACAAAAGGGTAAGAGATAAACAGGTATGGAAGAACTTTTCTTGTAATGTTCTATTGAGAAAATGGTTGGTAAAATTATCATCTTATTTACCCATCGAATAAATTTAACTATACCATTTAACTTCTTAGTTGTACAGTACATCTGGTAAAATAGTATAGCAGGTACAATTAGCAACCCTAACCAAGGGTGAAAAGAGTACTGAAAATTTACAAAAAGACCTCAACATGCATTTCTTCCCTTATGCGTTGTCTCTAAAAATTCCTTTTCTAAGGCGTTCCACCTACCATTCACACAATTCATCACTTAGGAGGGTTAGATGCAATGGATTTTATTTCTATGCATTGAGTAAGAAAATTTTTTCCCCCCCCCTATATTTTTCTAGGATCAATGTGAATTCTGAAGGAAAATAATGTCGTCTTTGCAGTGGTTTTAGAACCCCTCCATGCCACTGTACAACCCCCTATATTTTTCTAGGATCAATGTGATTTCTGATGGAAAATAATGTTGTCTTTGCGGTGGTCTTAGAACCCCTCCATGCCACTGTAGTCGCGACCACTCATGCCATGACCATCCAGTTTGTAACGGTGGTTAGTAAACATCACTAATTTCCTATAATGAAAGAGAGATCTATTCTCCATGGTGCTCTAACAAGCAAATGGCAATAGATGCACCGAACAATACTTTTGGAAAAGTTGGTATAAAGGAAAGGTAGTTTGAGAATTTTAACTGTGACATGGCTACAATGATTGACAACTGTGAGTTGCCCTAGTATGTAGCCTCTTTCTCATGGGAAGTATTTTCCATGCTCCCTGCTGACAATGCTCCCAGCATAAGGAATACATGGGAGCCCCTCATCCATGAGATCGACAACATATATGCTTAGTGCACGTTAACATATGCTAGCATGTGCATTGTCTATCTTAAATATCAAGGGCTCCTCTGTGTTCCTTATGATGGGAACATTGTGAATGGGGAGCATTAAAAATGCTTCTTTTCTCATGAACATAACACCTTTGTTGACCTAACTTTCTTCAATAAAAATAATGATGTCATCAAGTTTGAAAGATCACATTACGTCAGTTCATATTTCCATGGAAACCATGGTGATAAAAAATGGAGGCAAAAGTGACATAGTTAATCTTTGGGCATATTCTTTACCTCATTTCACATCTATGAATTTTGCCAAATATTCTTTGAAATCTTTGGATTGCATCTTAAACCATTAATTTGGTGAGCATTCTTCCAATTATCTAAAATTATGAAATTTATAATTTTTATTAAAACATTACATATTTTATCTACATATTTGGCAAACTTCCCACCTAGGTACCAAAAGAAAGAAAAAGTTTTTGGTCACCTCGAAGGATATCTTAGGGGCTGTCGATCATGAAAATAATAGTACATTCACTAGCACAAATAATATGCTAGTGCACATGCATCGACATACACTAGTGTGTCCACTGTCTATTCTTATTTCTCATAATTGATGGCTCTATCCAGTAGAGGATATTCTGGCAGACACCTGGTGTAACAACCTGAAATTTAATAGGATTTTAATTTCTTAATGTATGCTACTTAAATTATAAGTTGTTATTGATGTAGTTTGAGGGGGAGAATGTAATATGGGCCACCTAGTTTATTTATTGTTGGTTTTGGGGCTCAACTTGACCTTTTGCTTATGCTAAAAGAGTAACATTGGGTTTTAAATTCAATATTTTGGGAGTAATTTTCCCTTACATATAAATTGCTTGGGTGAGTAGGGGACTGACAATGGAACAATGAACAATGAACAATGTAGGTCTAATGGATTAAGTCATGTGAGAAAATACGCTTCCCATGGGAAATTCTGTTGAGTATGTGATCAAAATAGAAACCCTAGAGAGGGTAGATGAGTTTTGAGTTAAAGGGCAAGCTTGTCAAGGACTATCCATGGAGAATTGCAAGGACACAATTCTTTTAAGGGGGGAAGAATGTAATATCCCAGATTTTCCTAGGTTTCAAAAATTAAATAAGTGGAAAATAGGGTGTTTGACCCATTGACCTTATTAGTATTATAACTTTCTCAATAAATAGCATTTGTAACTGAAACTATGTTATTAGAAATTAGACAGAATGAGCTTTGAAACACCACCAAGAATGCACAAATTGAAGTTTGGATGAGGGAGTTGTGACCATTCAAAGTTGAACATATCTTACATGACCCGTTCACCTGAGTTAGACGTCTATTTGGGTTGTTTAAATCGTTTTACGGGCCCGTTTATTTAGAGTGACAAAAATTATTAAAATATTACCCAAGCGGTATACTTTGACCGAACTTCTAATGGGATTAAGGTCCTAATCTCCAAGTTTATAAAAATGCCACCTAGGGCTTATTTTGGGGAGCTTTTGACCCTTAGGGGAGGGGAGAGAAGGAGTCTCCATGAAAATTGTTTGGCAAAGGCGGCCGATGATAGAGGCAGGGAGAAGCATGCATGAAGATTGGAGTATTGGTGAGGTAAGATAGTTCATCGATATCAAATTTTATATGCACTAGAGTTAATTATTTAACATATACAAATCATAGGAGAAAAGCCCCATTGAAGGGTGGGGCGATGGCCAACTACTGATTGTCAAACCTGACTGGGTATGGCGGTAGTTTCAGGCATCCTGAGGAAAAAATTGGATAAGGGCATCGACCCTAGCAGAGCTCTGGCGAACCACCACCAGAGCCGAACTATGGCCATTTTGAATAGCCACCAGTGGTGGATCAGTTCGAACAATTTCTTATTGGCCATATTGACCAGGGGCTTCAGCTAAAGAGGTAGATTTGCACATGCAAATCTGTCTGGAAAAGAGGGAGACTGTGCGGCAGGTCTAGCAGGAGCTAGACTTCTAGATTCACTGCACGATGACAATCTGATTGAGCCGGCCCTCTCCGAACTGTGATGGCGGCCAACAGCCGCCTTGGACAATTCTAAAAAACATAGTGTCATTCTGACCCGAAGGAGAATTGCTGGCTTCGGCGGCGGGATTACCCCTCCCAGAATTGCCACTTGAAGGCGATCCGGTTGAGCCAAGACTCTCGACCGGTTGAAAAAAGAAGACCACTTTGGCCCCGGCTGGCCACTTGACGGAGGCAAGGCCAGGCCATTAGAATCGTCGGGCTACGACAATTCGACCAACCTCGTCCCTCGCACCGCCGTGGAGGCCGGGGGCACCGCTGCTAGAGGATTCATCGCCTCTAGCCGGATGTGGGGAAGACAACCCGCATTGCGGGTCATCATGATCAGGTTCGGTCATGACCCGACCTGAACATCGTGGTTCAAGACCCGACTTGATTAAAAAAAAGAAAAGAAACTGAATCAGGCCTGGTTTACTAAGTTTAAATAGTTATAAAAATTTGAAACTAATTATATATGACTGTGAGAGCATGTAGAGTATCTTGACCAAGTTTTAGACTTGGGAAAATCCCTAGAGGCTTTAAAATGACTAATTTACCCTTATGAGTTGAATCGTAGAATAACTATTAATGACCTGATTTAGGGCTCTAATTCAGGGGCTTATGAGTGGGTTTAAAAATTAAGAAAAATCTCAGTGATAGGTGTATTGTACCCTAATTATAGACCAATGCATGAATGAGGGAAAATCCCATTAAATAGATAAGTGATTGTTTTACCCCTAGGGTTAAGGTAAAACTGTTAATTGAATCAGGGTCAGTGAAGGGGTTTATGACCCCGTTAAACAACAAGAAAATTACCTTAGGTCCATAACTTCAAGGAGTACCCCTAAGATTAGGTTTGGACCCATTAGGGTTTAGGGAAGCCCTAAAAAAATGATAAAAATACCCCTATGAACAGACCGGCCGCATTCGTGTGAATGGAATTAACGGGCCAATTTGATCCTGGAACCTCTTGAGAGGTTAAAGACTTCCCCGAGAATGAATAGGACCATGTTTAATGCAATTATTTTAATGCCCTTAGGTACATTATGACTCATTTTCATAAAATTTTAATGGGCTAACCCAAGGAAGGTAAGGGCACAAGAGCGCAAACATTTATAATATCATTATTGAATTTGATTCTTGATATTATGATCTACTTTAACTTGTGTGAGTATGTATTATTTACTTTGTTCATTGTTTAGATGTTTACTATTGTTGTTATGATATTAATTTATCACTAGCTTAAGATTAATGAAAGATTAATCAATGGGGTTAGATAGCTTTGGAATGGGCGAGAACACCTAATCAAGATAGATACTTAATACCCTTAGAGGGGTCTGAGACTAGTTCATAGAGTGAACAAGGCCTTCGACCTGATGATTTGCCTTGGTTAATGAACCAATAACAGTTTTGAGTTTTAACCTTAGTCTAGATGGGACTGATAGGGTTTTGGATAGTAATTCGGAATCCTTACTTGTTGACGAACAAGATAGGGTTCATAATGGTTTTTCTGAGTCTTCGCTCTATTGAGGAGCTATTGATTTGACTGTATAGTTGCACCTCCCCGTTGGAGAGAGCTCTGCTCTCTACCGATTTATTGAGAATAGTTTAGTGTATATGCATTTGGATTAGCTGACATCCTACTTGGTTGACTTCTCTCACCATTTCTGTTCAGGTGCAATTATGGGTCATGCCCTTCCACTCAGGTTAGGTCCTTATGGGCTAGGTTGGGTGATGGTACTTCATGGTGGATTTGAGGGCCGCACTATGGATGGTTCTCTTTGGGGGAAGGTCCTTAGTGGTTGTATCATTTCTCACTTAGGTTGACATTTGATGAGTCTGTTTATCTTTGGGATTATAGGAGGATATTAATTATCAAACAATGGTTTGAGAGATAATTAATAATACTATTTGATATTACTTGTTTAATTAAAACAAGTGTAATAATTAAAGGACTTGCATAAAATGTAGGTTGGTTGAAAATAATTAAGCATTGCATGTGTGATGTTATGCTTCTTAAGATAATGTAGTTTTTAGGCAAAACTACGTTTGATCCGATATTGTTGGGAACATTGGAGATGTTGTCTGAGAAGTATGTAGGCAACTAGCATTGGGTGATGTTGGCTCGATCTGAAAAACCTAAAATAATACTTTTGTTCTTTTGAAAATGCTCCTATAAGTGGAGGATATGTTTTGTTGTTGTTTGGTTTTGTTTTGTTGCAAGTTCTTTAGATGAGGATGTAGTGAGATCAAAACGTCTATGGGCGATTGAGGACGATATTGCACTAGTGAGATCTAGTTTCTTACTTCTACAATTTTGCAAGTAATTGTAATAATTAGTATAAGAGACAACTTTACTTAGTTATTTATTTTTAGACAGATGACAGATTTGTATTTAGAGGGTTAACCGACTATTTATCAAATTTTAAGACGTGTAATAACATTATATGTTTTGATATTCATATTTATGAACCCTAGTTATCATGACCTGGATAATTAATCGAATAATTTATTTTGTATTTAATAAAATAAATTCTTCATGATTAATCGTGTATCCTTTATTTGAAAAGGGTTTTCAAATTTTGGGTCATGACACCAGGTAAGGGCACTAATCTCTTTCCATAAAAATAGAAAATATTCAAAGTTTATGGACTTCACCCCTAGTTTTAACCCTAGAGGTAGGGGTGATAGGAGCTAGAGGAGTGAAAAGATGGCCGATCAATAAAAAGACTCATGGACTAAAGGAAGAAGAAAGAAGGGGGTACTACTAAAACAAAAGAAATCCTACACATCCTTGCAACATTACTCGCATGCCACTTGATAATTTTAACATTATCAAAATTTCCCCAAAAACATATTTTTTTTAAAAGCTAAAGAATATAGGCAAAATTTCATAACAAAGGCATCTATTTGTAATTTTATTATAGAGCAATTTGCCAAAATGGCCCTAGAATATAATATATTACACAAAATGACTCTCATTTTCATGTAATACACAAAATGATCCTATGCACACATAAACCTTCACATATGTGGCTAAAATTGTCTAAAATATCTCTTTCACGTTGTCTTCCTTTTAATTTTGCCAACCTACTTCTTCTCATTTTTAGTAGCTCCGGCTTTGACTCTGCCACTATGCCACCAACTCCATGACCTCTACCATTGACTCCGCCACCAACTTCGTTGTCTTGACCGTTGCCTCTGCTTCAGTCGACTTCATCTTCACCTCTTCCTCCACTGTCAACATCTCCTCCTCTCCTCCGCTACAACCACCACCACCACCTCTCCCTCCTCCTCCCTCCTCTCCTCTTCTCTCTCTCCTCTCCTCTCCTCTTCTCTCTCTCCCCTTTTCCTTGGTCGCCTCCTCTTCCCCCATCCTAAAAACTAACATGACAAGTCACAAACTATTAGACAAAGCTATTAAGACTTTGTTTTTTCTCTCTACTAGCTCAAATCTTAAAAAATGAACCCATAATTATGTTAAACTCCCAAAAATAAGAGTATTTTTTATTTTTACTTGATTCTACGTTTTTTCTAACGTTAACCCAAACCTCATACTAATAGTCGACAATCAAATTTATTGCAATAAAGGGGATATAAAATAACATTATGAGTGGAAATATATCCCTAAGTATCTACAATAAATATCTTAACAAACTAAATAGATAAAATAAAAAAGTAAATTTTAAACATGCGATCGTCGACTATCTTGACTATTGAATGCCTTGACTATTGACTATCAAATGTATAGACAGTTGGCTG
Source organism: Saururus chinensis (assembly GCA_035235625.1). Taxonomy (NCBI): domain Eukaryota; kingdom Viridiplantae; phylum Streptophyta; class Magnoliopsida; order Piperales; family Saururaceae; genus Saururus; species Saururus chinensis. Next base: position 21,072,078 of record CP141143.1, read on the forward strand.
TTGAATGTCCCAACTGTTAAATGTCATAATCATACGCCAACAACCTTTTAGTGATGCATGACAGTCAACTGTCATGACATTTAACAACTAACAATCAACAGTTGAGACAATTGGCACTAATATTTTAAAATTTTCTTTATTTTTTATTTTATTTATTTAGTTTATTAAGATAGTCCATTTAAATACTTAGGAGATATTACTACTCATAATATTTTCTTATATCCCCTTTATTGTAATAAATCTGATTGTCAATTGTCAACTATCAACTGTCAGTACAAGGTTTGGGTTAGTGTTAGAAAACCTTATGATTAAGTAAAAATAAAATTCACTCTTGGTTTTGAGTAATTTAACATGCTTATGGGTTCATTTTTTTTAGATTTGAGCTTGTAGGAAAAAAAAATTCTTAATAGCTCCACCAACTAGTTTGTGACAGATGTTGGGAGAGAGGAAGTAGAGGTGATTGAGGAGGAAAATGAGAGGAAGATGGAGAGGAGGGGGGGAGGAAAAGGAGGAGGGGTCGGAGGTGGTGGCAGAAGAGGGTAGGAGGAGATGGTGATGGTGGAGGAGGTCAAGACGAAGTTGGATGAAGAAGACCCGAGTTGGTGACAAAGTTGGTGGCAGAAGTGGTGTAGCCAATGGCAGAAGTGGGAGAGATGGTGACGGAGGTGGTGAAGTTGAAGCCAAAGCTACTAGAAATAAGAAGCAGTTGATTAATAAAAGTTCAAAGGAAGGAAATGGGAAGGGGTATTTTAGATAATTCTAGCCTCGTGTGGAGGTTTACATGTGCATACGTGGAAATGAGAGACATTTTGTGCAATATATGGTATCATAGGGCCATTTGGCAAATTATTTTTTATTATAAGAGCCAAAATGCACATGTAAATGCATGTGATTAGCAAAATAAAAAAAATCAATAGAAGAAAAAACATGAATACCCTTGCATCTAACTTTAAATGTCCATATAAAAGTTCTTAAAAAAACATGAAAGTCTTCTATTCACCCACCATCCATGTCACATAATATGTATTTAAATTTTTATCAAGAGAACCTCAAACTTTTTACTTTTACATTCAAGAGCTTCATCTCAAACAATATTTATATCAAAGGCAATGTCATTAGTCTAAAAAGAGTATTTTTTAAGAAAAAAACGTTATATATGTCTTAGGGTTCTGCTAAAAGCTAAAAGCCCCAAGGAGGCCACACAATCACAATAAGCTTTTTTTTTATAATAAGTCCCCAAGATTCCTAACACTCTTGAACTTGTAATTACAAAATTCCCAAGAAATTATTGTCTTCAAGCACAATATTGAGATAAAAGAAACTAACAAACTTGCATTCATTATTTTCTATTTATTTATTTTTTCTTTTTCTTTAATTCCTTTTTATATTTATTACCTTTTATCCTACATTTTCCTCTTTATCTTCTTTCTTCAGTTTTTTGAAGACCAAAAATGTCATATGATCGGGTTCACTTAAACATTTCTTCTTAACTTATTAGAGGAACATGATATAATTTTGATCTTACCTACTCCTATTAAATAATATATTCTTGGAAGTGGTAAGAGTTTTAATTTTGATGACAAAAAGGCAAGTAAATTTTGCATTGGGGTAGGATATCCTGTGAGGCTTTATGTTGCATAAAAGAAGTTTTCTTAGTGCTTAGAAAACTTTGACAAGTAGCTATTACATGGCTTTGGCCCTCAAAAGTTTCCATCTACGTATTTGGTGGATAAAAGGTTTGAAGAAATAATTTGAGTCCCTAAAGGAAAGGACTTTAAGATTGGCCAAAAAAGATATAAGAAAAGGAGGGGAAACTTTAAAAAGATATTGGATAGGCAGAACTAGGGCTGGTCCTCGGCCAAATAGTCGGCGGACAAGGCTTGTCCATGCCTATGTCCACTAACAATTTGTCCGTCGGCATTTTGTCCATGGACAAAGCTTTTTTTTCGGCGGACACGGCCATTGTCCATGGATATAGTCTCTTAGGCAATTGGATGAGAGTTGAAGTGGTTGGAGAGAACGAGAGTGGTGTTAACGACTTTAACTAAGTAGGGTAGCTAGGGACTAGGGTGAGGATATCTAGATTAAGTAATTTATCATATAATAATAATTTTTAAATTTATATATGTCATCTTCTTTATTTGTAGTATTACTATTAGACAAATTAATTCATTTTAAAAAGCCAAATAGAGCTATTAATGTGAGACAAAAGAAATATTTAATAATTAGCTTTAAAGAAAAACTCAAATATAACATTAACATGATTGTATTTAAATTGTTAAAGATTTAAGGATAAAAAAATAATATTTAAGAATAATTAGAGGAGAAATTAAAATTGTTCTTCGTATAAGAATGCACAATGTATTTAAAAGTTAACCGGACCTCGGACAAACGGCCGAATGAGGTCTTTGTCCATGGCCATGTCCAAAAATTGGCGGACAAAAGAATTCGGCCGGACACGGCTACGGACACCTCGGACACGGCCTGGACGTTGGACGATGGACGTCCATGACCAGCCCTAGGCAGAACGTTTATATGTAGAAGCTTTAACAACCAAAACCACACATACATGTATGTAACGTATTAAAAGCATCTTAATTATTAGTATTATTTTTTTTTATTCTTTTCTCAAAATCTTGTCAATTCTAAAGGGCAATATATGTATTATTTTATAAATTTTTCGTCCTCGTTTTCACTTTAATAATAGTACATAGATACAAATATATTATAATCCATATGGTATAGCATATGAGATTGCCGGCATAATGATCATCGTCCTGGCCCATATCTCTACGTGGGCCGAATTTGAAAGTGAATGAGTTTACCCCCGAGCCCTATGCATCTCTCTTTGGGTTCAAATCAGAGTGATCAGAACTATCGAAGTACTCCCAAAGGCCCGGAACAAGTTTTATTAAGACATCCAACAGGTGATAGGTCCATATCTGCCTTAAAAGCACACAAGCGCGTTGTGAGGGGTGGGGGTGATTTGAACTTAATCAAAAGTTAAAAGCCACACGTGAATTTAATTGATTGTGATATGACAAATACACCTAAAAAACCCAAACAAAACCATGCACTCTAAAAAAAAACCTATTTGAACTAAAATCCTCATTAACGAAGTTAGATAGATTCATAGTAAAAACTTATTTAGTTTTTATTTATTAATATTATGATTAAAAGATAAGGGTCAAAGTAAGTCCTAAACAAAATATCTCATGCCCCCATTTTACTTTTAAATATAGTTATAGATATAGAAATTTGTAAATAAAGAGTGCTATGGATCTTCACCGTGGCTTAACATGCTCTACATAAATCAGAGTGGGGCGTGGAGTGCATTATGCATTGTGTTTTGTAATTACGTTTCTCTTCTCTCGAACATCGAAAAATATTGAAATTTTTTAATTTTATCATAGATAAGATATTACTATTAAATATGTTTAAAATATCTATTATCGTTATTAAATTATTAAAACAAAATATTAACCATCTTAGAATAATAAAAAAATGTTTTCTGCCGGGTTTCATGACTAGCAAAATATATTATGATTAAGTATAAGGGTCAAATTAAGTCCTAAACAAAATGTCTCTGGCCCCATTTTACTTTTAATATATTATAAATAGAATTATTTGTGAATAAAGAGTTATAGACCTCCACCATGTCTAAACACGCCCTACAAAAATCGGTGTGGGGCATGGAGTGCATTATGCATTGTGTTTTATAATTACACTTCTCCTTCTAACATAAAAAAATATTTTAAATATATATTTTTAGTTTTTATCATAGATAAGATGTTACTTTTACATTGAACATGCTTAAATATCTATTTTAGTTATTAAATTATCAAAATTTAATAAAGAATAGTTGAGAAGCGCCTGTTCGCCTGTATGTTTTTTTGCCGACGGATGATGATTTACTACCTTGGGCCATAAGATCTCTCATGGCCAATATGGTCCAAGGGGACTCAACTCAATATTACTCATTTTATGATAATAAAAAATATTTTTTAACGGGTTTTATGACTCATATAAATATAAAAAAGATAATATCTATACTCTACTTTCTTTACATTATAGGTCTTCCTTTACAGTTCTTAAACTACTTTTAATTAGATAAGTAAAGCAAGTCTCACCCTACGATATAAGATTTACTTTTCCATGTGAATCATATGTGTAACACCAACGGTGCAGATAAAAGTGGCGTAGAAATATTACTATTTGCATATTAAAGTGGCATACGTTAATATGTACTATGTTAAAGACGAACATTTTACCATGCTACATAGAGTCCTTCATTGCCTTTATATAGCATGTTAAAAGCCGTATGTGACATGGTCATGACTGAGCCGAGGGGCTAACATCAGGCTAGACGCATCCGTACTATAAATAGAGCTGGTCATGGAGCGTGGAAGGAAACCCGTCCAAGCAACCGGGAGCGAAGCAATGGCGACAATGGCGATCGAGACGAAGCCGGCTGGAGTGGTAGCGGACGCAGAGAAGTGCTCGGCGGCGAAGATGTCGAAGCAGGGGGAGGGGTTGAGGCAGTACTATCTTCAACACATCCACGATCTTCAGCTCCAGGTCCGGCAGAAGACTCACAACCTCAACCGCCTCGAGGCCCAGCGCAACGATCTTAACTCCCGAGGTCTGTTTCTTCTTCTATGAAACCCTAGGTCTGTTTTATTTTATTTTTTTGGTGCTTGGTTTGACATATTGATGAGGGGTAGGTGAAATTGGCGATTATGATCTGAACTGGCAAGCTAAGCCTCGAATTGGTGACAGATACCTCGGTTTTCTTTAATTGAGGATTCCTGATGACCTTGACTGAAAAATTTTGGAAATTTTATGTCTGGTTATTTTAGTTTTAATTTTAACTTCGCCAAGTTTCAACCTTTCTGGGTTTTCTCTTTTTGTATCCCCAGCAATGATACATTTATTTTTTCCGTTCGCATGCGAGTTTTGCACGAGTAATTGCGTTCGTCTGTAACAGGAAATTCCATTTAATGAACTAAATCGAATAGTGATTGTGGAATCGGTATATTGTGGTTACTGCTTTAATCTGAAATTCGGTGTGTTGAAAAGGCATCTAGTATTCAGGCAGGTGTTGGAAGAGCATCTAGTACATGTTATGTCCTGTAATTCTAGCTTTTGGCTGTCATCTGTTGCACTGCTTTTCTTAAGGGTATTCTTCGTCTAATTTGACAGTGAGGATGTTGAGGGAGGAACTCCAACTTCTTCAGGAGCCGGGATCCTATGTGGGAGAAGTGGTAAAAGTAATGGGGAAATCCAAGGTTTTAGTAAAGGTATGATGCAACTTGCAAACTTCTCAGTTGATAAAAGTTCTTTTGTTTCCTTTTAAGACAAAATCAAATGTTGTTTTTTTGCATGTTCTCTGGTTGCTTTGTTCTTCTTTTTATTTTTAAATTCCAATTCTAGTTTATGCATTAATATAATAATTCTTAGTCGTTTTTTTTTTCTGGTTCATCAATAATAACCTTATTAAGGTACGTGACATCTCTTGGAAGGTTAAAGATGTACCTCATGATAATTCTTGCAGTAGTTAGCACCCGTGGTCCGAAAATTAATAATAGGCGTTGATGCGACTTTTGAATTTACTTTCCATCAATACTTTCAAAACTGTAAACTCAAAGATGTGGCATTAGTATTCTGTGTATAATAATTTACTTTTTCTTTGTTGTATTCTCTGTTTCTTTACGAAGTTATATTCAAAGGTTGTGTTTGTTAAATTTTTTGGGGCTGAAGCATGTTGCTGCCCCCCTCCCAGTGACACTTGCGATAATGGTAATCTCCTGGCATTAGCATTTGAGGTCCTGTGGTTGCTCCCTATAAAAACAAAAAATGATAACAATTAAATCACTTTTATAAGAAGTTTGTTCCTTTTGATTGCTGAAGTTTTCTCTTTATTTTCTGCTTGTATTACAATGCTGCAAGCCTGCAGCTTCTGATTTGTACATCTATTCTATGGTGGTTATGTACCTGTTAATTTTTACTTTAAGCAGAAGATTTTTTTGTTATCTTAGTTGTTCCATGCTTATTCATGAAGCATACCTCCTAATCTTTAGGTCCATCCAGAAGGGAAGTATGTCGTTGATATCGACAAGAACATTGATATAACGAAAATTACTCCCTCAACTAGAGTTGCACTGCGTAATGACAGTTATGTGCTCCATTTGATCCTGCCAAGTAAAGTAGATCCTTTGGTCAATTTGATGAAAGTGGAAAAAGTTCCTGACTCTACTTATGACATGATTGGTGGGCTTGATCAACAAATCAAGGAAATAAAAGAGGTAAAGTGAGCAAGCTGGAATTTATTACAGATATTTTATACGATAAAATGAAGATAAATATCATCTGTCACTGCATGCTATGAATGCATTAATACACTATTTTTTTATAAATTGGTTAAGTGTATTCTATTTTTAAAGGTTATCGAGCTCCCAATTAAACATCCAGAATTGTTTGAGAGTCTTGGCATTGCTCAACCAAAGGTGAGTTGTTATTGTCATATATAATTTGTATGTGTTTATGTTTTGCCAGCCTTTGCAACTTAAATTTCATTTTTATTTCCTAATAATATGCAGGGAGTTTTGCTTTATGGACCCCCTGGAACAGGGAAAACTCTGTTGGCAAGAGCAGTGGCTCATCACACAGATTGTACCTTTATAAGAGTGTCTGGATCTGAGCTGGTTCAGAAATATATTGGGGAGGGTTCCAGGATGGTTCGAGAACTCTTTGTTATGGCCAGGTTTTATCTTTTCCAAATATTTTCCCCTGTTAGTGCCTCATATTTTCAGATATTAACCACAATTCAAAGGAAAAACATGCTCTCTGTGAAGATGAAGTTGAACTTTCCTTGAGTGAAAGAACTGTCTGAAATACTTAAAATCTTGAAAAGTGCTCATGGCGATGAATTTAAGATTGTACTTTCTCATCGTTTGTATTGGTTTAAATGTCACAGGGAGCATGCTCCTTCAATTATTTTCATGGATGAAATAGATAGCATTGGCTCTGCTCGCATGGAATCTGGTAATGGTAATGGTGATAGTGAAGTGCAGCGTACCATGCTTGAGCTACTCAATCAACTAGATGGTTTTGAAGCATCTAATAAGATCAAAGTACTTTCTTTACCTTCATGCAAGATGTGTATTGCAATTCCATCGATGTATTGTCTTTTTGTAGTTCTCATAATGATGTGTATTTATGCAGGTTCTGATGGCCACAAATAGAATTGATATTTTAGATCAGGCCCTCCTCAGGCCTGGCCGTATTGACAGAAAAATTGAGTTTCCGAATCCTAATGAGGAGGTACAAAATTATCATCCAATGTATAATCTTGTTTACTGTGGAACTTTCCTTTCATCAATGGTGCGAAGACATTTCTTGATTTAGTTTGTTCTACCTTTCAGTCACGACTGGATATTCTAAAAATACACTCTAGAAAGATGAATTTGATGCGAGGAATAGATTTGAAGAAAATTGCAGAAAAGATGAACGGAGCTTCTGGTGCTGAGCTGAAGGTCAGCATCTTATTGTTGACTGCTGTCTTTTTTGGCTCTCTGATTGGGAATATATATATATATATTTCTGCACACACACACAGAGTTGTCACTTGCTGAAACTTGATTACCTTCCGCTTGTTCCTTTCAACAGGCAGTGTGCACTGAGGCAGGCATGTTTGCTTTAAGAGAGAGAAGGGTGCACGTGACACAAGAAGATTTCGAAATGGCTGTGGCGAAAGTAATGAAGAAGGAGACAGAGAAGAACATGTCGCTGAGGAAGCTGTGGAAGTAGAAGTGCTCCTTATTTTTGCTAACTCTTTATCCACATTGTACCAAATCTAGCCCATGATGAGCTTCTCGTCCTTCTTTATCATTGTATGTTGTCTGCCGGTCATAAAACTTCTGACCTTAGTTTTTATACCGTTTAAAATTTTATCTTTAATGGCCCTTGTTTAATTGGAGCGATAAGTTGTCTTGCCAGAATATTATACTTCTCTCAAGAAAAAAATTTGGAATGGAAGAATATTGCACCAGCTCTTGCCACTTATCTAGGATTTGGTGTGACTTAATGAATGTGTATTTGTCAGTAAAATTAAATTGTTTTAGCATTCTTAACTTATTCGGAAGGCGGAATTCAAGTGGAGATGTGCAGCTATGAACACGACTGCTGAAGTACTCCCTCAGTGAAAAACAAATACAGCTATTATTATAATATGGGACATTACTATAATATGGGACAGAGGGAGTATTTTGTATTGCCTATAAAACACCGTGCTGGGGAGGACACTAATGTAAAAAAAAATGTTGGGGAGAACTAAGAAAATGCTTCAGTGGCGTTAAGTTTAAAAAAATGATATTTTAAATCTTATTTTTTTACACCAAAAGTCTATTTCAGCTTTTTATTAGATTGAGATAAGTGAATCCTCTTATTGTTACTTGTGAGTCACATTCTTTACTTAATGAGAGGTTGTAGAAAAAGTGAAATAGGAATATTAACTTTAAATTTTATAAGTTAAAAATCTATGTCAAGTTTTATAATTTTAAAACGTACTTTATCTTTTAAATACCATTGATTAGTAGTGCATCTTTTTCTAAAGCTAACTAATAAGTGCATTTGTATAACGTCTCTGATTTTTTAGTAATTTTTGTTATTTTTTTAATTATTTTTAGTGGGAAAATATGACACTTCAATGTATTGTTGCTTTTCGTATGTTACCATTATATTTATACCCATAGATGGGCGTGGGGCTTAAATGTAGCCGTTGTGCTTCGATGCGTCATAAATATTTTAGTACAAATTTTGGAGGTACAACACATAAAGAAGTAGAAGGATATGTAAAATGTTTAAGTGCAAAAACAATTAGACAGTATGGAAGGGGTCATGGACAACCGCATTCCGGAACTTCTAGAATGTCCAAAAGTTCCTAGTGGAAACCCGAGAGATTTTTAGTCATTCCACCGTGCCTCCCCCGTCGCCGGACTTCGCTGCCTCTCTCTGAATTCGGCTTTGCCCTGCCGCCATGAGCCCATTGGTGTCGGCTAGGACCACCACCATCCTCTCCTTGCTCATCCTCAAGCTACCAATTTTTCCCTCGGGTTTCACTGTTATTTCATCAGTTTTGGGCCATCAGAGAGCTATTCACGGGCTCTCCAATGGACTTAGCTCCGTTTGGCCGCAAGGATCGTAGAGGTGCCAGCCAAAGCTGCTGCCACCTTCTCCTTGCTCCTCCTCGAGTTGCCGTGTCTAATTCATTTTTGAGCCACCAGAGCGCTTCTGGCCACCGGCTGGCCTCCAGATAATCTCCATTTGGTCCATCATGGCCCAACACAATGATGGCCAGCCCTCCTATCCCTCTCTAGCGCCTGACACCACCTCCTCTACTTTTCTTACTTGTTATACATATGTGTGATGGACATATATATGCATGATAGCTATATGCCTGTGCGATGGATATGTGTATGTGAGTGGAGTAGATGGGTAGGCAATGGATGGTAAGAGGTGACAGAGGGTTTGGTATGGATTTGTAACCGTATGACGAAATACGAAGAATGCAAGTTTGACAGGCAAGGATTGGAGTAGATTGATTTGGTTTGGATTGGAGTGTATGTTGGGGGTTCAACTAGTAAGTGAACTTAGGGTTTTTGAGCATCATGGGGGATTGTCAGATAGTAAGAGTGCAACATAATTGTACCAACATAATATATATATTATAAAAAAGAAAGTAAAAATAATAAGTGAAGTATAAGTAAGAGAGTGATAATTGGAGTTGGCTCTAAGGAGCTTAGTTTGATGATGTTTGAGTAAGATGATTTAGCCATAAGGTGGATGGTGGAGTGTCACGCCCGGGGTTTTCAAATTTTTTTTAATAAAATTTAAATAAAAATTATGCAATATAATGGTTGTAAATTGGTGAAGATTGACGAAAATACGAAACCTGTGAAAAATATTTTTATAATTTTCATTCATTTGTATCAAATCCATCTCAATACTTTCTTGTCAACTCAAAACAAAGATATAACAACGATAAATCATTCAAATCTCATAGTTCATTCATCCCCGGCGTGAATAACGAACAAAAGACACAATTGCCATGGCCATGGGCTTTCAATATATTTTCCCAAGCATAGCTGGGTACAAGTTCCATAAGAGTCAAAAGTAATAATACAGTCCATGTGCAAGTCCAAAATAATACATGTAAGAGCGCTCACCTCACTTAATACATGTACTTCAAAATTTATTTACAATAGATCGTGACATAAATTAATCAATGAGCAATAGAATCAAAAATTGACCTGCAGTCCAAAAAGTGTATCCTCAAATGCTAAGCAACTCTCGAACTAGGCCCCACGGAAGTCCCTGAGTGTCTGAAGATTAGAAAAAAAGAATATGAGTATTTTCATACCCAGTAGGAGAATCAAAATTAGTGAACCCTGAAGGTTCACACTACTGCTGCTTTGCAAGACAGTAACATACCATAAACCAGGAGTAGATAAATATATAATCTCAACCAGAGTACTACAATTCCTCTGAGCTTCCTAGACTTACAAATTTTCTTTCCATCATACTTATAACAACACACATCCTATCAAACTCTTATTCTCACGTACATACTTCTTACACTTACAGTATTACGCTTATTATCTTACACTTACACTCGACAAATAGAAGTAATTAAACCTCAAAAGCTCTAATGCCAAAAGGAAAGAATGCCACTAGGGCGTCACCTTGACCTTCGGGGAGAAACCTATCCGCTAAAAAGATTCTGAAGGCAAAGTATACCGGTGCTCATGGGGCACATGATCAAATAAGTAAGAGTAGATCCATGATACTTCTTACCTGAGCGTGTAAATGCCCACTCTCTGGGGCCATACAGGGCCAACAAAGGCCTAAAAGTGCCAATTAAGGTAAGGAAACTTACAGTGCTTCTCTTGGGCAAAAAACTTACATTGCCACTCTTGGGCGGAAAAACTTACAGTGCCACTCTTGGGCGGAAAGCTTACGGTGCTCTCAACAGAGCATTAAAAATATGAACTTACGCATTTTGAATACATCACCACAAGGGTATGAACCATGTTGACCTTACAAGTGAACAACTGACCATCAGTCAGTTGTCAACTGATACGGAATTCAATCAGTCAAACTAGCTAAGGATTCACTCTTATTATGAATCTACATAGTTTAATTATGTTGAAGTTTATAGTTCATACATTATGCAGATACCATTATAGTTTACACTTTTACCAGTAACTTATATCTATGCCCCAAACCTTAATTTGCCAATTTACTAAACCTTGAAGCCTCTGCCTCACTTCAATGAAATTTGAATCAGCCAAAACTGATCGTCACTTAACAAACCTACGCACATCATCTGCACACGTATAACTACTCGTAGTTCTGAACTAGATACCACACATACACCTTACAACATGTTTTATAACCTTTAGATCATGTAAACATAATTCTTTACATAAACATAACGACCACTCATGCATTTAGCAAGAAATATAATTAATTACATGGGTCTTCTACTCATCAATCTATCCCATTCACGAAGAAGTCATAATGTAAACGTCCGACTAATCAACTAACCAATACACAAATAATTTTAAAAATATATGCATATGGCCACTATAATTAACCTCTGCACTTGACATCATCCACATTACTATACATCTAAACATCATGCAATTAAACACCTTAGTCCTAGCATGCATTCTATCAGAAAAGCACGCTAGAGTGAATTTCTAAGGTTCAAAGTCTCCTACCTCATCATCCAAGCCAAAATTAATGTCAGGGTGTATCACGGAGGCTGTGTTGGTGCATACACAGCAGCCCACACACACCCTTACACTACAAGAGACAGCTCTAGGGTGGAAACTGCAGTGGAGGTCTCCAATTAATGCCTACAGTTATGAACGTCTCTCACAACATCTGCCCCGGTGATTCAGATGCTTGCATGCTCACAGAAGAGTTGATATGAGCCCAACAACATGGGTAGGGTTTAGGCACATAGTAGGTGGGGAAAAAGAAATGCAGTGGTGGTTGGCCGCTGGCAAGGTGAACTAGTCACTGGGCATTTCTCCCTGCAAAATTTCTAATGGAAAAACATGCAGCAAGGGTGGAATAAAATTGAAGAAGAGGAAAAAGGTGTGAGGAGATAAGTCAAGATTTGAGGTGGGAGAGACGGCATCAGGACTGGCGGAAAATGGATCAAGATGGCAACTTTCGCCGGTCCCAGAAGTAGTTTGGCCAAAAAATAGGGCAGGTCCACGAGAGGTGGTTGATCGGAGTGAAAAATTCAGTTGCATGGCAACCCAACAGTAGCCCAAAGGGTTGGCAGCGTAGTCGCCGGCCGGAAATAGCTCACGACAGCCAACCCCATCGGCTACAATGGTGGTTCGGCCCAGAACAACAAAATCCCAAAAATAGTCCGCAAACGAAATCTTTGGAGAAAGGGCCAACCGGATTAAAATTGGGAAAGAGGGTGTACCTCCCGGTTCGTGGTGGCCAGGTGACCGCTTCGGAGGATTCCGATGGCTCCAGTGGCTTTCATCGGCTTCGGAGGCGATTTGGCCCAAAACAGACAAATGCTTCCACAATCCGGCCGACGAACTGTTTGCAGGGGAGGATGCACAACAGTGGCCAAAGGTGGTGCGACTAGTCTCACAGTGACCGGATGGTCAGACTCCGGCGAAGGCAGAGGGGCGGCGATGGTGCTCATAGTGAAAAAGGGGTAGTGACTCTCCTATCTGCTGGCGGAATTACTGTGCAGACACGTTTTGCGTTTCGTTTTAATCTTTTTTTTTCACATGTGCACCTCTACCTCGCGCGTCTCAACTTCTTTTACCCGCGTGAGCACTCCCGACACATGGTGAATTCCCCCACAAGACCCCACCGTGACCAAAACAACTTTATGTTTTATCCGAGAGCCCTATCTTAAGGACTGAGTTTTTAATTTAAACTCCGAATCTTAACTTATGCGTTTAATCTCTTGAAAACGTACAAACCTTTTCCACCCACAACCGAGGCTACGTACAACACTAACACATAATTATCAAGAAAAATAAAACAGAAGATTAAAACAATAATCAATTTCCCAAGAAGCAATTAAATAACCACAGAAAAGCCCAAGTTATTACATGGAGAACGTATGAATATGTAAGCATTTGTTGTATGGTGAGTTATGATTATGAGTTTGATGGGTTAATGAAGTCTACTGCCATAACGAACTAGGGTTTCAGAACAAGCTCATCGGATTGATAAGAGGAAGACTATAAGATTAAAAATTTTCATGGCATAATTGTACCCATATAAATTACTTAATTTAAACTTGAATTATAAGCAAAGCTAATAAGATAGCATTGTGAATTTGAGACATGAGGGTTTCGACATATTAAGTTTTGTGTTTGAGCTGACCAATAATGAGTTGGCTGAGCATTTCTTATGTCTCGCTATGATGTTTATCCTATGGGATGCTGTTTGTGTCCTGTATCTAAGTCTAGATGTTTGATGCTTTATTAAGAGTGGTGTGAGTTTTTTATTTTGTCTTGGTGTTGTATTAAGCCCAAATGTTTGATGCTCTATTGAGAGCTCTATATGTTTCATCCCTTTGCCCACACTATATGATTCTATCTGAGAGTGGCAATGTAAAAGTCTAGCCCAATAGTGACATTGTATGATTTCACCCTTAGTTGGCACTATATGACCCATAGAGTGTGGGTATTTGTGCATTTAGGTAAGTAATATCATAGAACTGCTCTTACTTGTTTGATCCTATGCCCCATGAACATAGGTGTGCCTTACATTTCAAAAAAGTCCATAGTGTCTAGTTACTCCCTGGAGGTTAAGGTGATGGCCCAGTGACATTCCTTTCCATTTCAACATTGAAGTTTATTAATTATAATGAGCTTCAGTGGCCGATAGTATATGTACGACTGTATGAGTAAGTAAGTTTGTAAGATTCATAGTAAAACTATAAGCGTATGTTTCTAAGCAAGACTGTAAGAGTAGATTTTTGAGCAAGAATGTACGTACATGTTTCTGAGCTAGATTGTAAGAGTAAAAATTTGAGTGAGATGGTACGAGTATGACTATAAGTATAAGAATGGCAATAGTAAGTGTAAGATTGATAAGATGGTATATGTATGTGCATTATTATTATATTATACAACTATGAGGTGCTTGTATATTTTTATACTTCATGTCTGAGTTGCATGGACACATCTATGTATTGACTTACAGAGTTTACTATTTACAATTCTCATACTCAATCTGAAAATACTCATTTTCCCTTTACTTAGCCCCGATGCTTGGGAGACTTTTGCAAGTTTGTCACAAAGAGCTCTTGGAAATGGACGCTTCTTTCTATGGGTGGATTGAATTCCTTTGGCTTAGATATAATTTCTGACTCATTTTGAGTCTTTATTTTTGCCATAATCTGATGTATTGGGTGAGATGAAAATTAAGATGTTATACTTTATGGACTTGTAATTTGGATTAAACTATGAATTGTTCATAGGACTTACACTCAGGGTTGCCCAAGAGAGATTTGTATAAGTCCATGATCATGACAATTTATTTCATACATTTAGTTTTAAATAGTGCTTGAGATTATTCAGTTTGGTTTGGCTTTACTATGTTTGATTGAAAAGAAAAATTTTGTATGAGAAAAATTGATGTGATATTTTAAATTATAAAAACCGTTTTCACAGGTTCTATCACTCCCCGGCACCTGCCCAACCCGAGCCAGACCCAGTCCAAGGGTAGGTCGATGAGCACAAGGGCGACGAAGTATTGATCTGTGCGGAAGACTGAACCCCTCATACGGGTGAATCATTACAGAGTGGCGTACCATATACTTTATACAAGAGAAAATAAGGAGAATTAAAGGACAACATATAACAATTAGTCCTCACAAAATACCCACATACTTAAGTCACTAAGCCCTCTCATGGCTTAAGTTATAAAGTCAACATGAGTCAAAGGCCAAACTGGCGAATAAATTATATAACAAAATAAACATGGAATAAAACTCAAGGTAACATGTTGCTAAACAAGCAGGGAACATAAAGTCTTGAGGCATCCTCTCCTATACCAAATTGTCCACCACTCGCTCCTCATACAGGGAGTCCTGATCACCTGCATGTCACACCATGCATCCCCAAAACAGAAAAAACACAAGAAAGAAGGGTGAGTAAAAATACTCAGCAAGGTTTTATATGTTGAGAGAGTAAATCCAAAATCATCACAGATATTTCATATAGAATCCATCACATAAAACACATCCATTCATCATGGGACATTGCATAACCTGTTCATCTTTATGTCATGACTATTCATCATATACACATACTCAAGATATCATCAACATATCTTATGCATATCATTCCACATGGCATATCATAATATCATCTCATTCATGATTCATTCTAAATGCATATATTCATCCTGCATATCATTCTACATAGCATAACACAATATCATCTCATTTATGATCCATCCTCATTGTATACATTCATCCTACATAAGAGTGTCTCAATCACATTATCCATAGTATGCATAATTATTTTCAATCATAAGCATTTACCCTGCATGGGAAGTGTAAGATCCCTGATCTTAAACCGGTTTTGGTTTTACTTTAATTATTGGTTATCGTGAGGTTAACACATTTTCTAATTTATTTGATGGTTTTGTAAATAAATAGTGTTTATGATGGTTTTAATCAAAATCAACTTTAATATTAGTTGTTTTAAGTGATTTTGAATCAAATGTGAATTTTTGGGATTTTTTTTGAATTTTCACTATTTTTCCAAAAATTAGGGTTTTGGCGGGACCCCTGTGGGCCCCACCGTCAAAATTTGGTTTTTATGTCAAATGGACCCAGACATCAACTTAAGCTTATTCAAAAAATTTCAAAATTTTCTTAGACTTAATTAGTGCTCAAATTTATAAAATACCCATTTTTAGCTTACTTTTTCTATTTACATCCCACAACTTACCCATACACACCCCAACCCTTACTATAAAAGGCTAAACCTGAGCCATTCCCATTTTGGGAATAGGCTGAGGAGGAGAGGTTAAGCCTAATCCCCAATTAGGCCCAGATTAGAAGGTGTTTGAGGTTTTCAAGAAGGGTGACCATCAAATCCAAGCCTAATCAAGGGATAAGGTAATGGACTTTCGAAATTTGAGTTTGTCTATGGTAAAACTTTTGATTTTTTGGTTTATTTGAATGGAGTTACTTGATTTAGTATGCTAATGGCATGATTAGAAAATGGTAATATTTAATCCCGATTTGATATTATTTTGTTATGATGTGGTTTAGCATTCTGGAAGTCATGGTGGACTTTTGATGGTATTTAGGTTGCTAGATGATGATTTGAAGTGTTATCAATGGAGTTTTGGTTTGAAATTGCGAAAGGAAGAAGAAGGTCAAATCTGCCTTGTTGGCGTTCGAACAGCCTTGCAAGGCATTCGAACGGCAACACTGCAGTTCGGGCATTTTTCCAGTTTGGCCGATCGAACGGCCTGCTGGGCGTTCGAGTGGCCAAACTATGAATTTAAAATTTTCCCGTTTAGCCAATCGAACGGCCTTCTGGGCGTTCGAACGGCTACACAACAGTTTTGTGTTCTATTTGCATGATGTTTATTTCGATGATTCCACTTCAACTTGTCAATTTCATATGAATGTGGAGTGTTTTGAGCTATATTATGCTATTGGATAAGCACACTATTGAGGTTATGAAGTTGAGATATATAATTAGAGATTTGTGGAATGACTTATGTTTTGTGGCATGATGTTGGAATTGACATCTTAAAATTATGAATGGTTGATTCTCTATGGTTAAACATATTTTCAGTAGGACTACAACCTATTAATGGACTGATTTGTTATGATAGAATGTGGTTAGTTGATGTATGAATGTTAGTGAATGTCATGACTTATGGATGAAGTGAATGATCTTATATGTGTTTAGCCTTTGTGGTTGAGCTTTGAATTGAGTTATAATTTCAATGATTCTTCTTCTATGATTTCCGCTGGAATTCATGATTAGATGTTAATTCACATGTGTAATGTGGTAGTGAGTTAATTTCAAGCATGTTGAGATGCATTGAGTGAAGTGCTTCTAATAGGTACACACACATGTGGGGTTTAATGATGATGTTGAAGCTTGATATCATGATTTTGAATGATGCATTAGAGGTTGATGAGAGCACTTATCATGGATTAAGATTCATGTATGCCTTGCCCACGTATGTACCATGCTGCATACATCATGAAAATGGATTTCCAATTGAGGCTTTATCGAGGTTAATCGAATTTGATCGATTGGATGCAATGTGAGAAATTGTGTGCCGAATTGATCGGTCGTGGCTTGATTGGTCCGAAATGACATGTTTTGATTTGAGTTCCTTTGTGGAATATGTGCACTCCCCGGGTTGAGTCGAGTCAAGATAAGATTATATGAGGACGAGTCGTGTACTTGTTGCGGTTGAGATTTATTTATTGAGAATAGTCACATCTGGACACTGAGCACCCAGAGTGGTATGCCTTCGTGCACTAACTACCACGTGTTCTAGTTCTCTATGTGGGAATTTGGACTCTCCCCACCGCAAAGATGTCCTTAGCGAACACCCTGCTCTAGGTTCCCTACGTACAATTTGGATGTTCTTGGCCCAAATTGTCCTTAGCGAGCAGACCTGCTCTAGGTTCCCTTTTGGGGAATTTGGATTTCCCGTGTGGATTATCCTTAGCGAGCAGAGGGGCTGACTACCCCTACATCTTGGTTTCTCTTATGGAATTCGGACTGTGTCCTGAGCGGGCAATGCCCCAGGTTTCTAGTTAGGAAATTTGGACCACGTCCAGACTTGCTGCAATGATTGTGTTTTACTCCTTGAGGGAGGCATTCCTTGTTATGATGGATTCATGATTGAATATGTATGTTAGAGATACATTCATGCAGGTTGATATGATGTGATGCATGATGGAATATGTATGTTAGAGATACATCTCATGTAGGTTGTTATGATGTGATGCATGATGGAATATGTATATTAGAGATACATCTCATGCAGATTGATATGATGGATGCATGATTGAATATGTATGTTAGAGATACATCTCATGTAGATTGATATGATGTGATGCATGATGGAATATGTATGTTAGATATACATCTCATGCAGGTTGTTATGATGTGATGCATGATGGAATATGTATATTAGAGATACATCTCATGCAGATTGATATGATGGATGCATGATTGAATATGTATGTTAGAGATACATCTCATGTAGATTGATATGATGTGATGCATGATTGGATATGTATGCTAGAGATACATTCCATGCAGATTGATATGATGTGAATGACACTATGTGGATTATACACTATGATGTAGGTTTAGGTGATGTGTATATGTGATCAGAAAATGGTGCACCTTGTAAATCTTTGATCTGAATGATTATATTGCTATGCTATCGTGTTTCCGATGATGATAGTTATACTAAAAACCATTGCTGAGTTTGTTAAACTCACCCCTCTTTCTTGTGTTTTGCTTTGGGGCTGCGTGGTGCGACACGCAGACGGACAGGATCTCCTCTTTGAGGAAATGTCGGAGATGACTTGGATGTGATCGTGGAAATCGTTGTGTGACTTATTTTCCTTTGGTTTTATGCTTTATGTTTAGAACCTTTGTGTAGGGTTCTTTGTTTTGGATTTATGTCACATTTTACAGTTGTGTTGCTTAAGACTTATTTTGAGCCAGTGTGGGCTATAGTTGACTAAGCATGTGGATTTGAGACTAGTTATTTACCATGTGTTAAGCAACTCTCTTTCTTTTCTTCTTATTTACTCTTGCTCAAAGGATTTGTGTGTACTCCGTATTTCTATTAAGTCGCCCATGGTTAGGGTTAAGTCTTCCGCTAAATCATTTCTCAATTTCCCTTCGTCGCCCCCGCGCGCTTTACCAGCCCTTGGACCGGGTTCAGCTCGGGTCGGGCATTGCCGGGGCGTGACAAGAAGTGTCTCTAACACACTAACCGTAATCATGCATATTAAACCATATCCACATGTGTCACATAAACTCAATTATCCCTACACAACCTGTGTAACTGAGTATAATAATATCTCATACACATGCATTATCAACAATGGTGAATGTCTCTATCATAGAGAGAAATACCATCATACCGTCCACCTTGGACATAGTCCGATTTCCTAAACGAAAAACCTAGGACATTCTTCCACTTTGGACATAGTCCAATTTCCTAAACGGAAACCTAGGGCGTTGGGGGAGTTAGCCCATTTGCTCGCTCTGGACAATCCAAAAAGAAATGTTTGATTTCCTCATGGAAACCTAGAGTAGTCTATTTGCTTTAGATAGTCCTTGTCGGGAACGTTCGATCTCCTCATGGAAACCTAGAGCAGTGTGTTCACCCTTGACAATCTCTTGCAGGGGAGAGTTCGATTTCCACAAGGGAAACCTAGAACACATGAGAGCCAATGAACGTGGATATACCATACTGGATTCTCAGGGTTCAGATAACTCATTAATTAACCTCAGCTGCAATAAACTCATCTCAACTAGGGGAGAAACCGTGTTCCAAATAAGAACTCAAAATGAAATCATGTCCTTTCGAACCCAACCAATTCAATAAGTCATCGATTGATTAATCCGGTAAGCAATATCACCCAATTGCATCTAATCGATCAATCACAAAAAATCTCGATAAATCTCATTCATGAAATCCCTTTCATAATGCATGCAACATAGTACATACATAATAGTGTTCAAATCTAAGCATAAACATATGCATCATGAACAAACCCTCATTATATAATAGGCATGCTTTCATGATTCTATCATGGTTCCTTCTTACTAAAGCCATGAATAAAATCCGGCAAACATATCGAAAAACACAAATCTAAGTCCATACAACTTTATGCTAGACTTAAATAAGCATAATCATCACTACACTTGGGCTAGACATGGAGATATAGTTTACTCATAATTTAACATGTCCATTTACATACCTTAAACTTGCTGGAGATATAGTTCACTCATAATTTAACATGTCATGTTAAAGCATACATGCCCATTCACATACCTTAAACTTGTTGGAATCCTAAGTAAAACATGGAGAATCACTCAATATGACTTTAGGATAAGAAGAATAACATGTTAACATTTAATAACATGTAACCAATATCATACTTGAACAACATCATAACTTTCAAGATAAAATTCATATCTTTACAGTAGCATTTCCAAGTTAAAATAACTCATCATAATCATAATAAATGAGATTTAAGATAAAGAACATGGAAATAAACAATATATACAAAATAGAAAAATTGTTGTTTGGCTGTTTGATCGACAAAATAGCTATTCGAACACCTGGCCATTTAATCAGCCAAACAGTTATTCGAACAGCCAGCCTTTGAAACGCCTACAGGGCGAATGCCTGAAGAATTAAATTTGGTTCGTCTTCAACTTTACGAACCCAAAACCAAAAATACACAAAATCGGCGAGAACATCCTAAACTCACTTCTAAACATCATAATACTAAACTATAAGCCTAGGAAATGATAGATTTAGTCATTTATCAACTAAAATATAAGAAAATCCCTAAAAAGAACATGTTTTACTTAAGCCACCATTAAAGCTCAACATTAAGCAAAACTCACATAAACCATTCCAAACTTCAAATCCAAATTATAAACCCATTATGGAAGAAAAACCCTTACCTTCAGTGAGCTCTTGGTCCAAAACCAAAGCATCAATCTCCTCAAATCCTTACCCACATTTAGGGTTTAGTTAATACCTTAATAAATCTGATTATTTAAACTTAAATCACTTAAAAACTTGTAGATCTAGGGCTTTCTATATTTAAAAACGAAAATCTCTCATTAGTGGTTTAAAATATAGATTAAAATCAAAAGTTTTAGTAGGGTAAAACAAGATTCAACTTTGGAAAAGATGGGATTAAGAAAGATTAAGCGAAACCTTAAGAGATTAATAAAAAATCAAGATTATTCTTACCTAAATCAAGTTTTCCTTCTTTGGTATGGGGATTAGGGCTTATCAGCCTCCCAGATCTCAGCCCTTCCTAAATGGGAATGACGTTAGGATTTTCTATTTATAGTAAGTTATGAGGTATACTTGTTAGAAATTGGGGTACAAATAGAATTTTGTACTAAAAATAAGTAATTTGCTCATTTTAGGTCTAAAACAAAATTTAAAATTTTTGGAAACTCTTTAACAATGAAATATGTTGGGTTTAAGGTCTCGTGGGACCTTTACCCCAAAAACACTAACGTGGGGCCCACAGTGGCATGCCCTAATTTTATGAAAAAATCCCATAAAATCCTAAAAATTCTCTAAAAATCACAGAAATTAAGTTTAGCATGGAAACTTATGAAATAAAATTAAAACCTCAATAATACCATTATTATCTCCTTTTAACCCCAAAACATGACAAATCGGCCAATTAACACCAAAACTACATCATTACAACATAATTAATTAACAAGAGACCGGGTTAGGGATCTTACAGGTTTCATATTTTATCATTTTTCCCGATTTATAGTTATTATATTGCAAAAAAATTTGGTAAAATTTAAAGAAAATTTATTAAAAATTCTTGGGCGTTACAATTTGAATGACAAAATGGGTACTTAATGCATAAAACTTAACATAAGTGTAGCGTTACTCAGGGAGAACGTGGGAGATGTGCTTAAAGAAAACACATGTTTTTTTTTACTACAAACATACATGTACTTGCCTGTGTAGTGTGGGGTGCATAGGGCGTATCAAAAAGTATTGGAGGCTTATGTCTGCACGTATCGGGACTCTCATCATGAATGCAATCTTCATGGGTCTGAACCATTGAACTTTACATGGTTGCTGCACAGTGGCACAGTGAGTGAGCTGGAACTTTAAATGTACTGGAGTGAAGGTGACGCTCTTTGTAGAAGAGTTATTTGGGATTTGAGAGCTTCCATTTTTGGGTTAAGGTCAAGCAAAAAAAGACTTCTTGGGTAACACTATTTGCAAGTGTTTTTCTAGTTATACTCATAGGAGGCATATGGGTCGAGACCAGTATGGTACAGAGGTGGTACACCCCCCATAGAAAAAGTTGATATATATTGGAAGTATTGGCCGTATCATATCGATATGGCTGATTCATATCAACATTAAATTAATTTATTATTTTTTAGTAATTTTTTTTTAATTTTTCCCCTAAAGAAAAAAAACCTGATTAAAACCCAACCTCTTTAAAGGTTAAAGATAACAATGTTTTTGCTATATTAAAAACAATATTTTAAAATTATATTAGATTAATACGGGTGGGTCTATACAATTGGCATAATTTTTTATCTTCTAAATAGGGTACTCCACAATTATGCATTTACTTGCATATCTAACTTAGGGGCTTCTTCATGATATTTTTATGACTCATATTAACTACCATATTTGGTTCCAAAATGAACTAATTTTAAAGCACTTAATATGAGACAAAAGGAGTAATTGTTTGTATGGGCATTGTGGCCTACAAATTCTACCTTTTAAGTGTTGTAATGTTTGTTGTTATTACATTGGCATTATAGTATTTTTAATTTATAAGACATTGTTGATATAATATTCTATCATGTAATTGATATATGTAATTGATAACTATTTTTTAGTTGCAAATTTAAGTTCTACTATTGTGCATATTGTGCTTTAAATTAATTTATATTTTTATGGTGTAATTACTTATTGATTGTGTTTTAATATGCTCTAAAAGAAATATTATAATGATATATTAGTAGTTATAATATTTTTTCATATGTATCAAAGGGTCGGCCCATTTCGGCGCGTACTAAGCATATCATCGGTGCACACCAACTTCTATGGTTATCAATACTGACATCCGTATTGATATGGCCTTTTATGGTTATACCTACATGCAAATTAATCTTTTTTTAATATTTAAGACACTTCAGATACAAATACCTCTGCTTTTATATTTACCAAACTTCCTACACATGTATGGTCTATTGCTGCTAGTAAAAAAAGGGTAATTTTTATTTTAAGCAACAAGGTAAGAGAAATTTTCACATAGGAGAGAGAAAATTATATTTTAATATTATATAAATATAAAAGGGGATTATATTTAAAATACCCCAAACGTACCCTAAATACCTAAATTTATTCTTCCATTTTGGGATAATGTAATAAGAAATACATAAAATTTCCTAGCCATCATTTAATCACCTCGAGACCAACATGTTGACCTAATGGACCCTTCTTCAATCCCACTCTTTTACTTTTTCCAGCATTGTCCTTCTTTCTTGGCTAGCCCACACCCAAGGATGTGTTTCGGTGTATAGCGAGATGATTTCAATTAGTTTTAGTATATTCGATTTTCTTTACCAAAAGCAAAGATTATTAGCAGAGGATGTGTTTCAATGTACGGTAGAATGTGTTTTCGTGCATTTTGATATATTTTTAGTGTATTTTGATTTTTTGTATTGAAAATGTAAGATTATTAGCAAGCCGTGTTTCAATGTATTTTGATACCTTTCGTTGCATTTTAATTTTCTCTTCCAAAAATGCAAGATTGTTAGCGGGATGTGCTTTAGTGCATTTCAATTTGTTTTAGTGTATTTTGATATGTTTCAATTCATTTCGATGTGTTTTGGTGCATTTTGATGTAATTTGGTATCTTACAAAGAGAACATCATTTCGATGCCAATTTTCAAGACTTGTTTTTATAACTCGTTTCAGGTACAGTTCTGATGATCTGATTGTTTATGGAGGTTGGTAATATCACAAAAAAAATGAGGAAAAATTAAGAAGAAAGAATATAAAATAAAGAGTTATAGGTGAATGAATAAGAGAGAAGGGGAAGAAGCCTAGTAGAGATGGATAGAAGGCAAGGAAGTACAGTGGATATGGAGTGGTTACCATGGAAGGAAGGCACATTAAGTGCACATTTTTTACATGTTTTAACATATATGCAGGTCCATATAAAGGCCCTTTTCTTTTAGTTATTTTCTATTTATCATATCTTCCCATACCAATAAAAAGGGGTATATTTAACTTTTTATATCTTTTCACAATTCCCCATATCTAACTTAAAATTTTAAAACAGTACCAAAACAAATTTGAAATAACTTTTAGTTTGAAAACATTTTTGAAATTTGTAAAAAATAAAAGATCATCCTCTATTGTGGTGTTATCTTCTTCTCTAACATGGCTTCGCTTTTCGGTAAAAAAAAAAAGAAAATGATGATGACCCATGAAATCATTATTCAAAAAATAAAGGCCCTCCTAACCTAGGATTTAGTTGCAGAGTATATGTCAGGCCAAAGTGCACATTATTGGGTAAATTTTTTGGGCTTATATCACTATTCAAAAAATAATTCGACCAACCTTTGGGCAAAGAAAGGGGTGTAGGGGTGCCAGCTCTCCCTTGTCGATGGTGGAAAGGAGACTACAAAGGAGAAGTCATGCTCAACAAACACGGAGGGGAAAATGGCATAGGTAGCACCATTTTTTTAGCAAATTTCGCTTGTTTGATATCTATTTTTTCTAACATTTAAATTATCAAATTGATCGCTTAGGGAAATTAGCACACCAGGCTTCTTGTTATAACTTCTCCGCAATAAGAAGACAGGCAGAAAAAAGCAGGGCTTATTGGCGAACTTGCAAGAAGACAAAACTGAACTGAGGAAGGGCGTGTTTGCCAATTATTGGCGAACTCGTATTAATAAAGTCAATGAATTGGCGACTTCATTAGCAAATAAAGTACCCATCCCGCTGTTAAATTGCCAATTAATCGGCAAATTAGCCAATAAATCATGGGTAAATTCGTTTATAAAGTAGCTCATTCCCCAATAAATCAACGATATCGTCAGCGTATTCAGTTCTCTGCCATATTGGACTCATTAGCCACGAGGGGGGGCTGGTAAAACACTTCTAGTTTATTCACATGCTTTTAAAATGGTTCATGTCTCAATACTACATCTTGTACACGTTCGCAATAAAACGCCGTTTTGTTACATAAGTTTACCTCATTGCAGAGTGAACAACCTGCACGATTCCAGCCATCCGCCTACAGCCAATAGGATCACAATTTATGCAGGGCAGGGGCACGTAGCATTAAACACAAACAGCACATTCCAAATTTCCTTTTTCAAGTGTAAACAGGCAATTTGCAGGGAAGACTACCTGAAGGGAAATAGATTACATTTAGCAATCGCCAACAGAGGTGGTGAAACTGAAAACATATAAATAAGGTGGATTGGATCTTTTCTCAGAAGAAGTCAATCAGGGCAATTCAAGTACGGAAATAGAAGGAAATTTGCCAGTAACCCCAGGCTATGAACAATGGTAACGCCATAGAGAGTGAAGAAACAATGTTTTCTCTTTAGGTACAATGTTGTTTGAAGTGATATGTAACATATTACACGAAACCTCTAAGACATACCTCTATCACAAACAGCAGGATGTCTCTCGTTATTACACTTCTACAAGAGCTTTAGCTGTTTCAAACGTTGCTCGTGTTCTGGGTCCAACTTTGGTGGCACATAGCATCCATGTAGATCCTCCACGACATATTCCTGCACAGAGGATAAATAGCTGAATAATGAAGAATAAATCCAATTGTAAAACTATTAGTAGAATATCTGAAACGTTTTTCAGTTTTTATAATTAAACTCTTGAGGACATGAACTAAATGTACAAAACTTGCCCTTGTGAGCTCTCTCTTGGTAAGGATGTGATAGTGCCTCTGCCAAATCCTTTGGATAGCCATGGTTGCAGCAAGAAACCCATAAGCAATACCTAGAATGGCAAATATGATTACAAACACAATGACGAGAGCAAAACAAGCTTCCATGGATGCAGGGAAACAGTCCAGTATGCCCCATCCATAACAGCAATTGCGGCAACCAGTCATGTAAGGGTCATTGTTATTCAAGGATGAACAATGCAGCATGAGCCCAAAAAATCCTAGCAATACGAAGAAAACCAGTACACCTGCAACGTCCATCAGGGAAAAGTTACACAACAAAATCTTTTGAATCCATTAATAGAAAGTCAGTACTTGCTACAATTCCTAACCAAATCCATAATAAAAATGTAACCAGTAAATGACAACTAAGATCACGTGACAAGGTAAATAGTTAAGAATCTACCCAGACAATAATAAAAAGGTATTGGATGCTTTGATAATATCCGGTCCCAACCATCACTAAATGAATTCCTGAAGCTACCATTTTTATCCATAAGGTATGCAAGCCCACCCATTGCAGCAATTGCCTGAAAAATACACTAAGATATAAATATCAAAATATTACTGTTTACAAATTCTATAAATGAGATTAGGCAACAACTATGTCTACACATCAAACAATAGACCTTACAGTTTGTACTGCCAAGAACACAAGTAGGACATCTCGTGCAACAAAAATTCTGAATTTAATATTACGCCAAGAGTTATCTTCAAGGAGCTCAACTCTAAGATGGAATTGTGCCTTGCAAGTCGTGCAATGCGAGAAGGCAAATCCTTCCTGGAAGATATAGTTAACATGAAATGGATGATTATATATTTAATCACAAAGTATGGGTGTCTGAAGTTCAAAGAAGAATTGTACCTTCACTGACCGCCAATGATCAAGGCATGAGCGATGAACAAACTGCTGTGTTCCTTTACACATACAAGGCGATATCAATTCTTCATCTACAAGACAAAGACACCGCTAATATATCTTAAGTCATTGTTATACTTACGAATCTAAAAGTCTAAAGACAAAAGCATCTCTGCAATGTCAAGGGACACTGAGTTATACATATAACACAACTAGAACGAACAAAATACCCAATACATTTCTTCCTTGGAGACATTTTTAACTCAATAAACAACATTGGCACCAACCCACTCGTTATTAACATCCATACACTTCAATAACATAAAAACCTTTTTACTTTTAACAACAGTTCACATTCTTACCAGACCTGAGCAGTTGATGTTCCCTAAACCTAGAAATAAATTCAAAGGTAACTGTGCTTCATATAGAATAGTTAACAAAGAATATAATATGAGACAAAGACCCAACATCTCTTTGGCAGACTCCTGCCTTGAACTCAGTTTTCTCAAATACCCAAAACTTACATATGTCTCCTGAAAAGCACAAACTATTAGGGAAGGGGCCACATATATCTACACTCTCCACCAGGTGCAAGGTCACTTAAGCTCTATACTGGAACACAAACACAAGGGATCTCCCACACTAATATCATGCAAATTAACCACTACTCCTAAAGGCTCAAGCTGTTAGCAAAGGGATTATGAATACCAATATTTTCCATTTAAGCCTTAAAATTATATTATTTGCAACAACCTAGAGCAATCGCTTGTTTTCACAACTTCTTTTTTCTTAAACTTCATTCAATTTCTTGGAGAAAGAGTTACACTGAATAACTACATAAAACTCTAAAATAGTAAAATAACATTTGCCTTCATCATAATGATGCACGTTATCCAGCAATTTGGGGTGAGAGATATGCAATCTACTTTGGCCCTGCTCTTTTAATATACCATTTCCATGCTCAACAATTGCATCTTCAAATTTCTCCTCATAAATAGTGGCAAGCCAGAAAACATAATTAATAACAGCATTAATAAATAAACGAAAATGTCAACTAAATAATTTGAAATACAAGAAAAAAATAAGTTTTTATGCTTGGTAAAATGTTATACCTACACTCTACTCATATTTAAATCTTTCAATGAGTAACAACCTCTCATTTTCAAATAAATATTGCATTAATGACTAAATTGTAAAAAAAAAGTTGCTTTGCTCTCATTATGGGATCAAACAGAGTTCCATATTAAACATATACTCCATCTGCCCCATATTAATTGTCTTGATTTGGAAAAAAAATTGTCCCGTATTAATTGTCCTATTTCATGTTATCCTCATCACAGTAAGGAGTGGATGGAATAAAAAGGTTTACAAATTGGAATCCTTAAATATGAGATTTTTTCAAATGTGGAAAATTAATATGGGATGGAGGGAGTAGTATTAATCAATAGCAATGTCTTGGCATATGAATGATAATAACAGTAACAGAGGGTTAAAAAAATCAAGTAATCCAAAAACAAAGTTTTCAGATTTATAGCCTTCCACATATTTGGCAAAAAAAAGTCAAAAGTATGGAAAGACAATCCAATAGCCATACAGAGAAGGACTTAAGTCCGAGCATGCACGTATTTGGGATTATGCAAAATAGTCCACATGCTAATTTTGGAAACTGAAATCAGAATCTCGTATTTGTTTACTGAAATGTTTGAGAACACTCAGATTTCAGCTCAAACAAATTAGAATTACAGTACAATATAGAGATTGTATGCTGTCCAGAAATTCAGAAGAAATACTGATTTTGAATGAAATGTTTGACTGAACTCGGGATTGATTATGACATGATTTACAAACATTTTATTTGTAAAGATTATGCTGTAGAGACGCCAACAAACCCTAACTATATGATCTGCAATTTTAAGATAAGAAAGTGAAAGCTAATCCAATTAGCTGACTTGTTCAGAAAATATTTACACATATGAACCAAATCAATCAATGGCAAACAATCTGTCAAAAAAAATCAGTATAACATACACAAAACCCCGCTCATCCATCAAACTATTACTTCAAGGAGAACGACTCTACCATATACATTGAAACACTATTATATTGAATTTTTATGTTTTTTAAGCTTTACCTCATAATTCAGCTTGCTTATTTTTTGTAGGTTCTTATCAAATATCCAATTAAAAGTTCAATGGAGGTTGTGAAACCAACAGAAACTCGAAAGAAGACAAACGAGAGGAGCAGGATAAACCCAATTACCTGGTTCCCCATCGCACTCAAGGCAGATACGGCAACAGGGGACGGAAGCGGCATCAATCTCTTCATCTACGATTTCCGTGCTAGGCAACGGCGACACGGCCCGGTCGTCCAGAAGTGGGTCGGAGTCTGTCGGATTCACTTCTTCCGACATCTCCACCTGCAACTCTTCCTTCAAAGAAGTACTCATCCCTAAAACCCCCCAATCACCCACCAAGAACCCCAGCAGACAACCACAAAAAAATTAAAATCACCCCACCATCTGACACGAAAAACAAATGTAATTTCAAGTAGGAGAAATAAACGAGATTATGACCCAATTAAATTCGCACGCAGTACCAACGAGGACCAATAAAATCTAACCAGAGGCCAAAGTTTGACCAAATTTACATCAATTCAGGAGCAGAAACGAAGAAGAAAACGAAATTGAATTAGCCCACGAAAGCTCAAGGAAGATGAAGAGTGCAGAATGAATTACCACAAACCCCAGCAAGTGTCGACAGTATTGAGATTGTTGGGTGCCCAGAGGATGAGAAGGCAACGACTTTCCCTCCGCGTCGTTTCCCAGGTCCAGACTCCAGACGAGGAGAAAACAACAAAGCGAGAATTTGGAAGCTGAATGTTTCAGCCAGTATCGTTGAAGCAGCATTCTGATACACAGCTGGTCATAGCTTATTACTTATGGGGGCATTTCCCAATAAGGCCCAATCAGGATAACAAGAGTATCATTTTAGCCTGACCTCCTAAAAATTATTATAAGAAGAAACGAGTTTGTACACCAATATCCGCCCTATATTACTAAGTCTCCTACTAAGATCTATATTTTACTATTATTAAAAGTTATAATCATAAAATTATATTATTATATATAATATAATTTTACTAATAAATGTGGATGACCACCAAGTCTTAGTAAAAATTATCCTAACTTATAATTATAAGTCATAAGCGACACGTAGTAACCCTTTTGATGGCACTAATTGCTTCTTAATCTTCTAGATTGCAAACTCTTGCTTAAAATGATCGATTATGGCATATTTGGTTCAAGCATATTCTTACGCTTTCCTAATTGTGTACCAAAATAAAAGATTGATGTACCCAATGATGGGAAAAGAGACTCTTAGCCTTGGTGAGGGAAGAGTTTTTAATGCTCCCCACTTACCATGAGCCCAGCGAAATGCACACCTGAGCGTTGTTCATCCTTAAGATCGATAGAGCATATGTTAGTGCATATTAGTGTCTATGATATTGATACTAATGTGTGCTAGCATATATACCGTCAATCTTAAAAATAAACAGTCCCCAGATGTTCCTTACGTTAGGCCCATGGTGAGCAAAGAGCATGAAAAACACTTTCCTTGGTGAGAATGCAACACCCCATATAATAAAGTGTGTGTGATATGTGGGCATTGTATTTTCCTTGGGAGATTGGTAGTGGAATAAGGAGATTTAAAAGGGAAATAATATGCAATTCTATGCATGAGTGCATATATATAAAATAATATGATTGTTCATATATAGAATGATATAAGCTATTATTAAGTAATATAATAGTATAAAATCATATGCATAAGAGTGCATATATGTGTGATGTTGTGATTGATGATTATTTATATGTGCCCTTATGTGTGTGGAAGTCCTTATAATGGATTACACCTTAAGACTATGAGATAAAGATACTTAAAGACAAGAAGATCCTTGTGTCTGAATGACTCCTTAAGTAAGTCTTTAACTATATACGGAAAAAGTTTGATATGAAATAGGACCACAGTCTTATTGCTCTCTAAGAATATGAGTTATATAGAATTGCTTCCCTATCTTAGGAGATGTATTCAAATAGACAAGAGTATTAAAAGATTACTAGTACTGCACAATGCAAAACAAAAGGTTCCGATGATTATAGAAGTCGGGACTTTAACCACTTGGGTCCATGAGCACCTGTAGGCTTAGCTTCATAAAGTGATTAGAGTGGGTAGACCTTAAAATATTTGGGGTCGGGGGTAAATTGTTTATGGTTTGGTGAAGTGTGGTTGTACTCATTCATAGACATGATTGCCATATTAGAGAGAACCTTATTACTTACACTTTTGGAATAAGAAACTCCTAAGTGAGGTCACATTATGACTGTGAAATAATGATATATGTATTTGTGAATGTTACGCTTATTCCACTTATGTGTTATAATGTTGATGTTGTTATACTTATTCCACTAATGTGTGGTAAAGATGGTGTTTGCTATTAAATATTATAGTTGATTATTTTGTGATGATATCGTATAATCATGAGTATTATTATTACATAATACTTGTTTAGCCATCCCACCAGGTATATTAGTATATTTAACATCCGTGTAATGAAGATTCTTTGTGGGGTTAAAGTTACTTTAGGACTTTGGATGTACTATAAGGGCGATGTTGCTAAACCACTTGACATGCTTAATTTTTTCTAACTTTAAGGTAGATGACTTTAGGCACTTGAGTGATAATCTGTTTGTATTTGTATTATTAAGATATACATATACATACTCGGGCAAGACCATGAGTGAGTTAATGTATGATTTAACTTGGATTATGATTGTACTATGATTTAGTACTTATATATTTGAAAAAAAGTTAGTTCATACTTCTAGATAACTTTTCACATATTTTGTTTTTTTTTAAATCTATAGTTTTATTTATAAAAATGAGTTTAAAATCTTGGGGCTTGACAGGCCATCTATGTGTCATGTGGAAGTTGGATTGGCCGCATGTCACTCATCGTGCAGGGTTTGCCGCACGTCACACATAACGCAAGCCAGCTAGCGTGGTTGATGCCAGCTATTGCGTCAGCCTTTCTCTTTTTTTTTATTATTGTTTTAATCTAATCAAATTCCAAACTTCAAAACATGATAATTTTCTACCTAGAAGTCGGATTTGCGCATTTTTAGTACCGTTGAACTCGTATTGACGAGCCTTACAAAACTAGACTACATATGGGTAGGTTATCTCACAATTTTAAGTGGAGCCTACCCATATGACATGCTTCTTGTGGTCATAACTTTCGACGCCGATATATGATTCTCGAGTTCTTTGATTCATTTTTCTTTTTTCTTCAAGCTCTATCCCTTTACGGGATTTTTACCCCTCCATTAAAACTAATATCCCTCCAAAAATTAATAATTATTATCAACCTTCATGATAAACGTAATAAAAAATGGGGCATTACAAAAATACTCCCCACTAACTTACTGTCGGTAGACTTACCAATGTGTTAACCAAGTTATTGATGCTTATCAATAACCCATTGACGTGTCAAACCCTCACACCTCATTGATGTTACAACTACCCATCAACCTCATTGCCAATTATTGATTAGTTGCACACCGACTCACTGATGTGTCAGCACTGTCATCTCTCTCCTTTCACCGAAGTCATCACCGACATGTTGGTGGTTGTGCTGATGATCGGGAAGAGATAGTAGAAACTATTCTCAGTTCCCAAAATCAATCTAAATCATGTTTTAATGCAAACCTTCTTTTAGATCACCTTCCCACAGTGATAAATGATGGTTCATGTTATCAAATGATAATTAAACATGAGTAAAGATTATCACATATCATATTCATCATGAAAATCTCAAAATTCATCTTCTACATGCTCTATTGCTGAGTAAAACTTATAACTTATCAGATAAATTATCTTTAAAACTAAATTATGGTAATAAGGTTAAGCTATTCATGAAATATAAATCCTTCCACATGTGCAATGCCGACCAATCTCCACAAATTTTACTCCATACTTTGATTCTTCTTCATTTGGAGAGCCCTTAATCTGATCCCTTTTATTTTGAGAAGTTTTTTAAGAAAAATGGATTTTGAGGGCCTCAAAGGGTACTTATAAGGGAAATGAGATGAAATTCATGTATAAAATCATCAAACTGGGTAGTTTTTTAGCATAATTGTGTAATTGCCCAAAACCATCGACACCTTGTGTGACAACCCGTGTTTTAAGGAGAATGCTATTTCTTTTTATTTAATTAAAATTTTATTTTTTAATCACCAGTAAGCCACTGACACATCGGTGGGCTATCGACAATATAGTGCAATGTTATTGTCGACAAGCATCGATGTGTCGATGGTCAATTGATGATAACTGCATTCATCGGTTATCTAAAAACGATATAGTTTTGCTATTACGAGACTTATAAGTAGTTATCCTTGTACAAATAGAGTGAAATCCAAAATTGGGAGGGAGAAGGAAGTCTCAGAGGAGTCCTAGCGTCGAAAGAGTAGTGTCCATGTACAAATTGAGAGGAAGACTCCCATCAAAGAAAGGAAACTTTGCATTAGTATAGGTCAAATTGCAACCACCTCTTGAATTTCAAGAAATTGTATTCTAATTTCATATTTTCTTCAAGTTATTGATAATCATGAACTCACATTTACATTTTTCATTAAGCCGAGCTTCGCATAAAAGTGCTTTAATGGTGAATTTGGAATGTGACTAATTTAATGTTTAATTTGTAACTCAATTGGTTTATAACTAAGATAGGTGTGAGTTTAATATTCATCTATTCAACTTAGCAGATCACCACATTGCCCCTAGTCTGACTATCTAACAAAGATAAAGACTACAATATATGGCCTCTTTGTATAGAATTTGTTTATAAAGTTGTTTCATATAAAGAAGAAACAAGTAAATATTATTTCAAAGCGCACTCACAATGTATTAAACAATCAAACTTAAAGCATTTAATCCACACATGAATACAATAATTTAACATGGAAAACCCAAACTTGGGTAAAAACCCACAGTAGCTCCAAAGGAACAAAATCAATGCACTACTAGAAAGCAAGATAATTACATTGGCACAAGCAAACTACTAACTTTTATTTTGACTCTAACATAAACTTCTTTTATTTAGATCTCCACAAAATCTTATCGTTGCTGGCCTTCAAGTCTTCTCCCTCAAGTACTTGAAGTTTTTCTTCCTCCTTTTTTGTCTTTGTCTTTTTCTAGCCTTCAACAAACTCCTCTTATTGTATTGACTTTGGCCTCTTGGAATCTTCAATCTTCCATTGAAGATTTTCTATGACTCCTCTTTGAAACTTATGTGTAAAATCTCTTCTTAGTTGTGGAATAGCTTTATGAATTCACCATTGATCTTCAACTCATGCTTTATGTGAATTCTTTAAAGGAAAACAACATGCAAAGGTAGAAACCCTCTTCTCCAATTTTTTCTAGGTTTTCCTCTCCCAAAATTTGTCACTTCTATATAGCTCTTCAAACCGATTTAAGTTTTTGGCTTCAACAATGAAAGAAATTAAATTCAGAATGACTTATTTAGGGCAAGTAGAATTTTTGGTGATAGATCGTTTCAGACAGTGATCGTTCGTTTACTGTTTTCTGAATACACTATACTTCGAACGATTGATCAATTCATGAAGTGATTGATCAATAACTCTCGGCTTCATTTTACACAGAGTTGAATCAAGTGCAGATTGATCATTCTCTTCTCCTTTATGTCCAACGATTGATCATTCATACTATATTTTTACCATTTTGCCATTTTTACCCTAAAACCTCTGAAATCACTTCTGAAATTTTTATAAGTGATTTTGGTATGAGAATGTGATCGGAATAAGCTTCAAAAACCTTCAACATTCTTTAGTCTTCTATCTTGAGTCGGAAGAACACATATTCTCCCATTTTTTAAGTTTATCAATTCCAAATCTGACTCGATTACAACTATATCTAATAAGGTTTTAGACTAAGTACATACCTATGGTTTTTGCTCTAATTTTGATAAAGAAATTAGCCAATAAACCTAACATATGACTCATATGTTCTTACAATAGGAGGGATTTCCAATACTTTTGATGCAAGAAAAATGTGTTTGGAAAGTGGGGGGAGCCTCTAATCATTATTCTCGATCATCGATGGGGTCATCAACGTGTCGATGACTACACCGATGAAAGGAAGAGGATGAGCAGTGCACTATACATACATGTAGAACCATGCATATTGACTGGTCATCGACAGTGAAGTTGACATGTTGGTGAGGTAGGCTTTGTAATGCTCGCGATTTTTTATACATTTTCCTCAAAAGTCACAGAAAATTTTTGCAATATAACTGCTATAAATCGAAAAAATAATGACGAATACGAAACCTGTGAAAACAGTTTTATAATTTAAAACATAACACATTAGTTTTTCTCATCCAAAATGTTACTTATTCGATCAAACATCATAAGACCAAACTAAACATCCACAGGCGCTACTCGAAAACAACCGTACGAATAAATTGCTATGATCATAGACTTTAAATACAAATCCCTCCCAGGCATCCCTGAGTGCAAGTCCCATAACAGTCCACAGTTTAATCCAAACGAGAGTTCAGAAAGATAAATATCTTAATTCTCATCTCACCCAATACATTAGATCGTGGCATAAATAAACTCGTAGTGAGTCAAGTATATACCTGAGTCAACGGGAATCAATCCACCGCTGAAATGAGCATCCATCTCCAGGAGCTCTCCGTCACAACTTGCAAAAGCCTCCCGTACAACGAGGCTAAAAAGTAGGGTAATGAGTATTTTCATACTTAGTAAGAAAATACCCAGTAGGGGAGTTCTAAACAGTGAACTCAGCAAATCCATACATAGATGCATTTGTGCAACTCAACATGAACAAACCGGCATATCATAATCAAGCTCATATGCATACATACATACCAAATGCACCATTGTGCCAAAATCATACCAAATGCACCATTGTGCCAAAATCATACCAAATGTACCATCATGCCAAAATCATACCATCAAATTAAACTTACACAAACACCCTTATTCAGGGTCTTACAAACTTACTCGTACCACTGTACGCTTACTCATACAACATACGCATACTTGTACGACCTTACTCGTACAATCATATGCTTACTCATACAGCTTACACATACTTGTATGACCTTACTTGTACAATCATACTCATACGACCTTACTCGTACAACTTACACAAAATCACACTTACTGTCTTACTCAGAAACATACTCTCATAATCGTACTCATACACATACTCTTATAGTCGTGCTTATACACATACTCTTACAGTCATGCTCATACTCATACTCTTATAGTCGTGCTCATACTCATACTCTTACAATCGTGCTCATACTCATACTCTTACAGTCATGCTCATACTATCGACCACTGAAGCTCATTACAACTAATAAGCTCCAACGTTGAATGGAAAAGAATGCCACTGAGGCAACACCTTAACCTCCGGGGAGTGACTAGACGCCATGGACTTTTGCGAAGGTAAGGCACACCAATACTCATGGGGCACTAGATCAAACAGGTAAGCGTAGATCCATGATACTACTTACCTGAGCGCACAAACATAAACACCCACACATAAGGGGTCATACAGTTGCCCACCATAATGGGTCTTATAGTGCTATAGAATTGCCCACCATAATGGGTCTTATAGTGCTATAGAATTGCCCACCATAATGGGTCTTATAGTGCCAGTGCCACTCTTGGGCAAAAATCATATAGTGCCACTTGGGCAGAAACATATAGTGTCATTCTTGGGCGGAATCATACAATGCCACTCTTGGGCAGAAATCATACAACGCTCTCAACAGAGCATCAAACGTCTGGGCTTATATAGCACACATACCAAATCAGAAACAAATGTCGCTCTCAACAGAGCATCAAACGTCTGGGCTTATACAACACACAGACAAAATTGGAAACATATGTCGCTCTCAATAGAGCATTAGACGTTTGAGCTTCATACAACACACAGACAAAGTCGAAAACATACATCACTCTCAAAATAGCATCAGATGTCTGGTGCTCTATACAACACACAGACAACATCCCGCATGATAAACACTATGGCAAAACATGAGAAATGCTCAGCCGACTCATTATCGGCTAGCTCAACACAGAACTTAATCCGTCGAACCCTCAGGTTTCAAACTCACAACGCTATCATTAGCTGTGCTTATAATTCAAGTTTGAATTAAGTAAATTATGTGGTACAATTATGCCACACAAGCACTCAAGCATATCGTGCTCCACTGATCAAACCGCAGCTGAGCCCGATCCGAAACCCAAGTTCGTCAGGGCAACAGACTTTACTTAACCCTCTATCTTACAACATAACTCACCGTACACCAAAATCCTTACGGTTTTAAAATCTCAGCCATCTACTTTATGGCCAAAACATCTTACTCGGAAGTCCTTAGACTGAGCTCCTTAGAGCCAACCCCAGTTATCATGCTTTTACTTAAATCTCACTTATTATGCTTACTTTTCACTTCATAATTTGTACGTTATGTTTGTACAATTATGCACACTCTTACTGTCTGATAATCCCCAAACATACAATCTAACCCAAACCGATCCATTCTAATCCTTGCCCATCATACTCATATCCTCTGTCATACGCTTACACATCCATACCCAAATCCATACCAAACACGGTCACTTCATACCATCCATAGCCATACCTCTGCCCACATGCGCATACACATATCTATAGCATAGGCAAATAGCCATCATACATACATATGTCTATTACACATACGTATAACATATACATACTGTCATACATACGTAGCTTACAAACATGCTCACTAGCCATCACTAGTGCATACATACACATTTATACATACTTCAAACATGCACGCTAGCCATCACTAGCACATGCATCATCCATACATACTTCAAACATACACGCTAGCCATCACTAGCACATGCATACATATACGAAGCTTATCAACAAACACGCTAGCCATCACTAGCACCTAGTCAATCAACATACGAAACTTACCAATAAACACGCTAGCCATCACTAGCACATATAGACTTCCACACGCATCAAACATACTTACAGCTCACATGCATGTCATATGCATTTCAGCATGCCATATAATCATGCTTACATGCACATTATGCAATCGGATCGTTATTTAACATCTAAAGCATGGAATCATACAATCCTAGCATGCTGCTACTCATTCAAAGCATGCTATCATAAAATTAAGAGTTCAAAGCTCCCCTACCTCGTAATCATGACGTTTAATGGCAAGCACACGACGGTGGCAGCATTGACGGCGGAGTTGGCGGTCAAAATCGTTGCCTGGCTGAGAGAGCTGATGTCCCAAGGATTTTAGGAAGTGCCGGAAATAATCACGGCCAAACAAGGTGTCAGAAGTCAATGCGGCAAAATTCACGATCCACGGCGGCACACTAGGGCGGCCGGGAGAAATGTCATGCCAACATAAGTGGCAGTGCGACCAAAAGTCGATGGTGTACTCACTGAAGATCGGCGGTGGCTAAGACGTACTCAGCCGGCCGCAAGACTTCGAAATCAGCCGTGGACAGCACCTAACAGCGACGATTTTGCATCAACAAGGGCCCACATATGGGTGGATAGCGCAGGGCAATGCTCAAGGACAAAGGAGAGGTAGTGGATGCTCTAGTGGTCAACTCAAATGCTGATGGAGCCATCCGATGGTTAGGCGGCACAAATATGGCGCCTAAACCCAAAAACGCATGCGTGGCCACATGCACACGCGGATAACAAGGACCACTCTAAGGGGAGATGGGTCAGACAGTAGCGGCTCAAGGCCCACAAAAGGGCAACTGAGCTATGGCCAATCAAAGCGGCGGCCGGGCAAATGAAGCCGGGGGTGCATAGAGCTTCTCGGCTTTTCTGGAACGGGATCGGGCTCTCCCGATCTTTTGTTCTATTCTTTATTCTTTTTTTTTTCTATTTATGTCTCTAATGCGCGTTAACCTTATGTTTACGCTTTGTACCTCCAAAATTTGCGTTGTAAGCGCGCAGCGAGGCCTGCGGCCCACGACTAAGCCCCACACCCAACTCTACGGGTATAAATATAGGGTGAAATATACAAATATGAAAACGTTGAAATGTCAAATTTTCCCGCCAAAAATGACCAAAAAAATAGCAGGAAAATCCCAAAAAATCATAGAAAAAACAGGAACTTTACATGCTTACCCAGCCAAGGTTTGACATGTCGGAGGATCCACATATGGTCATTTGTGATTTGGTTGACTTGTTGGTGAGGTGGATTTATCCAACCATCCCACTTCCGATGAGGGGTTCAACATGTTTGTGGATATATCGATGGTCGTCTATGAACTAAATTACTTGTCGGTGTGGTTACCAATGGTACCTTATAGTAAAGATTTTTATGTGTTTTACAACAAGGAATAAGCTATATAGAAATTACATATAATTGCATGATTTTTGAGGATTTTGTGATGTGTATAAAATGTTGGGTAAGCATGTACTAAGTAAGGGTTAGTAAATCCTAATACGTGCATAAAACCATGTGATGTGATGATTTGGTCACCCCAAATTGATGCATTTGGCACAAAAAGTGGAGATTCCTAGTACTTTATTGGCTCCTCAAATAAATCATTTAGTTGCAAAAAAATAAGGTTATGGTCTTCCGGCTCTCTAAGAATGAGAATTATGTAGAGCCTCTCTCCTTTCCTAAGAGTTAGGTTGAAATGGACTAGAGTACAAAAAGATGACTTGTAATGACCGTGAACTTTTGGTATGATTTTACACCTTTAATAAATCTACTTTTAGAGTTTAAAGTGATTTTAAATTATTTATAGGTATTTATTCGGTGAGATTTCTTTAGGACGTGGTTGAGCTCGTAAAAACGAATGTAACGAGTCATTAATCGTGCGAATCAGACACTGGGGTCGAAAGTTTTTGAGCTCAGGAAGCATGACACATAGGCGGGATCGACTTAAAAAGTGCAGGATAACCTACTCATGTGCGGTCTAGTTTGGTAAAGCTTGCCATTACGAACCCAATAATACCTAGAATGTGTGAATCCAAGTTCGAGAGGGAAAGTTAGGTGCCTTTAAGTTTTTGAATTTTTGAAAAAAATAATAAATAAAATTATTTATTGAATGAGGCTGGAGTTAGCAGCTGACCCCAGCCACAATGCAACAAGAGCCTGCTTGATGTGAGGGGGCCCACACTACTTGTAGGTGCATGCTACTTGCGTGACGTGTGGCGCAGCTGCATTTTGCATTGCAGCCGCATGTTGCATTGCACCATGTGTGTCACGCCCCGGCGATGCCCGACCCGAGCCGAACCCGGTCCAGGGGCCGGTCAAGCGCGCGGGGGCGACGAAGTAAAAATTGAGGAAAACAATCTAGCGGAAGACTTAATCCCTAACCACGGACAATTAACAGAAATACGGAGTGCGCACAATCCTTTGAGCAAGAGTAAATAAAAAGGGAGAAAAGGTGTTGCTTATCACAAAGTAAACAACAATCTCAAACCCACAAACTTAGTATAAGTAAAGCCCACACCGGCTCAAAATAAGTCATAATCATCGCAACTGTAACATATGACATAAATCCAAAACAAGAACCCTACACAAAGGTCCTAACATGAAGCATGAAACAAACGAAGGTAAGTCACGCAACGATCTCCATCATCACACCCAAGCTACCTCTAACCTTTCCTCAAAGAGGCAATCCTGTCCATCTGCGTGTCGCACCACGCAGCCCCAAATCAAAACACAAAAGAGGGGTGAGTTTTAACACTCAGCAATGGTTTTAATAACACTGTCAACGTAGAAAATACGATAGCTTAGAAATGAGATCGTTTCAGATCAAAGATTTACATGGCGCATCACTTTCTGATCACACATTCATATCACTTAACACTGCATCATAATACCTAATTCAACCTGCATGGATGTATCTCAAGCATACATATTCCCACATGCATTCACATCATAACAAATCCCGCATAGATGTATCTCTAACATACATATTCCACATGCATAACATCAAAATTAACATGCATGGATGTATCTCTAACATACATATTCCACATGCATAACATCAACATCAACATGCATGGATGTATCTCTAACATACATATTCCACATGCATAACATCAAAATCAGCATGCATGGATGTATCTCTAACATACATATTCCACATGCATAGCATCATCACAATCAACCTCCATCAAGGAGTAATCACACATTAATGTCACACAGACGGGAGCATAGACAAGGCCACGAAGGCGTGTCATGGTCCAAAATTCTACACAAGAATTAAAGAGAGATCGGGGTTGTCAATCCCTAATACTGCTCGCCCTGGACGATCCTGGCCAAGGATGTCCCATTCTCACACAGAGAATCTAGAGCAGGGGTGTTCGCCCAGGGACATCTCCTGCGGAGGGAAGAGCCCGAGTTCTCACACAGAGAACCCTAGAACACGTGGTAGCGGGGTGCACACGGTATACCACACTGGATTCTCAGGGTCCAGATGACACACATAATAATATTCTCACATATCCGCAAGACAAGTACACAACTCGTCCCCACATCTTTCCATTAAACAAGACTCAACCCGGGGAGTGCACTCGTTCCACACAGGAACTTCAAATCAAAATATGTCCTTTCGGACAAATCAATTTGCGATTAATCCACGACCGATCAACCCGGCACACAATTTTATCACATTGCATCCAATCGGTCAAATTCGATTAATCACGATGAAGCCTCAATTAAAAATCCATTTTCATGATGCGTGCAGCATGGTACATGCGTGGGCAAAGCATACATAAATCCTAATCATGATAAGTGCTCTCACCAGCCCCTAATGCATCATTCATAATCACAATATTAAGCTTCACATCATCATTTAACCCCACATGTGTGTGTGTGTATCTAGTAGAAGCCTTTCACATAATGCATATCAACATGCTTGAAAATCAACTCACTACCACACTACACATGTGAATTTCTATCTAAACATGAATTCCAGCGGAAATCATAGTAGAAGAATCGTTGAAATCATAGCTAGATTCAAAACTCAACCACAAAGGCTATACACATTTAACATCACTCATTTCATCATTGAGTCATGGCATTCACCAACATCCACACACCATTAACCACAATCTAACATGACAAATCAGTCCAACAATGATTATAGTCCTACTGAAAATATATGCTTAACCAAAGGAAAACAACTGTTCCTAATTTCAAGATAACGATTCCAACATCATGCCACAAAACATAAGTCATTCCACCATCTCTAAGCATATAACTCAACTCCACAAACTCAATAGCATGCATTTCCAGTAGCCTAACATAGCTTAAAACACTCCACATTCATATAAAATTGGCAAGCCAAAGTGGAATCACCAAAATAGGCATCATACACACAACATACAAATTTCCTGTGTAGCCGATCGATCGCCCTTCAGGCCGTTCGATCGGTTACAAGCAAAATTTTGAAATTTTCAGTTCAGCCGATCGATCGCCCTGCAAGGCTGATCGATCGCCAACACGGCAGAACAGTCATCTTCTTCCTTTCGCAAAATCAAACCAAAACACCATAGAATACACTTCAAATCCACATCTAACACCCTAATCATCATTAAAAGTCCTCCTTGACTTTCAGAATATCAAACCAAACCATAATAATGCAAAACCCTAAGAAATCGGGATTAAATAATTCCATTTTCTAATCTTACCATTAACACACTAAATCAAGCAACCCATTTCGAAATAAGCCAAAAATGAAGAGTTTTACCATGGATAAACAGAGAATTTGAAGACCCATTACCTCAGCACTTGATTAAGCTCGGATTGAAGAGTCACCCTTCTTGAAATCCTTGAAAACACAATGAGTTTGAATTAAACTCTAATGGAAATCGATTTACTCAAGAAATCCCTAATTAAACCTTAGATCTAGGGCTTGTTGGTAGTAAAAATCGAATTTTGAATGTTAGGGTTTGTAGTAAAACACAAATTAGTAACTTTTGATGGTCAAAAACGAATTGAATCAAAGGGAAAATGGTAGATTTGGAAGAAATTAAGAGAAAAGTCATGGATTAGTGTTTAATTAGAGCAAGCTTACCTTAATCGGCTTCTAATTCGGGCCTAAGTGGGGATTAGGCCAGCCTTCCTTCCTTAGCCTATTCCCAAAAATGAAAATGGCTCAGGTTTGCCCTTTTATAGTAAGGGTTGGGGTAGGCATAGGTAAGTTTCGGGGTGTAAATACGAAAAGTAGGCTAAAAGTGGGTATTTTGCAAATTTAAGCACAATTTAAGCCTAATAAAATTCTGAAAATTTTTGTGGGACCTTAAGTATATGTCTAGGTTCATTTGACAGGAAAATAGTGAAAATTCCGAAAAATCTCAAAAATTCACATTTGGTTTAAAATCACTTAAAACCACTAATGTTGAAGTTAATTTTGGTTAAAACCATCACAAACTCTATTTATTTCATGAAATCACCGAATAAGATCAGAAAACGCGTAAATCTCACGATAACCCATAATTAAAGAAAACCAAAACCGGTTCAAAGATGAGGGTCCTTACAATGTGGCCCTGCCTCATCACGCACTATGCTCATGATATATGGCACACAAACCGCCTCAAATAGCCTATATATAGGCATGAGGGGTTCAATTTTTTGTCCATTTCTTCTCTCCCACACTCCTCAAACTTCATTTCTCTCTTTCTAAATCGTTTAAAGTCATATTCTAGCCATTTAAGAGGCATCCTTAGTTAATTTGAGGGTGCTCTACACAATGAAAGAGTCCATTCTTCAACTTAGTTACTCTAGTGGGGAGAAACAGATTGGGGCAAGAGGAGGCTCTGTCTGATATCCTTGAGACGAGAAAGAGAAAAGCGGCTTGGAGTAAGTGGAGGCTTCATTCTCTACCAACAACAAGCGTGCTAGACATCCCTCGGTAAGGGGAGGTTCTGTCTGCTGTCAACGAGTGTGCTGGACATCGTGGCCGAGTTATTTTTTTGGTTAGAAAGCTTTAATGCCAAAAAATGTGATGTTCGAGTTCATGGAGTTCAGCTTGTGGTCTTCAAACTCGCGTGCAAAGTGAGGTAGGGGTTTCTATCCTATCTTATGACATGAACATTTACTTTGGTTGTCTTTTTAACTTAATATACATATGACTCTAGCATGCTATGTGTTAGAGTTAATTTCAAGTTATGATTTATGATTTTTGCACATTCAGTTTGCCGAATGATTATCCGTTAGAATAAGTTAGGAATTATATACTATAGGTTTATGATTCTATTATATATTCAATTTGTCGAATGATTATATACTGTGACTTTTATGCTTGCCTCATATATCATTTTATCGAATGTTTAATCCTTATATTTTATTAAAAAAATTATACACATTGAAGCGTGTGATAGAGAAAATCTAGCTTCACCATTATTTTAATTAGGAATGACTAAAGTACGTTTAAAAAACAGTTTTAGAGAATCATTCCTTGTAGAAGGATGACCCTCAAGATTATTTTCGTAAATACATACAAGTATGGTGATCGAGTTACTGAAACGGGATAAAGAAATGGTAATTGTCTCATTGGAACAAGTGACCAAGCCTGTCTTTGTAGTCATTAATAGTGATGCTCCCATGGCATGTAGAGGAGAGGCTAGGGTTTTTGAAAGGATAAACATTAGATTGAAATATTTTGAAAGAAAAATAGCCCTTTATGAGTTTGGGAACTCAATATTGATTTGTTTATTCTAAGCTATTGTTGAGTGCCCGGATAGAACTCCATGGATTAGATGTTGGCATAGCTATAATATGGTTTGGAATTGGATGCATGATACCTACTTTAGCATGGTGAGCCCTTATGAATGGTGGTTGACTCCTAACGAAGAACATGAATATTTTATAAGGCTATGTGCGCTAGGGTACAAAGTATGAGTATCATAGGAAGACGCTCTACTTTCTAAATCCCGGTGCCCAATGAGCATGGGTGTCTCTTCTCTCCATCAGCACGAGGTATTTTGCGATGATCCATGGAGTAAGAGGAGGCTGCTTTGTACCTGTAGCAAAGTCCATAGGATGGTGTAGGCGTCTAGGACACTTGTAGCAAGCTATGAGAGCTTGCAAACACTGAGAAAATCTTAAATACGTAGGAAGAAGCTCTAGGGGTAGTTTTAGGTGAGAGACACATCATGGTTTTTATAAAAGTATATGTATTATGTGTTTTGA
Source organism: Saururus chinensis (assembly GCA_035235625.1). Classification (NCBI taxonomy): domain Eukaryota; kingdom Viridiplantae; phylum Streptophyta; class Magnoliopsida; order Piperales; family Saururaceae; genus Saururus; species Saururus chinensis. Next base: position 21,117,038 of record CP141143.1, read on the forward strand.
AATTTTCATGTGTTACTTCATGCTTGATAGTATAAACTCTCCTACTAAGTATTTTAAAATACTCACCACTCCTCAAACCTTACAGGACTTGTCGAAGCATAGTGTATGGGTAGAAGGGCCTACTTGGCAGTTTTAGAGACGATTTCAAGGATTTCAAACCGCACCATAAATCTTAGTAAGAACTCTTATTATTTTTATCCTTGTGTGTTTGTACATAGATAGTATTTCCCAGGAAACTATATTTTATACTATGTTTATGGTGAGTAGCTCCAGTTGCAGGTCTGGGTAAACTCCAAAATTTTTATTATAACTTTTATATATGCTTCAAAAATCCCAGGGCATGACATGACTAGTTCCTTGTAGCATAATAAATGAAGTTTTGACAATCATGGCAGCCAAAGTCTCAACACTAAGGACCATGAACTCTTACTTTATGTCATGGATGAGGTGGGGCAGGCTTTAAGCAAAGACCAAGGTCGAATTTATGGTACTTCAATATTTAGTAGAGTGGGAACTCCTAGATGAGGCTATTATGTCTAGATAACCCTAACGTGGAATTCTATGTTGTAATATACTTGTCACATAAATGTATGTGTGAATAATTTGATCTCTATGTCATTTTGATTCTCTCTCGGTATATTTATCAAAGTATTCATTTTCTTTTAGATTGCAATTCACTGAGTATACCCATATATGCAACAACCTTTGTGGTGCCAGTTCTCCAAGGAGAAATAGGAAGGTCATAGCTATAAAGCAAATTCTACCTTCAATTAATGATTTATTCCCCCTCTAGGTTTGATGTTTAAGCACGAGAGGGTACTATTTTTTTATTAGCTTGTGCATATGTAGTAGACAAGTACTTAGATGTGGATCCTCTAAAAATTTCAATAATTTAGATATTTAGATGATTATTTATTACAATATCACAACAAGTATTTGCAAAAAGACAATTCCCATGTCCCCAATTTTATATTTCAATGTTTTGTATAAGCATAATATGATTTTATCTATTGCATGTTAAGAAAAGGAGCGTGTTATTAATTTTTAAAGTAAATATTTTTATGAAAGATTATTGTAAAAATTGGGGGCTTGACACATGGCTAACATGTCAGTGGTCTAGAGACAATAACTACGTTTTTCATTGATACATCGATAGTACCTAAGTCCCAACTTTGGGCAGCCATAATTTCCTCATATAAACTCTAATTTATGCATTCTTGGCGAAGTTATGAAGATATTTCTGTCTACTATACGACCCATAATTTTATATCAAAACTCCATATGTAGAAAAATTTATACCATTAAGATTGTCTAAGGGTAGATTGGTAAACAATGGTACACTAACGACACCTTAAGTCCAACTTCGGACAATCATAACTCTATCATCCAAACTCCGATTAGAGAATTCTTGAAGGCTTTTCGAAGCTATTTATGTCTAGTTTTTGTCCCGAAAGTCTCACATTTAAACCCAAAACATAGGATAATACGTTACATTGAAAATACCTAAAGGTCAAATTTATTATATTCCACATGTACTCTAAACTACCTTTATACTATATCTATTATGATTCTCATATGAGCTTCAATTTACATACTCTTGGCAAATCTACAAAGATCTTTTTGACTACTCTTTAATAGTAAAGTTTTACATTCAAACTCTATTTATTGAGGAAATTATTATATTGAGAAGCCCTAAGAGTCATGCTTACTTATTTCTACATGGCTAAGTATAGGGAATTTAGAAAATTCTCAGGTGTTACATTCTTCCCTCCTTGAAAGATTTGCGTCCTCACAATTCATCATGGTCAATCTTAGATAAGCTTGAATCTCCAATCTTCAAACTCAACTTGACCTCTAAGATTTGCTCTAAACCCACTTGAACACCACCTATAATTGATTAACTCCACTTAAATGAATCACTACCAAGCGACATATCCTAGGATGTGCTAGTAAATATACCTCTGAGTTGACTAGTACTCACGTCCCATACCATAAGTATTTCGCAAAGTCACAAAAGCAATCTCTACTATGCACTTGCACATCCAACCTTGAAGCTATGCACTGACACATTGTGTCCTATACCACAGGTGTCTAATGGTTTCTCCTTAGCGGTTCCACAACCTTTAATAATATATTCACCTAGGAGTGCTTCAATGCTTAAAGTCTAATAAAACTATCAAATCTATCTAACAATTTTAATGACCTAACAAAGTGTTAGCTTAGCTTGTCCTTTTCCTTCAAACTTAATCACAAATTTGTATACTTTTCTCAAAAAAGTTGTCTTGAGTAATTTCTCCCTGATCTGACTAATCTTCTTGAAGCAATGAAACATCAACTCTTATTTCTTTACCCCACCTTGCTCCAACATGTGATTGTCCTGCACCGAAATCTATACCATGCTTCATAAGATCTCAAACTTGAATCATGTCTTCTAACGCGTTAATAGTGCACTCAAGTTGACCATTTGCTATGGGTAAATATCGTACATGTAAGATCTCTAATTTATATCATTTTTTTAATTGTGTGAATTTCTTTGTTTGTTAGTTTAATTTGATTTACTTGGGGTAATGAGTTAGTTTAATTATAAATTTTTTAAGGTTTAATTTCATTTTAAAAGTATTAGTGCCAACCTTGATTCACCCAATTTTTACATATTTAAAGGTATTTTCTTTCTATTTCTCCTTAGTTAAAGGAGTGAGGCTCACCGCGGGACCCACATCTGTGTGAGATGGCGTGCTACCCATTTTGGTTGTCAACCTTCTTTTAATTTGTCTAAGTGGGCTTGGGTGTGATTAAATTCTTCTTTGAGTTAAGAGAACACTTAAATGGTAACTTAGGGTTTTACCTATTTTCTAGCCCAACAATTTAATTTCAAGCCCATAAGCCATACTAGTAAAAAAGAAAAACTCTGACCATTTGCCTAATGGGGAAGGGCTGAGAATAAGAGGGAAGCTAATCTCTACCCCTATTTTTCAAAGGGGAAACCCTTCTTAAGGTAAGGTTTCCCCCCCTTAATCACCCATTAGTCTTCTTATTTTTGTCTTAATCATCTCAATCTTTACTTCTCCTATGTGCATTCTAAAATTTCTTCCATCAAAATCTTATTTTTAATTCCGATTTAGAACCCTAATTAGGTAATTTTTGTTTTTAACCTAAGGAGATTTTAAATCTATTATTTCCTAAGTTGATTTGAGTCTATTAGTTAGTTTTGATTAAAATTAACCAAAAGCCCTAATTTTTTTGTAGGATTTTTTGAGGTTGAGGCTCATTCAAGGGATTCACAAGCTTGATAGAGGTAAGAGATTTTTCTCTATGAGGTTTTTTTCCTTGAAATACTATTATTTTGGGATTCTTTGAGCTTTTGATTTATCTTGATGTGTAATAGTGATTTATTAAAAATATACAAATTATGGTTATTTTTGTATCTTTAAGCATGAAAATGTTAGATCTATCATGTTTTAGGTTTGGGTAATGATTATACGAAGTTTCATGAAGTTTTGAGAATTTTTATTGATTTTTGGAAGAATTCTGGTTCAGTTTTGTAAGGTAGAAAATGATTGTTTTGATAGTTATATTCCGACTGTTCAATTGCCCTATCGGCCGATTGAACAACCAACCATGCAAATGGGCCGTCAAGCCGTTCAAACAACTAAATAGCCCTCTATTTTGGATTCATAACTATGTTTAAGATATTTTTACTTTGAGTTTTGCTCTTAAATTTTTTCTGTGAATAGATTATCATGTCTACATTATATTCCTAATTTTTTCATATTTTTTTCTTGAATAATATGTATTTATTATATTTTTTGGAATACATATTATACAGTATAATAACTCTTTGTTTCCATGTTTAGAAGCATGTTTAGGGATGAAAACATTTGATTTTTTCTTCTTTGTTTTTATGATAGATTTATATATGAGTTATGAGAATGTTGTAAAACTGTCAAGTTATTTAGAGCACGATAAGTCAATGGCATAAGTCATAAATTTGAAGGTCAACGATTCTGGCAGAAGTGCCATTCTCATTAATTAAATACAAAAATAATTTTTTGTTCTTATTTTTATATAATATTTATTTATATGTTAATTAAGACTATGATGTAGGTCTTTGTAAATTTTCACTTTGATTATAATTTTTTGCTATTTTTCCTAAAATGTATAAATTATATGTTGTGATCATGCTAAAATATCTACTTAAGCTAATATGGGATAAATGAGTATATGCATAATTTTAAGTAGGATTTTGATGTTTTATTAATATTTACTCCTTGATTCCAGTAGATTATGACCATGATGAATCATGAATACTTGAACAGGTCACATTAATTATATATGAACCATGTTCCACATATTTTAGCTTAAATATGAACACGACCATATATGTATATTTTTTCTCATGCTTATATAATTTTATTTGTCACAAATAGATAATATTTCATACATATTAGGACTAATTAGAGTATATTTATATATGCTTGTATTCATTAAACATTGCTCATGTATGTATCATGTCGCATACATCATGAGAATGACTTGTAAGAAAAGATTATTTATGTTTAACCGTGATTAATCGATTGGATAACACAGTTATCCAGATTAGCCGCATCGAAGGTTTATCGAACTAGTTTTATGTCCAAAAGGATGAGGTCTTGCACTTCTTTGAGGACGGGTTTCCTCCTCGGGTGAGAAGAGCATAATGTTATAGTAAGTTAAATTAATGAGTCTTTCTGGACATGAGAATCTAGGCTGGTTTGTCCATGTGCACCGGCTTATCAGGGGGTACTTTCCCTATTAGGGCTTTGCCCAAACTGCTCTAGTTTTCCTTTCTAGTAATTCGGATTTCCTTATTAAGATTTTTAGGGTGAGCGTGTATGCTTGTGCTTTGGCCGGGATAAGTAGGGTTCTTTTCTCTATTATGAGTCATTCACCAAATTGTTTATGCATGTGTATTGATTATAATGCTCATTGACACAGTTTGTGTAGGGATAATGATGCTTATGTTACACATGATGTGTATAGAATGATTACATTTGAATATGCAGAATAGAATGTGGTTTGACGCACTTGATTATGCAGGGTAAATGTGAATGTTTATACTTGCTTCATGTAGGATGTAAATGAATCATGAAACTTAAATGATTACACAGAGTGTGCATGTGTGTTATAGATTATGAATGAACCTATGATGCACAGGTGGTGTGAATGTGTATATATAATGTGATTTATCTCATGATGTACATGTGTAGAGAATAAGTATATGATGCATGTTTAAATTAACTTATATAGGAATAATGCATGTGGTGCTATCATGAGCTTATGTTTTGTTATGAAATCTTTATTGAGCTAAGCTCACCCCTCTTTTGTTTGTAGTTTTGTTTTGAGGCCATATGTTGTGTCATGCAGGTGCTCCAAATGGTCTTTTATGTCGAGCTTGAAGATGGGCATGCACCATGAGAGGGGCTAGATGTTTAGGTTATTTTAGACTTGTGATGTGATATGATGAACTTATTATACTTGACATTATTTTATACTTTGGATAGCCTACGACGGCTTTAGACTTGTTGCAACCTTAGAGCTTGAGACTATTTTCAATATAGATTTTGTGGGTGTTGTGTTGGACTAAAATGGTTAAGTAATCTCTTTTACCTTTCATTATTTTTTTTTGCATAAAGGGCACATGTTGTGTACTTCGATGAGAACCTAGGATGGGTTAGTCTTCCACTACGTCGCATCACGTCCCACCTTCTTAGACCGGGTTCGAGTCAAGGGCATGTAGTGGGGCATGAGAAGTAAGTTTTTGGTATTGTAACACAACTTTTTCCAAAAGCAAAGGAGGCTAAGGGATAATTCCTAATGACAATAGAGAGTGAGGTAACAAAAGAACTAGACAAGTTAGCGATGTATAATTCTATTAGTGGTTAACTTGATGATTGCTTGTGTTATGTGTTGCTTGATCTTGGCATTGATTGGGGTGTTAGACTTTGTGATTTAATATCTAGCTGTTGTGTAGATGGCTGGACCGAATCACATAGGTGCTAATAATAATTGAGTTGCTAGAGATCTAGAGGTAGATGACATGTTGACCACCATTGAGGGGTTAACTCAGGTCATGCAGACCCAGTAGGCTAAGCATGCCAATGGTAGTGGGCAGGAGCATTTAACTCTAGAGGGCTTTAAGAAGCTCAATCCTCCTAGTTTTTAGGGTAAGATGGATGCCTTGGAAGCCGACAATAGGAAGCTTCACAAGGAGAAGATGTTTAGTGTGATCGGTGCTCAAAGGAGGAGAATACCCTCCTAGTCGTCATCACCTTTAAGGGAGAGGCACCTAGGTGGTGGCTTTCTATGAAGCAGCAAAGATTTCAGGGTCGAGTGGACATCGGTCGACTGCTGTGAAGCATTTGGTATGTTGCAAGACGTCAAAATTGGCCGCGAGCAGTACCCAACTGTGGAAATTTCGCTTCGTGATTGGCCCACATAAGGGGCCAAGGACATGTGTATGTGCTTGTGGACATAGGAGGGATGGAGGGAGCTCTGATGATCAATCACATCGATGGCAATGCCAGTTGATGATTGGGCAGTGTAAATTGGTGTCAAAACCCTAAATTGTACTCATGGCCACTTGCACATGCAGCCAAAGGGGAGTGGGAGAGGGCTGGATGGAGTGGCCCAAGGCCCAAAAAGGTGACAAAGCTAGGCCCATGATGTGGTGGATGACCGAAGCAGCGACATAGCTGATCGTCACCCACAACTAAAATATTGGTGTAGGCGGCTTTACAACTCACACGCTAGAGGGCAAGGGGAAGGTTTGGGGTCGAGAAAAGACCATGAAGCTATAACCGGCCAAGGCCTATGGAGGTGAACTCCTACATCATTGGGCTAAGGTAAGCTAAACAGAATCTTGCCAAGGGTTGTCTGGTGTCGATGATGTAAAATGGGCAAGAGGCAAGAATAAAAGGGGTTGGGTCTCTAATGGGTAGAAGAGGGCATGACTAGGCTAGAAAGCTAGACATATAGGAAAGGTGGGCCGGACTAGGGCAATGGACTACCAACCTCTTACTGAGACCAACTGGAGCTCAGTTGTTGGTGATGCCTCACGCAATAATATAGAAAAAGGATGAAACTTTCTGCCAGTTTTGAAACAAAAAAATGATACAGGGTAGAGCCGGCCAATGGCAGCTACCCCCTCCACAGCCGGGCAGGGGCAAAGCTAGACAAAGGCTGGCTAGCAGAGATTGACAAGTATCAGCATACTCAATCACGAAAACATACCGAGGAGCTACTATTCGGTGAAAGAGCAGATAAGGAGCTAAAGGAGAGGAGAAGGGAGGGGGTGCTAGCAGCTCTGCCTGGCTCTGTCATGGCCCTGATGGCCAAGTGAAGTTGGGTCCAATGGAGGGAGACAGCTTCCAACTTGATAACCCTCTGGGGGCCCAAGACACACTATGAGTAGAAAAATAGGAGAGGTCGAAAACCTGTTTTGCAAATGGCAGAGCAACGGAGCATACGGGAGGCTAGAGGGGTCAGGAGGGATGACCTCCCATAGTTCCTAGGCCAAGGCAGAGCCAACAACAGTGGCAAAAAATCGCAAAATAGAGAGAGGGCTAACTAGGGAGAGGTGGAGCCGAGCTGGGGGCCGAATTGGCCCTACCGCCGTCGCTTGTCTAGGGCAGAGCCATGTGAGCTTTGGCCTGCTATAGCCCAACCATGATGGTGGCGAAAAAAGGAAATGGAGAGGGAGGATGGACGGGTTTGGCGCACTACAAAATGGCTGGGGGTGGAGTTAGAAAGTGGTCAAGCTGGAGGGAGTAGCACCGGGCCAGCGGTCTCGTTGTACTCACCCGAGGCCTTGCAGCCTCCTATTATAGAATGAGAGGAGAGAGGGAGATGGGTGGGTGGTTTCATACTATTGAGGAACAGGCTCGCCTGAGTCTTACGTTTAATTTTTTTTCCTTTCTTCCACTTTTCTTCCTCTTCATTTTTCTCTCCTTTTCCCTTCATTTTTTTCCCGCCAACAACATTAGAGGTGCACTAAGGCCCATGACCCGCAACATGGCCTCCACTTGACTCTATTGGTCCAAATATCAGGTAAAAATAGGAAAATCAAATGCGTCATAACATTAATTTTTTTGTCAAAAAATGAGCGAAAAAATAATAGAGAGGTTGTAGAAAAAATCAGGGACATTACACCTTATGATGCTCAAATCAATACAAAATTTGTAGGGGAGTCCACCCTACCGTCTTGTAGAATTTTTAGAAATATTCAAATAGTTTTGACCCATGAGTTTTTGTTTTCAATTTGTACCCAAAAAACTATATTCTCAATAGCCCGAGTTTTGACTAAGGTTTCAAGACAAAATCCCCATAGAATTGCCTTAGGAAAATGATTAGAGACTCTTGGGAGAGTCTATTTTTGTCCATGAATTTGTGGGATTTTTATTGTTGGTTTTTTAATTACTAGATTTTTTGAAATCCTAAAAGGTCACTATTTCCATTAAATTAGACCTTCAATTCTTCTTAATTCTTGAGGACAAAATGGTGGGTTAGATCCACCCCAACATTCTTGGAGATAAAAGTCTCTGAGACCTTGATCCAATGCAAAAACCCTGTGTCATTTTGGACTCGAATTGATAGAGATGTGTCTTTAAGAGACCAATCTACCCTAGAATTCCTGCACTATGCAGCAATTTTTAGTAAATTAGGAATAATACATTTAATTATCAGACCAAACCTACAATTTATTTTTGGACCCTAAACTTAGGGAATTTACAGTGGTCCAAATTTGGCTCAATCACAATTCTGTAAGTATTTTTTCGTAAAAATCTAAACTTTGAAATAAACAAGAATTAGGCTTTTGGCTTTTTAGGGACTTGTGTTGGCAAGTTGTTCTGCCAAGCATCCGCTTGGTTTTTTATTATGAAAATTCAATTTTATGCCTTTTGAAAATGATTTTCAAAGCTTGAGGCATCCTTATAATGAATGGTATGTCTAGGGTTAAGATTTATTCTTGCATTGCATATGAGCAAAGGGTAATATGGTAATTATGCTTGCTTGGATATCAAATTGTGCGGGAATCTTGCATGTGGAAAATTGGGTGGAAAGTGTGGCATATGGCATGATAAATTGGATGACTATGTATCATTAATGTGCATGATTATTGAAGTGAGTTCAAATCACGTCTTGGTGTGGTCAAAGACATCAAATTATGAATTACTAGGGTGTAGACAGCATTAGCCAATGTGCATAAAAACATGTACATGAAAATGTTTCCCTAAAGAACTACTAGGGCTTACAGCATGGAACATAGGTGCTGGTGGGGATCAAAGAGTCGATGTTTCCCTTACATGTTAGTAGGGCTTATCTTTGGCAAGGTTGGGGTAACTGAGTAAGTCAGGACATGACGCTGGCTTTGTTATTTCAACACAGGTAAGGAGATTAATTGGCATGTGATATGATGAATTTATTGGAAATGAGAATATTCTAATACATTAAAAAGATAAAAAGTGGAAATTTATTTGGGATATAGACAAGATAAAGGTTATAAATGGGATGCAATTACATCTAAGGCATTGGGTAAGGGTATAACATAGAAAGACTTACATAGTGGTTCACCATTGCTCTCTTGTTTTCTACCTGAGCTCAGGGCCTATCTTGAAGGTGTGGTATGTAAGTCTTCACGGGCCAGTGCTGGATGCATAGGGCGGTCCATGGGCCTTAGTTTCTTCGATGAAGTTTCCAAGGATTAACCAGTGGACAGATTGATTAAGAAAAACCGAAGTGTATGCGTTCAGCTTAACTTGTCAAAGTGTCTTATGGAATGAATTGTATGCAAAACTCAATTGGTGAGCTCTGATGACAATGTGTATGTTTCTTTTGAAAGCTATGAATGTTTTTATCTAACTATTGTAATGATAGTTTATTAGCTTGGAGTTAGGGTAGAACTCTTTTGTTTCATTAAGATAAGAATTGTTGTTTAGAATGTTTAAATTTAGACTATGAATGCCCCATGTTTGAAATAGGATATGCATTGCACGGTATGACATAATGCATGGTCACATTAAGTTTAAGGGCATAAATGGATTTGCATTCATATTATATGTTGCATGTAGATGCATGAGCATGTCTAAGATTCATTTAGTTACATCTTTATTATAGCCTTGTAGAGGGCAGCCAAGCCTATTGAGCTCTGGCTCATAGGTGATTCACTACCGCGTGTATTTTGTATGCACAAGTTTTGGCAAATTCGGTAGAAGATGAATGTAGAAAACTCTTTAATGTTCAATGATTTTGTGCCTCAAACTCACTGCCAGAGTCTCTCAAAAGAATTGAATTGTTGTACTTATTTTTGTAATTTGTATTTGAAAAAATTTGTGATAAGTTTTGTAAATTTCCATAGAGTTGGGTTGCAACAATATGTCTATTTAGTTTTATCGCCAAAGTTTCACACTTAAACTAAAAAAATAGGATAAGTTATTACATTAAGATAAAAATTTATATTCAAACTCTATGTATAAAAGATGTTATTATATTGAGAAGACTTAAGGGTCAAACTCACTTATTTATAGAGAATTAAGAAAAATTCTTGAGTATTACACTTTGGAAGTTAAATTTTTTTTTTTGGCACTATGTTTATTTGTTAAGGAAATAATGACCCTGATTATAGTTGTTTCACAACTCTTTTTTTGCTAAAGATGGTCTACATTATCTAAAATCATTTATGTTATAATCTATTTTCCATGTTTTTGCAATTCGAATCAAAGCTTGAGTTTGCACATTTTGTACACATGTATAAAATGAACCGGTATCTGCGAACATGGGAAGGGGGTCTTTGAATCCTCTCAACAATTCTAAACTTGTGTTCATACCTTCCAAAAAAATTATAATCACTTGAGCAATTTATATTCTTCACTATATGTTACATTGTAAATTGCTTTATACGATGAAATAACTTTGTATATTTTTTGTACTTTGACACTATATTAAACTATTACAACTAAATGCAACATTGGATTATATATTGGATAAGCTCTTGGTAGAAGCGGCATGGTTTATTTTAGTTCAAAATGCTAATCATTGTCAAGGGAAATTTCACTCAATAATCTATTAAAAAATCATTGCTAGCATCCTTTAATCGATGATTAATCATGCAAATTGCCCCTAAGTCTTATTCTCTTCATAGTCATGTGTTAGGTTGTCTAGCCTGATTGGGATTATATGATCAAAAAAATATAAGTACTATGCTAGGACTCCTATGTAGCATGATCACAATTTTTTATCATAAAATGCGTTCAAGAAAATATTTTCCTTTTAAAAAGACCATACTCCTTGATTTGTTTTTGAAAAATGCATGATTTGATTTGAACAACTAAAACACAAAACAAAATATTTAGGCGGGTAGACAATTGCCTTGAAAAGTTTGTTTTAACTATCAAAGACTGAACTGAATGAACAAACTTATTTGACAAACCTAATTTGTAAGACAAGCAAAAATGAACATGCATTATGCGTATAAACACAGGTAAAATCAAATAAATGAGAATTAAAATATATATTAAAGAAAGGTCTCTCCTGCTTAGTACAGTTACAATAAATTTTTTTGAGGAACACAATGATCATTATACTTATATACACAAATTCTATATTAATCTATATACATTCGTAATAGGCAATTGTAAATCAAAATCTCATAGGTTAAATATTACGTCATAAGTCGGCTAAAGATAATAATGTCGAAGGACTTTGTATAGTGAACCATGTTATTCATATTCATAAGCAATTTTGTAGAATGTCTCATTTGATAAAGCTTTTCGAGGATTTCTAAGAGTGTCAAAAATACGTAAATCTGAATATAATATATATATATATAATATAAAAATATTAATGAGAAATATGTTATCTACGTAGGGCTTATAATAATGTTCGAGAAAATATAGTCATGTAAGATCTCATTTAATTGAGTTTGTCAAGAACGATGTGAAGAATACAAAAATTCAAGTTTAAAATTTCAAGTTATAATATTATAAAATTAAATTAATAAAACTTAAAAATATAAATTAAATTCTAATATCTTTAACTTTTTTGGGATTAGAATAAGTTAAATAGGGTAAATTAGGAATTAATGATATAAAATATATGTCAAACTATCGTATTTTAAAAGTTCGATGGAAGAGTATTTTACTTTATATTATGGTATGATGTGATATGATACAAAGGAAGGAATATAGGTATGTTTCAAGCTTTCACACTTAAGCGGGTTTGGACATAAAAGCGTAGTGGACTCGCCAATTGCTGAAAGCTATGGTCAATAGAAAGGACCGTGTGGGACGGGCTCCTTATTTATTGGTGAGATGACTTGAGATAAGCCACCACCGCTAGCATGGAAACAATGAGTACAAGATTCGTTTGAATTCTTGGAAATAAATTAAAGTAACGAATAAGTAATCCAGTAAGCCAAGCAATATGAGATGGGATCTAGAACCCAAAGACTAGAAGATTTACATCATTGGCTATCTTTATCTCTGGTTGGCCACCCTCTTGTCTGGATGCTTGTATTAGTCCAAGTCAAACCCTGTGAAAAAGAACCATCTGTTAGATGATCGAAGAAGAACACCGAGGCAAGGAAGAAGACAGTGTTCATGAATTTCTTCTTTTATGTCTGTTCTTCAACAGCAATTAAGGACTTAAATGATTGAATTCTACTAATTTATAACATGCTTCATTGGTGGGTGGTATAATATTTGATGAATTTCTATCTATCTATTACATATTAACGTACCATATATAATAGGCTAAAAGTGATTGTCTTGAGACTAATTTCATACTTTCTATCAATTGTCACCCATGATCTTGGTAACGTAAGTTTATAAACCAGATCGATTAGCATAAGCCTAAACCAACCCATATAGTCAATCCAACAAATGGTGCGCGTGAGCTCGAGCTCATATAAAGGGGGACTCGCATAACTTACAGGTCTTCGAATTCTATGCTGATCCGTGCAGCACTGGAATTCGCAATCTTGTTGAATGCGATCTCGGACAGTACAAGGCTCGCCCCGTCGATGGCAGGACGCGAAACTGATGTTTCCGCGTTGTCCAGAACCAGGACTTCGATGGCATCTTTGGTCTTGCACTCGCCATAGATACACCTCACCTTCAACCGCTTCCCGCAGCCCGACCCGTTGTCCCATACCCCTTCCCCGGCCGCCGCAAAGTGGTTATTCGCCGGGAACGGGCCCTGATCATTGCCAAAACATGCAGTGGCTGTATGGCAAACCAAACAATAGATAGATACACTGATCACAAGTCGAACAAGTAATCGTTTTTCCTCGTTTAAATTCGTGTCTTATCATGAGCGGTTGGAGAGAAATAAGCACTTACGGACGTAAGGGAAGGAGTAGCGGGTGGCCGTGCCGACATCAGCCGCAGAGAATGGGAAGAGGAGAGTTATCAAGAGGAGGAGACGGGGAGAAATGTTGATCATATCTATGTGGTCGGATTGTCCACCAGCTTCAGGTTTCCACTCCTCTCGTGGAGACCGGCTTCGAAAGGATATTTTGCAGGCTCAGATCCCTCTCTTCTTTCTAGAAGAGTTGTTGTTTATGTCAATGATTGCACTAAATTTAGGTTAAGTAGTTTCAATTTCACGGTGTAAGAGGATATGCATAATAGAAGGTTAAAGATGGCTAAATTTGGTTTTTTTAGATGTATTATCATGATGGTTATTTTTAAGAATAGGGCTATTCAGACCCCAGTTTTTTTCTCTGTGTCCCTCAAAAGAAAAAATAACTGTTTTTTCTTCTTTCTTCTCCCTCCCCTCTCTTCCCCATCTCTTTTACCTATACTTCCCCCATATATAAACCCCACCTTCTTTTTATTTTCCTCTGGCGTCAACTCCGGTGACTATCGGGAGAGGCTGGCCAAATCTGGTCAGTAGCGGCAGAGGCAACCCACAGAGGCTGCGGCTAATGCGCTGGCTAGCGGTGGCAACGGTGACCCGTAGAGGCCACAGCCAGCCGCTGGCCTGCTATATAAACCCCACCTTCTTTCCCTTTCCCTCCGGCATCAACTCCGGCGGCTATCGGGAGAGGCTGGCCAAATTTGGCCGGCAGCGGTTGAGGCAACCCGCAGAGGTTGCGGTTAACGCACTGGCTGGCGGTGGCAATGGTGACCCGTAGAGGCCACGGCCAACTGCTGGCCTGCAGTGGCGGCCGCCACCAGCCGCTGGCCTGCAGCCGCCGCAGCCAGTCGCTGGCCCACAACAGCGGCCGCGACCTGCAGAGGCCGCAGCCAGCCGCTGGCCCGCAACAGAGGCCGCAGCCGTTGCGGCCAGCCACAACCCGCAGAGGCCGTGGCCAGCCGCTGGGCCACAGTGGCGGCCGCGACCACCCGCTGGCCTGCAGCGGCGACTGCGACCACCCTCTGGCCCGCAGCGGAGGCCACAGCAGCCGCGGCCAGTCGCTGGCCCGCACCAGTGGCCGCAGCCACCACTGCCAGTGTGCAGTCGCTGGTCATGGCCCACAGAAGCTGTGCAGCCTGTCATTGTGGGCTGCGCGGCCAGTCCCCTGCTGGCTCGCCGGTGCTGGAGAAGAAGGAAGGGGGGAAGAGAAGTGAAAAAATGAAAAGTGGGGTAAAAATGGGGGATGTAAGATATTTCAAAAAAAAAGCGGGGTAAGAAAATAATGAGAGACCCAAGAAAAAAACAGGGTGTATATAGCCTTCTTCTATATTTAAATTATTAATATTTTTCCCTATTACGTGTTCGGGTAGGACTTGTCAAAATCCATGTGATCTTACGGTTTTTTACTTCTAGAGGCGTATCTTCCAAAACACGTATTTTAGGCGTATCAAGCTATCATTCGTCATAAATATTTTTAATGAACTCATTCAATAACTATATTTGTTAACTTTGACTGTCCATTGTTTTAAAAGGCTGGTAATTGCCTAATCCGCTCTTAACTAACAAAAAAAAATTATAACTTATTATATATATACTATAAAGTGTAACCATCTATTCATTTTGTTTCTAAAAATAAATTTAAATTAATTTATTTTAAAATATCAAATAAAGTTATTAATGTAGAAAAAAGATTTTATTATATTATAAAAAATAATAAAATAATATAAAACAATAAATAAAAGGTAAGGGTGCTATAAGCTAAGTCGAACCTAGTTTTGAGAGTTTTTTATTCAAGCACGATTTCTAAAAACTTAGCTCAAGCTTGGTCGAATACTTACACTCTCGACGCGGGCTCAGTTTGGCCGAGGAACTCGAAACTCAACTAATTAAACTTGAGATCGAAAATATAATATAAGAGTTCGAACCTACATTTGAATTGGGCTCGAATTACATCAACATTACAAAAATAAAAAGATTATTACCATGATTTCATTTTATTAAAGTAATAAGCATCACTTTAAATTTTAGGGTTAAAATAAGATCAATCTAAACTGTATTCACTAGATATATTTGTACGCAAAGAAGATGTGAAAATATTAACTTAATAGGTAGAAATCTAGACTTGATTTACTCAATATATTTACAAGCAAAATCTTGATTTAGTTAACTAAATATCAAATTTAAACTAATATGATTAGTTAAATTAAGAATATTTATTATACAAGTAGAATCACATATTTATAATTATTAGGATTAGGATGACAAAGATGATTAAAGGTAACATTTAAAAATTAAATAATATTATATAGATGAATGAGGTAGAACATGAATAAAAAAATTTATCATACCTACATTCTCAATTTTATTAGTAGTAGGATTTATATTTGTTTACAATACAATAATATATTATGGGTATTATATACCATATATTAATGTATATATAGTATAAATATTTTTATAAAATAACAAAATATTATAGATATATGAAACGTGAAAGCTAAGAAATTCATATAATATGAGTATGATATGTAAGAAATAATGTACAACAATTCAAGCTGAGTTCGAGTCGATCTCAAGTCAAACCGATTAGTTTTCGAGTCGAGTCAATTTGATCTTACCCTTATTCGAGCTCAACTATCTTAGTTTTGAGTTCGAACCGTGCTTATGTTGAGCTCCCTTCAAACCAAGCTAAATTTGAGTCGTACCAAGCCGAACTTATTCAGTTCATCAAGTTGGCTCGACTTGTTAGCAGCCTTAATGAAAGAAGCTAATAAGAACACAATTTATAGCTTGTTTGGCAACTCTGACCTTAAAGAGATTTCACTTTAATATTTAAAGAGAATGCCATAAGGTCTCATTT
This sequence comes from Saururus chinensis, assembly GCA_035235625.1. Taxonomy (NCBI): domain Eukaryota; kingdom Viridiplantae; phylum Streptophyta; class Magnoliopsida; order Piperales; family Saururaceae; genus Saururus; species Saururus chinensis. Next base: position 21,133,290 of record CP141143.1, read on the forward strand.
TCGGGACATTTTGCTTTTGTTGCATGCAAACTAAAAAAAACATGAATTTTATTTTCATGGCTCCAAACCTATTTTGGAGGGGGGGCAACACCATTCTTTTTTATGGAAGATTTTTTCATATTATATGACCTAAGATGCAAACATTCTATATTCTCTGAATTTTGATACTTAATCCCATATAAGCTCATTTAGGACAAATATACCCTTAGGTAAAAAATGAACTCATACCCAAGTTCTTATCTTATTAATAAATAGTGTGAAGGGGTGGGGGTGTCATTTTAGTGGGGAGGTGTCATCATATCGTGTTAACGATAATACGATATGTATTATTTGAATTGACAACCCATAATGTGATATGCTCCATATCACATATATGATTACATGATATGTATTATTTGAGTTAATGATCCATAATACGATATATTCTATATCACATATATGATAACACGATATTCGTCATATCGTGTTAATAATAACATGATATGTGTTCTTTGAGTCAATGACCCATAATATAATATACTTCATATCATATATATGGTAACATGGTATTCATCGTATCGTTTTAATAATAACACGATATATATTCTTTAAATAAGTGACCCATAATATGATGCTTCATATTGCATATATGATAACATGATATTCGCTATATAGTGTTAATGATAACACAATATGTATTTTTTGAGTTAGCGACCCATAATATGATATGTTTTATATCGCATATATGATAACATGATATGTATTCTTTGTATGTATTAGAAAATACGACATTCAAGACATTTACCAATATGTGTTATTGATATAAGTGTTCATCAAGTAGGGGATGAAAGCCTCTAGATTGTATGTATACTTATATAAGATATTCTACACAATAAAACTTATATAAAAAAATCATATTAGAGTCCCTTTTACACAATAGGGTAGGAGGTCATCATGACTATTATATAGTGTCCTTCCTCAATATCCACATCTATCTCTATTTTATATATAGCCTTGTTCTCTTGGACTAGTTCCCCATGATTCTTTTTTTGAGTTGTCATTTGTAGGAATAAGTGGTTTAAGTGGTTAAAATTTTTTGGAAAAAAATCATATAATAACAATTGCAGATGAAGTGACATAGGCTGACAATCAACAAACATAAATTGAAATTTGCTGCTGATGGGAATTGTCAGGCAAAAATCACAAACCATCATTGAGTTGCGATCTCCTCTTTGCCTATGCATTGTGACAACTGGTTTACATGATTATAACCCTAACCTGCAGGGGTATATTGGTTCATATCAAATAACCAAATTTAGATTTCAAAAGTCGCTTTTGCATTGGCCTTCTAGCGTTAAGTCTAATCCAGCAATTGAATGGAACCTTATACGAGTTATGTGACAATGAGGTTAGGTCTCATACGTGATGAAGCTATCTTATAATGCAAAACTATTGTTAAATAAGGCCTACTTCTAATATATCATATATAAAAAAACATGTCTATATAAACCTTAATAATTTCCTCAGCGCCCCGTTTCTTATCAAATCTGATGTTAAATTTCTTCCTTACCCCATAAGTCCCCATATATATTTTCCTCTTTATTACCCCAATAAAATAGAAGACTCTCTACCATTAAATCTTTTATGTTTTATCTTACGGTGGCATGCCCCTACCAACTTACTAGTCACAATAGGTTTCAACCGCAATAAGGTTGACTTCAGGGTAAGTGCCAATCGCGACAAACCTAACTAAAAATGTAATATTTTTAGAGTTCGGTGACATTATATTAAAGATTTCACAACAGCCGAGCATGCATTTGAACTTGAGCTAGTGAGAAATACAGAAAGGTACATAAGAAAGAACGAAATTTATAAAATGTGGAGTAAGAAACGGAGTACTGCGTTACTGGGTCCATATAGACCTCGCTTATCTGAACATTTTTCTTCCACCACGGGCGGACTTTCGGAATCATCATCCCCGTTCAAAAACAAACATAAAAACACGGCGGCCTTGTCGGGCAAGACCCAGTCAAATGGAGTCCATGAAGACGCCAAACCTAGTTGTCCATAAGAGGACACAATTCCGTGTTGCCAGAAGGGAATTAGAACCCGGCTTGGACGGCCGTCAATTCTATCGTATTGGTCAAAAGCGAGGCCTGATTTGCGCCATGGGCTCGCTATCTTGCTAGTTGGCAGACCGCAACTGGCGCAGGGATAGACCTGTCTCGGCCATATTGGGCCCTGATCCATCCGAGTACGTTCAATGGATAATTGCACACGGAAGAACGACTAATTGGGAGGTAATCACGCTGCTCAGCATAAATTAAAACGGTCAGACTGGAAGTCTGGAACGTGGATACCAATCTTTAGTAGTTATTAAAAGGAGCGGTAAAGTAGTATGGACACTCTTTTCATGGGAAGGAGAAATTTGTGGGTATGTGTTGAGTTGTATTACACTATTTAACGCACAATTTATTAGCATTTATAACCACTTGGTACCCTATATATCACAATTATATTAATGAGCTATTTTATAAATGGTAAAATATATAGTTAGTATAGTGTGCGATGCACATTGAAAATTTTCTCCCGTAAAACTTCATCGGGAGTCTGATTAGGGCAAGTTCTACACTTTTTGACTTTACCCTAATCATGTTGTTTAGACTTAGACTCAACCCGAGTTAGAAATTAAATTTCTTAGGACTCATTTTAACCCAAGATAGGAACTAGAATATACTGCTCGGTTCTAATAATTCAAACCAATTTAACATATATTAGGTTGATTTTATTTTATAAAAAATTATACATATATTTGTAATCTAAGTTAAATATAATTTATAAATTCATGTTAAATTGGATCAGATTAATTTTTGGGTGTTTTATATGCTAAACCCAACCTACCCAAAATAAGACCCAATCAGGTTAAATTTTGAGTGGTTCTATCCAGATCAGGTTGGATCAGCCCTACCTTTGTGATATTTTTATAAGAAACGAAAGTGCATCCCACGATCATACCGTTCAGATAGAAAGAAAGTGAAGATCAGCGACGGGATTGTAAATTATTTTGTAAAAAGTGTAGCATGATTGAGTTTCTTTTTATAAAAAAATTGAATGATAAATTGACGAGATGACGGAGTTGTATACAAAAAATTTTAAAAAATTATTATTATTTTTAATCGGTTGACCATGAACAAGAATCCTTTTTTAAAAGAGGAAAAGAAATGTGAATGGTTCATGCACCAGGGCCTAGAAGTAAGCAAGCATCATGATTGTTTATACACGGACTAAAGTTTTAAAGCCTACATTCTTACGTGGACCATTGTAATCAAGCCATGTCAGATCCACGTTTCTACTCGAAAAGTACTGAGACAAGTAAATGCTAGTAACCATTAACACCTGCTTTTCTTTTCATTTTTTGATTAATTGGCACGAGTATCAATAAGATTATAAGTTATAAATAAGTGCATTAGTCAATCACGCTGGCGATTAACATTTTAAGCCAAGTACCTCATCCTTTCGCCTTCTGATATACCAGCTTGATTCATGCCGTTTTTAAATTTTTTTTTAATTACTTCTTGGCTATTGCTTTGTGGATCTTCTAATATATATATATATATATATATATATATATATATATATATTATTTTAATAAAATAATATTTTTATTTTAATTGGATTGAGAAAAGCAACTCTCCCTTATATTAAGTGTGACTCACCTTCTCTATTTAAGTAGAGTAAAAATATTAACTCTTTTTATTTTAACATTTATTTGGGTGTATAGTACATTTTTGAACCCTTTCCTGGGAGCCTTATAGTTCCCCTGGATTGTAATGGACCTGAAGGCTCCAAGGCATTATTTCCCAACTTGGAACAAAATAATTGAGATAATTTTTAAATTACTTTAACTGAATCAATTTCAGTCTCTCACATTCTGAAATGGTTACTAGTTTTTCTTTTTACTACATTTGAATGGGTACTTACTTACTTGAGCTTTAATAATGCTCAACCTAGCAACTGACTTGGCGGAAATATTTATAAGGTCATATCAAGTAAGCCATCATATTTCGTATGATCTACGATCTTCTACCAACTTAAAATAAGCAAGTGTCAAACCATGTTTATATTTTTTGTGGAAAATACAAGAGCACAACAAGCTCAATCAAGCATCCTGGCTCAGCATAGAAAGACAAAGGCCAAAACAAACGCATAGCTTCAACCTCCAGCAATAACCTACTGCAGTCTGCAGAGAGGGAAAAAACATACATCCAAAGAAACTCAAATCCACTGCAGGGACTCTACGAGAACAAAGCCAACCTACTTTTAAAGATCCCTGCACATCGCCACAAGAAATGACCACATAATAGAAAGGTGAGTGCCCAACCATCCTGAACAGTAAGTAAATTTTACCTGTCTCTCATCCTAAAATTTTGCAACGCCCAAGATGACACCATACACAAATACATGGAATTGGATCCAGTGCCTTTTAGCAAAGTTCTTCCAACCCATGGTTAAGATGCTAGCTCGACACCATCATAGTTAGAATACCTTTTCAATGAGAAAAGCTAGCTGACATCTTATTCCATGTCTCTTTAGCAAACTTCTTTCGTAGTTAGGAGCCATACTTGTTGGTGACATGGCCCTTTCCAATAGCATAAGTAAAAAATTTAGCTTCCGGGTCTCCATCCCACGACATCAATTAGATTGATGTTATATGATATGGGTCCTCCACTGCCAAGTTGCATTCGCCGCTGTTTTAATCATTTATTCCCTTGACCTTTTATATAGGGAAGTATTTTTCATGATCCCTAGCTATTGTGAGCTGAGCATATGAAATTTATAGGGAGCATCCATTTTCAAGATGGACAGTGCACACGCTAGCGCATTTTAGCGTAAGTATCACTTGCACTAATGTGTACTAGTGTGTGCGCTGTCCAACTTGAAAATAGGCACTGATACTTGCGCTAATGTGCGCTAGTGTATGCACTGTCCATCGTGAAAATAAATGCTCTCCATGCATTCCTTACGCTCGGCTCACTGTTAGAATAGAGCATGAAAAACATTTCCTCTATACAGGGGCAGGAAGACCTCTTAAATTGGTTATGCCACGTCTGTGTAAATGGATGACTTCGTCACACATAAATATGGTGTTAATGCAAGTAAAATCTCGTCAAATAAAAACCCCTTACCTCTAGGACAAAGAAACTTCTCAATTCATTCTAAATCAAAAGGTCCATGTTCAACAAAATTAGGGTTTTTAATTAGATCTAGGGTTTATGAACTAAGAAAATTTTGGGGGTTTAAAAGAAGAAGACATGATAATTATAATCAAGAATGAAAAACTTTCAATCCCCCATTAAGTATCAAAAGATTAAGGGGAAAATAATTAAATTATTCACCCTGAGGGAGCTGAGGGCACCACAAATTCTCAACCAAATTTAAAAGCTCCAAAAATCGTTAATTAAGGCTCTTATGACCTATTTATAAAGGGTGGGATTAGGATTCCTAATCCCCCTAGGGTTTAGGCTACTAAACTAACATTCGGCCACCCAAATTGGCCTTTAAATTTCTATTCTCATAACTCACTTTAAATGGGCTCAAAAGACTAAATAAAATGCCCAATTTTAGGTCTATATTGGGTAATCGAGTTTGTACAACTTTTACGGATCATACCTCACTCATCTAAACTCCATTTTGTGCATTATTTATGGCATTTTGAAGCTCTTTCTATCTAGATTTTAACCATATTAATCTTAGACCTAAATTCAACCTATTCAAAGAGTTATCTAACTTGTAATGCTAAAGGGTCAATTATACTATTATTATAGTGTTTGTCTAATGCATATTATATTGCACCAGAGGTGATTAAACACAAATCTAGGCATGAATCATATGTTTGGAGCATAGGTGTGATCACATATATTTTGCTTTGTGACAAACATCCATTTTGGGATAACAGAGGATGATATATTTAAGGTGTAGTTAATTTCTATAAAGTTTAATTTATTTTTTGTTCCTTTGGGTGTGGTGATTTGGAATAAAAATATGTCATGTTTTATTGTATTCTTTGTATGATATGTATTCTTAAATAAATTTGAGCTATTTTCCTTTGGTGTATATTGAACCATAAAAGAGGAGACATATTCTATTCCGTTAAAAAAATGCCCAACTCATTCTTAAAACTGAAAAGCGCAAGAATCTATGAGAAATAATTAGGAATGCACAATTTTACAATTTTGGCATGCAATAAGCATCATTTGTCCCCATTAACCTCTAGATTCCAATTGAATTCTACTTACAACATATGCTATTAAACCACATGTTTCACGAAATTCCTACTCAAGCTAATGACCCATTCACTATTGGACCTTCCTTGTTTCTACTCCTATCTTCCTACACTTGTAGTGGAGATACAAAAATGGATGCAACTGTCCAAGTATGAAGTACCAATGCTAATGAGACTAAGTAATTGGTAACTACTTTTCTTTGCCATAAGTGATGTAATATGAATTCATGGTTAAATAATTTGTTGTGAGGTAAAAGATTACAAATTAATGTTGTAATGTATTTAAATTCCTTTTACGTTTGGCCTTTGTAAAGAGAAAGTATGAAATGTGAGTCTTAAAAAAAATGAGGAAAAAAAGTAGGGTTACTCGCATACCCAACCCGACTCAAGTAGCGTTAGAGTTTGAATTTTTTACCCGATTTAAGAATATGACCCAACCCTAATTTAAGTGCAAGTCAAGGCTGACCCGACTCAATTTGACTCGACCCGACCTGATTCCCAGCCCTACTTAAAAGCATATATTCATTATAATTTTAAAAGAAGCATGAATCCAATTCAATGCAACATAGGAGTCCCCAGTAATCTTGGAAAGCTAAAAATCTCGATGACTTCAATCAATATCCCATTGTGGGCCTTAGCTTCATGGTGTGGCTAAAGTAGGCTAAAGTTTCAGTAAGAGTAACTCTTATTTGTGGAATAGTACACATTTTGAGGAGTCATGGAGATCTCGTTGATGTTTCCACATCATTGGTGAACCTCTTTACTTTACATTAAAAGTTGATCTTGAGGTGCATTTATTAGTTTGGTTAATTTTGTATTATTTTGTTATGTTTCTTTTTTAACTATCTTAGTAGTAATATAATATATTCATCATCCTTGTAATGCAGATAGTTAGTGTGAAGGAGTAACCTTCTAGGAGGATTTGGTGTGCGTGGTTAGGACGTTTGATTCAGGTCACATAGTATGTAGGATGTCATTTATCTTTATTTTGACAATTCTATGGATAGTTTTAGGCACGCGAGTGTTAATTTATTTAAGTTGGTGTGCATTATTGTGACGACCAGACCCGAGCCGGGCCCACAAAAATCACTAATAGGAAAATTTTCTTTCCTTGAGCCAGGAATCATCGTCTGAGTGCGAGAGGTACAACGTTCGTCTACGCACTACGGAGCTTTAAGGCTTCCTCGTACGTAGACTTAGGTTGTAACGAACATATACACACGACGAAGCTTCATAGTTCGTCGCGTATAAAATAAAACATATTATTATAATGATTTGGATCGGGCCAACGTTGCCTTGCCGTTGGTTGCCTACGTACGTATTGGATATTATCCCAATACGATCGGATCCGAACGTAGTTCTGCCTAATGGCTACTACATACTACAAACATCACAAAATCATACGTATAAAATATATATCTCCGAATATTTAATCGGAGTATACAAACACTCATCATATATCGGAGTCAAGCGGAAGTTAATAAATTAACGGAATCGTACATCTCGCTCTACCATAGAGCGGGATCGGAATCTCATACACGTATCTCGCTCTATCACTGAGCCGAGACCGAGAACACAAATTACATGTCTCGCTCTACCCTAGAGCGAGACCACACACGTCATATAAGTATATATCATGGCAGCTAGGTATATAGCATAATATATAGGCACATAGCATGACATATAGGTACATAACATAGTATATAGGCACATAGCATGGCATATAGGCACATAGCATGGCATATAGGTACATAGCATGACATATAGGCACATAGCATGGCATATAGGCACATAGCATAGTATATAGGCACATAGCATGGCATAGCATAGCATATAGGTACATAGCATGACATATAGGCACATAGTATGACATATAGGCATATAGCATGGCATATAGGCACATAGCATGACATATAGGTACATAACATAGTATATAGGCACATAGCATGGCATATAGGCACATAGCATGACATATAGGTACATAGCATGGCATATAGGCACATAGTATGGCATATAGGCATATAGCATGGCACATACGCCGTTCTATAAAAACGGGAGATCAGAAAAGCTTACTGCCCTCATGTCTCGTATAGTAGTAGTATATGGAGTTGCTCACACAAGCATCCTCTTTGTCAGATCCGAAGATATTTAGACAGAGCTGCCTCTAAGCCTCCATACGTTCCTCGTTTTGTATCGAAAGACTACGTATAAATATTTTTCTTGCCGGAGGCTCTTCTCGTTTCCTGTGCCCGTGAGTGGCGGACAGAACCTCCCCTAGTCTAGATTACTTCTCTTGATGTAGCTTGGCAACTTCGGACAAAATCCCGTCTTGCTCCGGGCCCATATTTCTTGTTCGTTGCTCGAGGATGACGGGTGGAGCCTCTCCTTGTCTCGGGGCATTTTCTCCTTATACGGTTGTCGAATCAAAGAACGGACCTCTCCATCGCGTAGAACATACTTGATTTAGTCAAGAACACCTCTTGGACTGACTAAATCGGAGTTGGGATGGCCAGAAACAGAGAAAACAAAGTTTGTCGGTACGGGTAGAACCTTTCTTTGTCTTGGGGCGTTTCCTCTTCATACGATTCCCAACTCAGAAAACGGAACCCTCCACCACGTAGAACATACTCGATTTAGTCAAGAACGCCTCTTGGACCGACTAAATCGGAGTTGGGATGGCCAGAAACAGAGAAAATGAAGTTCATCGGTGCATGAAGATAACGGACATGACCTCCTCTTGTCTTGGGACGTTTCTTCATCATACGGTCTCCAACTCGAAGAACGGGCAGCTCCATTGCGTAGAGCATACTCGATTTAGTAGGAAACGGGTCTTGAACGGCCTTGATCGGCCTCAGAACGGTCAGAAACGGGGGTAGAGAAGTTCTGCCTGAAGAATGGAATGAAATGGGGTATATATAGCCCCCGAGCCGCGCCGAAACCGCGGCTGCGCCGCTGGTTTCGGGCGGCGGCGCCCGCAGTACGCGCGCGGCGCCCGCAGTAACGCGCGGCTCGCGCCCGCGCGTTACGCGGTTCGCGCCCGCACCGCGGAAACGCCGCGCCCGCGTTACCGCGGGCGCGCGCGGTTTCGCGGCCGCGCGCCGGCTCGCGCCGAAAACGCGCTGCGGCGCGCGCCAGTCGCGCGCCGCGCGCCAGTCGCGCGCCGCGCGCCATTTCTTTCTTTTTTCTTTTTATTTTTAAATCCAAAACTTCAAACGCGCGTATCTTCCTACCCCGGATTCGGATTTGCGCGTTCTAGGTACCGTTGGACTCGTATCGATGAGCCCTTCAATACCAACCCACTTAAAGCAGCAAAACACACTATTTCCAAGTGGGTCCCGCCTATAAAGCACGTTTCTCAAATATCGTAATTTCCGATCCCGACCTCTGTTTCGCGCGTTCTTCGAATCGTTACGCTCATCATGCCAAGCTCTACCTGGCTACGGGTATTTCATCTAATGAAAACCCTTAATATTAATCTCAAATTACCGAATTACCCTTAACCCTCCCGGGTTAAGCGTAACCGAAAAACGGGTCGTTACAATTATGGTTTCTAGACATGTACTCGGGTAAGGCCTATTTCATTTTATGCTATGATTTGACTACAATTAATATGTACTATGATTTGATATTTGTATGTTCAAAAAGCAAATGGCTTACACGACGAAACATCTTGACAAATATTTTGGTTAGATGATGATGAGACCTGTTAGCATATGTCCCAGTGCATGCTGGCCACGGGATCCAGGTAGTAAGGGGGCAGAAGCACTCAGGGTTTTCGCTAATTTGTTTGATCAAAAACCACCTTGAGCCAACTTTTAACATAGAATATCATGGTTTGAGCTAGTCCATTTACAGATAAATACATACGTCTCATTAATGATACTTTTCAATTATAAACTTTCTTTGAATGCTATAACCTGTATTAATTTCAAGAACATTGTTATGCACATACAATTGAAAGAGAAAGTTGAGAAAACTTAGAAATACAAATGGAAATGGTGTTGTATCACGTGTAGTGGTGGTTTTTTTTCTTTGTTTTGTTTGCTGATAAAGTACTTTAGGCATTGCTTTCAGAAAGGGGACCACCCCGCTAAGGAAAGGGAGAGAGAGAGAGGAGACCAGTCTCTACCCCTTGGAGTGCCCCCGCCCCTTAACCAGATAGGATAAGCCTAAAGGCATGCAATACAAGACTTTTTGTAGTCCATGCTGCCATTGAATGTAATTGAACGTGTAGCTGTGTGAGACCAAGGCCATCCGAGGCCTTATTTGTGTTAAACTGCACTTTTGTATTTTTTCTAGTAAATTAGGAGTGGAATTTGGACAAAGGGACAAATTATTTAGACAGTTGGATAAGTCAGTTAAGTGGACAATTAAATGGACAATCAAACCGGTGAACAATCGATTAAACGAACAATCATCCACTCAAGATGTGGATGAATGGGATGTGGACAACCGGATAATTGGATAATCAAACAGTCAGACAATTGGATCATGGGACAAATAGACAATCAGTGTCCGAATATTTAACTGTCAGATTGTCCAATTACCACCCCTGTTACAAGATCACTTTTGATTTCAAGTTGTAAACGAGAAAACTGATACATATCACCATATAAAACCAAGGACGAAGCTAGTATTATTACTTCCAGCACCAAATTCTTTCTAATTTATCATTATTAAACCAAAACTTTCTCGATTATTATGTGGATCTTTTCAGTTCAAAACTTCTACAGCTGATTCCTGTATCTTCTGTAGCCAAGACTGGGCAATTGAGGATGCTGCACCTGCCATTGCTGAACTTATATACGGCTCCCATTAGCCACAGGGATGTAAGCTGCCTAACAATATCCTAGTCTGCTTATCTTCTCTAAGTTGGGCAAAGCTAGTAATTTTCACTTTGAATGTTCATATAAGTTTGTCAGGAACTACTGAACAGTATGGCCTGACCTAGAAGCAGCATTGTTCCTCACACTTGGATTTTCTATGGGGAAGTTAATAGGTCCCCCTCGTGTCATGCAAGATGCTTGTGCCTGAACGCACGCTGTCATCTACTCAACGTTGCCAGCCGCATGAGATGGAGCCGGCTGTCTTTGATTGATGTTTCACGTGAACACTGAGATTGGTGTGACAGACAAGATAAAACAAACCACAACACAGATTGCATGAACTAGAAACCCCGTCTTACTCGGTTTTTCTTTCCCTGGCCTCGCAATGCAACAATTTTTTTCACCTTAACTCTTGTTTTATCACATCAATGCCACTTTTGTGATTGTCAAGCGAAATTAGACTAGCTTCCCTCGTGTTAACCAGTTGGATCGAAAATGAAGAAAGGTTTCCAGAAAAATGCCTGAGAAACAATGCATGTGGGTGTATGTGCTGGCCTCCAACGAATGGAGTCACCACCATACATGTGACTTCTGTGGGTTGTGGCTAGGCAATTGCATGTGATCGGGGTCAGCATCATCTTCCCTGGCAGAGATTTTTTATTTCTTACTTAGATCACTGAAAGGATTCTGAAAAAGACTCACAAACATGAAAATGGTCTGTTTGCTCGGTCACACTGTATCTTTTCTTTGTGTACAACTCAAGACACACTGTATTTTGTCTACATAGTCAACTTCCAAATCGTGCGAGTAGAGCTCCAAATCATGTGAATGCATGTGCCATTTTGGTCTCATTTACTCAAAGCCCTTACCGCGCTCTGCTTTTATTCCCTTCTATGTTAGCATTAATTTAATATTCTCTCTATCTTCAATTAATAATTTTATTTAGAAAAAAATTTGTGCCATATTAATAACTTTATTTTGTTAAATTAAAAGTATCATAAGGTTATTTTTTCTTCTCTTAAATATATGTTTTACCTTCAATAAAAATTACTATTTTTTTAAATATAACTATTAATATAGGATAGAAGGAATATTAGATTTTAAACAACAAAGTTAAGTGATAAAATATAGGTTTTGTATGTATTTTATATGCGTATATGACATTTTTTCTTAAGGCCATATTATTCACCATAACAATTGTGTTTTTAATAATAATTTTTTTCTTTTTAATCCGTATTTTACTAATTTAATATGCATTTTTCATAAAATAAGTATTTTCCCCATTTATTTTAGGTTACATAATCTTGCAGATACTTCTACTTTAAAAGAAATTTAATTTTCATATTTTACTTATTTATATCACTATTTTTTATTTTTATGATTTCTCTACAATTTTTATATTTTTTTATATGTTCATTATTTGTTATTTTTATCCATACATCACTCCTAGTCGTACCCATATCTCGCGACTTAGCAATAAAGTCCCCACCATACTCAGTATTATTCAACAAAAGTTAGAACAAAAGTTAGAAAAGATCACTTTGCTATCAATGGCCCTGCCTTAGCAATTGACTGCCTTGGCCCTGCATTGTTTCAATATGTTGCTTGAGTACATTCCTATGCTCATGGTTGTTGGTTTGTCCCAATGGTGCACCATTCTTGATCAAATGTCTTTGAGGATTGAAAACTTGAGGGAAGGTTGGGAATTGGGTTGGGTCGGGTCAAATAAGGTCGGGTTGTTCTTGACCCTCACTGAAATCGGGTCGGGTCATGACCCGACCCTATTTTTAAATCGGGTCGAAAAATCAAACCCTAATCCTACTTGAGTCAGGTCGGGTATGCGGGTAACCCTATTTTTTTTCACAATTTTTTGTTAGACTCGTATTATATACATTCTCTCTTTATAAAGGGCAAACATAAATGAAATTAAATACATTACAACATTAATTTGAAATGTTTGATTCTTTGGCTAATTTGTGGATATATTTTTTGTAGTAGCCATCAACAAAGACCTTAGAGGTATAATATTGTATTTCCTCCATTCTAAGAGAATGATAACAAAATAGGCCTTTAATGTTTATTTACTCATGATCATCCTACTTGGCTTTCGATATTCAATATGTCTTAATTTCAAAATTTCGATAATTACTTCTATATAGCTGCTTATAACCCTACTTTCCTTTGCAATAGGTGATACTTGATTACAATTTTTCTCATTCGAAAATTGCCCCTCATCGAGCTCTATTATCCGCTTATCTGGGTACATGTTCTTAACCTGCTCCCTATTATGAATGTTAGGCCTTTAACAGATAGCTAAAGTTAGTGTGCGATGTGTCATTTTAAAGGAGAGAGGATGAGTAATGAATACAACAAAATATGACATATTTTCATTCTATTCACCACACCTAAAAGAATAATAGAAAAGAAATTAAACTATATATAAATTATTCACACTTTGAAGATATCGTCCTCTATTATCCCAAAATAAATGTCTACTATAAAGCAAAATATATGTGATCACACCTATACTCCAAACAACTAATTGATGCTCAAATTTATGTTTGAGCACCTCTAGTTCAACATAATATGCACTAAATAAACACTATAACAATAATATAAACAAGTCCAATAGACTAACACTATAATAATAAGGTTATTTATTATTTGTAGTCAGGTAAAAGTCGAATTGGTCGGGTTATACGAGTTGAGTACGACCCGACCCTAAATTTAAAACGGATCAAGAACCTAAACCCTAACCCAGACCCTACCTATAGTCGGGTCGAGTCGAGTGCAGGGTTAAGTAGATCGGGTTCGGGTCGGATTAGATTTTCCCAACCCTACTTGAGGGACATCCCATTGCAATTGATTATTAGTAGTTTAATCAGTGATCTTGGCATTGGAAAGTTCACAATGGTATGAAGTACAGATCATAGTAACAAAGTTCTCATAATTTTGTCAAAATTCGACAAAGAATACCAAAATGGACCATAGGCAAAATTCTTGTTGAAATTTTCAACCCCAAATTTATCTTTATTTCATGTTTATCTCAACTCTTGTTTTTAAAAAAAAAACCGTCTTTTTTAGGGTTTTTGGGATAGGGGTTTCATGCTTATCCCAACTCTTTTTTTTTTCTTATTTTAACTCTTGTTTTTTTTTTTTAGGGTTTTTGGGATAGGGTTTCACGCTTACCCCAACTCTTATTTTTTTTAACCATCTTTTTGAGGGTTTTTGGATAGGGGTTTGATTGATGGGTTAAATTTTTAGCATCACAGTACAAATTGAAGTTCCCAGCAAGTTCCCGCCAACCCCATTGAAGATTCGGGCTCTCCTAGGGCCCATCTTATAGCCCCCTCAGCGGAATTTTTTCTAAATTTTCATTGAAAAAAATCAAACTAAAAGAAAATGACCCCTAACCGAATCGAAGCCAAATCTCAAACTTCTCAAGGTCATTTTCCTGTTTTGAACTGCATATATATATTGAGATAACAAACGATGCAACTCAATTTTTACTTCTCTATGGATCAGACCTTAGAAAGGAAGAGAAATGACATGGGAGCAGTCTTGAGTAAAACATGTCTGAGGTGAACATAATTAGGATTTATGTTTAACAATAGATAGTTAACAACAATCTATGACGGTCACACCTCACATTCCATTTCCCACAACAATCAGCCTAGTGCCATACTTACTTCCACCTCGTTGAGTCCTCTCCATCAAATCCCAAATTTCTAGACAATTGATCTAACACTAACAAAATTCAACAATTCAGCGTCCTAGAGTTTAGCTCAAATAAGCACTAAGTCCTAAGAATCCATTCCTGAAGAGCAGAGCAGAACCAAAATCAGAATGAAATGGGCACCAGCAAACTTGTTTCATTTGCACGTCAAACTGAAATGGCAGAAACGCGAGGCACTGGAACAGGAAAATTGTCAATCTCATCCATCCACGGGTTCTTCTCCTTGGAAGGATTGATTGTCCTCAGAGCCTTCCAAACTGCGCTGTTACATTTGAAGCCAGAGCCGAAAGCAATCTGCCATGTCCTATCACCCTTCTTAATTCTCCCCTTGGCTTCGGTGTAAGCCAGCTCATACCAGAGAGAGCTGCTCGAAGTGTTCCCGAATCTGTAGAGGGTCATCCTCGATGGCTCCATGTGCCATTCAGACAGCTTCAAATTCTTCTCCAGCTCATCCAAAACAGCCCTTCCCCCAGCATGAATGCAAAAATGCTCAAACGCCAATTTGAAATCAGGAATGTACGGCTTAATCTTCCTCTTCTTCAGTACCTGTCTGGCCAAGAAAGAAGCAAAGAAGAGCAACTGCTCTGACATGGGCAAGACCAGGGGGCCCAAAGTAGTGATGTTGGTCTTCAATGCATCTCCTGCAACTGCTATTAGATCCTTTGACAGTGAAACACCAATTTTACCAATCTCATCCTCCTCCTGGGTGACACACCCAAAGCACTTATCATCTGCGCCCTTGTGAGTGCGGAGGGTGTGGACCAACTGGTACTTGGATCGCCTGCGATCCGAACGCTTGTTCGAGAGCAGAATCGCAGCCCCACCCATCCGGAACAAGCAGTTGGAGACTAGCATTGACCGATTGTTCCCAAAGTACCAGTTCAATGTGATGTTCTCCATACTAATCACTAGAGCATAAGAATTCGGATGGACCTGGAGAAGCTGTTTGGCCAAATCGATCGAGATCAAACCCGCACTGCAACCCATCCCGCCAAGGTTGTAGGTCACGATGTTCCCCCTGAGTTTGTATCGGTTAATGACCATAGCAGAGAGTGAGGGTGTGGGATTGAAAAGACTGCAATTGACAACCAAAATCCCAATATCCTTGGGCTTCACTCCAGTTTTCTCCAACAGTTGATCGACTGCCCCAAACATCACGGCCTCAGCCTCTTTCCTGGCCTCGGCCATGCAGGGGTTGGGGGGCACATTCAGAACAGCTTCAGGGAGGTAGGTAGACTCCCCAAGGCCGGACCTTTCGAGTATCTTGCGCTGGAAGTTGAGGCTCTCTTCGGTGAAGGAGCCGGTGAGGCGGGATCGCTCCATGAAGGTCTGGCGGGTACACTTGCGGGCGTCGTCGGGCTTGTAGCAGGCAAAGTCGACAAGGTAGACGGGGCGGGGGCGGGTGAGGAAGTAGAGGGTGGAGAGGAAGACGAGGAGGGTGGAGCAGAGGATGACGGAGAGGAGGTTGTAGCGCAGGTGGTCCCAGAGAAGGTAGAGGTCCTGGAGGGAGAAGGTTGAGAGCTGGGCGAAGGTGAGGGCGAGGAGCGGGATGAGGAAGAGGTACATTGCATGGGTGATGAGGTAGTGGTAACCCAGCTTCACGTACTTGAGCTTGATCGACTGCCGGAAGTCCGGGAGGCGCCGGGAGGGCGACTGGAGGAGAGGGACGTCGGTTCTCTGGCCGCCCATTTTCGGTAGGACGGAGGAAGGATGAGAAACGGGAAAGAAGAAAGGAGAATGGTTGGGGATGAACAACCGGAGGAAGGAGTAAGCTAACACATGCTTGGTGAGGAAACTTATTCAGGGGAAGATTTTTGTGGGTGGCAGGAGCGAGAAAGCTTAGAAGATTCCTCTCAAATTTGGATTGGATTGTTGAAGCACAAGATCCGGCACGCAACGAAGAAGACAATAAAAGGACGTTCCGCCTTTTCGTTTTCGTGGAAATTTCTAGCAAAGACCGGCTGCGATTGTTTCCAGTCTCATCAAGGAATCAAATTTCCTGCAAAGAGACGAAAAGCAGAGGACGTTGAAAAGGTCCGAATCTGAATTTGCAAAAAAAAAAGAGACTTCTTTTCCTGAGATTTCTTGCAATTTCTGACAAGAAACGACCAAAAAATCTCCAAGCAAAGATCAAAATCTAACACAAAACAATGATTCCACGCGCAGTTCACATGACCATTCATAGGCTATTTCTCACAATCCAGTGTAACAAATAACTCCAAAAGCACTCACCCATCAATCCACATTGCAAAAACCCACATGAGAAATCGAACCAGAAATCCAAATCTGCAAGAAAAAACTCACCTTTAGCATCAAATGTGAAGAAAGCTTTGGCAGTTGTCCTGGGAGGGAGGAGGAGGTTGATGCCTGATGGTAGCGTGTTATGTGACTCAAATATGAGCAGGCTGCGCCGCAGGGAAGTGCTATTTTTTGACGTTAACTTTCACCCGTCAAAATCTACTTCATCATTTCATCAACGCTGTTAAAATTTTACAGTAAAATTTGGACGCATAAAAGTTAACGTCACTCAAAAACATTTTTTATTTTTTAATACGTGTTTAGAGCTGGCGAATTTGAATGATCTCCGTCGTGTTTCTTCGATTAGTGGGGGGCCCACATGACGTCAAACAACCAATGTGTTTTTTCAAGCATGGCTGCGGCTTATTAATGTGTGTAACTTTCTAGAGTGTACTTTGGAAAATAAATGGTCAAGACGTTGAGTTTAGGTCCTCTTAATTTAATTCGGTCTGTAAATAGCGTTTTGGTACGCGGAACTACGGTGGGAGAAGAGGAGCACCCAAACAGAGAGAGAGAGAGAGCCAGAGTCCATTTTGGTTTGTAGGACCATTCTGGTGCACTTTTACTAGTTGATAAAAGAGAAATTTGCAAAAAATATAATATTCAACGCCTTTTATAATAAATAATTAATATTTCCCTCATCTCGTCTTTCAAAAAAGATAAAGTATTTTATTAATATAAAATAGAGAAGGGTTAGCCTGAACTTGACCTTCAGCTCTGGCTTATGGTCGACCATGATCTAATGGCCCATAAACCAAAGAGCTGTAACTGATATACTGACAAGTTATTTTATAAAATATGAAATATGAGGTCTGATATTATGAGTCTGGATCAGGCTCGGCTACGTGAATTGATGGATTGCGGGCTGTTGGATTTAATTTGATAGTGTATGTTACTTAAGTGGTAGATAGATCTCGGAAGCGATGCCCTGGCTCACACAATTTTGCACGTTAACTCAAGCTCATGTCAACCTTTTCCGTTACATGATCTGGCTTACCCTCATAATTAAGATTTTAAAATTTAGAATATAAAATTTTAAAATATACGAATTTGAGCTGTCAGATTTTTAAATAATTGGATGCCCAAATCCTGTGTTGCTAGTTAGTCTCTTATTTACTTTGTTTTGTTTACTATCTTTTTTGGTTAATTTTTGCCTTCCAAATTTGTAATGCTGACACAGTCGCACTGGTAGAACGGGCCCATGTGGGGGCCGCGCCATCCATCACACTATCTGGCGGCCCAGATTACTGGGAAGGCCCATTTCCTACGGAGACGAGAACCGGAGCAGACCTTTCCATCTTCATCATCATCGGATAAGGGATATTTTCGTCATTTCAAGTATCCCCGACGCTCGCCAGCCGGCGCCACCCATTGGAGCAAAGTAGCAAACTTCTACCGGGGAAAATGAGCAGAAAATCCGCCGCCGGCGTCACCGTCCAACCAACGGCTCCCTGAGACGCCACAAGGAGAAAGACACTTCGTCGATCATAAACTTGATTTCCTTACTATGAGACTCGTCTCTCCTTATCTCCACTCCCTCGCCTCCGCCTCCACTGACACCGCCGCCGCCATGTCCTCTCGCTTTCCGGTAAGAGGAAGACGCTTGAGCAGAGTCCTAAAGCAGCTACAGAAATAAAATAAGATATTAAACGTGATTTGTTTTTGCAATTTCTTCTCAGTATCGGGGCCGAAATTCGGCGGGGAGGGGGTTCTCGGAGCGATCGGGCGACGGCGAGGACCGGTTCGTGAGCGGAGATTCTCACTTCCGGGTGGTGGGGCAGGCGAATCACGGGTTTCGGAAGGGAGAAGGGGGGAATAATTTGAACTATGGGGGATTTCCTGGGCAATCTTTTCAACAGAGGGGCCCTTCTTCTGGACCTATCTTCCAGCGCAGACTGCCTTTCCATCAGCCACGGCAGCGGCCGGACGATTACAGGAGCTGGATGTTCGCGGTGCCCCCGCCCCCACCTGACTGGGGTAGGTCTGCAAGCGTTGTTATTTTTTCCATCTAATTTTTCATTCGTATTTTCCGAGTTATCATCTATATTCCTTGTTCAAATCGTCCAGTGTCATGGAATGCATGTGATACAGGAATAATTTCTTTTGGCTGAATTTATCTCTTTCAGCTTTCTTAGCAGAACACATTAGCATTAGAGTTTAGATAAACTGACAAAATAGCTAGCAACACCTCGTCCTAATTTATGGGTTCACGGATTCTTCTCTATTCTTTGTCTCTCTTGTAAACAAAGTTCTTTTCTAGCTCATGCATCTCACAGTCTTTTCTTCCTAACTCCTTCAGTTCGGAAAAAGAAACTGGGGAGGACATAAGCATGCTCTTTGTGTTAGGTGGCAGCGCAGCGGAAGCAAGGAGGAGGCAGGTGCAATTGGGTGGTGGCCGCCCCTTTTTTTCGATTGGCCTGATCCTTCAATTCTTCTAATTAATTACATGCAATCACACAATAAACCATGTATTATACTCAATTCTAAACATGATAATCTACTGAATTAAACAAAGAAGGATAGAGTATGCTGACCTTTAGGGCGGGCAGCCTCAGGACACCTACTTCCTCTTCACCCGGATCAAACGCCTACAAGTATTTAGATCCAAAATACGTAATTAAGTGAAGAGAGGAATTACCTCAATTGTAGATCTATGTTGGAGAGCACTCAATCCACTAGTATGGGTTTGAGGCATGCACAAGATCACCCCTTTTCAGCCATGTAACCCTTACACCTGTCCAATACGAAATTGCCATGCTTCCCAAGGCGTGACAACGAGAGAGAGTGGGTGAGAGAGGCAGGCTGAGATTGAGGGAAGGGCTTCCCTTCCTTTCCACTTTCCTTCCACATGAGAGAGAGGGGGGCAGCTTGATGAAGGAGGGCTTGTGGCTTTTCCTTCTACCCACGGCAAGAGGGAGGCCGTGGAGGAGGTGACCAACCGGATCAGATGAGGGGAGGGAGTGGGGTTGGCTGCGGCTGCCCCTTCTTCCTCTTCTTTGTTTTTTTTTTGTTTTCGTGTCAAGGGGGATGGGCGGCCAATCCAAAACAGAGGGAGAGGATACGTGGGGAGAGAGGGAGGGGGATTGGCTAGATTTAGGTCAACCTATAACTAGCTTATCTCCTAGTAAACACCTTTCCTCCACCTTTCTATTGGGCCTGACCTGTCTCTTTCGGATGTCTGGTGCGTCTCCGACAAGGGTATTGGACCAACTCATGGGGCCCATGGAAACCTAACTGTTGTGATTATAATGCCTGCTTGAATAGATCTAGCTTATAATCTACGCAGCAAAAAAATGAATCTTTTTAGGGAACTGTAATGGGCATAAATTAAAGAAGAGAACACTAGGATTTTACGTGGTTCTTCCATGGTGCCTATGTCCACAGGATCTCAAAACTTTTACTATTTTAGAGATGAGTACAAGGAGAATTACAAAGCTTAAAGCCTCACAAACAATGGCTTCCCAAGCACCTAGTCTAGAGCCTCTCTAAAACTCTCCCTTCTTCTCCTACGTGAACACACAATACATGCCAAAAGCCTCCCCTTTTTGTCTCCTACGTGAAGCCCTATTTTGAGTGGAGATAAGCATGATATATGAGAAAGAGTCCACAAAGCAAAGGAGTTTTTGCGTCTAATAATCTTAGTCACCAATACGCCATCTAGCTAGGATGACTAAGACGGTGAGCAAGTTGATTAGACAGAGTCTACCCCAATGGCCCCACTACAAATGCCGTTAGGGTGGACCTTTTCCAGATAGAGAAAGGTTGAAGATCTTTGATCCATCTCTGAGTGTATAAAAACAAACTTTTGATCCTAGCCTGAACTATATGTTGCTTATAGATAGTAGTGAGCCTAAGAACTTTAAAGAAGTATGCAAGATAGATTTTTCAGTTGAGTGGAAGCGAGCCATGGACGATGAGATAGACTTATTGATGTCTAATTAGACATGGGAACTAGTTGTGTTACTTGAAGGTAAGAAAACCTTGCATAATAAGTGGGTCTATAGGTTGAAACATGAATTAGATGGCAGCAAGAGGCTTAAGACTAGACTGGTAGTCAAGGGCTTTGAACAAAGGTATGGAGTTTGATTACACTGAGATATTTGCTCCAGTTGTTGGGATTATTACCATCAAAATAGTGTTATCTCTTGTAGCAGTAGAAGATCTTCACCTAAAGCAGTTAGATGTTAGGATAGCTTTTCTAGATGGTGACTTAGAGAAAGAAATCTATATGCACCAGCCCTAAGGTTATGTTGTGAAGGGCGAAGAGGACTTGGTATGCAGGTTGTCCAAGCTTGTATGGCCTAAAGCAAGCTCCAAGTAATTGGTATCATAAGTTTGACAATTTATATAAGATATTGGATTTTATAGATGCCACTTATCACTGCTCTTATTATAGAAAGCTAGTAACATTATACATTATATTGTTACTTTATGTTTATTGCAGGAGTTGATTTGAATGAGATTATTAATCTGAAAAAACAACTGTCTTAGATAGTTGTCATGAAAGATCTAGGACCTTCGAAGTAGATTCTTGGCATGAGAATTTCTGAAGATATGAAAAAGAGAGAGTTGAGATTGTCTCAAACAGATTATGTTGAAAAGGTTTTGTTAAAATTCAACATACAGGATGCTAAGTCAGTGGATATGCTTCTGACATCAGTATTCTAAGACTCAAGAGGAGAAAATTCACATGCATAGTAGTCTATATTCTTTAGCAGTTGGGTCCTTGATATATGCCACTATCTGTATGAGGCCAAACATCTCTTCTATAGTTAGCAAGGTGGCAAGGTTTATGGTTAGTCCAGGCCGGATTTATTAGGAGGCACTAAAGTTGATTTTTGATACCTGAGAAGTTCTTTAGGTATTACCTTATGGTTTAGTGGATATTCATATATTGGACTAGTTAGTTTTGTTGATTTAGACTACGAAAGTAATGTAAAATAGCATGCGGAGCACTACATAGTTTGTATTTACCCTTGGCAGTGGTGCAATGGCCTAGCAGTCGTAGTTACAAAAGCTAGTGCTTACTTCATCCTTAGAAGCAGAATATATTCCATTAACAGAAGCCAGTAAACAACTGTTAGTGGTTGAAAGTTTTCCTGAAGGAACTTGGAATGGCATAAGAGAAGTGTATTTTGTATTGTGATAATAATGATGCTATTACACTAGCTAGAAATATTGCATTCTATGCTAGGACGAAGCATATTGACATCAAATACTACTTTATTAGAAGGTTGGTGGAGGAGAAGTTGTCCCTTGAAAAGAAGATTTACATAAACGACAATCTGGCGGATATGTTTACCAAAGTGGTAACAGTGGAGTTTTGCTCAACTTCCATTGGTCTTCTACACTAGAGGACTATTGACGACCACACAATTGCATTGTTTCACTAGAAGCGACACTTTCAAACTCTTGACTTCAAGTGAGAGAATTATAGGTTGGAGATGAAGTGCTCAGTAGTCTTCAAGTAGGAGATCGTTGGATGTAAAGATTCCTTTGCATTGTGGACTCCTTGGACGTGAAGACTTCTTTTCATTGATGACTCCTTTCTAAATAGAGTTGAATCTATCATGCATTCCTAAGATAGACTTGTCCTTAGGTCATGCATATCCCTTCTCATATGTTATGCTTATCTCCACTCAAAATACATGTAAGAGACAAAAAGGGGAGACTTTTGGCATATGTTGTGTGTTCACGTGGGAGAAGAAAAAGGGAGAGTTTGATAGAGGCTCTAGACTTGGTACTTGGGAAGCCATTGTTTGTGAGGCTTTAAGCTTTGTAATTCTCATTGTACTATCTTTAAAATAGTGAAAATTGTGTGATCCCATGGATATAAGCATCATTGCCGAACCACATAAAATCTTTATGTTTCTTTAATTTCTCCACATTACTATTCCCCAAAAAGATCTATTTTTTTGTTGCGTAGATTATAGGCTAGATCTATTCTAGCGGGCGTTATAATCACAACACTAACACATTGCACACGCCCATGCTCATGGCAGGGTAGACTGCTCGCACACCAAGCAGGTCCCACTCAGTGTAAAGTCCATTAACGGGCCCCACTAATATTTATTTGACCCTACCATATATAACTGATACATATAAATAAATAGTGTGTGAGTGGATAGGGAGGTAGGTTTCACTTAGAGTAAGACTAGAGTGTGGGACGGTGGTGCAACCTCCCCCACTAACCGTGCGCACCTGAACCATTATTGAAGTGGACCATATTGGCCAAAACCCATACCTAGGTCCAACATTCCCCATTATGGGTGAAGGGTTCATATGGACTTAACAACAACCAATGCTAGTTGTCACAGTTCTCAACTATGAGCATATCAAACAAGTTACATATAGATCCATTTATAAGTCCTTAGTAAATGGATCAACCAACATCTCAGATGTTAGAAGATTATTTAGAGTCAACTTTCCCCTTTATATTATGTCAAAGATGTAATAGTAATGCACCTCAATTTTTTTAGTGTCTTGACATTGTTGCTATATTGTCACAATATATTTGAATGGGAGCATCAATCCAACCTTGTAGCCCTAACCTAGCTATAGAAACTCTTTAATTCAAAATGTCTCAAAAGCTGCCAAATTGCATGCATAAAGGTCTACTTCTATAGTAGACTTAGAAACACTCTTTTGTTTCTTACTTGCCCACACAATAACCTCGTCTTTAAACATGAAGACATAATCGGCAGTGGACTTCTTCTCGTCTAAGCCTCCCATGAAATCTAAGTCACTATACCCAGCTAGGACAAGTTATTTGCTTGACAAGTAAGTTGTATACCCTTTGACCCTAATAGGTACCTGAACACATGCTTCAATGCTTGCCTGTGTTGCATTTCAGGATTATATTTGTATCTATTCAACAAGCCTACTACGAAGCTCAAATCAGGACGTGTGCATGTTATGACATACATTAAGCTACCAATGGCCTGAGCGTACGACACTAACTTCATCTTTAATCAGTCCTCATTATATGAAGGTGCTGTCTTTTTTAATAACATAGTTCCCTTATAGATACGAGATTTAATGATCTTTCAACCAATGATACCAAAACGTTTCAGAACACTTTCTTTGTATATGTATTATGATATACTCAACCTTCGGGCCAATCTTTACCCCTAGGATGTAAGAAACCTCACCCATGTCTTTTATTTTGAATTTTTGAATTGGATCTTTAGTTACTCTTTCAGACTGTCTAACATGGTTTTGTCATTTCCATCAATTTATGTAAATATATTTGCATAAATTCCCTTAGGATTATTTATGTAAATATATGCGGTAATCACAGCCAAAAATTAACCAGCATACACTTACATATAAATCCATCAATTTGACATCATGAATTCATTCATTATCATGTATTTAAATGAAATTAAACGTTCATATGATCAAAGACATAGAATTGTGTAATGGATTAACATACTTAGGGTTATGCGCATCAAACAAAATCTTAGATAAGGAATTGGGCAAATCTTTGATTTGAGCTACCAAACCACTACAACGAGGATCCGATACTACTGTTGGGTGGTGGCACAGAGGAAGCAAGGGGCGGCGTGCCCAATTGGGTGGTGACCTTAGACTAAGAAGGGTAGAGCACACTGACCGTTCGGGCAGGCAGCCTTGGGATGCAGCCTTCTTTTTCACCCGGATCAAATGCCCCAAGTATTTAGATCCAAAATGCTTTAGTAAACGAAAGGGGGAATTACTTCAATTGTAGATCTATGTTGGAGAGCACTCAATCCACTAGCATGGGTTTGAGACATGCACAAAGATCACCATTTTCATCCATGCAACCCTTACGCCAGTTTGATGAGAAATTGGCACACTTCCCAAGGCGCAGCGAGAAGAGAGAGTGGTGCACGAGAGAGAGGAGGGGGCTGAGATGGAGTAAGGGCTTCCCTTCCACTTTTCTTCCACGAGGGAGAAGGGGTCGGCTTGATGGAGGGTCAGCGGCCTTTCCTTTTACCCACGACAAGAGAGAGGCCAGTGGGAGGTGGCCGGCCAGATCAAAAGAGGGGAGGGAGAGCGGGTGGCTGCAGCTGCGGCTGCCCCTTCTTCCTCTTCTTTTTAGGTCAGCCTAATCCTAGCTTATCCCCTAGAACCACCTCTTTATTGGGCCTTATGGGCTAAGCCCATCCGATCTTCTTCGTACACTTGTCTCGCGCAGACATCTCGAGTGTCTTCAACAATGGTATGGGCCCAACTCATTGGACTCATGGAGGTCTAACACACTGCACACGTCCATGCCTGTGGCAGGGTCAACTCCTCACACACCACACAGGTCCCACTAAGCGTAAACTCCGTAATGGGCCCCACCAAGGTTTGTGTGACCCTAATGTATATAACTAACATGTATAATATACATGTGAGTGGACAGGAAGGTGTGTCTCACTTAGAGTAAGCCTAGAGCATGGGTGGGTAGCATGACCACCCCCACTAACTGTGGGCCCCGTGGACTCTAATGGCTCACCCGAACCATTATTGAAGTGGACCATATGGGCCGAGTCCATACCTGGGTTCAACACTGCTCAACTTCAACTCAAAATGTAAGACAGCTGGCTGTTGCTGGCACATATACATTCATTAATGTACATATGGGAAATTTGAATTTATTTATCCGTGGTCGCATATTGCTCTCAGGGCAGCTCGTCGTGTATATTTCTAGTATGCTTCTGAAGCGGGTCGGTTACTGCATTGGAATTGATAAAGAAGCAGGAGCTTCTCTAGCAATAATGTGTGTTATCCTTCTGTTTTAGAAATTCCTTTTTCAGTTACTATGTAAATGCCCTTTTATTTCTGAGACTTCAAAGCTCAATGCTTTTCATGTGGCCAACTTGGGCGGAAAAGATTACAGTACTTTAATTTTTAGGTTGTGTAAAACCATAAACACCAAAGCGCTGGTGGGGTATGGTCTCATGGCTACTTTATGACATGAGATAAGAGGCAATCTAGCTAAATTGCTAAGTTCTGCTGTTTCTAAAACGATTAAAAAAATAGAAAAATCACAATTTTTTATGTTCTGTTATAAACTTGGTGATATTAAAAATGGGTCTTTCTAAGTATTTTGTTCTTTGGGCAAATTGGTCTGGGCAAAGCTGCTGAAATAGTTGGAGGATATCATATTTTGGAGGAAATATGCAATTACAAATATGCTACATCACCAACCTGAGTTTATAGAGAATTTAATTGTAGAGGTTTAAAGCATACCATTCATATAGCTGCTGCATCACCACCTAATATTAGGAAAATGTTCAAAGCAACAATTGAAAGAGTAATGAAATATTTGTAGCACAGTAAATAATGTTTTGTAGTTTGTTTGCGTGCTAGGTTTAGCTACTTATTATATATATAAACAATTTAATATCGTTCTGCTAATTTCTACTGATGGATAATTTGAATTATTTGTTAACACTGAAATTTGAGTGTCAAACAAAAACAGAAGGATTTTATATAACCCATACAGAGGTTGAAAAAGTCAAATTTGTCCACCACTTTTATTGGTAGACTGTCTATTGTTGAACTCGTTATTTATGATCAAAAGGATCAGCAATGAGGACATTTAGGTGTATGAGGTCCTCCTAAAAGTCTCCTATGTTTTAGAGAGTTGGGAAGTAAGACCTAGCCTTTATACCTGTTCCCATGATCTACATGGAGGGAAGACATTTATGGGTGCGGCCCGTGTTTCTGCCTCCATGTTATGGAATGTGGTCAGGCTAAAAAATTAGGTGTTACTTGCATTCTGTATTTATATAATTTAGGCGGAGAAGCAGGGTAGGGATTTCCCTTTGGCAAGAACTCTTAACTTTCGCTAAAACCTTTCTTGGAGTACCAAACGGCAGCCAGTTTCTTCTTATTTATGGCATCATATCTCAGCAGTTACAAGACAACAAAAAAGAGTAGTACCTTCTTCAATTTTCTAGAAAATTCTTCTTTTTCTTCCTTTATGTATGCCTTCTATTTGTAAATGTTGTTTTAAAGAAAGTCAAGCTTTTTCTTTTTCGTTTCATTTTCTTTCATGTACACAATGTTAATTATGTAGCGGTTATTTGCATGCTTTGGTGTTATATGAATGTTCCCATGGAAGTGGTCATTGTATGTGGTCACTGGTTGTCACTCTTTGCTTTTCTCATGCTGTACAGAGAGGTTTGTGGTGGTTTCGTACAACATTCTAGCTGACTATCTTGCACAGAATCATCGTTCTCGGCTTTACTATCATATACCACCTTATATATTAAACTGGAAGTGGCGGAGTAAAAATATAATGTTTGAGTTAGGGTTATGGGACCCTGATGTTATGTGTTTTCAGGTACTTGTTTATCTTTCTTTCTTCTTTTCTGTTTTCAGGTACTTATTCATTGTGCTTTTTTCTTTCTTATTCACGTGTAAATTATCTTCACCCTGTCCCCTCATTCTGCTAAATAAATATAGCCTTTCATAAGATAAAGGTCTCTGTTTTTTTCTTTTCTGTTAATTTGTTTTAAAACCTTGGCAGTTATCTTATTTAGAACTAGCCTCATCTTTCCTTCACTTTCAGGAGGTAGACCAATTTCAGAATTTGGAAGAGAAGCTAAAAGAATTCGATTATAGAGGCATCTGGAAGGTATGTTTTTTCCAGTCTGTACAGTATTAAATGACTTAACTGCTATTGTTTTTGTTTTTACTTGTGCCTTTGCATTCTATTTTCCCATTTGGGCATGTCCGATAGCTTGTTACAAAAGACTTTGATAGTGAACTGACAGTTTGGGAACTTATGTAATTTTGATGAAAGTAAATGCTCTGAAACAGCTATGAAATGACATTAAGTGACAATTTTAAATTATGCAAATAGCAACTGAACTCTATGACTTTCACATAAGCATGACTTGAGGAGAAGCTTGTATTGACCAGTTTGGTAATTTCTGCCACTGTGGCCTGTTTGAAAGCATGTCCCTGATCATCCTATAAGCACTTGTGTCTGTTATTTTGCAAATATATTACTATATGAAGCAGCTTTTTAGTTATGTGCCTTTTTTTGGATATGCACCGCATTTCATATTTTTTGGATGGTGATGATCCTTGCCGCTTTTTACTTTGTCAGATCAGCTAATGAAAACCATCCATTTTGGATTCGAAAGTGCAATTATGGGTTTTCCATCTTTCTTTTGGTTGTTGATTACTTCTTTGTTTTATGTTCTTTAAATGTTTGTTTCTTATAATACATAAATTGGGAATTGTCTGAGTCTTTTATGTGTTGCGTTATGTGTGTTACCCTGGCAACAGTAATTAAATTATGATTCTCTTTCTCGTGTAGGCTGTAGCATATTCTAAATTATTTGGATAGGCACCATAATTTTTTATGAGGAATCTACCCAGGAGGCCCTTTTTCCCGTGATTTCCTCTTTCTCAAACCTGACAAAAGCTTTCCCCACCAAAATACCCTTTCCCCAAATGACACTCTCCATAATTACCTCACCTATTTAAGAATGTGCCATTGACATTCAAAAAATCTCAAGTCTACCTCTAGGGTTTACCCTTCCTTTCTAGGTTTAGTTTAAGAATTTTTTTTTAAAAAAAACTGGCCGTGGCCAGCCAGCCTTGTCCTGGCTAGGCCCAGCCTGCTGGTCGTGGCCGCTGGCTAACTCTGCCCCCTCTATTGTGGGGGGTGGCATGTGTTTGAAAACTTGAAAGGATACAAGGGTTATTTTGGGTATTTTCTTGTGTCAGGGTAAATAAAGGAGGGGTACAGTTGGCAGGGCTTTTCACTCTGCCAACTGGAAATTTGGGTTTCTTGGTCAAAACCCCATTTTTTAATTGGTCATGATACTAAAAGTTTAGAATTTTTATTATTTAATCAACCCGGCTTGTATAATTCTTATCCATTGGAGCTTCTATGATGAGATGCCTTGCATAGGAAAATAGTTTTGATAATTTGGTTCAAGATCGGAAATAAATACTCTAGTTCAGCGACAGCATTCATTTGTATGAGGCTATTTTGTGCAAAGTTTTGAAAATGAGTTTGATACAATAGCACGTTCTTCTTCTTGACAGATGCGCACTGGTAAACCTGTTGATGGCTGTGCAATTTTTTGGCGATGTAGTAGGTAATTGTAATTTTCATGTGGCTTACCAAATGTTCAATTGAACTGTGGTATACTTCAGCTCTCTATTTCAATCAGAATGTACATATTCTTTATCACATTTCTTGTTATTTGTTTGTGGGACCATACACATCATTATGGATGTGGTTTGAGATTTTTGTAGCTGTTATAGAAAAACGGGTTACCTGAAGCAATGTTTTGATTTGGTTAACTGGAAGATTATCAAAAGTGGGATCTAAATGACTCTGAAATATTGTTTTTTCGTAATTGTTTAGCAAAAATATTCTCAAATTGTGGTACGTCAATTAATTTGACAACTTTTTATTCCTATTTCATAATATGCATCTTATATGGAGCTGTTTGGTGTGATCTGTATTTGCATGTTCTAAATTAATGATCTACTGGTTAGTCTGTAAATGTATAGTTGCTCTAATTGATGAAAAAAGTGTATCAGATTCAACTTGCTGTATGAAGAGTCCATTGAATTCGCAAAGTTTGGACTTCGAGATAATGTTGCACAAATTTGTGTTCTGGAGGTACCTTCTGTAAATAAATGGTGATTTTTTTACAAGTCTCTTTTTGTATATTCTACACCTGGATTTTTACGCTTTATGACTCTCTTCATGCCTTATTGATATAGTATCATTTTTTTCTTGGCCAGTTGAAAAGTCAATTGTCAACACAAATTGGTTCTGTTTTTCATGACAGGTGATGATAAATTCTTGGGTATCTATTCTATCGTTTATTGTTTCAGATTCTGTATTCCGAAATTAGCTCTCAACTCTTCCACCTGTGGCCCCAATCTCTTTTTTGCTGAGGTCTAAACATACCTTGCTTATTGCTTACCTGCCACCATGATAACTAATATTAATGTGAACCAGTTAAAGACGGTTCACATTATGAGTTAATTAAAGACTAAAGAGGGGACTTGGTTTGTGTACAAATTGGTCAAGAATTTGAATTTGATCTTTAATTGGTTCAGATGATTGCATTTTGACTCAAAAGGAATTAGTGGGCTTCAATTTTAAAGGTAGGATCATTGTCCCCTCTTTAGTGGGTTGCATGAGGAAAGGCTTCCAGTGTAAAACTTGCCACTATGTTTCTTTACATGGATTTTGTACCATAATTTTGGTTCAAATAAGAGTTAAATATGGTACAGAATCCATGTTGCCGACCTCAGATAGCTGGGATGAGGTGTATGATGATGATCATCATGGTCGGTTGATCAATAAAGTAAAGAACAGAAGACTGGGAAGGAAGGGAGGTATGGTTGTTGGATGGAAAGAAAAAGAGGATTTTTTATCTTGAAATTAAGAGAATCTAATTTTCAGCGTGTACTTCCTTGATTATTAATTGGATGTATTACTATAGCATTCTCTGTTTTGATTTTTTGATATTTTGACAATATTATCTCTAAGCTTCATGTGTTCCAAAAAACAATTATTAACTTTTGTCTGCAGTTCTTCATGTTCAGAACACACTAACAAGGTTGTAATATGCAACATTCATGTTCTTTACAACCCCAACAGAGGAGACATTAAGCTTGGACAGGTATGTTTTTATTCTTGGGTTTCCACGAGCAGTTGGGTAGATTCCCATTCATTTGCATTGGTCGTTTGTTTGGCTACTGATATTAACCGTAGAAATTTAACTCTTCATTGTATTACGGTGGTGTTATCATGGGAACTGACTATGTTGAAGTATTTAACTCTCCATGAGGTTGTAACTTGTTCAGTACTGACTTTGAAACTTTACTGGGTAGCAGTAGCATTTCGGAGGAAAAACTATTCTGTTGTTCTTATCATTTCTTTATGTCTTAATTATTAGCCATAGTAGTGTATAACTGTATCCTTTTGATGAATTTTTAAAGAAGTTGATAAGACTACAAGCATGTCTTGATATATGAACTCAAACATTAAAGTTTGTCGTGTATTAGTAGTATCGGTCGTCTTGCCATCCTTTTTTTGTCACCAACTTCTTTACATTAATGATACTAAATTAAGCATTAGTATATGACTTCTGTGAAGGTCAGAATCCTCCTTGATCGAGCATGTGCAATTTCCAGAACGTGGAATGACGCCCCGGTTGTTGTGTGTGGTGACTTTAACTGTACTCCAGAGGTAAATTTTTAATCCTTTTACTTGGGTAGCTCATCTTTCCATTTTTCTCAAATTATCTGCTTAATATATTTGGTACTAACTGTGGGTTTAGTTTTTAAACAGAGCCCGTTGTACAACTTTATATCGCAACAAAAGGTAAATATTTTGCCTGTAAAACTAGTACCAACTCAGAAATAGAACTAATGCCTACTTTTATTTCGACAGTTAAACTTTTCTGGCCTTGCTAAGAATAAAATATCAGGACAGTCTTCTGCTTCCATTAATGTGCCACCACCGCTTGCACCTAATCATGGGTAAATGTTATGGAATAATGTGTAATGTGTACTGAGCTGGTTTTCACCAAAGTAATGTACAATATTCTTTACATCTCTATATTGCAGGGCGCAATTGACACCAAATGATTCCATTAGACCATCTACATTGGCTGATGGTCAAAATAGTCCCAATCATTATACCAGCAGTTTAGAAGACTTAAATAAACAACACGAGGAAGATAATGATGTCTGTTTCAGAGGCCATTTAGAAAATCCTCACTTGAGTTCTAGTGTCATGTCAGGAACTATGTCTAGTGATAGCAATGGGTCTTTTACTGCAGCTGAGGCTGGGAATATGCGTTGTATCTCCGTTGCAGATAGAGAAAAGGTTAGGTTGGGCTCTCAAACATATGTTGGTTTGCTAGCCTGTTTATCAAGTGAAAAATCATTTTATCTTCTTCAGTGTGTTTATGCAGGATAAATTAAATTCTGGTTTGAATAATTGGACGGCAAATTTGTTAGAAGATACTTCCCTGTGCAGTATTAAAGATGGGCTCTATGAAAACAACCTTTCTTGTTTTAAGGAAGAAGATCAATCTCTTCATATTGACATGCATAATATTAGCTCGGACTCTAATCAGAACAGTGTGGGCGAGAGGTCTGGTATTTCTTATGGATCATGTAATACAAGAAGAAGCCATTGTCCTAACAATGAACATATTTCTGTAAGACAAATTACGAATCAATTTGATGATCATATTGCTGGAGATCAAGACATCAGCCCTAAGAAGTCTGGGTTTTTGCTGGATCATGGTGACAGTGCTTTCAGTATGATCCAAAAATCGAGTCTGATTCAGAGTCTTGGTCCTCCACAAGAGCTTTCAAATAAGGAAAAAGTACATGAGCTTTCTGCAGAGATTGGAGAATCCAGCTTTGAGAAGATTGGTGATAATACACCATCAGATTGTTTGCTTGATTCTGACATTACTGAGGCTGAAAATAATCTTTTCCACTCCATGGATCAAGGGACCAATAGCCTGGAGAAAACAACTTATGATCCATATATATGGACGCCAGAAGAAATTACTTCTGCATCAGGAAGTGCGGAATGCTTATCTGCTGAGCATCCTATAAAGTTGAAGAGCACATATACTGAAGTTGAGGTAACCTGATTGCACTAAAATTATGCTCTCATGCAATTACATGAGAGAGTCCCTATTTAAGTAGCTGACACCAGCATGGGCAAAGAAAATTTCAACCTTTCCATATATATATAATATATATATATATATGAAGATGATCCAGGCTGGCAATAAATATCATATTTATTTTTCTCTTCCATAATTCGCTAGTCAGGTTTTACTGGGATAATTGTTTGTTTAAACTGAAAGTTGTTTTATTTCTAATGTGGAGAGACTGTTGTCTAATTGTTGTGTGGTGCTATGGATGTTAGTATACACGAGTACTTGCTGGGATTGAACCTGGAATTTTGTAATAGAGGGTCAACAAGATTTTTCCATAGGCCCCAT
Source organism: Saururus chinensis (assembly GCA_035235625.1). Classification (NCBI taxonomy): domain Eukaryota; kingdom Viridiplantae; phylum Streptophyta; class Magnoliopsida; order Piperales; family Saururaceae; genus Saururus; species Saururus chinensis. Next base: position 21,166,404 of record CP141143.1, read on the forward strand.
GTCCCTCCCTTGGTTCTGCTCATCTGTGTGTGCATACTATTCCATTGGAGAATGGGGCTTATGACTTTTTTGTTTGCACAGGGTCATGCTGGGACAAAGGATGCAAGTGGAGAACCTCAAGTTACCAGCTATAACAGGCAATTTATGGGCACTGTTGACTATATATGGTAAGGTTGGCCATCAGATCTCTGTTTTTTACTAAAAAAAAAGATGATCTGGAAGTGTCTGACTGGATGATGTTTCCTTCTTTAAGAGAGGAATGACCTTAACTGGTCATATGTGACTACTAGATGTGCCTTACCTCTATGTAAATTTCTATCCAATTGATTCAGAATCTTTCTGTCATCTGGACAACTTTCTTACAATTCTCTTTGTCAATGCAAAAACTTGGGTGAAGAAAATTACCTTCTTACCTAGAGTCTGGGTTTTGTGCATTTTTTTTTTGTCAGTTGAAATGGGGCTATGGCCCAATCTGCTCATGTAACTCTGTTCAACACATTACAGGTGTTCAGAAGGTTTACAAACTGTCAAGGTGCTCAATACAATCCCAAAACATGTTCTACAAAGGACATCTGGATATCCAACTCGGGTATGATTCTCATGGGTATTGCTGATATTTGCAAGATGTCGATGTTTATAAGGAACCATACCTTTTAACAGTCGATATTGGCACAGATAGGAATGTATGTGCATATATAGTATATTATGTCATTCTTATTACAAATGTGTGTTTGAGTAAAGTGTCAAATGCACATCACTGATAAGTAAAAACCTCTCAATTTGTCAACTACAAATCTTTTGTCGGAGATGTTTTCTTCGTTGGTTATTTTTTTCCTGCGATTTAACTAAACTTATCTTCAACTATGATTTTATAGTCTTTTAATTGTAACATTAGAGTTGGTTGACTTAATGAAAAACATGTCAAATTGAGGCTGAATCTTTTGATCACTCTATCTAGTGCTTGTGTGCAAAATAAGAACATATATACTCGTAAAAATTAACCTTCATGGTGTCTATTAAGCAACTTTCTTTGGTAGATAATTGAGTGTCTCCCTTGAAATGTTTGGGTTCAATTTTGCTCAGTAAACTGTCTTCACTTAGTAACTTGGTTAGGAGGTGAATGTGTTTATTGTGTTTTACGATATACATCTGTCATTTAATATGAGAGTTTTACTTTCTACAAGTATTCTAGCTTTCAAAACACCCTTATTGGTTTTGTTTCTGATGTAGATTTATGTATTTTTAAACATATATGTTTATGCAGAAATGGGGGAGTGACCATCTTGCCTTAGCTTGCCAGTTGGCTTTTGTGAAAGACACGCCATCCGGAGAGGCGTGAAGCAGAAAGTTACCTGTTTTCCTGCTGATCAGTTCTTTTGTACATTAGAAGCATCTGTCGCAGTTTGAGCTGCTGAAAGTGATAGGATCCTTTTTCTCATTATATGTCTACCAATTATTTCTCCATATTCTTAAATATTTTTTCCTAATCAGTGTTCGTGTCTGATCTTTGTTAGTTCTGGGTGTAATGGTTTTTTATAACATGGATCGGCGCGTTAATAATAACTAATAAAATTCATTCGTGGAGGAATTGCATGTATATACACTGATAAAAGTGCATGTGTTGCACTCTAGAGATTTAGAGTCTAATTACCATATGCAAATTGAATTAAGTTTAGCAATTTTACATGGCCATAAATAAGAATCTAAATAATATTATAGGCATATTAGGGGTAATTGTGGACTTTTATGATAAAAATCAGTCGCCCCTGTTTCACTTTAATAATATAGATATGGATAAGGGATGAATTTACGAGCTTACTAAACTCAAACATAGGTTACGTGTGCTATCTCATTGGCCTAAGTTCGTTAGAGAAGCATTTTCCCTTAGTTTATCCAGGACTGTTGTGGGTCCCGGCCAATAGCCCTAATTATTAACTGACCAATTAGCACTAAGGTTGCAATAGTGCAACAAAGAATTATTGGGTACCCTCAGAGTGCCTCATACTAAGAATTGATGATATACGCCCTAGTGCATGTTAATACAAGTGAGAGATAGTACATGGGGCATTGATGTTGTAAGCTGGGAGTTGTCGTCCGGGAGTACATAATTTCTCTGGTTGAAAGGCTAATCAGATCATGAGGACCCAAAACGGAGCAATTAAGTGATCAACCTGAGCCCACGCATAGGTCCAGGTAAAAGTGGCGCGGACCAATTCTACGATTCATCCGTCTGGTCTGATGTATGCGAGCAGGCACAGGAGCCATCAAGTTCAGTTGGAAATCTGGTTTCATAATGCATGTTGGAAACACAAACGTAGCTCTAGGTAAAAGTGATGTTGGCTACTTCTGCGATTTATTCGTCTGATCTGATTTATGCCAGCAAACACAGGAACCATCAAGTTTAGCGAGGTCAGAACCACAGAAACTGATAATTTGTACTAAAACTAGATTAACATTCTTAAGTATTTTAATGTTACTGTTGATATCATGACATGTTCACTGCAGGATGTTTAATTTAAATAATTTAATGCTTACAAATATTATGAACTTATTTTTTCTTTTTTCAGAAGAATGTATCACTATTTAATAAAATTATTATTATTTTAAATATTATTAATATAAAACTGAGTATAAATTTTAAGAGTAGAAGAGTCAAAAATCAAAAGTTTTAAGTAAATTTAATGCAAAAGTTACGTAGTACCCTTAAAAGTGTCAGATCGTGTGGTAAATAGAAACCGTCAGATGGTCGTGAATCCAACATAATCTAACGGCTTCCATGTGGCACTTATTGCCAGGACACGTGTCCTCGGTGGAGCCCACATTTGAAAGGAGTACGAAGGGAAGAAATTTGAGGCGTGCGAAGTTCGGAAGAAACGAAACGGGAGAGCGAAATGGCCTTGCATTCCTCGGTTCCGTCTTCCCCTCTTCTGGCCAAGCCCACTTCTGTCGCTGGCTGGTGCCGCCGGTCTCTCGTCCGTGTCAGGGCCTCCGCCGATGTCCCCGATTTCCTTTCTGCTGACTGGTACCCAGTTTCCACTCTTCTTGCTTTTTCTCTGTTCTTTTGTGCACTTCATCCAGCCGATCGCAAGTGATGGAGTTCGGAATATCGATGGGCTTTTATGCATTTGCTGTGATCTCCTATGGAGGATTGGACTTGTGGGTCTTTCTTTTGAGTTATATATCTCGACTATGTTCGGGTTTATTTTGCTGTTTCAGTTAGTGACAAATTTTGATGCACGTTTTCTTCTCGAATTTACTGTTCTCCGATTCTCACAAGTTAAAACAGGTGGACGATCTTACAGTGTTTCAACCGACTGGTTTGGAGGTTGCTATCCCCATGAATAGGGGTGTTAACGAGCCCAGTCTCATCGAGCTAAAGAGTGTTTAAGCTTGAGCTTAAAACTTTAATTTCGAGTTCGAGTTGAACTCGAGCCGAGTTGAGTTGTTATGTCCTGTAATCATTGTTTAATTTTGTAATTGGTGACCTAGGGGTATTTAGAGTAAAATCAGTAAAACGAACATGGTTAGTAAGTGGTCTAATGTGTTAAATTAGAAAATCAAATGAATTAGTCTTTGTTGATTTTGATTTTCTAAGTTAGACTATTAATACATGACGGAGGGAGTAAGATTTTATAAAAAAAATGGTTCTAGATCACGAGACATTATATAATTCCTCTAACAAAAAGCCTCGTGTAATTGTATCTCGAAAAAGTAAAAATAATATATTTTATGGAAAGAGTTAAAGCTTGGGAGACATGAAAGCTCTATATAATGTGTATTTAAAAAAATAATGTATTTAATGTGAGTTTAAGTGTTTATCGAGCTTCGAGCCGAGCCGTACCAAACACAGGTATGTTTGAGTTTAGCTTGACCTACTTTGAGTTCAAGCTCGAACATGAGTCAAACTCGAGCCGAGTCGAGCTTTCAAGTTTACTTTAACTCCCTTATTCATGAAATGCTTTTGTTTTTCCTTTTTGAAAAAAAATACTTTTTCGCCCTTCTGTGTCTTGTAATCGATCTTATATTTTCTGTTCTTATTTTGATTTTTGTTGGGTATTTTGTGTTCGTATTTCTAATTTGAAGTGTTTTTGGATCTTGCTAAGCTTCCCTATTTGTGTAAGACATTTTTAGACAAGCAATTGGACTGTGTGATATGTGCGTTTGCGAGTGGTTTTGGAAGAGGAATCAGGAATATGTTAGACAATGTTTGTGGCCTTCACGAATTATTGAGTCTAAAATATTGACTTAGTGTAGTGTACTTTAGTGTATATCGTATTGACCTGGGCTCTTTTTTATTTTCTTTATATTCAAAAGTTTACCATTGTTCTTTTAGTGTATTTAATTGCTTGCCTTATTTTAGTGGTATGGGAGCCCAGGTTGTAGATTCTAGGGCCTAGCCCCTCTGGACGGCGTTGTGCTAGCCCCGTGTGTGTTCACGTGCAAAACTTGATAGATGCTTGCACGTGTGGGTGAGTGTTGGAATATTAAGTAATTATATTGATTATCTGTTTTCTTATAGCTCGAGCTTTTTGGAAACAATGACGGTTATTTAACACTAAAGGGTTTGGGGACTTACTCATTTCAGAGAATTTGTTTGGAGGATGTATCTCTAGTGCTTTTACTAACTGCTGTCTGATTTGTGGTCTAGTCAAGAGATTGGAAGAAGTTTCTAAAGTTCTAAGATGATCTGGAATCTTTAGAAAAGTTAGTATTTCAATTACTCACTATTTTTGGGTATATTGCGCATAACCCTCCATGAATGTGTGAAAGTGCACTTAACTAATAAAAAATGATGATTCCATCAGGTTTAGGATATTTTAAGACAAATTTACCTTATATGCTTAATAACACATAACCCTACTAAGACAAATTTAATATCTGCATTTACACACTTATCCATCTCTTGAAAGTTTGAATTTTTTTCATACGAGATGGTTTTATTACTTATGTAATGAACAATATATGAGTTTCATTCTTATACTGTCACAGACTCAGAGTTGTGATGTTTGTAATGGTAGACTTTCCATGATGAGAATGGATATTTTTGTTGCAGGCTTGAGACTCGTCGGAAAAGACCATTTGGCCCAAGACTAAGTGTAACATCCTAAACTAACGTAGATACTAACATTTCCTACTCTATTTGCTTCTATGCATATTGTCTATGACTCATTTTTAGTTTAGTGCAGAAGAAGCTGTTCAGTGGCAGCTTGATGCATTGAAATACAATGATCAGCCACGTCCAGATTATGGGGTGGAGGTTATGTATAGGGTAGGCACATATTCTTATCTAATGAGCTTGATAAGTTTATATTTGCATTAGAAAAAAATTTACATCTCCTTCCTGGATGTAGAAGTTAATTCAACCGATGAAATTGGTTGCAAGTAAAGAAGTCAAGATGTTCACAGAAAAATGGAATTAGTAAAAAAAATGTAATTACCAAGTGTAGTTTTTTCCTGTGAAGTCAGTTGCCAATTAACACTATTCTTTTACACCATTGCACTTGGATTCAAGAGTAGGAGACCTGTAATTAGTCTTGTTTCCCAGAAGAATTGATAAGATAATTTTTCTTATTTCTCAGTTTGCTGGATTTGATCCATTTGAGAGGTCAACGTATTTTGGACCCTTCTTTGATTTGGGACAGGTCAGTAGTTAGTAGGCTCCCAAAAATGCTTTATTTTGGTGGTAGCAAGTTGTGGCTTTCTTGCTGATACAAATTTTCTATGGCCTTGACACTTCTATATAGTTTGAACGGTTCAGACGAATTTTCCACCATTCTACTTACCGAGTGCTGCTTGGCCACAAGGAGAGGAAAACATTAAGCAGTCTTTGGGTTAAAGAAGTATGTTGAAGCCACATTTTGAGTCATATTAAAAATAATATGCACACTCCTGACAATAGTCAAATTCATTATATGCCAGACTGCCACTGCACCCATGTTTACGTTTCTTTACTCCTTGGTACAGAATCGATTTAAACAGAGAGTTTGGGTACAAGGATCTCGCCCGGAGGAGGAAGAAATTTTTGAGTTCACAATGGTTCAGGTAAGTCAAGTTTTAATGGCTATGGCCCCCAAACTCTCTTCCCATCTATATTTCTCGTTGACATCAGTACAGCTATGGACTTTTCGTTACTATTGGTCATATACAGAGAATTGGCGGTTCTTGGGATGGTTATTGGGTCACAGAAAGCCTACTAAATGATGGTAATGGGTTCACCAGTGGTATAGCTTATTGAATGCATCCTATTCAGTATACAGGTAGCATTGGAACAAATACGACTACTAATGAGTATGCAAGCTTTTGTACATATAAGTTCGAAAGCAGTCCTTCCTGATAGATGACAATGTTGTCTACTTTCATTGTAAATGAAAAACAATTTTATCTTATGCATCTTCCTGACGTCACATATACGGAGTATACTTTTGGCACCTTACTGATTTCACATGTATACTAAACCAAGATATGGTTGATGTAGATAGATGTCCACACAAGCTAAATTAAAGATGAAAATATAAGAAAAATAATTAAAATATAAAATAAATTGGGAAATTTATTTAAATAATATTTTTTAAATAAATATTTACTAATTTAGACTACTTAGGGAAATATTTCTCAAAGTGGTGTTGTTTTTTGCCACGCACGCACCAGCAAAGCAGCTAGTGCTTGCGTGGTTTTTTTTTAAATTTTTTTTTATTTCGTCCCCTCCCCTCTCTCCTCTCTCTCTTCACTCACTCTCTCTTCTCTCTCTCTTCACTCTCTCTCTCCACTCTTTCTCTCCTCTCTCTCTCTTTACTCTCACTCTCTTCTCTCTCTCCTCTTTCTCTCTATTCACTCTTTCTCCTCTTTAAGAGAATGAATAGAGAGAGAAAGAGGAGAGAGAGAGACAATGAATAAAGAGAGAAAGAGGAGAGAAGAGAGAGAGAGAGAGTGGAGAGATAGAAGAGAGAGAGATTGTAGAAAGAAAGAGGAGAGAGAGTGAAGAGAGAGAAGAGAGTGTGATGAGAGAGAGAGTGAAGAGAGAGAGGGGAGGGGAGTACTGAGAAGGACGAAATCGGTATACAGTACTAGAAGGACGAAATCAATAAAATGATTGATTTCGTCCTTTAGAATGAAGTACTGATTTTGTCCCTTAGAAGAACGAATTCAAAAAAAAATATAAAAAAAAGCCACGCAGGTACCAACTGCTTGGCTGGCGCCTGCGTGGTAAAAAGCAACACCACTTTGGAAAATATTTTTCAAAGTGGTTTAAATTGATAAATATTTATTTAAAAATTATTATTTAAATAAATTTCCCAAATAAATTAAACTAACCCGAGGGTTTGATGTTTGAATTTTTGAATTATTCAAATAGGGCATAGCCTTTACATATTTATAGGCAATTAAGCCTATTAATTCTAATGTTAATAAAAATTTTAATTATAATAGATTCCTAATATTATTTTAAGCCCCATAAGAATAAAGTCTTAATTATATTAAATTATTTTTACTAACAATAATTAAATTTTAATTGTAATAGGCTATGAAGGCGAGACTTGACTCTTAGGGCGGGTTATAACATTCCACCTTGTTTTTGCTCCATCTCGTCTTCTAGGTCGTCTTTGGTTCTTGCTAAGGTTGAAAAATGAATGCAGTGAGTATAAGCAATTAGGCCCACCAATGTTGCTCGGCATGTGAATTTGTAGATGGGCCCGACCGAACATAGTGCGAAAGAGAAATGTAGATCCACTGAAAAACCAAGAAGATATATAGAACAAATTGTGCACAAAGGCCCAATACTGGAAAGAGGACATGGAGTCAAATATGCTTCTAGGCAAAAGAGCAAACACCTGCTAGGAGGAGGGTGTGCATAACCTGTCAAGCTAAGCATCATGAAGGAAATGGAATTCCAGTTGATCATGGAAGACTAGGGTATGACAGGTGAGTTCGGAATGGAATAGAAGTGAGGAGCAAATGCAGAAGCCTGCTTTGGGTCGGGTTTGTTGCGCAACTTGTCGAAGCATGCTAAGTATGGACCCATATAAAATTTCCCAAATGAAGTTGCTAGAAGGTGGACTCTCATCATTCATGGCAGGAAGGGACTCCACAAATGCATTGAACGCCCGGAGAGGGCAAAAGGCAGGGCAAAGGAAGCTTGATGCTAGAGGAGTGCTGCCACGGGAACGACCGGTGTGAGATGAAGGTTGTTGGAATCAACGGCAAAGGAGAGCCCCAACGCCTCAACCAGCGCTGTCGCGGGTGGTCGGTGAAGTGGGAGAAGCAATTGTAGAAGATGGAGAGGTTGCGGGAAAAGATAAGACTGTCGGCGGCTGATGTGGAGGTTTGAAGCAGGTGGAGGCTTTATCGTTCGGCCATGTGAGGCCCTCATTGACCAATCTGGCCTGGCAAAATCGTGAGGGAGAGCCATCAGCAAAAATCAGGAGCGGGGGTGGAAGTGTGAGGTGTGGGAAGGTTTTGGTGGAGCGGATGACAGATCCACCGGGAAAAGGGGAAAACTTCATGGCGGAAGCAAGAAATAGAAAGAAGGTTTGGAGGCATTTTTTTGCAACAGGGGACGGATTGTCGCCGTTGAAAAATCACAAATGGAGGAGATCATAGAGGAAGCTGCAAGTGTGGATTTGTGATCTCTTAAATTTGTTAGGGGGTTGTGGTGGTGGTAGAGTGACAAAATTGTTAGGGAGAGAACTGATTGGCGGCTGCATATGCGAAGGGGAAATAGATAGTTCAACATGGGCATGGTTGAGGCAAGAAATGAGGTGGAGCTCTAGTCGTCGACCTATGTCAGGGAAGAAGGCATGCCTAGTGGAAAGAGGAAGATGGATTGTGAGGCCGGAGCAAATGGGGCCTTCGCTGGGGTCGATTTGAAACTCTGTTGAGGAGAGGAACTATGGTAGAAACGGGGCCATTGTGGGACCCATTTTGTTAGGAACCCCAACCACCGGATCCGCCACTATGACAAGGCTCGCGACGATTTTGCGAAAGTAAGAAGTTTTGGACGAATTTCAAGGACGGATGAAGAACCTGACTATGCAACACAGCCAGCTGGAGGTAGAGACAAACTAGAAGTAGTGGCTATGACAGCGAGTGGCGGATCGACAGGAGCTGCTAACAGCGTGGTATCTTTTGGTGTGGACGCGGCCGGCAGTGGTGCAGAAGTGACTAGAGAAAAAGAGTTGTTTGGCTGGTGGTATGAGCCAAGCAAGAGGCGGCGAAAGGCCTAGACGAATGTGGTTGCAAAGAGTGGATGACGAGCATGAGCGAAGTTGAGGCATCCATAACCTTATCAAAATGGCGAGTCATTTCAGCTTGGTTAGTAGCTATGATAAAGTTGAGTTCTGATAACCCCATATATAGTAAAGCCACATGTGCATCCAATTGCATCATGTGTGAGTGAATATAAGCAGGAGAGGGTGGAAAGGTAGGGAGGTCTAAAATTAAACATTCCGATACTAGTGATGTAGATCGATGTTTATATAAACTAAATTAAAGATAAAAATATAAAATAAAATAATTAAAATATAAAATAAATTAAACTAACTTGAATCTGATTTTTGAATTTGAATTTTGAATTATTCAAATAGGGCATAGCCCCTACATAGCTATGGTAATTAATTCTCTTAATCTTAACACTAATAAAACTTCTAATTAGAATGAACTTTTAACATTATCTTAAGCCCATTAAGAATAAAGTTTTAATTATATTAATTTATTCTTATTAATAATAATTAAATTTTAATTTTAATAGACTATGAAGGCTGTATCTGAAAATCTTGTTAGGCCTTGATAACAATGGTACACATTGATAAAAAAAAAAATTTGTTCTGTTGGGTGTAAGCCTGAAAATCTTGTTACGCAATGAATGCAAAAGATTTTATCGTTTTAAGCTGCAGATGGGTCTGGGAGCGTTGTGATTACTTCTAAAGCTGTGACTAAACATTAGAAAAACAATAAAAGCGGAAAGTGCGGAACAGATGATGATTTTTTCACTTAACAAAAAACAATAAGGCAAAGTTTACGGAAAGAATCCTATTTGGAGTTGTCGGGACCACCAGCTGCTTCCGAAGACATAGTTGCTGTAATGGCTGCACTTCCGCCTGGCCGGGACACGACACAGAGGGCACCACTTCTTTGTTCTCAACCAAGGATTTACGCAATGTGGATGGAACATATGCCCACAACTCACCAACAGTCTGCGCCTGTCCCCTTCCCAGTACCTCTCGAAACAGATGCTGCAAAAACTCGCGTCCTTGGCACCAGGCATCGGGCTCAAGAACTTGTTTTCAATGCCCTTCACCAGCAACCACAGTGCGGCAAAATCGGCAGAGACTGAAAGTATGCTTAGCTTGAGCATCTGCCAATAGCTCTTCTCCTTCTTGTTATCTTCAACATAGACCTTGCATGTGAGCCACCCGACTCTGTCTGACATAAAGAATGTGAAACAGTGGACAAGGATTGCGGGCACCATGGCTGCAACCCATGATGGGGACAATGCGGAACCGATGCTCAATAGCAGCACAGACAAAGGAAGGAGGTGCTCTAACAAGACCTCTATGGGTTGGCGCCGAATTCCTCTAGCCCTGCTCAACCATCTCCCGAACCCTGTTCGGAGACCTAATGCGGATGAAGTTTGAGTGGCCAAGTTGACCCATGTCATCCCCTTTCCTCTCAAGCTGGGATTATGTCGGGCAAACCTACCAACAAATGGAGCGTCAAACCAAGCAGATCAGTCAGAATAATTAGACAGTTATCATTGAGCACGGGAGATCCAGAGATGAGAAGATGACTCACTCCACAGAGAGAACCGTCAAACAGGAGAGAAAGATGGGATACAGCAAGCCTTCTATTGTTATCCTCTTTGCCTTGGGCCTCTTCTTCCAAACGTAAAAGGCTGCAACCGCCGTAGGCAGCATGGCTGCAGCATTATTACGAACTCCCAAGTGCGTGTTGGTGACTCCTGTGAAGATAAAGAAATTTTGGACGAAGGTGAAGGTCACGAAGAGGACCATGGCAGCAAGCGTGAAAGGCCCGTCCTCCACCATGATGGAAAGCGCATAGAACTCTTGTGAACCAGAATTTCCAACGTAATAAGAAGATCAAGCATGCGCTTGGCGAATCATAACTTCAACTCAGCACTAAATTTGTAGTTTCCTATAGTGACCGAGGACATAAATAGAAGTGCCAAGTGGAGTAGAACTCTTTCTCAGAAACTGACTCCAATTTTGGCATAAAAGCTTTGTTCGTGTAGGACTGAACCTAGTTCCAGTTTTGAGATGAAGTGCATTATTTGTTTTGGATTGTACTCTCTTTGCTGTTACGCTTAAGTAAGTTGTAGTTGATGTAGGAAGCAGAAGAGTACAAAGTGAGCTATTACCTTAACTGAGAGCGTCGATAGTCTTTCTCGTTCGTTATCTGTTTTGGATGGGTATTTTCTTATATCATGATGCAAATAATAAGGTTAGATGACTTATTTTAAGATGCGCAGGAGTGTCTAATTTTTGGGTTGTAAGGGTCTATTTTGATTGGTGTAAAGTGGGGAAATTTTTTTCTTAAAAAAATATCTCTCAATTTTTATTATTTGGTGTAATAAGGGGGAAAGAGATACTATGGTGGAAATAGAGAGAAAATGGGTAAAAAATTGGCTTAGAAAATTTTCACTCAACCAATAAATTTTGGGAGAAATATGTTAAAGCCTTATGTCTTTAATATTTTTAGTGTCGATTTTGTTACTACTATCGATGTTACCACTATTATTATTATTATTATTATTATTATTATTATTGTCGCTACTATTACCATTATTGTCACTGTTATTATCATTGTTATCACCACTATCATTGTTATTGTCATTGTTATTATCATTGTTATCACCACTACCATTGTTATTATCATTGTCACCATCACTACTCTTGCTACTTCTACTGTTGTCACTACTTATGTCACCACTGTCACCACCACCACTATTTACTGCTGTCACCACTTTTACTGTCGTCATACCATCATCACTGTCATACTTGCCACCATCGTTGCCACAATCGTCACCACCGCCTCTGTCATTGCCACTACCACTACTACTACTGTCATCCCAACTACTATGACCACCATCATCACCACCACCATAGTTGTATCCTCTACCACCCATACCACAATAGCTAACTCCACCACCACTATTGCTGTTAGTAGATTCAAATCTTAATTTTCTATATTAATAGTGGTGCAATTAAAAAATGAGAAATTTATTTAAATAATACTAAATTAACCCGTTTTGGGAAATATTTCTCAAAGCGGTATTGGTTTTTGCTACATAGGCGTTAGCTAAGCATTGGCGCCTGCATGACTTTTTTTAAAAAATTTAACTAATTTCGTCCTTTAGAACGACGAAAAAAGACGAAATTATGTTAAGTTGACTTCATCCTTTTAAATGACAAAATTATGTTAAGTTGATTTCGTCATTCTAAATGACGAAATCACATGAAATTATAAAAAAATTGCATGGTGTTGATGCTCTGTGGGATAGATGGCTGCATAAAGTTGGCATCATCAAGTCGACGAGAAGAGGATGTTGCAGTGAAAGAGTATCTCGATGATGCTGATGCCCCACCTGGGGGCGCCGGAGCTGTGGTCAAAGTCTTTGTGGAAGATTTTGCAAAAAGAGTTGCAATTGTAGATGTGGAAGTTACGGTTAGTGCCAGCGGCAAAGCAATCGTGGTTCTAGTTGAAGGAGAGGTGGAGGAGGGTGGGGAAGGAAGAGGAGTCGGACTCGGAGTGGGGGTAAAATTTTCGGGGGAATCCTAGAGGGGGGTAAGGAGGGGGGACGGAAAAACTCAAAAGCAAGGAACAAGACTAGAGTCCCGAGGATTGAGTTGCACCGGGTCGGAGAGGAAGTTGTTTGGGTCCAGGTTGGAGTTGGTGGGATTGGGGTGGAGAGGGGCGAGGGGCGAGGGGCGAGGGGGAGATGGGCATGGAAAGGGCGGCCATCATTCAATGGGGCGATGAGGGAAATGGGCAAAGCCAACTTTACAAAGCAGGGTCTGCCGCGAGTGCTGGTGTTAGCTGCCTCATCGCCATTAAAATCCAAAGCAAAAGCCGGTACCCTTCCATATCCTTCTTTTCACTCTTAAACCAAATTTGGAAACATCCTTAAAACAAGAGGTTTAGCAAAAGATGAGGGAATAATTGACTCGTTAACATGGTTGGGTGCTAGGTTTCTTAGGTATCAATGTTAATTATGTTATAAATTAGGTGGTGGGTGGAAATGGAGTGGGAGAATGGAACCGAATAATGAAAGGGTGCGCGGGAGGGAGGGGCATTGGAATCCGAGAATGTGTGTTGGGGGTTGTGATTGTGAGAGAATGGTAGCGGGGGGAAGGGGTGTCTGGATAGAAAGAGACGAGAGAGGGATCTGCCCGGCCATGAAAGCATCTACTGCAAGTTTAGAATATGATACTTTCAGTCCATGGATTGCAGTATTGGACAATACTTATGGGGACTTTGACCTCACGTCAAGAGAGTGGAAAGATATGTTTAGATGTTTAAAACTCATGGAGACTTTTTTAAAATAATTTATGTGATTTTGTTCTTTAAAAAATTTTAATTTTTTTTTATTTTATCTTTTAAAAAGACAAAATTAACTTAAAAGAATGAAATTATTTTCTTTAAAATAATTTTATTTTTGGAAGGATTTCGTCATTCTAAAAGATAAAGTTAGTTAAAATTAAAAAAAAAATCATGCAATCATCAGCCTAATGGCAAAAACTAACATTATTTTAGAAAATATTTTTCAAAAGGGGTTAATTTAGTAATTATTATTTTTTAATTATTATTTAAATAATTTTTTTAAGAATATCTTAGTTTTTCATTAGTCAGGATTCCACCAATTTAAACATACCTTGAGACAAATTTATAGGATAAAAATACAATTACGTGGAAAATACAGAACCGGAGATTATTATGATTATCTTTCTTACACTAACAAAGAAGGTAAAGTGTAAGAATAAAATCGTACCTGAAAATTAGAGAGACCACCAGCTGCCTTAAGTGTTGTACTTCCTCGTGTCGCTGGTTTGACAGAGAGGGCAGTACTTTGTTATTTTCGACCAAAGATCATCGCAGTCAGCATGGAACATATGCCCACAACGTACCAAGAGTTTGTTATAAATCTTTACCGGTTATGTTGATGCCATTGTGACTTATAGTAACCTTGTACCCGAGCTGTGAGAAGATCAAGACAAGTGTAGCACCATTTTTAAGATGGATTTGTATTCTTCATATGGTGCTCACGATCACTTGGATGTTTGCATCTAAAATACAATAATTTCTCGCATGTAGAAGCAACAATTCAATCTGTTCACACCAAAAATCATAATAGGGATGCCACTCGGGTCGAGTAAATGGTAAACCCGACCCGACCCTAATGGGTCGGGTTTGGTTTTAAAAATAAACCCGAATAGCTTATTCGGGTCGGGTTCAGGTTTTTGGTGATCCAACCCGACCCGACCCGAATATAAATATAAATAAAAAATTTATATTTTTTAATATTATTTTTAAAAAAAAATTAAAAAAAATATTTCTATTCGGGTCAAATGGTCGGGTTCGGGTTACAATTTTGTTATGTGGTATCGGGTTTGGGTTTGGCAAAACCTGACCCGAACCCGACTCGGCGGCATCACTAAATCATAACCATGTTTTTCCGGCCTCAGAAGAACAATCCCACTAAGGATAACGACAGGTGAAAATAATGTTATGTTTGGATGCGTTCGTGAAAGACACAAATTGTTATAAAAAATGTGACCCAAAAATGAGCTAATTTATTGTGGAAGGAATTTATCTTAAAAAAATATTATTCAATGACTTAACCCAACTAATCCAACATGCCACATATTTTTTACTAACCCAAGCCCACATAAGTGCATGGGTGTAAAATTTTTCTCCTCCACCCAAAGTAGGGTACCTCTTAGGGTTTGAATATCAGGCTAATTTAAATCTTTATATACCCATCAATATTCTTTGAGTCCCGTTTATATAAGCCTGGGCTCATATATACTTACATGAGCCCGGGCTCTATGGCCCACCAAATTTAACTCCGACGGCCCATAGAGCCCGGGCTCACTTAGGCATATATGAGCCCGGGCTCATATAAACTTTTTCCATATTCTTTTTCATGTTTCAACAACATACAACACAATAAAGAAGGTTATGAAACTATAAGAGAGAAAAGATACCTTCCCAATCAGGATAAAATATTAATTTAATGAAGTTAATGATTTATGCAAAGGATAAACAAATTCCATGGATGAGATGTATAAGGCTTTAGAGTCTTTAAGGGTCAAAGGAATTCTATTAAGCAGGACATGAACGTTACATGGGATGAAGCAGGCAAAAACTAAAAACAGAGACATTTCATAAAAGAATGAAAGACCTTTGTCTATGTGGCACCTAAAAAATAAAAGCACAGAATCTACCGGCATTCAACAGGGAAAAGGAGAAATCTCATAAAAATTGTAAAACAAAAAAAAATTGTCTACAAGTTGAGAGTTGTCGGTGACGGAAGCCCGTGACTAGCCTACATAGGGCTCCAAATACAATACATAAGAGCACAATACAGCTCTGATTCGTTATAATAGTTGTTACCCTTTTATGTACCATTTTCAGAGCTCTATATAGGAGCATTGGTCAAACATTTTCTTTCGGCAGCCTCGAACAATAACATTGGATTCCAGCCCACATCATCTCTTAGGTTCGAGAAGGTATTCATTAGAACTGTTCTACCACGTGGCCAAACATATGTAAAATTTTAACACGTAAATTAAAATTTATGCCTCAACTTACTCACTTTTAAACACGTACAAAATTACTAAATATGTAAAATATTAAAAGAATATCTACCACGTGGCCTGTATAGCGGTTCCACTTAATAATTTTTCCTCGCTCCAGTATCACCACAACACCTCTTAAGTTCCCAATCACCCTTCTCCCCACCAGCTCGACCAAGACCCCTCCGGCACCCGCACAGCCCCTACCCGGCCCTCTACAAGACTGGGTTCTGGATTTCTTGCCTCAACCCACCCACCGCATGCATGCACAACCTCCAAGCACAGCTTCCCCAACCAAAAGGGAAATCCTCTTATATTCTAAGTGGCCAAAAGGAAGCCTACTGAGTAAAGAATAGACGAGGGACGCCTTGATCCTCCCTGGCCTTGCTCCATTAGAGCAGTATATTATAACATTATCCAGCAAATTCTCGATTAGTCAACATTAATTAATTTGGAGGAGTAACAGATACAAGAATTCCAGTGCATGTGTCCCCTGATCCAGCTCCCATCTCAATCTTTTCCCATAAAGATTAATGGGTTGTCAAAATAATTACCCCACACTTAGACTATCCCCTCCCCATATCCAAGTATTTCCTTCCTGGGATTTGTTTCCTTAAATTACCATGGTACACCCCCTCGCCATTAATCTCTCCTGTGCATGCTCCTCCTCCTGCACCTCCCCAAGATTTCCTCACCCCCTACTCCATTACTCCACAGCATTTCTCTCCTCTCTATTTATGTGCCATTAGATGGCATGTCAACCCAGGTTTTCCATCCCTATTGCCTTCTCTTCTTCTTGTTCTCCTTTCTCTAGTCTTTTTGCATTCCTCGTTTGCCTCGCATGGCAAGGAAGAAGGTGAGGCTTGCATGGATCGACAATGACGCGGCGAGGAGAGCCACCTTCAAGAAGAGGAAGAGGGGCTTGATGAAGAAGGTGAGTGAACTGAGCACCCTCTGTGGGGTGGAAGCCATGGCCATCGTGTTGAGCCCCTATGACCCTCAGCCAGAAGTGTGGCCGTCCCTCCATGATGTCCAGCGGACCTTGCTCAAGTTCAAGAACTTACCCGAGTTGGACCAAGGCAAGAAGATGCTGAACCAGGAGGGCTTCTTCAGGCACAAGATCGAGAAGCTCAAGGATCAACTCAAGAGGGCCATGAGCGACGCTAGTGAGTACAAGGTGCAGCGGCGCATAGGCGAATTCCTCTCTGGGAGTAGGAACGCCGTTGATGATCTGTCCATGATGGATCTGCACGAGATGTCCAGGAAGATCGATTCCAAGACCAAGATGGTGGGTGAACGTCTTGACATGCTTCGGGGTTGGGGCCCCAACAAGGTGCTGCGGCAGCCCCCATCTGCGAGTACTGATTGGTTGACAGGTAAAGGGACCCACAGCGAGAAGATGCACTTTGGAGCGGCCATGGATGCCCTGCAGAGGCAGCAGTGGTTCATGGAAGTGATGAACCCTCAGGAGCAACACATGGTATGTGCTGGGCCTGATGTGGGTGCCACCTATCCTGATCATGTCAACCCCTGGTTTGATGCATTCCTTCCTACCAATCTAGGCGGGCTGTAATTGGAATATTGTTCTGGTCGTCCTGTGCCCGAAAAGATGATTTTTTTTGTGGACCAAGTTATCTTGTACATAAATAAGTCCCCAGCTTCCCCATCCTTTTCCTTTTTTTTTTTATCATAATCAGTTTAATAGATGGTAAATCTTTGATTGTCTGTAGTCAATAAATCCATTTAAACAGCAAAGGAATTTCTGAAAATGTACTCCCTTCGTCCCATATTATAGCTCTATTTGAAAAAAAAGTTGTTCCATATTATTAGTTCTATTCTGTTAAATTTAATTAATTGGGCACTTCTTTGCAGCTATTTTTCGTTATTTTTTGTTCCATGTGATCCCACCATTTAATGAAAAATTATTATTTTTATAAATGAAGCTATTTATATGGGATTGAAGGGTATGTGTTATCATTTATATCTTAAATGTTGATGGAGTTATTTTTGTCAATGATCCTATCCTTTGTCACACTGATCGATAATGTCCTACATATCAATGAAGTGGAGATAAATGGATAGTTTAGCTTCTAGTTCATATTAGCAAAGGAAAAAAAAAGGAAATAGACATAAACAGTAAATCTTTCATTGTATGCAGTCAATAAATTTAGTTGAGCAAAAGAATTGCTATAAGCGTAGGTGCAGTTTCTTAACAAAACCCTCCAATTATATGAAGCGTTTTTTATGTTCTCTGTGATCCCAGTAAAGCATTTATTTTTTAGATTGATGTCACACATGCTAGCGCACGTCAACGTGTGTGCTGTCAATTTAAAAAATGATAGCTTTACATGTGTTTCTTATTCTAAACTCATTATCATAGCAGAGCATAAAAAACGCTTCTCCAATTGTGACACAATGGGTTTTTTGTTGGATAGAGAAAAGGTGAGACATGTGAGACCCACTCTCTTTGTCCAACCAAAATCCATCGCTTCATAGTTGGAGGTTTTTGTGGGACATATTAGCTAGACTTATATCAGCAATCATGCTATGGATGATATCTTGCACATCCCTAATTTGAAGATGTATTACTACCCAAAAAAAAAAATAGAATGTATGTATAATTTAATCTAAGACAATATTAGCAAAGATGAAGCAAAAGGAAAACAATAGTTTCCCAATTTTAGTTCATAAACGAGTATAGATCCTGTTTAACATTCCAAAATGTTATATATTTGTTCAGTTTACTTGACGTTTAACTTGCATAGGTGGTTGTAATATGCTAAAGTAAGACCAGTGATATTAACATAACAACTTTAATTGCGCTAAATATATGTTTTGTATAGCAACTAAAAATATACTCTGTCCGGCCCACATTAATAGCTTTATTGATTTTTTCAAGATAAACTAAAATTATTTGATTTTAAAAAATTAAATAGAATTGTTAATGTGAGACAAAGAGAGTATTTGTTAACATTCATACCTTGAATCTTGATGCTGATAGTTTTGTCAATAATGCTATATTTCTATGCTTGTCACTTTGATGGATTGTATCCAGAATTTCCATGAAATAGAGATAAATGGATAATTTAGTATCTAGTCCATATTAGCAAAGAGCAAAGAAGACGAAAACAGAAGTACTACTCATGTTCCACTTTATAATCAAATAGTGTTGTTAACGAGCCGAGTTGGCTCGTTGAGCAAGCTCAGCTCGGCTCAAACTCGATTTGAGCTTGAATAGGCTCGAGCCGAATTCGAGCGTACCCCTACTCCACTCGGCTCAACTCGAATAATACTCGAACTTGATACTACTCAGCTTGAACTTGAGTTCGAACTCGAATATAATTTTAAAATTATATATACATAATATATATAATAAAAAATACATATATATGTATATTTTATATAAATTTAATTATTAATTTAAATATATATTTATGATATATTCCCTCCATTCTAAATTAGTAGCTCCATTTAATTAGATCATTTTGAAAAATCAAATAGAGCTATTAATATAGGATGAATGAAATATATAGAACGACATACAATCACATATATGTATCAATGTCATGTATCATATATGATATATAACTCATTTATACGAGCCAAGGCTCACTCACGACTGCGTAAGCCTCGATGTCATGCATCCTCATATTACAATCCAACAACACACATAACTTAGGAGGTAGATTAGTTTATGTCTTCTTGCACCCTCAGATCTTGATCTGATAGCCCATGATGTCTTGGCTCACGCTGATATACGTAAACTCAAACTTATATAGAATTTTTTCATGATATATATCCTTATTAAATTGTAATGGATATATAATTTATATATATGATATATATTTTATAAAAATAAAAATATTGGAGACACAAAGACTAATATACTCCTTCTATCCCAAATTAGTAGCTCCATTTGGTTTTTGAAGATGAACTAAAATTAGTTCAATTGAAAAACCAAATGGAGCTATAAGTATACGACGGAGGGTCAACATAATATCACACTAATATACTTAAAAATACTTTTAAAAGAAGTATGACATTAAGGGGACCAACCTTAGTTTACAAAAGAATAATTAGATATTCTTTTAAAAGTTAAAGCATGACATTGGAGCAGTCCTCAGCTTACAAAATGTATATCTTTTTACATATATTATGAAATTTTTTAGAGGCATACTAAGGGTAAAGAATAGTTCATTTATAAGTGATTTATAAGCATGTAAAGAAAAGAAAATACGAAGAAGTAGATGCTAATATTGCCTAAGTGAGTTTTTATTTTTGCAATTTTTTTAGTGATTATATGCACATAAAGAGAGAAAAATAGTAATACTGCCTATTTTGAGCATATGTAACTAAAACTTATTTATCATAATTTTTTTCTTTTATAGTGACTATAGTCAGATATTTAAGGTATAGTCATAATACTTGTTGAAGTATATTTAGAAATATTTAATACTAAAAATATATTAGTATGTGTGATACTTTATATACTTTAGATTTGTTATATATATATATATGAGACCCGTTTATATGAGCCCGGGCTCATATAAATCTATGTGAGCCCGGGCTCTATGGGCCATTGGATTTACATCCGGTGGCCCATAATACTCATGGGTTATACTCATTGGTTAAACCCATGAGTATTATGGGCCACCGGATGTAAATCCGATGGCCCATAGAGCCCGGGCTCACATAGATTTATATGAGCCCAGGCTCATATAAACTTTTTCCTATATATATATATATATATATATGAGCCGAACTCGAGCTAAAAATTTCGAGCTTATTTGAGCTTTGAGCCGAACTTTAGCAGTTCGAGCTCGAGCCATAAAAGCACAATACTTGACTCGTCTCATCTTGTTAACACCCCTATAAACAAATTTAGATTTGTACTTTTCCATTGCATATCTATTCTCTCTCCTTCACGATCAATTCTCTAAAATTTATGAAAAATTTGCAAAGAGGATGGCTAACTCTAGCGATCTAATAATAAGGGTTCTAGTGCTTAAGCTACACTACTAGGTAGATTTTTCTATTTACAAATGTATCCTAAGTTTTTGCCTATTTAGAAATGCCCCATTTACTTCGAATATTTACAACTAATCTCCTAACTTGATGCCATAAATTAAGCATTACTCCTATTCATTGAAATCCTATTACTACCCTCTAAAAGTAGAAATCCTTCTTCCCGTTGATGTGTATTGATTCAGCTCCCACTAAGTCATTGCCCTTATACCATCAACTTAAGTTTCTGGCATTGGCTTTCCCTTGGTATAGTCAAAGCCTATTAAGAAATGACATACTCCAATACTTTTTGAAGGCAATCTTAAAATGATATATCCAAACGGTCCTCTTCCATCTAAACGTCTCATGGATAGTAGGTTAGCGGCTACTGGACCGGTGGGAGTACCGGACCACCCATAGTATAGAGATGGTAACGAAGATCTTGTTGAAACACTATTCCAAAGGTAACATTTAAGGGAAGGAAATTATCATTTCGAGATATTTTCCTTGCAATGAATTTTGCAATCCTGGTCTCTAACTCCTTCACCCTGGCATTAGCCTGCTATGCTAGGAAAATTGCGAGGGACAAGTGGACAGTGCATCAAGGGACGGAGCATGAGGCCTTGTTCCCCTAACCCATGAAGTTTCATTAAATAAATGTACTCATATTTTAAGAATTTTAAAGTTTATTTTGTGTTGTCCGGACCAATCAAATCAAAGACTGAATATAGCCTTAGTTTTACAACTTACATAATTCTTTTTATATATTAAGTTCTTATGTAGATTATCCAGAGGTGGAATCAGGTAAGCTTTAATCAGTTGCATCATTTTATTATCAAACGAAAACATTCTGCTCTAAAAAATTGGGGGCATGACAAAAGGGGGGCAATGTTTGGCGGGTATAATCGTTGAGCTCGACATTGTGTGATAAGAGGATACTGTGCCAATGATGTTGATGAGGGCTTGTGTTTTACCCTGGTAAAGACGACACAAATTATACTAGACCCTATTTTCTCTCCGCTTAAAAGTACGTGTCTTTGCTGCGGGATAGTCTACGTTCACTTCCCCCAACATTTGTTGTTTGTGGCGACAACGAGAATCAAGTGGTTATTTTAGGGGTGTTCGAAAGGGTGGCGGGGGCGGCGCCGGTGCCACGGGAGGGGTGGCGGGGTTAGATTCGATTGGGTCGGTTTGTATTTTATTCCTACCTTACGAGCTGGGACTGCTAGTCACTTTTAAACATATCGACTCAGTGAAAGGTGGGGTTGGGAATAGCCGACCTGACCCGCATACCTGCCTAACCCTCATTTGACTCGATCTGACTACAAATAGAGTTAAGCTTATGATATAAAAAATTTACCCATTTTAAAATAGGTCTAGTGTTAGGGTATAAAAATTTACCTGTCGCTTATTTCATTAATAAAAGAAATTTATAACATTTTATGTCTTCTCGACTTCTTATATTCGACAATTCTACGTCTTCCCATTCATATATTCAATGTTACATTCTTAAATAAGAACTCCACTCATTGTCCTCCGAAGCCTCATTTGTATCTTCAATGTTATTATAATTTATATTTTATTAAAATTTTTTATTTTTTGTATACTATTTTAGTAAATTATATGGAGATGCTAGTATAAACTATTTGAAGAGAAGATTAGAAAAAAAATTTCTTAGAATCCTACTTGTTGTTGGATTTATGCTTTATTTGATTCTCAAATAGAAACTTTTGTAGGATAGTCGTAATGTTGGATGCATATTGTATAATGCAATGCTATCTCTTTAACTCTTCCTTTTTCAAATAAAATAGAAAGTGTTTGATATCTATTTATAATATCATAATGCACTTATTTTTTTTTGTTTTTGACTCCTGCAAAGATAAGGTATAAAATACTAGGTTAAGTAAATAAAAAATTAATTAAAAAAAAGGTAGAGTTATTCGCATATCTGACCTGTCTCAACCTACATAGGAATAGGGTTTGAATGTTCAACCCATTTAATAAGTAGGGTCGGGTCTTGACCCAACTTAATTTAAATGCAGGTTAATGCCGACCTGACCTAATCTTACCTAACCCCACCCAACCCAACACAATCCTTTTCCCAGTTGCATGATCCCTTTCTTTCTAATCCAACTCACCCTTGTTTGACGTAGTCATTTTGCTAGAGGTTGATGCATAATTTTCCAATGTGTTACATGATTGCATTTGTTGGTCTCATTAGATTGGGAGGTGAACATGCTAGGATATGGGTTTTACGTTTGATGATGTACGGTGTCTGATGGAAGCACTAGGTGATTGCATCTGTCCAAAGTCTTTCTTGGTTGATCTTAAAGGGAAGGGTAGCCATTTGAGAGGAGCTATGTATTGTTAGGGCTTGCCCTTTTCTTGAATTAATAATGTATGTCTTGAATTAATAATGCATGTCTTGATGGGTTTTTTTTTCGCTTCTGTTAGGTCGTGGTTGTAGTATGCTCTTTAGAGCTTATGATATACTTCTTCTATTTATTAGAAAAAAGGGTGATGTCAGAAATAGCCATATTGCCAATTATCTTTAAATGGTATTTTCTGAATATGATGGAGACACATAAGTATAACAATTATGATCTAAGACCATCAAACTTTACTTGTTCAAGTTAGCCGTCCAACTCATTGAACTAATTTAAGATAAAAACACTGAAGTTTGTCAAAATTTTTGTCGATGCCTTAAAATTTAATATGGCCTCCCACTACTTCATGAAATTTGGAAAAATGAATATAATATAACAAGCAGTGCACTAATTGTACATCTCTAATTCAAGTTATAAAAGTATAATTTGTTTAACTAGTTCATGAACAAAACACCAAAACATGTTAAAAATTAACACAATGCCTTATACAAATTTGAATTTAAAAACAAAATTAAATAGCTAAATTGAATAAGAAAAAAATTTATATAAGTCAAGGCTCACGCACGTATGCTTGAGCTCAAACATTATGAGATATCAGATCTAGATCCGATGGCGCAAGGGAACATAAAACCAATATGCCCCCAAGTTATATGCACCGTCAAATTAAAATCTGACAACACGTGATGCCCAAGCTCACACGGTTGCACATGAACCAAAACTCATATAACTGTGACTCATTGCAATAAGTCTCCAACATAAAATAATAATTTTTTAATCTAATTTGACTTTGCTAGGATTGAACAAAGATCATGGGTTCCTTAACAGTATTTGGGTGGATTTAGGTAGGAATAGCTTGGTCCCAAAGGGATGTGTTATCATCTCAAGATTTCAACAAAAGACTTGTATGATTGTAAGTATCAGGTCTTATATTCAAAATTTCCTCAAAATCTTCTAGTTTGAAAGATAAACATAACAATTAAGTTATACTTCTTCCATTCCATATTAATAATTCCATTTAGTTTATCAAATTATTTTATGTTAAAAAACAAAAGTGTAGATCCTTAGTTGATGAGATTTCTTTGGAGCGGCGGGATTGTGCGCAGTCCGATGTTTTTGAGTGGCATTATTCAAAAGGGATGTAATCTTTTTCTATTAAGCCAGCGAAGTCTTCTTTTTCATTTAAAAAAAATTAAAATATGGTATCAATAAGGAGAAACTCATAGAATTCAAGAATCAATACACAAAATTGCATTCAGGGACCATGCCCTTTGACTTGAAGCAATAACATCTGATTAACTGTATCTAAAAATCATTAAGACAGCTTGATAGGCTTAGTTGTCATGCTTTACAAAGCCGTTAATGAAATATATCTATCAAATATTCTCAATATTTTCACTGAGCATGGGTTGCATGGAGGCCAATATAAAAATCTTCCCTTTTAAGCTCACTATGCAACATGGGGATGATCCTTAGTGGCTGTCTGGGATTGAGCCTAAGCCTATTATGAGAATAAATGAATAGTCAATTTGTAGAGGAAAGAAAGGTGACTAGTCTCACTTAGTAGGAACTTGAATGAGTACATAAGAGCCAATCTTGGCCTTATGAGATAGGCCTTCGGGTCACCATTCTTTTGTGGGGAGAAATATATTGGACCCATACACCTTTGGGCTATAAGTCATGCATGTGCACCGCCACCATTCAGGTTGGGTTGGGTTCTTTAAAAAACAACTCATATTTTGGGACTAATTTATTTGTAATAAATTAATTTTTTACTAATTATAATAATTTATAATTATTATGTATCCCTTCATATTTGTATGAGTGCAGTCTTGTCTATATCATTCTCATACCCATATACTTGGCATACACCTCTACATACCATCTTTAAATATTCTACAATATTTTTCCCATCTACACTTAATATGGTTTGTATGAGTTTTCTTTGCATCAAAGAGTTTCCATCCGAGGAGAGTAAACACATTGCCCTAGTTGGCAAGGCACATAGTTTATTATGCTCTTACTGCACGGATATGTGATTGTATCTTGAGAGGCTGCCATCTACTGGATGCCAAGCACCAAGGAGGACAAAAATATATCTCAAGGGCACAATATTAAATACTAACCTTAATTATTTTCGTCATTCAGGTTACTTTAAGTTTAAGAATTACATATGCAAACAAGTAAGTTTTCAAAGGGAAACCAAATCTTTAAGTTGCAGCAAAAAGATTATTTTTAACACATATGGGCAACGTATGCACTTAGTGCATATAAATGGGTCTCATTATAATACACTAGTATCACATTCTTGCTTCATTTTATAACTTTAATTGTATAGTGCTCCCTCTTTCCCATATTAATTGCTCCATTTATAAAAAAAATTGTCCCATATTAATAGCTTCATTTAGCTCAATTTAAGTAGTTGAGTACATATAAAAGTGTTTCATAAGACTATTTCCTTTTCTCTTAGTTGTGGGTTCCATCATTCAATAAGAACCATTATTTATCCAAATGAAGCTATTAATATGAAACAAGGGGAGTAGTAATTATGGCCAAGGATTATACCAAGTAGTGGGCAAATATATTACTAGATTGTACTAATTTCATCCATTTCTGGACTTATTTGTATCCTATTAAGTAATTTTTTTGATGAAGCATGAGCAATTCAGATTAGAATCTTTGCTACAAATCTATTAAGGAACTCTATCAAGTACTTCACATTGATTAATAGAATTCCTTTTGATGTTTTCTCAATATATATGGGGGTAGGTGATTTTAAATCCTGAAATCAGTAAAAACAGTGAGCATGATTATCACCACCAATTAATGATTAACAAAAATTTAGTATGGCGCATTACATGCTGGATACTTACCTCCCTAATATGGTAAATGTTTCTATATTTATTACCAAAAAAGTGATTTGTGAGTGTATTTTGACATTACTTTTTCCAATTACATAATCATAAAACTGTATTATCTAATTACTAAAAGCATAAAAAGGGCATTTTCTACATAGGTGGAAGTGAGTGGGGTGGATATGTAATTCTGTCAATATGTAATGGGACCATGGTTAGAATCCTTCGATTATGGGGAACACACCATCTTTTATTTAGGACAATGATTTTAAAGTGGATCCCTTTGTCGTCATGGGAGACCTTTAAGTAAGCATCTCATGTGAGATTCTCATATTAAGGGCTATTTGTATACTGAATTAGTGTAAAATTTTATTTTTATCTCAATTTCGGTTTGAATTATTGGAATCATGTTTGTGTGTTGAAGGGGGGGGGGGGGGGGGGGGGCGGGGGCGAATAAAAATTCAACCCTGAAGTTAATTCTAAGCCATTTTAAGTCAGAATCGGTCGAAATCACCAAATCACCTCATAAGGTAATTCTGTCGATTCCAACTTCCAAACCCCATTTTGAAAAATACAGATTCTATTATTTTTTAACGGTTACCTCTCATATCAATTTGAAGTTCGAGAAATATGTTATATATGTAAGGCCTACTTTAAATGTTAAAAATTACTTACCCTTGTGAGATCTTATTTGATAGAGATTAAATTTAAAAGCATAATAGTACTAAGAACATGCATATCCAAGTTCACAAAAGAGAGTTATATTAATTTGAAGTTTTAAAATTGAGTTTGATAGGACATCCAAATTTATTCTAAAAATTTTAATTACCAACCGTAATTTATATTCGGATCCACACCCAAGCAGCCCACAATTCTTGGTCCACTCAAGTCACCAAATCACGTTTATAATGTTCTCATATGAATGTTCTTTTAAGGCATAATACTCTTTATGGTTGTCAATAATTTCCACATACCTACAGGAGCCACACATATAAATCCGAACTCCATGATCAGATTATGATTGGGATTGCTTCATAAAAGCCTTACAAATTTAGCTGGTGGCACTGGATATAAGCCATTGCAGTAATCAGTTCCACATGACATTCACAAAATGAAAATATATCCTGATACACGTATGATCAACGTGAAGAATTCTGTACACTTTCAAAATAATAATAAATAATAAAGATATCCATGTGATGTTTAAGAACATATCCATGTCCGCACATCCCAAATCAAATTTCAACGAACAGTAACAAAAGTTAAGCGTCTGGTCTTCTTCATAGGCCAAAGTCAAAATCATCAAGCCATATCAGAACCTCGTTCCTCTGCAATCTCAAGACAAATACAAAACGGGAAATCAGCTAGTGTAAGATAGCAAGCTAAAATGAATGCAGAAACAGTAAGGAAGATGCAAGAAGGGTCCCAGAAACAGGGAACTGTCTAGATATCTAGAGTTTGGCTGCAAGCACTCGGTAGCTCTAATTTACTTGCGCGGTTGCACCAATGTCATCAGATGCACTTACATTTTGGGAAGTACTATTCCACATTTTTGTGGCCCAATAAACTAAGTCTTCATGGAAGCTACAAACATACCATTATGAAGCTCCAAGTCCGACCAGGATCATTGTAACGCGCCAACAAATAACCATCCTGTGGTTTGAAACCATCACTGAGAACAGCAGAACGCAATTCTTTCTCTTTAAGTTGGACAACATCCTCGGTGGGTTTGCCACTGAATTTCAGCACTGCTGCAATACCTCCTTGTACTTTTCGCACTTTGACTGCTTCTTTATCCGGATCAGGTAAACTGGTTGACAGAGACATTGGTTTGCAAAATAAACCATTTATTTAGCTGCTATTTCAACCTTTAAGTGACTTAAGTGTACTTGAACTGGAATTTATAATCTATTAATAAATATTTAGTCCTACACAGCCGAATCCACAATTCTTCCTCATATTCTAGCATTTTCCTTCTCCATTTTCTTGTAAGTTCCAACATTCCAAGTTCTGTCACTTAGTATGAAAACATCAGAAGCCCAATCGACAGAAGTGTTTTACCTGGTCAACTCTTTCTCAGAAGGTAATACTATCTGTATGGATATGGCGGACGGTCCACTATCAAGAGCTTGAGTAAAGACAGGGGTAGTCATTGGGATTTTCTCTTTGGATGAGTTCTTTCCAAAAATGTACCTAAAGTAACAGCATCAGCTCCGCATACCAGCTACACTTTAGGATAAACACATGCAAATGAAGAATGCCATCTGAAATTTGTAAGAAAGAATGATCACCCTGCAACATCGTTAAAGCCAGCGGACCCAGAAAGTTTGTCTCCTTTCGTCTCCACCACTATGAAAGGCACATAATTTCGCACCTAAAATTAAATTTGACATAGAATATAATGCATTTAGTATAGAGCAATCCGAAGGACCTTGGCAAGAAAAAAGCACACTAGGAGCCTAGATAATAACATATTTACATATGTAACGTAAGTAGAAATTACGAGGTTTATAGTTGAAGCTGCAAAATTCAACCCCAAAGAAGTACATTTTCATTTTTGATGCTCTGCTATAACCCTTTCTTTTTAAAGAATAGGAGGAAGAACTCACTTCATATTTT
The DNA here is from genome assembly GCA_035235625.1 of Saururus chinensis. Lineage (NCBI taxonomy): Eukaryota > Viridiplantae > Streptophyta > Magnoliopsida > Piperales > Saururaceae > Saururus > Saururus chinensis. The sequence continues at coordinate 21,195,072 of CP141143.1, forward strand.
GCAGTTCTTTTTAGTATCTGATACTGTGGAGTCTCCAAGTCCGGAGTCTTGAACATTCGCAGCTATGCAGAATTGTGGACCATGTATAAGTAACTAATGACACTTTGATTAATGACCCAAAAAAAGGGTAAGAATTCTTTAGTTCGGAAGACTTTACTTGCTTTATAAAATCCAACAAGCCTTCAAAAGAAAAATAATCATTGTTTTTTATGGAGTCCCAGATATCCTGCAATCGGAGAGTAGCAAAAGAAACTGTTGTAATATTTGGAGAATGATTCATTCTGTGACCCCATTAAAATTTGGCAAGAAATCAGACGAACCCCAAAAGAACAGTACCACATGGCTGCAAAACTTCCCAGACTCCGGGTTGATGCCCATGATGGAGAGCCCAGTAAATACCACTTCAGGCTTCCATGGAAGAAGACCAAACTTCATCACCATAGTCCACCTGGTTGTTATCTCACAAGGTCCTGTCTATAACAAAGCAGTAAGTTAAAATTCGAGACGCATTTGCCTGATATGAGGTTGAATTGAATTCACAATGAATATCTAACTATGTTCATCTAGCGGCTAATGCTGAACCAGGAACGCTTTTGCCGCAGATGATAAACAATCAAATAGAGAGAACACATGGGTCTAAAGAACACTCACTAAATGAAGGACAAAAATATTGACCTGTTTAGCCTGATGCAGCTGAAAAACTGGGCGGAAGATGAGCTTCAGGAGAGCAATGTTGAAGAGGTACCCGCTTATGGTGTTGTGTTTTGTAATTGGGTCAACAAATGTGACTTTCTCGTCGTACATCGACCGGTCAATCCCCTGATCGTCGAACAGATGGGGAAGGTCCTGGTAGAGGAAGCCCACCAGCCCCTCCACATCCACGGTCGAATTCTGCGGACTCTGCTGCACCACGCTCAATCTGAGTGCCCATTTGAAGTTCCGGGTCCTATTGGAAATCTTGTTGCCATGCTTCGGATATTTGAATGGAGAAAGGCAGAGGCCAGCTAGTTTTGGTGTTGCTGGTCGCCGGAAAGTAACGCCCAGATCAGGCAGGAGGAAGGCGGGGTCTGGTAGCACAGTAGCCATGACCGCTCGCCGATGATTTGTTTTCTCCTGTTAAACAGAGCTTCTGAGAAATCTTATCGACAGTTCAGAGCCAGAGATTTTAGGCGGGTGTAGCTCTGCTATGTAATGACATAATTGTCCGATTTGGCTTTAGCATTTACTGTTGATAGACAACTCTTTTAGAAAACTCTGGATTAATGAAGGGTACAAAACAATGAATTCACATTCTGGTCATGATGGTGCTAACCAACTGACGTTCAATAACTGTAAAAATTTCTTCACAATAAAACGTCACTAAAAGCCACGACTGCCCTTAATGGACGTTCCAGTTTCCACCTCGTTACATAGAAAACATCATAGGTTCAAAACCCTTCATCGTAGTCGAACTATTTTCCTTACCCTCTTGCCATATCATTTAGTTACAACAAATAAAATCGGTTCAGATGCCCATAATGGAACCCCAGGTAATGACGGCTTATTGGTCACTGAAGTAAGAATTGCCTTGCTGAAATACAATTTTCGCATAAAACAAGCCATCTTGTAATCTGATGACAAAAGATTTCGCATGTCAAACCATATTCTATTATGGCATATACATTTTTTCACTATTTTCCACGTGCGTAGTGGAAAATAAGAAGGAAACGTTACAATCAAGGAACTACCCCCCCACCCCCCCCAACCCAAAAAAAACAACGAAAGAAATGGAGCTTTCCAGACCCCCTCTTCGAAGTCAGATTCTGGCTCCGGAACCAACCAATCGCTAATACCCCCCCCCCCCAACCCACATTCCCCATCAAACAAAATTCCAAGCAAGAAGATAAACTCACATAAAATATTAAAATACAAGGAAAACGACACCAACTTCACTTTTGTCTTTGTGCACTCTCTTGCCAATCATGGACTGGTAGCAATCTGGTTATAAAGGGCGAGAGAGCTGCAAGCAGTTCTTTTGGACATTCCTCATGTGGAAGGTGCCCGCATCCAGATATTGCAACTAACCTCTGCAAGGTAAAAAAAAAGGATTAAATCGACCAGTTATAAGATTAAATAGATCTCTTTTTAACTGGAGTCCAAAAAATACAACTCAAGAAGAGAGAGGAAATCGAGCAACAAATCAAAAGCCAGAGTGATCATACACCAGTTAAATTAGCTTGGCTAAATACAAAAATTAACAGAAATTTTTGTTCTTGTGCGCTGTCCATAGGCCATTTGGCCAACAGGATCTGTTTCTCTGTGCCAATGGAAGGTCAGGAATTTAATTCCTCCGCACAGGTTTCTCATTTCCATTTTTTTTCCAACTAGTGAACCTTAGCCTTCTATGAATCAAGGGAAAACTTTCAGAAGCCTCGAAAGAGTGAAGAAGATTGAGAGAATTAAATGAATGAAACATTAAAAAAAGAGGACAGTGCTTACAGAATTCTCCAGTTTTGAAGCCATTGCTTGAGAAGATTTTAGTGAAACAAGTTTATCCTCTGCTCCTGCAACCACTAAGACTGGTAGGTCACCAATTGACTTCAATAGCATTGTTGCATTTTGTGATGAGAGGATGCTTCCATAAGATACTCTGCTTATCTCTTGAAGAGCCTCATCCCATCCTTCCACACATAATGGAGCCTAGAATATGTAAGACCACAGGTCAGACTACAAATCGCAGCAATATTTCAAAAAATGGTACAATCTAGCAGAAAGGATTAAAACATGACCAGCAAGCATAACTCTTTTTTAAACAAGGTTAAAATAACAAATTTACCTTGTAGAGGTTCAGAACTTCTGAAGTTAGCTTGGTGGCATCATACCACGCACGGCGATTAACCACCTGAGTAATTTCTGTACGCAACAAGGGCTGGACCATTTGCTTCTTCCCCAGTGACAACAATATCCGAGCAAAGCCAGGAACAACTTCTCTTGACAAGTTTACACTAAGAAGTACTATTCCTCTAATCTCAACCTGGAAGATGCATGGAAAGAAAAGAGATAAAGAATAATAACTAAGAACTTGCATCTGAATGGCATTAACCATAATAAAGGAAACCAAGAACAGAAGAGACCTAAGACCCAAAAGCTCAAAGGACTTCCAATGAATCTACTTGGAATTCAGTATAACTTACACGAATAGAGTTAGCAGATGCTCGGAACTTCTCAACAGCCTTTAACACAAGTAACCCTCCATCATCATGTCCAACTAGCATGACCGAGGAAAAGCCCATCTCCAAACAGAAAGCATGCAGCAAATCAACCTAGAAACAATGACATAAACAAAATGCATATCAAAACAAAGGAATAAAAAAGAACAGCTAGTTATATTACCATATCAATTTATCAAATTGACATAACAGAAATTTCACACATTAAAAGACATAATTGACCAATGTCCATCTATACGTATGGTGCAAGAAAAAGACAACAAACTAAAAGAATACTGATAAAAATACAATAGCTCTTTATCCTCCATATATTTTTATATTGGAAATAATATCAGTGTTAAGAATTAACATGTTCAAGATTATTACATTACTACCAACTAAGAATGTGAGTCAGTGACTTCACAGTGTGGATATGAAATATCAAGCACATATATTTCATCTAAGGAAATAACCAATGTTTTAAAGCCCGGCCTGGACACTGACTCGGAGTGGCGTCGGGGCCAGTTTAATAGGGTTCAACTGGAGGTTAACCCGGGGTTGACCCGGTGGTATAATAACCCTTTATCCTTATGAGATTGGACCCAAGATCTGAAAAATCACCTCCAGTGGAGATGTCATGACTGTTTAGAATCAGAAATAGAGGGGTATTTCCAGAGCAAATTCTTCCAAAGCCCAGCCCAAGAAGTCAAAATCTCTCCTAATTTCCTTGTCTGCTGCTGAGAAGGAAGTAAAAAAACGGACGTTGCAGGGAAACCACCATGCAAGCATATCCGAGAAGAAGCTCCTCCGCCCTCATTAATTCTCCTTTACCCCAAGAAATACGAACTTTCTCAGACTGCATTTCTCTTGGATTCAATCTCCTGACTTGTGGTGCAAAGAAGTTCATTTTTTTCAGCTTTCAAAGTGTTGGGTCAGCTTGTTCGAGCTTCAAATCACCGGAGAATCCCATAAGGTACTTGATCTTTTCAGCTGTGGCTCCCCCCACCCAACCCTTTCTCCATTCCCTTTCCCTCTGGAATTGGCTCTAGAAAAACCAAAAGCAAACTGCTTCCTACAAGCGAGATGGCTAGGCTCCTCCCCGGCCCCTACCCATGACCACCGCCTCTCTTCCCCCTTCATTTTTTTTTTTTGCTAAAACTTGGATTGGCCTGGTCATCCAAATGACTCGGGCTAGATTTTTGACTGGGCCCGGTTGAACTAGCCCGTCAGTCCGGGTTTTAAAACACTGGAAATAACTAGCTAGAGTTGCAGCTTTTGAGCCAGATCATGGTTTGGGCCAGAGCTGCAGCTCTGGCTATCCCTCCTCTTCATATAAACTAAGATAAGCAATAAAAAGGTAAATCCTGATAAGATCTCATTGCTACCCAGAACTAATCTCACCTATTGAAGCAAAAACATACATGTATCTTAGGCATCAAAAGTAATGTGGCAAAACAAACAATACCTACCTAATGAAACCACAAGAAGATACGACGAAAAGTATTAACATGGACCCTAATTACCTGAGTTTCTAACTTGTATGGATTTGGTAGTTGCTTGTCCTCCCACTCTTTTTGGCAGGGTCGAGATGTCAACCCCCATCCTGGGCGATCAAAGGCCGCAACAGCACACCCCAGCTTCCGAGATAAAACTCCCATCATATGCCTCCATGAAAACACACCTCCTCCAAACCCGTGGACTAAAATAACTCCAAACTTCCCACCTCTAGTTTCATCATACCTTGAAGAATTCAACAGACTCACATCTATAATGCCATCATCTAAGCTTAATGCAGGAATATCATCTGATGGAAAGTGATACGTTGAAGTTTCCGAACCAGATAATAATGGTGCATAGAGAGAGGAAGAACTTCGTATATTGCTACTAAAGCTCCTATGCAAGTGATGGTATTGATGGGTTTTAAGTGGAAGTGGCAATGGTGACCTATCAACCTTATGCCTACCAGGTGTCCACGAAGGTGAGTGGTCAAGTTTGCGTTCAAGGAAAGTGGTTGGAGCAAAAGAATAAGAGATAGGTGCATCGGGCACACTAAATTTGTAATGGAGCGAGATGCCCTGCCAGGAAAAGAATAAGCTATCAACGTCTGTAAGAAGCCTGATTGGAAGTTCCCCTTCTTTAGGATCTGGGGACATGTGTTTCTTCTTTGCACCAGTCTCATTTTTAGAATTCCTCCCAGAACCTGGTGTGGGAGAACGAGGTACCTTTTGATAGCTTGCATAGAATACATTCCTACACGAAAGAACCTGAAAATACCAAAAGAAAGGAAGTCATTATCATCTTATTCAGAACTGTAATGGGAGGCAAAAGAAAAACTATGAGGCAAAAACATTTGCAAGAAGCCTTCTGTAGAGAATACTAGCACATTGAACCAATATTTAAAAAAAACTCTTTCAGCAATTACAATAGGTAAAATAGAAGGTGTGAGTAGTGGCACAGGAACTACTGAGTCAAAAATATGGGTCTTACACTCGTTTGGATAAAAAATGTCCATGGGGATAAAAAAAATACCAGAATTTGCATAGCCTCGGATAAATTATAAAACAGCTTCAATTTTTAATTTCAGAAATGACGGCATCCAATATAAACAAGTAATGAGTCTACAATTTACAAGAGATGGAAACAATAAATGATATATACTACTCACTGCTTCTGGATCAACCCTGTGTAACAGCAGTTTCCTTCTTGCTTTGCAGCTTGCTCTATAAGCAACAAAAGTATGAAGAAGAGCAAAAACAATTGAAGAAAGAAAAAGGACGGGAATCTCCCAAGACCGCTTCAAATAAAGTTTTTGTGCTGCAGATGAAGGTGCACCCTCTGCATCAAGTTCTGTGGTTGCAGAAAAGACAAAAGCTTTCACAGAAAGAAAAAGAATTGAGATAAATGAACACAGAGTTGCCGTTCCAAGATATGGCCCATGAGAGAGCCCTGATCCATCACACAATGAGTAAACACCTGTAAACACAAAATCAGATATAAAGGAAATCAGATATAAAAAAAGCTTACAATATCAATTCATTAAGCAGTATGTGTGCTTCTAACCTCTATACTACATTTTTTAAAGAATGTATGCCCATCCAATGTAGTCAGATGCTTCATAAGGTTTACATATTACTTTTCGTCGTTGATGTTGATAATTGTCTGAATGTACAATAAAATGATTTACAAAAAGGAGGACAAACATGTTCTGTAAAGCATTCTTTTGAAGTTGAGGAATTGCTCCTATGCCACGTTACTTCCATTGTAAAAACTCAATCTCAAAAACAAAGGTGAAAACTTAAATGGGCACATTTTATGCCATGGAACGTAAAAGCAACCATTTGAAAAAGGAACTCCGGGAAGGTCGTCGGAAACAGCTTATAAATTGCGGGGGAAGAAAAAACGGAATAATCATTTGCCTTCAAAAATTGAAAAACCCCAACTTCATTACTTTTGCTCAACCGTTGGGAGCAAAAACCCTATCAAGAGAAATATTCTTCACAGTTAAAAAAAAAAAAAAGCGGCCAATCTCAAAGCTACATTCCCTTCACCTGGAAAGGAATGACCTTCACAAAAAAAGCACTACAATTCCCTTTTTCAAATGGCTGAACTTGTAAGTGATTGAATCAAATGGCATACACTAAACATGCGTAGCCATAGCCAACAAATTCAACAAAATGCAGACACAAACTATTTAATGGCTGGAGAAAATATTACTTACAAATAATTATAAGCGATCGCACAGACGAAAGAACAGGAACATCCGCAAGAGAGCTCCTAAAGTTGTATCTCCTCAAATGTTCTCTGAACCCGCAACACCTTACGCACACAAAGCTCGAAACGAAACCGGAAACCACCGCAACGTCGCCCACCGCTACCAGCACCGGCGCAGACACCAGCAGCAGCGACGCTACCATGGCTAGCATGAAAAACACCGTCCGGAACCCCCTCCGCACCCGCTCCAAGTTCCCTTTCCCAGCGCCCATTTCCCCAAACTCGTGCGTCTCCACCACCAAAACTCCAAAACCCCGAATTTTTCCCCCAGACCACACCTAAGTCCCGATTCGAGGTCTCAGGAACCGGAAATCGTCAAGCTCCAGGGCAGCAACCGACTTAGAGATAAACGACTCCCTGGACACGAAGAATGCGCGCAATGAGGACGCTCCGGCGGCCATACTAAACCGTTCGATCAGCACCCCTGCGGCCTCCTCCCTCAGATTCCAACACGAACCGAATCCGCCATTGCCAGGGTTTTAGATACGCAATGAACTCCGATTCGAACCGACGAGGAGAGATTCCGGCCGTTGCCGTCGTCGTCCCCGTCTCCGCCGATTCCTCTAATGGCAGGGAGGGAGAGGGGCAGAGGGGCGGTGCGGGTTTTTACAGATTTTAATTATATATTTGTATTTTAATAATTAATTAATAATTTGGTGATTTTGAATTTGGTGTGAGTTGTGATGCATGCCAATTAAGAGTGTGCTTAACGAAAATCAGGTGTCTTAATTGACTTCAATAATTACAAAGCTGCTTTCCCGCGACACCTGTCTCACGTAGTTTTTGTCAAAGTTTTTCCTCCTCGGACGATAATACCCCTGAACATATGCACTTTCCGCCCCCTTTTTCTTAGTTCTCTGCATTTTTCGAATCTCCCAGGCGGCAGGAGTGACAGTTGAAACCGCCAAAGACTATATTGCCCTCAGTATTTTTCTTAATTTATTTTCCGAGTTCAACAAAGCCCATGTGCACTAATGATTCTCTAATTTGTTTTCTTAAAAATAATTTATTAAAAGATTCTGTCCAAGGTTAATGCCTTAGGTTTCGGTTGCAAGGAGAAGTAGGCTAATTGAGTCCACTTCCTTGGGTCCAACCAAAACCCGCCTTATCTGCTTTAAAAATTTTATTAAATAATTTTTAATATATATGATTATAAAAAATTAATATAATCCTCGTGACCCAATTATATGAGTGATTATTTAAAAGATGCATATCCCCTTCGTCAACATATCAAAATTCGAAAGTTTATGATGCCCTACCAGACAAAATGCTCATAAGTCGAGACTCATATTAACCAGACTCATGTTATATCTTTTAAATTTTTAAATAAATTAAATTAAATATTTATTATAAAATAAAAATAAAAATTTGTTATATTTTCTTACTCTTTCTTTGCCCGACATGCAACACCGAATAAGTTGTTTAAAAGAATCGAAGAAGTTCCATCGGATAAATAATTAAAGTACAAAATTAATCAGCATCGGAATTTTCAAAGGCTTTCATAATAATATGACGCATACAGTGACGTAACAGTGAAGGACGATGGGATAACGGGAAGGGGTATTTTGGGAAAAGAGGATTTGATTCTTCCGCCGAATCCGAAGAAGATTTGAAAAAAGAAGACGCCAAAGAGCCGGTGTTTTGAGTAACGACCGAACTAGGGGCACGTAAGTACTTTCGCATCGGGAATTGAATTTGGCGGAGCGGCACCCGAGAACGTGAGTACGTGACCGTTAGCTGCGGCGAAGACAGGAGATCACGGTCGGGCCACACCGCCCAACTCCCAATAATTTTCTATTCCCAGGGCCCAATATTTGATTGCCAGGAGAACTCTTTGCGTTTCAACCGTTGGATCGGCCCATGGGATTCGAGAAAAGACTAAACGAGGTGGGCCCCTGAAGAGGCTCCCGGGTGCATCGGGATGGGGGGACATGTGGACCACACGTACGGGACTGTCACGCCTGAAAAAGCGGGGTGGGCTTTACCTGCTGCGTAACGGCCAGAATTGGTACACACGCTTCGGTTGGGCACACGAGTGGGAATATCGACCACGCCGGGCCGGGCTCGAATTTTGATGGTGGACTAAGGGGGAGATAGCGGGCGGGGGGGCCCACCACGTGATGGGCCTCGGCAGGTCTGGGTCCTTTGGGGGTGACTGAACATAGCTGTGTCAGGCCGGTACTGGGCTGCAGAAGGGAGGCGTCAAATTGGGGAAAGCGATGGACCATGCTACAAAATTACCACAGTCCGATCTCACTTCACTCGCCTTCTCGTTGGCTGCAGATTATGGCTTTCGGCAGTGACGTAGCCATATGAGGATACCAAACTACTCCCTCTATATATCTGGATTAAAAAAAAATTAATAACTATTGGATTAAATTTTAAAATAAACTAATTTAAATTTATTTTTATTTTTAAATTCAAACACTTGGTGTATTAAACAATGCAAATATTATTATTAAAATTTTATTATTATAAGAAATAGGAAAATTTTTACATGAGTTCGAGCGCATCCAATTTGCTCTTTTAATTATGTGAACCTTGGTATCAAAATCTGACGATGCCTGATGCCGCAGGTTCACATAAACAGGTTTAAAATAAATATGAGTTTATCAAATTTTGGTCCAAACAGTTGGCAATATCAAGGCTCAGCGTGAGCCTTAACCTTTTCTTTCGTATTAGTATAATATACTTAATTATCATGACAAATATGTTTTATGTTCATTTTTTGGTCAAGAATACGATCACTTCTTTAAGAGGGTACTTTCGCCTAGCATGCTTAATTGGTGTACATAAATTATAAATAAGACCATACATTATAAATAAGAACATGTCAGTCCTAGTTCGTGGACATTTAAATTGTCTTTGATATAGATGAGATTGTGGGTGGTTTGAGTGGAAGAGGAGTGACCAAAGGAGACCGGAGACTGTATGTTAAGGATGGACCATTGCCAGAATGTTCAACAAACAAAGTTCAAATACTTACAGCAGTGTATGGCATAATGCCAAAAGCCAGCTAGGTCTAAAAGTACATATATACGGTACTTATCCTAACTTGATGACCCTTTTAGTATCTTTCAGTAAAAAAACTAAGAAAATAAAGGGACCATCTAAATGATTATTTATAGTCATGATTTAATGTGATTAGTTTGAACTTTGAGGGAGTGAGGCGCTGTAAAGTTTCATGTCCAAGCTGGTGTTCCACCTAATCTCTCTCTCTCTCTCACACGCACAACGAGATTACTTGAGTTTGATAGGCATATACATCAAATTCCTAGGAAGGAATATTAAACAAGCATATGTGCTAATCATGGTATCCAAATATCAAACAAATAGCCAAGAAGTTCAGTGGTTTGTAGTGCACAAATGAAGTATATTGACAACATTCCTCACCATTGTGCATCAAAAGTTACTAAATAAGACCATTCGGCGCAGAAAGGGGAACATGGTGACACATTATCCTATGAAGATGTGTCTCTGCCACATCATTTTGTTATGCTCCTTTCTTAACCCTCAATAGCCGCATTGTACAGAAACCGAAGAAGGTGGCCGCTCCCTTCTTTTTAGTAAAAGGGAACCAAAGAAAGCTGGAAATGAAGCCAACTTGCTCCTTTGCACATTAATATCTTGTGGTTCTTTGTCCACTATGTGGCCTGCAAAGATGCCAACAAGGTTGTAGTAAAATATATCTTCAAATGGGATTGGACCAATACTATTCATCCCTGTAAGTTCTTTCTGGATTGCGCTTGGAGGGGCTCAAGACAACTCATTAGCATGCTCATGAATGTCTGGAATTTGAATTTAGAATGTGCCTGCCTCTGTTTTGTCTCTTTGTGTTTGGAGTACTATCTGCAGGGACTGGTTGGTTAAGGTCATTGCATATTCAAAGGGAATGTTGTAGCTGCCAGGATGGCCGTGTGGAGTGTGCATGGTACCACATGAGCTAGACATGACCTGGACCAGTTTCTCACCAGCCTAGGTTATTGGGCTTGTATATTTCCTTCTAGTTATGGTTCTTTAGTCTAGGTTTAGCTTTTATCAAATTGCTTTTAATCTAGGGATGCCACTTTAATATGGGATAGAAGAAAACCCAACTCAACTCGGCCTTAATGGGACAAGTTTCAGTTACCATTTAACGGGTTTAGATTTGGCAAATCCAACCCACACCCTACCTTCTAGCATCACTTCTTCAACCTCTTATACATGTTTCAAGTTTGGTCCTTTCTTTTTACTCAAAAAAATAATTCTATATTGTTATTAAAGTGAGAAGGTGGGTGGAGATTTTTGTCATGCTATCCTTATATTGCCCTTTTAAAAAAAAATTAAATAATTTAGTCCTCAAAAGACATGAAATATTGTAATAATTTTTCTACTACATATAACCTTGTAACTACATAAAAAATATGGATTTCATTGTCCTAATTATCTTACAACTTGTGAAACCTCATTTGTATACCATATTAACATTGTAGCTACACAAAAAATATGAAATTCAATGTCCTAATTTATTTAAAACTTGTAAAACTTCACACAAAAAAGTATCCATATAGGCAATAGGCAAGAGACTAACTCTCAAGTTATTATACAAATGTATCCAACTCTTGTTTGAATTGGTGTTCTAAATTTAATTAAAAGTCATATCCAAGTATATTCAAGGAGAGAGAAACTTCCCTCTATACAAAAACTTATTTTTTAAAGCTTTCTCACTCTTAACACAACGTAAAATGGAATTAGCAATCAGGTTAGTGTTAGCATAACCTTATTTGGAGAAGTGTTACCTTCTCCCACCCCAACTCAAAAGATCCAAAATTAATTTTGCCTCTATAAATACTAGTCATATGCATTTTCTTTCTACAATTTCACAACAAGAAAAATGACTATTAGCGACACTTTTAAGCCTCACTAATAGTTATAAAAGTGTAGCTAATGACTATTAGCAATGTTTAAAAATGACGCTAAATACATCGAAAAAAGTACCATCAGCACTGCTTATTAGTGATGCATACGAAACAGTAGCGATATTTTTTCATGAGTCACTAATATTCATTTTTTTGTGACTCTTTATAAAGCGGTCGCTAATAATAAATTATTAGTGATGCTTTTTCACAAGCATCGCTACTAATATGTCAATAACATTTTTAAAAAGTAACTAAAAGTTGTTTTAGGGATGCATTATAAAAAATGTCGCTAATAAATTTTAAATCACTACCCATAATTAAGTGTCATTTAAATTATATTATAGCGATGCCTGATAACAACTATCGCTAATGGTATTTTTTAAAAAATAAAAATTTATATTAGCAACACTAAAAAAATGAGCTTTGCTAATAGGAAAAAAATTTAAAAAAATTAGTCATCCAATGGTATGAGGGGAGAGGGAAGGACCAGGTGGGCGGGATGGAGGAGGAGCCAGAGCCCTTCCTTTGGCTGGCACCTGGGCAGGGGTTGCGGTGAGCCAGACTCTTGCACCAAGAGCCCCCTCCTAGGGGAGGGGGGAAGAAGTAAATAGAGGAGGACGGACAACCAGCTAGGGAGAGGAGCGGGAGGCGTTTGCCCAACAACAGCATAGGCAGAGGGAGGGTGGCATCGTCCGATGACAGTGGAGTGGAGTAATGCCGAGGGGAGAAATGTAGACCGAGGGGTATAATTTCACCCATCAGAATTTATTTGCAATGCTTCTCTTGAAGCGTCGCAAACCTCTCTCTCTCTCTTTGCTCTCTTCTCTCTCTCCCTCTAGTCTCTCTTCTCTCTCACTCTTCTTTGCCTGCTCTCTTCTATCTCACTCTCTCTCTGACTCTCTCCTGTCTCCTCTTCTTTCTCTCTCCTCTCTCTTTTCTCTCCCCCTCTCTCTATCTCACTCTTCTCTCTAATCTCTCTCTCCCCTCTCTTTATTTCTTCTCTCTTTTCTCTCCCTATCTCTCTTCTCTCTCTCTCTAAAAAATAATATGTTAAATAAAAATAATAATGTTTGTGATGCAAATCTTATTGCATCTCAAATCAACTCAATATTTGCAACACACATTTGTATCACAAATACAACTAGAATTTGTGATGCAAAAGATTTGTGTCGCAAATACCTAATGTATTTGTGATGCAAATACTAGTGTTTTCTATTTAATTAATTATTTTTAGAGAGAGAAGAGAGATAGGGAGTGGGAGAGAGAGAAGAGGGAGGGGAGAAAGAGAGAGACGAGAGAGCATGGGAGAGATCTCTCTGTAATATCCCTAATTTTTCCAAGTTTTGAAATTTAAATACGTGGAAAATAAGGTGTTTGACCCATTAATATTCTTATTAGAATAACTTTCTCACTAGCTAGAATTTAGGGCTAAAACTAATTTTAATAGAAAGTAGACAGATAGAGCTTCGAAATGCCACTAAGAACACGCGAATTGGAGTTCGGATGAGGGAGATACGACCGTTTGAAGTTGAGCATATCGTGCAGGACCTATTTACCCGATTTAGACTGTATTTGGCCCGTTTAAGTCATTTTGCGGGCCCGGTTATTTATAATTCCGAAATTAATTTTTAAGGTCCCAATAAGGTGGCCTAATTGGGGAGGATTATCCAAATTATAGGGGGGTTAGGAATCCTAATCCTCATGCCTATTAAAAGGCTTTTGAGGGCACAATGAAGGGGCTGGTTTTTGGTTGGTTGAAGAAAAGGAAGGGGTGAACAGTGAAGGAAAAGAGGGAATTTTTCTGCGAAACTCTGGCATGGCTCCAGCGGCAGTGGATCAACATCAATTCGGCCATAGAGGTAGGATTTTAGGTTGAGATTATTAGGGAATTTGTTAGCTAATTTTACTGAAATTTATGTTAATAGTGAGTTCTACAAATTATTTAATTTTTCTGCAAACACTGTTCATCGTAATTACGATGAATAGTAATCTCTGCAGCTTTGCCCACTATTTGACGGCTGGCAGCTGGCCGATGACTGGCTGGTTTTTTAGGTCTGGCTTCTCTCATCGGAGGGCCAGGCTCTGGTACGCAGCGACCGTCGAGCAGGGTGCCTGGCCGGTTGGAAAAAAAAACAAAACAAAACAATAGGGGAAGCCGCTCGCTGCACTGGCAGAGACCTTGCCGTCCATGGCCGTGCCGGTCTAGGTCACAACGGCCCTGGACGCACCGACCTAGGCCGTGCTAGCTCTGGCTGCAGCGGCATCGCCGCCTGTTAAAAAAAAAGAGAAAAAAAGGGGCCAGCTTTTTAGCTGCCAACCGGGCACCGGACAGCAGTGGGACCGACCTTGTCGGTTCCGCCGTGCTCTTGCGGTCCGGGGCTTGTGTGCCGCACAGCCCTCCACCACAGGGGTGGCAGCACCACCAGAGTCCGAAAGGCCTCTGGCCAGACTCAGGGAAGACGACCCGCGTTGCGGGTCGTCAACCCGAACCAAACTAGTTCAGTTTGGAAAAAAAGAAGGAATGGAGTGAACCGGGTCCGGTTCATGGGGCTAAAAGTGTCAAAAAAATTCTAGAAAAATACTCATGTACCTGAAGAGGTTTTGGATTATTCTGACCGAGTTTCTACTTGGGGAAAATCCCAAAGACTATGAAATGACCTTTTTACCCCTGGTAGTTAAGTTATCATGTGAAAATCACTTACCCGATTTAGAGGCTTTGGTTCAGGGGCCTATAAGTTGATCTAAAAAGTGAAAAAAAAAATTAGTGAGAGTTTAATGTGTAAAATAATTATAGGCCAAAACCACTTAGTGATGGAAAATCCCAGTGAGTGGGTAATTAACTATTTTGGCCCTAGGGTTAATCATAAACCGTTAAGTCAACTTGGGTCGGTTCAAAGGGTTCACAACCCCATCACATGCCAGGAAAATTACACAGAGTCCAAGTCAAGTAGTATGCTTGAGTTCAATTTTGGACCCGTTGGATGTTATTAAGGTCTTAAACAAAATGATAGAAATACCCTTTGAGTAGACCCGCCCACATTCGTGTAAAGGGAAGCGCAGGTCAGTTTGAGAATGAAGACTTCTGAGAAAATTATGACTTAAAATAAATAAAAAGGTAGTGAGATGACTGAATGACCCAAGGGACGGTAGCATACCCCCATGTGGTGGAATTACCATAATGCCCTTAGGGGGCAGTATGTTCTATTTCCACTGAAACGAATAACTTAGCAACCGAGCATTAGGGTGCCTTAGAATGACATTAAATGGCTTCAAAAGGAAGGGGTATGACCAGTAAAAGATATGAAGACCTTGACAGGTCACAGTGTCATGGGAAACAAGGAGAAGAACCATAATTCTCAAGGTTTAATGCAATGTGTTACATGTGTCTGTAATCGAGTACATCGAGCGACTAGAGTGTTATATATGTAACTCATGGGAAGCGTTTATCTACACTTTCAGGCTTTAACTCGCTGAGCCCTAGCCCTACAAATGAGTGCAATGGGCCTTCATTATTATTTATGCACTTGTATGTTTGCATGTTATTTATGTTGTTTAATCTACTGCATGCTTTTGTTATTGATGCGTTAAGTTGTATCAGTACCGTAAGGTTAATAAAGACTAATCAAGAGATATTGGCTATTGGTTTGTGGGGAGAACACCTAATTAAGGTAAAGACTAAAATACCTCAAAGGGGTCTGGGACTAGTTCATACAGTGAACAAAGCCTTTGACCTGACGATTTGCCTTGGTTGATGAACTGATGACATGTCTCGAGTTATAAACCTTAGTCTAGAAGGGACTAATAGGGTTTGGGATAGTCATTCGGAATCCTGGCTTATAGATGAGCAAGATAGGGTTCAAAATGGTTTCCTATGTTTTAGCTCTATTGAGGAGCCGCTGATTTGACCATGTAGTTGTACCTCCCCACTGGAGGGAGTTCTTTGTGAGCCGGGCTCACCACAGATCTATTGAGGATCTTTTAGTGTACACACAATTAGGGTCACTGACATCTTGCTTGGTTGGCATCTCTGACCACTTCTATTCAGGTGCAATTGTGAGTCATGTCTTTCCACTCCGGTCAGGTCCTTATGGGCTAGGTTGGGAGATGGCACTTCCTGGTGGATTCCAGGGGCCTGGTAGATTCCAGGGTGTTTCGTTGTCATTTGTTACTTAGGTTGACATCTGATGAGTCTGTCTGTCATTGGGATTAGACAGGGATATTAGTTATCAAACAATGGTTCGAGAAATAATTAATAACATTGTTTGATATTGTTTGTTTAATTAGAACAAGTGGAATGATTAAAGGACTTGCATAAAATGTAGGTTGTTTGAAAATACTTAAGCATTATATGTGTGATGTTATGCTTCTTAGTATATAGTATAGTATTAGGCAAAACTACGTCTGGATCCGATCTTGTTGGAAACATTGGAGATGTTGTCTGTTGAGTACGTAGGCAACTAACATCGGGTGATGTTGGCCTGATCCGAAAAATATTAATAAAACCTTTTGTCCTTTGGAAGCTCTTCTCCTGTAGGCGGAGATGCTTCATTGTGGTTGTGGTTGTTGTTTGGTTTGCTTTGTTACAGATTCTCCAGGCTACGATAAGTAAGACCAAGGCAGGCGGACACAAGAGGTTTCCACGTTTCTGCAACTCCGGTACGTAAGTGTACCTTAAGCGTGAGAGTCAACTTGTTATTTATCTTCAAACGGGTGACAGACTTGTACTTAGATAGATGAGCTGGTCTTTATGAATTTTCAGACATTAAATAATATCATAAGATTTGATATTCGTATTTATGAACCCCAGTTATCATGACCTAGATATTTAATCGAAAGGTTTGTTTTGTATTTAAGGAAGAAAAAAAATTATCACTACATACCGTTCGTGCTATTTAAAAATACTTTTAAAAATCCGGGTCATGACACTCTCTCTCTTATTCTTCTCTCTCTCCCTCTCCCTCTCCCCTCTAATATTTCTCTCCCTTCTCTCTTTCTCTCTCTCCCTCTCCCTTCTGATATTTCTCCCCCTCTCTCTCCTTTCTCTCTTCTCTCCCCGCTCTCTTTTTCACTAAAAAAATAATATATTAAATAAAAATTTATTTGTGACACAAATCTAATTGCATCACAAATAAGCTCAGTATTTGTGATACACATGTTATTGCATTGCAAATACAAGTAGTATTTGCGATTCAAAATAAATCTGCATCATGAATCATTAATGTATTTGCAACTCAAATGTAGTTGCTTCGCAAATACTAGTTTTTTTATTTAAGTAATTATTATTATTATTATTATTATTATTATTATTATTATTATTATTACTTGATAGGGAGAGAAAGAAAAGAGAGAGATCCTTCCCCCCCTCTTCCTCTCCCTTTGATCTCGCTCTCCCCCCTCTCTCTCTCCCTCTCCCTCTCTCTCTTCTCTCTCACTCTCTCCCTACTCTCTCCTTTCTCTCTCCGTGTTGAACAGTCCAACTAATTGGAAAAGTTACTTGGGCTTTTATTTAAGAATGCTAATAAATATAAACTGAATATGTACATCAAATTCATACACTTATAAGGTAGCATGTTTTGGTTGTATAGTAAAAAAAACGCCTCGCATAGCTTACTTTTTATTGAAAAATAATAATCACCCACATCCTGCCTAATACACCTTTCTGAGTTTTAGTTCGATAAAATATGTGAGCCCAATTGGTCTTTGTGTGAGGCCCATATATCTTTCTGATTGTTCATCAAAAACCCGCCCATTCAAGTGCATATAAGTTTGTTGTACAAATTGATATAGCATTATAATTTTCCTTTATGAAATCTCTGTGATCTGATGCAAGCACATTACTGTTGGGCCAAAAAAGCTACCCAAATGCACCTAATACATTGTTTTTAGTTACGTCGTTGAGGTCAAGCTAAGCAATTTCACGCAACACCCGTTCGCTCTCTTTCTCATAATTTGATTAGTGTCCTCCCCCGATTTAGAGCTTCTTCTACTGTTTTCTAAGCACAAACAGACATCCATTGAGAGCTATATCGGTGGCCTCTTTGGATGTGTTGGCCACCATCAGGTCAAATTTAGCTTGGCCATGAAATGTGTTGCCTTATCCTATTAATTTTTGGGAAGGAAGAGGAAGAAGAGAAAACGAAGGAGGAGGAGGAGGAGGACATCTCTAATCATAGACTTTCTCTTTGTCCTAAATTATTAGTTTTATTTAATTTTTTAAAATAAATTAATTTTAAATAATTTTAAATATTAAATATATCTATTAATATATGTAGAACGGAGGGAATATGTCATATCTATTTGCCTATATGGCAATTTAACACATTCAGCTGCTCAGAGGCTGTAAAAAAAATCAACTATAAAAAAAAGTCTAGAAAAATAGACATTATTTATAACGTTCCTCATTGGAAATGCATAGGATATGGCATCAACAGTTGGAGTTGATTGGCCGTGTGGATAGCCATTTCCAGCCGTTGCAGACACTAAATCCAATTTGGCTTCTGCCATTGGAGTTGCTCTGAGGATCATGACGAGAAGGAGATGTGACCGGCAACAACGAAGACGCTAATGCTGGAGGAAGAAAAAAGAAAACAGAGTGGGTAATTGGGGTAGTAACAAAGATAATTAATGGGGCGTAGACAGGTTAAAAAGTAATAAAAAACAATGAGTTTTGTATTTTGGGGGGAAGTGAGGCATCCTTGAGTTCCAAATAGAACCATTCATTGATTTATACTTGTTTCAATTTAAGGTATTGAGAAGTCTGTTGAATCCTTCGGGCCCATCACTGTACTTATCTTGCCGTGCACCTAATGTGAGTTTGTGTTCCTTTACAATAAAAGTTCGCATTCTTTTCCCGTGGACGGTATGTACGATTTGTGGGGGGTAAGGTGTTGACCAGCACACATAAAGAAAGAATGAGTTTTTTATGTTTTCTTTCAACAATGAGCCCTAACCTAATGAATATATGAAAGCCTTTAATATTTGACTAGTACGAGTGATACTACCGCTCTATCATGCATTTTTTATATTGGGCTCATTGTCAAAGAATGGAGCTTAAACTTCCATGCATAAGGCTCACAGATTAAACCTTGCCGTCACAGATGTGGCGAACCTTTATGAATATTGGATAACATGGCCTCCAAGAGTACTAAACTTTAGTTGGGCTCATCATTTTAGCAATCAGCACTAGTTGATTTTAACTATTTGCAAGTGATTAAAAATGCAGCGTAACATAAATTAATGGCTGGATTAATTGCATGGGACAGCCACTTATACAATAAATTTCAGTCGCTTATATCCTCCATCTGTCTGGAGAGAGTTTATATAAACTCTAATAAACTCCTCAATACCCCATTTTTAATTTGCCATCTGTACAATATTTTGGGGTACTGAAGGGCTTGATGGGCTTTAAATAACCACATTCTTTTCAAAATAGGGTACTTATATAATGTGGATAAAGAAACTCAGCGAGGAGGACAACAAATCAATATAAAGTATTCTACTGAATGAATGATCAAATTGTAATATTATCGGGGTTGATTTCTCTTTCCTTTTGGGGCAGTCAATGTGATACTTTTGCTTCCAGTTGATTGCTTCAGACATTTTTATTCCTATATTGGCAAATGTGGCTTAAGTGTGGTTTGGCACACACCATGGGCACTCGTATTCACACTCCGACCATCGCTGGCATGAGGAACACTAGCCATACGGCCCATACTCCCTAAGTTGTGTTCTCTCTCGCAAAACATGAGCGCTTCACTCAGTTTCACTTTTCCTGCAATATATATATATATATATATATATATGGGAAAAGTTACCGTAAGCCTCGGCTTAAGTTGTGCATATGCGCCCATATTAAATCTCACCGTCCAATCACATCCAATGCTGTGAAATTATTGCTACGGACCGAATATTGAGTTAACTAGAGTTAACATTCCCCACCCTCCCCTCCATCGACCTTCGGTCCGTCGACCTTCGGTCCGTCGACCTTCGTCGCCTTGAGGAGGGAAGAGATTGAAATCTCCAGTATGCTTCTCCAACCATCACTACCTCCTAGCTTTCCCGACATCGTCGCTGCCTTGTTTCCCTGGCCATCGCCGCCTCCTGCTTCCCAGCCCATCCCCGTTCCTCAAGTCGCCCCTTCATCAATCTTCATCGCCTTGAGGAGGGAAGAAGCGCGATCTCCTCCGTGAATCTCCAACATCGCCGCCTCCTTGGTCTGCCGGCCATCACCGCCTCCCTGTTTCGAGGCTCATCCCCGCCTCCTTTCTTCCCAACCCATCCCTGCCCCTCAAGCTGCCTCCTTGCTTCCCTGCCCATCCCTGCCCCTCAAGCCGCCTCCTTGCTTCCCTGCCCATCCCTGCCCCTCAAGCCGCCTCCTTTGCCCTGCCCATCCCGACCCCTCAAGCCGCCTCCTTGCTTCTGTCGGTGTCCGATCTGTAAATAGCACAACACCAACTCCCAGTTCGGTGTCCCAATCTGTAACATTTGCTGTGCCTGCAACTTATCCCTCCAACCACTCCTAGGAAAGTCTCAATTGCAGAATAATGAGGTAAAACTGTTTATCTTTCTTTCCTATATCAGTTCAAAGCTGCAGTTTTTTTGATTTTTTCATCCAGTAATGGATAAATTTTTTGTTTGGAGATTTGCTCCACCAGTTACGCTTCCCCAGCAGGAGACTGTAAGTGGGGACATTATATTCATGTTGCAACAGAAGGAGCATCCCAATCTTGATAGAGTTGTTCTTGTGTTACCATTGCTTCAGTTTCACCCTCTACTGATTTATACTTGCTTTGACTTCTAGATTCAGATTCTGACAGTTCATCTTCTGACAGTTCATCTTCAAGTAAATCTGTTGTCGACAAAACTGCCCCTGCTACAGACACTATTAAGGTATTATATCTCTGCTGCTAAACTATATGTGTCTACATTTAATAGATATAGACACTTGGGTGGTGATTTTGGTGCAATTATATTTATTTGCCTTGTGGGTTTAAGTATATCATTTGATACTTCCAAAAAAGGGACTTTATTGTGTGGGAGATTCTATCTATTTTCTGGTAAATCTGTTGAAAACTTACATAGTCATTATCAAATTTCCGTACATGCAGGATACTGCTGCTTTGGTAGAATCGTTGGATCATGAGAGAAGTGATCTTGTTGATCCTCATGAGAAAAATGGTGAGTTGTGCCAAAATATATATGGATCTGCTCTGCGGAGGGAGTATGTGCAATTGTTTAATGGTGACATTTTTTAACTTGAAGAGGCGGAACTTGTTTTTTCACATTCAGCTTTTGAAGATGCTTTTGACCAAGATGTACAAAGTAACCCTTCAAGGTTAATGTCAATTGAGGCAGAGAGCAGCCGAGAGGGTAAGCCTATGACGATTTTGGTTAGACGAGGATGAAATGGTGACTATAGAAAAACAGAATTTGATATTGTCCGAATTCTTGTTAGTATGTGCACCTTGGGGAGGAATGCTTCTTGTGAGAGACAGGTCTCCCCAGAAAAGCTCTATTGTGCAGCTTTAATGCGCAGCCGCTTTGCTGATACGGTTCTTAGAGCATGAGAGAAGTCTCTTGATAAGGTCAATGTTCATAAATTTCTTAGATTTCTTATGATGGTTTTATGAATACTTTTTTTTGACAATCATTATGCCCTTTATGCATTTAGCTAAACAAACTTTTGCAAACTCAGGGTGAAAAAGGAGATCCTGAGAAAATGCGCCAAGAGAGGGAGGAGCTTGAGAAGCAGCAAAGAGAAGGTTTGAACTTGATCTAAAAGATTTGGAAATGCTGGGGACTGCTCTTGCAGTACATTTGCCTAGCTTAGTTGATGAGATTAACTCAGTTAACTTGCAAGGTGAGATTGATGGTTTTAAGCTAGGAAGGAACAATCCTTTAGAACAGCTTGGATTGTACATGAAAGTGGACGATGAGGAGGAAGAATCTTGAGAATTCTTGGACCAATTGACTGTGACCAAATAGACCGAATATTTTGGTCATTGTCGCAGTCAAAATAAACGGTCTACTCAGGTGACCGCGTGACCATTGGTAAAAAATCCCGCTCCCAACCTCGGCACCCTGTTTCGCCCTAACATCTATGTCGCTCTTCGTTTGTTGCAGACAGCAAGCGCCGGTCGTCTTTTTATTTCCAGCCATGTCCTGCAGTGATCTCAGATACGCATCTCAGGTATTGTTCTATGTCATCGCAGGTTGTCGATTCTTGAATATTATTATTGTTATTATTGTTCTTTGTTCTGTCTGTAATAATTTTTCCAGTGACATTTATATGTTTAGTTTTTTATTTTTCTGACCATCGGAGAGGGTTGTCCATCTTTCACTTTTTATTTTTGTTTCAATCAAATTCTTAGCTTGAACATCACATTTATGCTGATTCATATGCTTGACCTTTAAGCCAGTAATGGTTTTCTCTGATTTTTGTTACTTTTCTCTTCTTTGTGATTTTTGTTATAGATGTGACTGGATTTCTTGTTTTCTATTTACTGTTAAATGATTTCCTCACTTTTTTTTATATGGGTTTGCGAAAATGGAATAGCTTCTACATATGTCAATCTGCTTTTTAGGATTTTGCTCTAATCTTCTTCATACATATGTTTTAATGAATGTTTTTATTTGACCTTCTCCGTACTGGGTGTTCAATATCTGTATGAGAATGTAGAGTCTCCCTTAGATGCCACTCACTCATGGACATCTTTCTATGCATTGATAATTGTTTTTAGTTTTATTGAAATGAGTTGGTGCTTGCAATGGCTGCACAGTCCCTTTTTTTAGTGAACTTGTTTCTTGTATCCTAGTCCAAGTTAGTTTATTTATGGATAGTTTTCTCTTGAAAATTTGTTTATCACTCTTTGGAGTCTAGATCAGCCCCTTGTACAAGGAGAGAATTTGAATATTCTCTCCTTGTCCGGTCTCTTTTCGACAAGTGTTCTGCATTAACGCTGCTTAACTGGGGGCTCCATTTGGCTTCACTCATACCAAACTAGCCCTAGACCGGGTTCATTTGGGTTTGGCTGCTCCATACTGACTGTGTTCTCCCTCTCCTTTTGTGGTCTGTGAGTCTCTCCCCTCCCTTCCTCTATCGTCAAGAATTGTTATAGGCGGGGGAGTCGCATCTCCTTGGAGTTGGCAATGCCATGTTCCTTGGAATGCCCCCTTTTGTTTTGACTAATCCAGCAGTGACTATTCCAAGCTCCAAAGAATCGGATCTTGTTGCCTCTTTGAAGCAGTATAGTTAATGGGTTGATTTAGTTGATCTATTGTCTTATTGTTTTTATTTTGGCTTTCTCATATAGGTTGTAAAGCTTTTGCAAATGGGAATGTGGAGCATAATCAGGTTCTTCAAGGATATGACAAATATAGAACATATTATTTCACCGAAATTGAGTGTTTTTTTTCATCTAGTTGTATTGGGTCTGTGTTTATATACAGAGCTTCATTTCTTGTTTCTATGCTAATAAGTGGGGAGGTTTCAGCGTTAGAAGTTTTGGATTTGTCGATAAATGCCATGTGGTGGGTAAATACACATTTTGTTTTATATTTTGGTTGTTCTTGTTTTTATTTCTTATTCTTTAATTTTATTTCTCTCGTATGAGACTTTTTAGAGTATGTTTTAGATTTCCTGTTGTGAGAACTGAGATGGATATATTAGCATAGTAATAAAATTTTGCTTCGTCCCCATTTCTCAGTAACTTACTTTGCGTTTGCAGAAAGTCATACTGTCGAAATGGACTTTCTCGTGCATTATGGTGAATTGGATGTGTGGGCTTCCTCCAAAAGTACCATGTGAATCTTCGTGGGAGAGGTTTGCAATAAAAGAAATCTAGGAGCAAAATGAAGAAGAATGCCATCAAAAGTTTTTCAACTGAAATAAATATACTCCGTGTGTTTGCAACAATGTATCCATATGTCTTCTTTTCTCATGGACATAACTAAAAAAGGAGGCTGTTGTGCCTGTGCGGAGGGAGAAATGACCCAGAAAGGAGCAGCGAAGAGGGAGAACGAGTCTGAAAGTTGCCAAAAGGAGGTTGTTGTGCCTGTGCAGCCATTGGGAAAGGACGGGTTGAAATTCTTGGATAAATGTTGAAATGACCCGTGGGCAATTTTTTTGTTTGAATTTTTATCCCAAATTTTTTGTCATTCCAATTTGGGACAATTTTTTTTTAACCTGGTTTGGGAAAATTTTAGGGATAGGAGTTCCATAAATAGGTTAATTTTTGGGTTGAGGGTCTTTTTTGGCCGGTTGTACGGACTGAAGCTCCTAGCAAGCTCTCCCAGGCCCTTGAAGCTAGTCGGAGGCTCTCCTACTAGAACATCGTAACACAAATTTAAGCTCTGGCGAGCTCCTCCAGCCCCTTAGCTTTCGGGCTCTCCTGCAGCCTTTCTTGCAGCTCCCCTCTGCTGAATTTTTTCTAGACTTCCTGAATCAAATCAAAGTTAACCCCTACCCGAATTGAAACCTAATGCCAAACTTGTCACTATGCTTAATAATTTATAGGCAAAGGTCTGCAATTTTGAAGATCTGAATTGGAAGAGACCCAAAATTGTATCTGGTTAGCAGATGCAATTCCCATATGGAGGCTCACATATAATAAGACTTGCGAGAACTATTCCCAAATCAAAAGGCTCACATACAGGCTTCTTGGTGCGCCGGCCCTCCACCAACCTGTTCCCATCACATTTCATAAGGGCCACCACAAGCATAAAAATGAATGATCTGATGGACGGCTGTATAATGTGATCGCCATATACAACTAAACTCCCATCTTAAAAGTGCCTTGTGTGCCCTGTTGTGCAAGTCTTCGCCCTTGATTCGCTGATATCGTGTTGATATTTAAAGCGGTTTTACTTACGGCAGGAGAAATTTTTTTGTTTGTCCAGTTACTATGAAGCCAGCTTTGACAGATATTAATAAGCAGTATGTTGATAGGCATCCAACTAGCCACGAGACACGAATATAAAATGATGAGTGCATCCTCCGGTGACCCATTCGTCAAACTTTCTGAAATATTTCCACTCAATAATTAAAGAGAGGAAATACGCCCGTCTCCCCTTGCTAACCCATCATTTATCAGCCCACCTCACCTCCCCACCAAGATCGATCAAAATATCGTGCCAACATGCTAACACCGGTATCATGGTCGGGAGAGAAAGGCTGGCAAGGACTGAGGTAAGTATATCATCCCACAAAAGATTTAAGTTTTAAATACCTGAACTCTGAAAAATAAATAGGAAAATAACATTTGACTTCCGCTCAAAACCTGAGAGATGCATTAAATTTCCAACATAATATGTACAGTACATTTTAAAGTAGGCAACAATTGCACCAGAAACATTGAATCTTAATACTGATTTTATCTCTATAAATTATTTGATTGAACATTTGAATAACTCACATCCAATTGTTTAATTTAATGTCCGTGTGGTAGATTTTCAATATAAAAATAAAAAAATTTTTGCCTAGTGGTTGCATGTGATCGGCTGTGAATAACTCACCATCCTATAAACTTCACTTTTACATCACACAAGTTTTCGGTTTTTGCACGTTTGGATGCTTGCTGGGGTGACTTCCACCAATTCATCTTCATGAATATACTCTATACAATCATCCAGACTGTAGCTCAGTGGTGTGTCCAGAACCACTATCAAGGGAAAAAGGTCTCTATTAATAAATGCCAAAAAAAGCACATACTAACGAATTGAATAGTACTGACAACGAAAGGCATTATTTTTCATATAAACGCAATATTACACCCCACCAGAGCATAATAGATTTGCAGATTATAATTTAAGACTTAAAAAAAGTCAAAAAAATAAAAAGATGTAATCATATATAATTAGTTATAGATTAAATTTACCTGTCTGTTCCTTTTTGGAGAGAATATTGGTTGCTGCTTTCTTCTTGCACACATTGATGGACAAGTCACCAGGGCGCTGATGAATACCCACAATTTGTCCTTTGTAAACCTCCACTCCCGGGCTCACAAACATCTGACCCCTTTCTTGAGAACTAACTAAAGCATATGAAGTAGTACTACCATCCTCAAAGGCAACCTGTAAATTCAATTTCAGTTAGCAAATTACTTCAGGTTGTAAGTCATAATTATACGAGAAACTTCTGTACAATTTGAGAAGGTGGATTCAACAGGTGAAAAAAAGAGGGCAAATTAGGTAGCATCACCAAGGAGCCCTGGTCACGAGTTGAAATATCACCAGCCCAAGGTCCATAGCAATCAAATACAGTATTGAGAACTGCCGTGCCTCTAGAAGCTGTTAAGATTGCATTTCAAAGACCAAGAAGTCCATGAGTTGGAATTTTATATTTTATTAATGATGTTCCTTCTGACGTATCCACCAATGCAGAGTTTAGGTTCTAGAGAATATATTTAGATAGAAATTAAAATGTTGATCACAGCGCCACTCCCACTTGCAAAAAGGGAACATTACATCAACTTATCTCCCAAACACTGTTCAAGGTAGGATGGCATATGATGAATCCTACTACAAGTTCTCTACCAAGACCAGTAAATTTAGTATTTTCTGTACTTGCCATCTCATTACCACCATAATTATTTGAGACCTTCAATCGCGAATAGAATATAAGTTTAAAATTGATTAGAAAAGTTTTACAGACCCTGCTCCCTGCATGTCAAACATTTGCCCACGCCGTTTCCCTAGAAGTTTGACCACAGGTCCCATATATTCTTCAGGTATCTCCACGGTTGCAATCTGTATATACACCAATTAGGCAGTGATTTATATTGTTGTTCAATAAAACAGAAAGATTGGAGGTGCAGGGTAAACAAGAATTAGGCAGTCATTTAACATTCTAAACAAAATGAAATGCTGCAAACAAAGCCCTATGTTAGACACGTATTACTAGCACATTTATTAAGTAGATTTAGGTGACAGTTGCACCTTAACCAAAAACAATCTTAACTGATAAATGATGCTAACACAGCATGATTGTTTCAAACAATTGCATTTCTCCAAAACCAAACGAAAAAAAGAGAAGAAAGATGGTTCTCCTTATCATCCAACTTTTGGAGGAGCTTCTTAATCCAACCAAAGGGTTAGGAAAATATACCTCAAATGATTCTAGTAATTTGTCATCCACCCTCTTGTTTATGACCTTGGGTGGGCCCACCATAAACTCATACCCTTCTCTTCGCCCATGACAATAGCACAAAGGTTACTAACACAAAGTTACAGATGCAGATTAAAAGACTCAAATCAGGAAGCAGTTACATTAACTATTTCCTCACATGTTTTCTATCAAGATGGTTATGTGTAATGTACCCCTCCCACTAACAATGAATGTGTCAGCAGTTTCGCCGTCTTCAACTCTCATTGCCAGGTTCCTTTCAAGCTCACGGTAAAGCCTATCTCGAAGGTTACGGCTGGTCACATATTTTTCCTGCACATAACAGCTGTTACGCTAATACAATTCGCCTGAATGAGTCCAATCCCAAGTATGATAACAAAGGCTCACTAATTTACAAGTTAACAGGAACATGACCCCTTCACAAGCAATTAAAAGGACCCAAAAATTCCACGTAAATTAGTCACCCTATGAAAAGATTTAGCTGCAACTATAGAAGGTGCTGGAAATTTATGCATAAGGTGAATAGAGCTTGTTCTATTATCTTGTTGTCAGGGCAAAACATAAGGATTCCAGGTAAGGCATACGGAATTTGCACCTTGGTGAGGGAGCAATAATGATCAAACTTTGAACAAATAACAAGGCCAAGACTCTGATTAAGATGTCTTTCTCCGCACAGCTAGAAAAGGGAATCATTTCGAGAATACACACAATATTCTCATTGTCACAATGAATTCCTTCCGCACTTCTTTCTTTACTCATTCCTTTCATTTTTTAATCAGATTTGATACTACATTATCATCCTACTATTTAGTTTTATCAAAGCAATCAACTTATGCAACTACATCTCTTTGTTTGATAAATTCATTTATTTGTACAAACTAGATCTTAAAGCGGATAAGTTTTTGAAACAGCAAACAAAATTAAGGAAAAAAATAGTACAGAGGCGAGATGGAAACAGATTAATTTAAGAACTCAACAAGCCACCAAAAAAGGTAAATTTGACATCTAGCTCAGGTCCTCAACATGAGCAACAGTAATCAACTCCTAACTCTATCTTGAATCTCATACGCAAATTGATGAGTTAAATTTGTAACAATCAAGAATCATACCAAGCTCTAGGGAGTTTTCGAGAATACTGGACAAGAGAGACACCATGATCAACATTGGGCGACCTAGGGTCACTAACTCCAGCTTCTCGTCCATGTTGGCCAGTCAAAGACGACGCCCTCTTCCATTCTACCAGCAAGTAAATCCTGGGAGATCCAATGACGACCGGGAGCAGATCCATCATGGGGTGGCGGGGGTGGGGATTGGGAAGCTGGTGAGGCAGGGCAGCTGGCAGCCTGCTGCCATTCCGAAGCGGGAGAGTAGTGGATGTTTTCCATGACAATCAACAGCCATGGAGCCGCTTGGAGAGGAAGACGAAAGGTTGCCAGTGGCGGATCCGACGTGTGAGAGCAGCCATATGTTGGGAAGTTTTCCAACTGGCTGACGGCGGAGCAGCTGCGAGATGAGCAGGGGAGGGGATCCATTGCGGGGTTGCCAGGGTCGGCGGCTAGGAGGGGATTCATCGCGAGGTGTCAAGGGTCAGCGGATAGAAGGGGATCTGTCGCGGGGCAGCAACGGTCGGCGGCTAAGAGGATTTCCGTCGCAGGGTGACAACCGCCGGCGGGTTAGAGAGGAGGTAGTCCTGAGAGACGGAACTAAGGGCTCCAACTCGTTAACCGGGGTTAATCGTGTGAGAGAAATCAAATAAAACTTGATGTTAATCGGACGGTTATTGCGAATTGGGCGCTTATCGCTCGCATGAGCCCGGGCGTTTATAAACGGGATCCTATATATATATATATATATATATATATATATATATATATATATATATATATATATATATATATATATATATATATATATATATACGAGTCCTGTTTATATGAGCCTGGCTCCATGACCGTCGGATTTATATCCAAAGTGACCCATAATACTCATGAGTAATATTCATGGGTTTAAACCCATAAGTATTATGGGCTGCCAGATATAAATCCGATGGCCCATAGAGCCCGGGCTCATATAAACTTTTTTCATATATATATATATATATAGAAAAACTTAAATAAGCCTTAATCATCAATGATGTTGAAATGATGAAGTAGAGTTATGACTGTTATATTTTCGTACCTTTGCCTTGTTTGTGATTAGAAATGTTACTAAAATGATTATGATTGAATCAAGCAATCAGCTCTGTCTTTAAGACAGAATTCGCCCTCCTTACTGGTGCTTAGGACTCGTGGGCATCTGCCTCCCAGGATAAGACGATCAACCATATACCGTAGGAACAAACACGGTACATGCAGTGAACCACAGTGAGTATGCTAACACAGAACACAGAAGAACGGAACGGACTAAAAATCCCAAATTGGATTATTGTAGAAAGCATTTTTCATGATTTTATAGAAAATCCCGTTGAAGACAACCTTTCCCGTTCAAACGGATGCGTCCATCTGTTAACGGACACATTCTTTAGTGAAAGCAAACCGGACTCATTTTGGTTAATAGAAAACCAAACCAATTAAATAAAAAACCGAACCAAATGAATTTGTCCCAAAATTATTATCTTGTTGAACCCAACCCAACCCGACCGTGCGTGCGAACCGAACCGAGCCGGCCGGACGGCGACGGCGGCACGTGGGTTAGCCCACCTAGGTGCATTGGTCCAACATCTCTCTCCCCCACAAAAGTGGGTTGGCCCAAGGGCCTAACATGAAAGGCCAAACTAAAACCTTATATACCAACACCATCACCTTAACCTAGGCGATGTGGGACTATTCACTCCTTCAACCAATTCTCATGTGTTATTCTCATTCAATATGAAGTGGGCTTGGGCTTTCTCTACCAAATGGGCTTGACCCACTTAAGTAATATGGGCTTGACCCACATAACCATTATCATGCCCATCTATATAACATGGGCTTAACCCATTTAATAATGCCCACTTCTAACAATGACTTCATAATAGCATTACTCTATATAGTTGCCAACTTTTTCCTCTTCAATTTTTAAAAGTTTTTGGACATATTGGGACAAATGAGGCGTGGCTATTTATACCCCATTAAACTCTTTTTTCCCTCACTTCTTACTTACCCTAACCTTACCTATTAAAATCTTTCACTTATCCCCGACATCTAATAATAAATTTATTCATATTATTTTACTCCATGTATTTCCTTCTTCTTCTTCTTCAACTTTGGCTCCAACACCACCAGCGGAAACCCATCTTAGTAGCCTTTCTTTTTTTTTGGTCTCAGCCATAGAGTAGACGGTGATTGCATGTGCTACATATCCAGACCTGGCCCAAAACTATTGGCCAGAGCTAGGACTGTAAATCTAGCTGCTGACTAAGAGCATTAATGACCATAGCCAAAATTGGTCAGGCATCAAGCTGCAGTCATGGCCAAATCTAGCCATCATGACCATGGCTAGATCTAGCCGCTGGTAGAGATAGAGGACCTTTACTGTTGTTGCTTCCCAAAGTCAAAGAAATAACTATTTTGGGGAGGTTAAGGACTCGGGCAAAATAGGAAAAAATGATGGGGAAGGATTGGGTACTAGAGCAAAAAATATATAATTTTTTTTTATTGTATTTGGGGGGTAGAGGAGATTATTAGGGTGCAATAGCCACATTCCTTATTATATTATCCCCATGGGAGAAGCTAGGCTGATTCTAAATTAAAACCAAAGCACTTTTGAACAAGATGGGGCAATTGCCCCACCTAAAATTTATGCACTATATAGTAATTGTATTAATTATACAAAGGAGCTCAAACATGTGTTGAAAAATGCTAATCTTCATAGGCATGGAGTTGCAATGTGTGGTGTCAAATAATAGCTATGAGGGTGTCATATTGTCCATGCTTAAGAGAATCGTGTCGTGGTAATACAAGAGTTCTTAAGCCACCCGTGATTTATACAAAACTAACACCATAATGTTCCTATTCAAAAAAAGCTTTTTATCAATAAGTGCCCCATGGAAGCACTCTTTTCCTTATCTTTTTCTCTTAGTCTTTCCTTTTATTTTGTTTAGAATCCAAAATCTCTCGCTAAGGAAAAGCTTTCACTAAGGGAATGTTTGGGTACCACTTTAGGCTTTACAGGCAAATGCTTTTAGGTCACATTACTAATGTAAAATATCATATCAACCTTAAATGACCTTTAAAACTTAACCCTCTTGAGGGTTCTTTTTTAAATGTCATTTACACCAATTTGTTTTTTCATCCAAACATGCCCTAAGCTTATTTTGTCACGCTCCCAATTTTTACAACTATTTTTATTAAAATATTTGTCTTTAATTAAAATTTTATAAAGCACTCCCCTTTATACCATGTACCAGATAAAATCATATTATATATTTATAAAATATTAAAATATGAAATTAGGAATATGAGAAACATCACTTCCACAAATACTTGTTGTGATAACATAATAAATAATCATCTACGTATCTAAAGCATTAAAATATTCATAGGATCTATAGCTAAGTACTTTTCTACTACATATGCACAAGCTAATGAACATTGTTGATCCTCTTCTTTTCACCAGTGCAATCACTAACACATCAGTGACCTCACCGATGATAGGAAAAAATATGATAAAAGACACCCTCTACTTTCCAAACACATTTTTCTTACATCAAACCATTGGAAATCAATTGAGTCAAAAATCAAGCATTAAACTAGTCATACTCTGAATTCATCATTACAACACTTTCATGCAAATCTTAGGTTAAAGAAAAGGGTAAACATGAGTTCATAATCATCAAGAATTTGATAAAAAATCATAAATTATATTACATTTTTCTTGAAATTCAAGAGTAGATTGCAATCCAACCCGTACTGACGTGAAATTTTCTTTCTCCAACGAGAGTCTTCCTCCCGATTTGCACCCGAACACTAATCTTCCTACACAAGGGCTCCTACAAGACTCCCTTTTCTCTCCCAATTTTGAATTTTACTTTATTAATAATGGGATAACTATTTATGGAGTTGTAACTACAAAATTACCTTATTTTTTGAGATAACCGATGCATGTAGTTTTTATCGGCTGACCATTGATGTGTCGATGCTTATCGACAGTAACATTGCACGATATTGTTGATAGCTCACCAACATTTAGGTGGCTTATTATTGACAAATTTTCTTTTTAAGAAAGAGTTAAAATTCAAAGTCCAATATTTTGGAGTTTGAATAGCTCCAGAGTGGATAAAGTATCAAATTTGTACAAAATGGAGAAAGTTCAAAGAAGAGAAAAAGAAGAGTCAAAATCCAATCCTACACACAGGAATAGGATAAGGCTTTTAACAAAAATTGGGTAAGAACCTCATGAACCCCCCTACATTTAATGTTAGCCATAAAAGTTAAATTGGATAAGTAGGATCTCATAAGCCTTACATTAAAATTGGTCACATCAAAATGACTATCAAATAAAAAAATTAAAATTACAAAAGGGTAAGTGAGACCTCACGAGTCTCACATCAAAATAGTCATAAAACCGAAATTAGTAAAAGGCTAAGTGAGACCTCATGGGTCTTATATAAAAATAGTCATCAAATCAAAATTATGAAAAGTTAAGTGAGACCCCATGGGTCTCACATCAAAATAACTATCAAATCAAAATTAGTAAAAGTCTAAGTGAGACCTCATGGGTCTTACATAAAAATAATCATCAAATAAAAATTATAAAAAGCTAAGTAAGACCCTATGAGTCTCACATCAAAATAACCATCAAATCAAAATTAGTAAAAAGCTAAGTGAGACTCATATTAAATTTCGCTTTTAATTGTCAAAATGTTTAGCCACAAAAGACTAAACTAGCTAAAACACAAAAATCAAATTTCAAAGAATTCAAAGTTCAAAGAAATATACAAAGAGATTGTGTAAAAGACTTCATGGCCCCCACATCATAATAAGCATCCAAAGGAATTTCTACTTCATTGCTTAAAAAAAAGAGGGGGTAGTAGAGAGTGGGAAGACCAAGTCAAAGCCCGAAGCTTATGATCCCCTACTCTAAACAAAAAAAAATGAAGGAAATGATAATGATAATGAAAAAAATAAAAATAGAAAACAAGAATGCATAAAGAGAGTGATGGAGTGGGGGAAGACCAAGTCAAAGATATAATCCTAGAACGTCTCCCACTACTTTCAAAACTTCCTTCACCACATTCCCCACTTCCCACTAACTCACTCCTTACTAATTTGATTCCCACTAACTATCCCATTAACTTATTCTCTACACCCACTACTTTACTTAACTGTATAACTTCAATGCTATAAATGCCCCCTCATTTTCATAGGAAGGGGTTTTAGACCTTCAAGTTTAAGGAGCCTTCAGAAAAAATCTCGAAGCCCATCACCCACCGAAATACATCTAAAAAATTTCAAAGACCTTGACCTTCATACTAAGTTTAGAAGTTGAAGAAGCTCGAAGGATTGGAAGACAACTAAAAGTATTGCATCAAGTGAAGAAAAAATAAGAAGTTGTATTCTATACAAGGGTGCTCTCATCTTCAAGAAGGAGTTTATGTTTTTTTCTCGAAAATTGTAGCTACTTCTCTTAACAATTTTTTGTTATTTTAATAAATTTTAAATTGTCTCCTTTGTTTGCCATTTAATAGAAGGGTATTAAAAATTAATTAGTTACAACTACTTTACTCTAAATTATAAAGAGTAATCTTAATTAATTAAGAGAAGATTGTCTCATACATAATTTTTTTTCTATCTCTTACAAGGAAGGATCATCTTATCTCTTCTTTTAACTTGTGCATAGGGAACTACTAAAATTCACCAATACTCGCCGGTGATTAAAAATAAACCTTTAATTAAATAAAAATAAATAAATTTCTTCTTGAAAACACATGGTGTCACATGTACCATCTACCAATGGAATTCTTCTTCTTTGATTTTCTCATTCTCTTTTCTTTCCTTTTTGGTTAAATTGTCATATCATTTCTCAATGTTATCTAGACTTTTGTTTAGAAGGATGCTTGCCGATGATTCATTTCCTTATCTTATGCATACAAAGTAGTTATTTGAGGACATGTAGTCCTTCATCAAGGTATTGTTACGTGCTTCTTAACATCACATCTTCTCTTCTTGTGCAAAATACTTTCCTTTATAGTCACTTAAATTGGATATTGTGTAAATGAACTAATTTAATATTTAAATGCTCATAAAAACCTTTTGCATGCAAGATGATTTAGTGTCTCATATAACGTATTTCAAATTGTGATGGAAATGATTTTAGCCTACATTGTTTTAAAATAGTTTTTATCTTATGCTACTCCTTATTAGACTTTTTCTTGGCTTCAAAACCTACACTGTTGTATCTTGGTTATATTCATCACAAAATGCCATAGAAGTTTTTAACATCTATCATTCTTCATTGAGGACTACCATGAGTACACATTTGGAGTATGAAAGAATCGTTTCAAAATATGATAAGATAAAGGTCCTAAATTTCCACATGGGATACAAGATAAAATTGTTTTAGCCACAACTATTCTTCATAATTTTATTAGAAAAAAAATTAAAATAATGAGTGGCGTAATGATGAAGTACATGACGAAGAATTTTTACCAAAAGGCACCAAATTTAGAAGATCATTAATCCTGAGTAGATGGACTAGTAATGATGGGTATTTTTGTAATAGGTGAAATTTTTTAAAATAAACATTTTTAGAAAAGAAATTAAAAAATAGATACTCGTCACACGAACTTTGCATTGATGGGTGGCGAAGAAACTTTTGTTTGCACTATCTTATTTGATCTATGGACCAACAATAATAAAACCTTCCCTATATTAAGTTCATTTTCTAGCATGGGTTTTCTCGTTATGGTTCTATAATAATGCGTCTTTTTCCCCCCAATTAATGCTAATACCCCCCAAAATAAAAAATATATTAGTATTTTTTAACTACTCAGCACACCCATAGCACCCAATATTTCATTTACTGCCTACCCCAACCCCTCATTTTTCTAGCGCAAGTGCAGGCGTATGGTTGCCAACACCGGCTATTTTTCATCTCTTCCATATTTCAGCATTAGAGACAAACCCAAAATTTATTTGGCTGATTCAATCCCTTGGAGCTTCGAACGACCTTCTTTCTTCACTATCCTTGTCATAAACTACATGCATGCTCTAAATCGTACCCTAGTATACAATTAAAGGCAGGTCCAATGTCGATCAAAGTTGCTAACCGACCAATTGAATTCCAAATGGAAGAAGACGACAAGGACAAAATGATCATTTGCAAGACCAGCCCACACATCTAAAAACATGACGTAGAATTCATCCGTTTTAACAATCATAATAGTTATAATAATGCATACTAGCACAACAATACCCTTAAGATTATGCTAATGAGATAACGTTAATGACCGTGATCATGCTTACGGAGCCTCGAGATGACAACATCATAGTTGCACTAAAGGTTTCTCATTTTTCTTTCCTTTCCCAACAAAAAAACAAAAGACTCTTGCAAGTGTAGGTGTTGATTAATTGCATTGAGGAAAATTTGTAATTTAGAAAATGACAACATCTACTTATAGATAGAAAGGAAAGGCAATTAGC
This sequence comes from Saururus chinensis, assembly GCA_035235625.1. Classification (NCBI taxonomy): domain Eukaryota; kingdom Viridiplantae; phylum Streptophyta; class Magnoliopsida; order Piperales; family Saururaceae; genus Saururus; species Saururus chinensis. The sequence continues at coordinate 21,230,671 of CP141143.1, forward strand.
AAGGTAAGTTGGGGTGGGGTAGGGGTATGGATGAATAATATTTTTGTATTGGGGTATAAAAAAGTGGGGTCCTGAGCATATATTGGGGGAAATACCGAAATAGAGGCATTCATTATTATATACGTGATTAATAAAAAGCTTTCTTAGGCCATCCACCGCCCACGTTTCCTTCACCACCAACTTGACGCCAACACCATTTCCACCCACCAAAACCCGTACTCCAAAAGCTGACAAATAAAAAAAGGGAAAAATCTTAATCTTCTCGTCATTAACAAAGAAAAAAAGAAACGTTTGAGTAGGAATGGGCGTCGTTCGACTTTCATACATCATCATTTGAGTATTAATTAACAATAAATCATTGGTTTTTTTTTTACTTTTTTTAGGGATAAAAAAACAGCATTAGTTGACTTCACTGCCAAACAAAGATCTATTAGGCCCCTGGCCGGGATGATCAATTGGGCCAGGAGACTCAGGAGGAGGTGGGCTTGGGCCCGTAGCGCCTGACCCGCTCGTCGATCCAGTCACGCATGTCCCGGAGCACCCGCTCGCTGTTCTCGTCGGGCTCCCCCTGGATGAGGGAGTGGTACATCCCCTCGTAGAGGATGAGCGACTTGTCCTCGCTCGCCGCCCGCTCGTACAGCAGCTGCGACGACGACGGGTCTGTCACGCCGTCCGCCGTGCCGTGCACCGTCAGGAAGGGTGCCGTGACCCGGCCCATGTTGGCCTGGATGTACTCGCACACCCTCGCCAGCTCCCTCATTGTCCCCACCCTCGGCTTCCCCGTGTACCTCCTCGGGTTCCCTGCTATCACCTGTCCCACGCACCACCAATCCGTTTCTGATTTCTACGATGGTATTGATTCGGAGTTTGATTAGTTGAGTATTTGATGATTACCTTGAGCTTCTCTGGGTCTTTAATGGCTTTGCCCACCATCTTATTGTCGGGCATGGCCGCCCAGGTGTCGGCGAGGCCGAAGAGCAGCCCGTAGGCGAAGAGATGGAGCTTGGAGGGCTTCATGGGCTCCGGGATGACGAACAGCGGGGCGGAGAAGATGAGCCCCGTCCACTCTCCGGGATCCGACTGGAAGTACATGAGCATGGTGGCGTTGCCGCCCATGGACTCGCCGAACAGGAAGGCCGGGAGGTCTGAGTATTCCTCGCGACGCCGCACGCTGAGGAAGAAGGAGAGAGAGGTGGCGGCGACCTTCTCCATGTCGCCGAGGTAGCAGCGGACGCCGTCGGAGCGGCCGTGCCCGAGGAGGTCCGCGGTGTAGACGGCGTAGCCCCACTGGGCGTAGGAGATGGCGATCTTCTGGAACAGCCACCCGGTGTCGGAGCCGTATCCGTGGGACATGTAGACGGTGGCCTTGACGGGGACGTCGCCGGCCGGGAGGAACTCCTGGGTGAAGATGCGGCCATTGGGGGTCTCGAAGTAAGACTTGGAGTTCCTCACACCATGCGAGGCGTAGTACTCGTCCTCCGGCATGTCACCCCAGAAGTTCTCTGGGGCGGTGGGCTTCGGCTCGGGCGGCATGGTGGTGGCGCGCGGCGGAAATCGGGCAAGGCGGGGCTGGTATTGGTGGAGGGACAGGGGAGTTGGTCTTAAATGGTGTTAATGGGTCTGTCATCATATCTAATAATTTATCGTGGGCTTGGGCTTGGGCTTGGGCCTGAGAGGGAGGAGAGATTAGCGGTTTCTACCAACCGTGGTTTCGGCGATTGGCGGGTTGGTGGTTGGTGGACCAACTCCCTCATGGTGGGGGCCACAGCCCACCATGAATAGTCAACCCACCAAATTTGTCGCTCTCCAGAGATTATAAAAAATTTAAAATTTCAAAAAAATAAAAAACTAACTTTTGTTGATAAAGTTTGTTTATATATATAATTTGCTATTAAAGCTTATTTATATGTTTCTAGGTAAGAAAGAAGTTAAGATATACGATCCATTGGATTCAAATTTAATGATACGTCATGGGGGGGGGTAAGCTGCGGATTGAACACTCCTACCACATAAGTTCCAGTGCACGCACAAGCGCTGGCCACATATAAAAGAGCTCTTTTGGTAAAGTTTACTTTAAGTTGGTAAACTGACTATAATTATATATCAACCCTGTTCAGTTAAATCATCTATATTAGCATAGGTGATAGGCCAAAAGAAGGGCTAATCTTAATATAACATCCTAATCTTAATATAAGGGCTGATCATGGGAGTAGATGACTACATAATTACCAATCAATCTTTTCACGGCCTGAGTTATGAGAGGGAAATTTTCTATTCCTAGATTAATTTTCTTACAAACACTCTCTTTGTCTTATATTAATAATTTTATTTTTTTATATAAATTAAGTTTAATTTATTTTATAAGTTAAATAGAGCTATTAATATTGAACTGAGTGGATTTAAGTTTGCTCTGTATTTGATAGAGGAAAATGTTCATAACCTATTTGTTGTCAAAATTTGCCTTTTCTTCTTGCACATATATATGCTTGTACTTAGTGCTCGAGTTTCATTAATATATTTGGCTAGCTTAATCCACATATTGGAATTAATACTCCCTTTATCGCAAATTAATAGTTTTATTTAATTTTTTTAAAATAAATTAATTTTAATTTATATTAAAATTTTAAATAGAACTGTAGGAAGTACGTAAGTATCATCACAGTTCATCGATTGTGCACGCTTACAAATTATAGTCTACTTCTCACTGTACGAGTTTCTGCATGGATCATCAGAATTAGGATCTGAACGCGCAGAAGCCAATGACATTGAGCTCTAATTAAATACAAACTTGGCAGAACAAGGTAACAAAAATTGTAGATTGGCTGATGGTTCTACTTCTACGCATGGATCAAGTACTCTTCAATAATTCCTTTTTTCCTTTTTTATCTTTTTTGTTTTGCTAAACACCATTGATGTTAAATTGTATTGGTATTAGCTATTTGGAGCTTAAAAGTATTTGTAGGTGGAACAGTTCTTTTTGCCTCTTTTTTTTTGTTAGAAGATAAAAGGTGGGCCATTGTCCAGGTGGGTGGGAGTGTCCCAAGCTCCAAGTAGTCAAGTACAAACTGACCCATAAGGTTGGTGAGTGATGGTCAGAAGCACTTTTTTGCTGCGACTTGGCTAGTTCTGGAAGCTTGGCTTCCCAATTTGCAAGTGTAACTATCTTACACAGTACTGAAAGGAGTTTTCATCCGGGTATAACATGAAATTAGTTAGTACATATGGTTTGCGCTCCGCCTTTAAGTGGTTGGGTAGGTTCTATTTTAAATCTCGCCCCTCTGCACAAAAATTTTGGTCATAATTTTAACTAAAATTATATTAAATATATTAATTGGTGGTACAAATATCACAAAGCTAATAAAGTAGATGTGGTTATTGTCTCATTATAAATTGTTAGTTGTGCTCCACTTTAAATCCCGCCTGTAACGGGTTTTAAAACATGGGTAAGAAGATGTTGAAAGAACTCCACACATCTTTGTATTGACTCGGAATCATGTATAGAACATTCTACTAGGAAGTTGATGTTTGTAATATCGAAAAAAAAAATAGGTATTTTTTAATAATATTTTTTATTTTTTTCTAACTTTTTTAATTTTTTTTGAATTTTTTGAATTTGGGTAAACAAAGCAATTTTGGGTTATTCAAAAGGATCTAATGAGCTCATTACAGGGCCAATTAGGTAGATGACTAACCCTTCAATTTTAGAGAGTTTATGCCACCTAAGAATCTTTTTCCTACTTAATTTTATCTTTATCTAATTAAGTCTTAGTTTTCCCCTACATAAAAAGAGTTAGACTTAACCTTAGCCCCAATTGCACTTTGGATAAAACTAGATGGCTTTGGGAGGAAAAAAGTGGTCGACAACGAGGCTCCAACAGCAGTAGATCGACGACAAACCAACAACTAAGGAAGGATCGATGAATTATTGTCGAGTCAAGATTAAATGGTATTGTTTTAGCTTTAAGCAGGACTATTTTTGATTAATTAATATAAAAATACTTAATAATTAATGGTATAGTATTGAGGAAGAAAATCACCAACCAATAGCTATCTCCCTCCCATTTTGATATTGGCATCATTGTCCGGCCGTCAGTCACATGGACCTCTATTTTTGGTTGGCCCCGCTGCCACCACATGGACCACTGTTTCAAAAACAAACAAAAAAAGAAAATTTTTATTGGCAAAATAGAGGAAGAAAGGGAGGAAGTAAAGCCAGGTGTGCAGGCCACCGGAGGCAGTTCATTGCGTTGTGGCCCTCCTTTCCCCCTTGCCTTCCTTGAGCAACTGGGATTCACCATCGACTGGCTCCAGCACCACAACATAGGCTTTGATTTTACATCCCGGTGTTTGGCAGTGTTTTGGCTGGGCATGATGGGCCAAGTCCAGGAACTATTTTTAAAAATAAGAACATAACAGTTTTTGTTTATAAAAATACGAGAGTCATGTTTAGTACATGCAACCGTAATTAAGTATATGACACCTCCTATATAGTACATGCATATACAATAAGGTACATACAAATTATTTTCAAAATTAAGCTCAAATTTCATGGCCTGAGCCCTACCCAAAGAGTATATTGGGCTTTTTAATTACCCTTTTTGGGCCTAAACCCTATTTATGATGTTCGTTGGACTATAATTGGGTTGTTTAAGCTTTATTGATTTGATGTATGTGCATAATTGAACCTTGTGAATCAATACATTAAGATTAATGAAGATTAATTAATTAGGGTTGAAGGTTTTGACATCTAATAAAGATAAAGACTAAAATATCCTTAGTGGGGGTCAGGAATTGATTCATGAAGTGAATAAGGGTTTTGACCTAATAACTGACTTGGTTAATGAACCAAGGGTACCTTCAGGGCCTTAACCCAGTCTAATGAGACTAATGAGGTTCGAGTTGATTTATGAGTCTTAGCTCTATTGATAAGTTGTTGATTTGGCCGTGTAGAGCTCTGTGTGAGTCAGGCTCACCACCGATCTATTTAGGATTATTTAGTGTATACACATTCTATGTCATTAACATCCTGCTTGGTTGGCATCTCTCACCACTTTTATTCAGGTACAATTGTGGGTCATGCTCTTTCACTTCGGTCTAGTCATCAGGGGTTAGGTTGGAAGATAACATTTTCGGGTGGATTTTAGGGCTTCATCATAAATGTCTCCTTCATAGGAAGCTTATGGTGAGTTATATTATTTGTTACTTAGGTTGACATTTAATCTATCTATCTGTCTATAAGATTAGGCGAGTTATTAGTTTTCCCAAATGGAAAACTGATGGGAATTTGTAACTATATTATTCATGATAATTAACTCAAGGAAAACGGGTTTGCATAAAATGTAATGATATTTTTCATAATTGTTATTCTACTATCTTATTAGGTATTTATATACTCAACGTCCTAATTTTGCAGGTTTTTTTGATGAGAACTAGCAGAATCAAGATCGGGCTTTTCAGATTAAGGATGACTTAGATCTACTAGGATTTAATTATTTTATTTTAATATATTTTATATGATTGTAATAATGGTGAGAGAGCTAACTTTCTTTAATTGTTTATTTCCATACATATGTAAGATTTGCACTTATATGGATAATTTGCTTATTTATAAATTTTAGATACCTTTATGTTATGATATGTTTTGTTATTTGTATTATGAACTTCAATGATTATGACATGAATATTTGGTTAATTAATTTAGAAAAAAAAATTCCTTGTGATTTATCGCATGTCTTATTAAATTTTGTTTTAAAAAATCATAGGAGTGACAATATTCCTACCCTACTTTCTCTACCACAAAAGCTTACTTTAACCTCTAATTAGATAAAGAAGGTGAGTCATACGTGACAATAGAGAAATTCACTTTTTTTGATTAAATTAAAAAATAGAATAGACTTTTGGTGTCGAGAAAGTAGAGTAGGAATATAATTTTTCTTTTACTACGAACCATAAAAATGGGTTTGGAGGGGTCACTTGGTCCCACACAGGGATGGAGGTGGGAATGGATCAACAATGGTTCTTGTTCCACCAATGAGAAAAACATTGGTACTTCATAAAAAATTTTGGGTTTGGGAAGGGGGGAGGGGGGGGTTATGCTGGTGAGCGTTGTATGGTCACCAAATATATGATATGTTGTCATAGAAGAAGGCATATGGATGAGTACGATTAATGCATATGTAAAATATGAAGAGGAGGTTCTTCGTTTTTTGTTTTTATAGTAAGGAGGCTCTTTGGTTTGTCTTATAAAAGGACCGTTTACATGAGCTGGGTCCAAGTGTGACTGCGAAAGTTGGGGCATTTTTAGCCATATGATTTTGATCCGACGACACATGTTACTCAAGAGGCAGGTACCCCTTGAGTAATGATCATTGTCGGATTGAGATCCGATGACTTACAATGCCCGACACGTGTAACCCTGGCCTCATGTAAACTTTATTCTTATAAAAGATGCAAATCAGAAAGATCAACTCATTTCAACGAATCTGCTCACTGTTTGCGCTAATCTATGGAGTTCCTTTGAGCAAGTAGACTGGATGGAGCGATGCCAGCAAGAATGCTTTCTCAGGAGAAATACATGTGCTGGGACCGCAGTTACTAAGCAGTTCACAAAGTGGGAGTTCTTCATAAAGTTCATAACACTGTTCAGGACGGTGAATTAAAAGATACCACGTCAGGTTGAGGATTCTTCGTGGCCTGGCTAGATATCTAAAGCTGGTGATATGGCACCTAAGACATACTACTCTTTGGATGTGTCTAAACCTGACCGCTTTACCTTTTAGACACGAATAACTTACTGCACGCACTCATTGTTGTCAATTGGTAAAAGGCCTATGTTCAATTTGACGAGGGAGATGCACCAATTGGAGCCCAGATTCGATGACACTTTTTTTTTTGTTGAAAGATGGTATTAATTTCTAAACAAGAGGATATTATAATGGGTGGATGGATGGAGATTTCAAGGAAACATAAAGAAAGGAGGAAAATTGCAATGGAGACTCATCCAGAATTAGAAATAGGTAGAGAATAAGAAACCAGACGTCACGAAAACTTTGCAGAGAAATCCAAATGACACTAGTCTTGCTATTTCAACCTAAGGCATCTTGCGGGTGGGTTAGTTTAGGTAAGGCTTAGGCTAGGCTGGGTACAATGCCTATGGTGTTGACAAAAGAAATTAACATACTCCCTTTGTCTTATTAATAGTTATATATTTAAAAAATAGTTATTTTTATTAATGGTAAAACCAACGTTTAAGAAAGGAAAATAAGCTTATAATACTATTTTTTAATTACTTAACCAAATAAATTTAACAAAATTAAAATATTAATATAAAATAATTCTTTTTTCACGGAGCTATTAATTTAAGACAGAGGAAGTATATCTCAAACAAGTTCTTGGAGTCAGGTTTAGTTCACGGGCTACCACTTTCTGGAGTAGAGATTTCATCAGGCACTAACGCCAAATTACGTAATGCACTTATATCCTTCATTTTCTGGATAATATTTTACTCGTATTCTCTATTTTAGAAGAGTCGTTGACCATGAAGACACGCTAGTCGACTCCTCTGAATTGGAGGATATCCCGGAGGATGTGAGAGGGAGGACCAGAGCAGAACTGAGGCTCGTCCCCAAGGACAGACTCCCATAAGAACAATGGACACTTACTGCGCCACACCAAAAAATACTCCAGAGACTGCCTTTTGCATGCCAAACAGTGGGCAACTCCATTGACGGATCTGAAAATATGAACATAAAACAGGAGACCAAATCCCGAATATCATTCACAATGTGGCCTTGAGGAGAGTAATTACTTCCTTCTGGAAGAGTGAAAATGAATAAAATTACCATAATCTAGGACAAAAAAACAGGGAGAATAATATAACAAAATATATCAAATACACCGAGCCGCCATAGCTGTTCATATGTAAGCCCTCAAATTTACTTGGTTCCGGCAATTCTTTGAGATGAGGATCAGAAATTGAACACTATGTTCCAGACCACAGATAACGCCACTTTTAGTTTTTTTTGGCAGTTTGATAACCCTATGATTTTGATGGCCATGTTGCTTGAGCTGACATAATAATCCCCACAATCACTCCAAACAATCCAAGAGCACTACCAAAGATTTCAATCACCAAAATCTTCACAAACAGCGAAGAATTTTGGGCATCGGACAGTGCACAGCTACTGCCAATAATTCCAACACACAGCCTGCTCAGGAAGACATAATACAAGAGTTTCAACAGCATATTAACCTATTATTTCAAGCAAAAGTGCAAGAATACATAGAATAGAAAATGCTTACTCAATTTACTTAGTGCAGATGCATATTATTACTACCATCAAAAGGGAAAAGATTCTTAACATACCCGCAGACTAGGTTTGCAAAGCCAACAATTATCCCAGATGCAAAGATAGCATATCCAGCTCTAAGCGACTCCGGATCATGCATCTTTGAAGCAGGAACACTCTCCAGCTTTGTTTGTAAAATGATAGCCACAATAACACCATATATAGCAACTGCCTCACAGAAAATTACACTGCAGGAAAAAAAACAGTTATAAACATATATCATACCATGAAGCTACAAGTCTCTACAGAATTCTATTGAAGTAAGGCAGTATAGCCATATTATTAAATATGCATGCTCACATTGGCAAAGTCAATAAACAAAGACAGATCATATATGCAAATCTAGTGGAATCTTTTCATGTGAAAAAAATATATAGGTGACTCATACATAGCCATCATTCAGGACTATTTTTCAATCTCCTCTAGGTGCAAACATCCACAATTACATAAATGAAACAAAAATGTTTCTCAAACATAGGACCTCCGAGTCACATTTCAAATGACATTCCTTACATTTTCAAAGATTAATTCCAATGCTACCCTACTTTTTAACAAATACATAAATAGTAAACAATAAAAGGAATATGCAAGAGCAATCACTTTCTTGATAGAAAAAAAACAAAAAATTTAGAAAGCATGTAAAATTAAACTAAAACTAACAACAGTGCAACAATTATGTAAACTCCACCAGAATTTCATGATATAGGTTATGCAGGATGTATGACAATAATACTTACAGTTTACATACTCCTAAAAAAAATTCCTATATATCCATCAAGGAAGTAACTTCATTGTATCCAAGTACAGACAGGGCAAAGAGCACATCTAGCCAAAATAAGCTCAACTATACATCCTGGAGCATGCTACTGCACATCCCACTGTCCACCATGCTCATTACTATTAAGTGCTCTTAAGTGCTCCCTTTAAAAAAAATACCAGCAATTTAAGCATTTCTTTCTTTTATTCAGAAAAGTAAACTAATGAGGATCAGAACATTTTCAGTGATCAAGGATCCATACATGATTAATATTTCTGTATAGAAGTAAAGGCGAGAAAATGTAAAAAGAGTCTGCATAACCTGTGCGGTACTTCCTGCACTCTAGGGGAGCAAGCCATCAAATGGTACACCCAACAGCTTGGCCCCCCTTCTTCCCCTCTCCCTTTCTTCCTTCTACCGCTGCACACCTCGTTCCCCCACACCTCTGCCTTCACCTTGCCCCACCTACCTGCCTTGGCTTCCTAGAAGGAAGAGAATGCATTCAAAACAGAGAGGCTAGGGGTTGAGATCTACCCTGGCCTGACCCACTGGGCCCCAGCGTAGCCTCTGGTACTCTTCATCCCAGTGGCTGCCCTGGCCTATGCCCCAAAAAATGGCCGCTTGCCTCTCCTGGAGGCTCCATCCCCTACTACACCACATGAATCTATCTAAAAGAATTCAACATTTTTTTCATCCACATCAAATCATAATCACAAGATTAATCTGAAGTACCATTCCTTTTTTTTCGCAAAAGGAATCTGAAGTACCATCTCGCCTATAGGTTGTATAGTTGCATCATATTTGAAGGAGGAATCAAAACTCCATGAGCAAAATAGAAACAAAGTTCTTGTCAGCAGATAATCACATCTTCCATCCTCGAAGCTTGTCATGCAATAACTATGAGGTCAAGACAAGCCTTATGCTGTCGCTTAAACACACAACCCATTGGAAGGAATGCCCCAGAATCAGCACACAGCTACAAAGCATATTCAAGACCAAATAAGTTTCAGACAGGCCTTTTGTCGATGAGGATAACAATCACAACTCATAACTTTGTTTCTCATGGACTGTCGGTCTTTCCCCACTTGAAAAGTGATTGCCATATGTAATTCTCCTCATTTTTCCCTTTTGCCAATTTTGTAATCATCTCTTTCATTTTTTGCTCAATGATAGGGGCCTTCTTTTTCTCAATGATGTAGGGGGCATTCCCCCAAGCTTACCGAGCAATAAACAACATTGTTACTAAAGCAGAAGACTGATGATAAAAACCAAAGGGTGATAGAAGGTAGATAAGTTAATAACAGCCGGGATAAGAATAGTAAAGATTGCTGATAATTAACAAACTATGACATTGCATTGTCTGTCAAGCGAAATATAAATAAATGAGCACCAATAATCAGCTTGTAGTAGAAAAGCTGACCATACAGTACTTCCTATAAAAAAACGCAACAAGGAAACCCGACCTCCAAGCATCACCGGTACTTCTCATATAAGAACACATTATTATAGATGTATACTGAAGCTTCTAAACTCTGAACCAATACTGGAAAATTGCTGTCGTACGTCGAAAAAAATCAACCACACATCCACTTCATGGTGTACATGAGCAAGACAATGAGAATATTGACTGAAATATAAACTCTTGAATTTGAACACAAACACCTCAGAAGACAAGTTCGTATAATTCGTTGGATAATCCGGAAATAAATAAATAAATTAAAATTTGAACAAACCTGATGAGATTTTTGGACGTAATACGAGGAGCTTTGATAGCGGCACCGATCAAACTGCTTCCAGTAATATAAATCCCCCTGAATTTGCATACGAAGGAGAAATAAATAATAAAAAAAACGCTGCTTTAAAGTTTCAAGAAGCACAATTAAGATGAATTGCCAAACTTACCAGGCAGCCCCGAGAACGGAGACGCCAATGGCCACAGCGATGCCGATGGCAGAGAAGGTGTAGGGCGAGATCTGCACCAGGGCCCGAGACCAGGAGCTTGATTCCGCCATCGGTGATTTTCTCCTGCTGAGTGGGGCAAATCCGGATCCCCCAACCTCTACTGAAACAAAAAAAATCGGAATGAATTATTTTGGCGATGGAACAAGGGATTTGTGGAAGAATTTCACCCCCCCCCTCCCAACCACACACACACAGAGACTATGGGAAGGCGATAATTTTGGAGTTGTTCATGCAGTCTAACGCTCCCGCCAGAGAAGAGCGGACAACGAAGACTAAGGAGAAGAAGGCTCACCCGGTGATGCTATTGGCTGTCGTTGTAGGCAGGTGTCCCGGCGGCGGTGGAGATAAGGAAACGGTGTAGGCGGCAATGGCAGCCGGAGAAGGGCGGGAGTGGCGATAGGGGTCCGGAGGCGCTGGGGGTGAACGACGGACGGAGTCGCAGTGCGGCAGAAGAGGACTAGCGGGGGGAGAGAAACTGGTCCGACTTCCAAGCAGTCCAAGTTCCCGATACTTTTTTCGAAGGCAGAGCGGGCCGGGCCTATGGGCTTTCTGTTCATCACCGAGACTGGCCCGTTTGGAAATAAATTTCAGGCCCAAGACCTCATTTTGCGGGCCGGGGAGAAAAGGCTTCGCGCCATAACAAAATTCTCGCTACTTCTCTCACCCCGTTAGCCCTTCAATGGCTCAAGCCCGCAACCCTTGTCGTCTTCGACTAGTTCACGGGTGGGCCAACTGGGCCTAAAGTCACTCATGAAAATTCAAATCCACCTAGAAAAACCTTATTGCACTATGATTTATACAAAGGGAAGAGTTTTTTTTATGTTTCTTGCTCACCATAAGCCTAGTGTGAGGAATACCTAAGGATTATTTAATTTTATCATTGATGCACACGCTACACACATGCTAGTGTTAATAAAATTAACACTAACGTGTGTTAGCATGTGTGTCGTCAATCTCATGAATGAACGACCCTCAAGCATTTCTTACACTGGGCTCATAGTGAGTGGGGAACATTAAAAACTTAGACCTATTTTCCATTTCACTTATTAACATTGTTGAGTGGTATAAAGAGATAACTGAAAATGCATCCACGTAGAGAATAAAACTCAATAACATATTTGAGTTGTTCATTATGCAATAGAGCATGTAGAAGTTTTTTTTTTCAATATGATTCTCATTTTTAATTGACTAAAAAGAATACACATGTATTACGCATATAAATAAGGTATTAGATGAAAAAAATAAAATAAATCCATACTACTTTGAAAAGAGAAATCTTAGTTTCATTTTTTCTTGTTATTTTGCCCTTGTTTTTTGGTTAAACACCTTTTTCATCAATTTAATTAGCCTACAATTAGTGTGTAATTACATGTGAATATGCTGGATAAATTTGGAAGTTAAAAAAAATACACACTTTTGTGGACCCTTTTAGATGTAACCAAGATTAATTTAAACAACACAAACATAAAAGAACATATCTGGAACTCTTTTTTATTTGAATTTTTAGAGAAAAAATACAAAATTCCAATCCATAAACTATCTCTGAATCCACATAGATTTTAAACTTGTGTTGAATCAACACCATAAATATTACTCAAATCCATAAGCTGAAAACTTGAGCTAAGCCTAAAGAACAAGCTTCTTCAATTTTGAATTTCAAAACTAAAAAACAGACAATTGATATTCCCCTTTTATAGACTTAGCTAGGAAGAAAGACTAAAAGACTACATTACCCTTTCCTACAAGGACCTGACTTATGTCTAGATAAGTGGACTAATGAAATTACCCATACTAAAAATTATAATATAATGACTTATTAGTCATTTCTCATAATACCCATGGAGCCTTATATTATTGAATAACCACCAACTATTTGCTAAAATAACTCATTCGATTTTCAGCTAATGGAGCTTGTGCCTCATTAGTTCTCCCTTCCTTTGAAAAAGTCGACCTCGAGCTTGAATTTGCATGTAGTTCTTCCAGATCATAGTAATTACATAGGTCAACAACATTGATAGTTTTTTAAATGGGTAGGTTAGGAGTAATTCTACAATGTAGGTATTGTCGTTGACCTTGTATAGGATTGGAAATAGACAATATTTCCTTTGGTTGAACTTGTTGTAGCTACCAACACGCTGTCTTTCTGTACTCAAGATAAACCATTACTAGATCTCCTTTAGCAAAGACCTTTTGTCATCTCAAGTCTTATATTTCTCATTGGCCTTTTGAAGCTAATTTTTCACTTCATGGTGAATTTCTACTAGTTGGGTCCAAGTTTGATGAGCATGTGCACAATCATCTTAAGTTCTTGGTTTAGGTAACAAGTCAAAGAGACAATTGGGATTCTATCCATATACTATCTCAAAGGGAGACTTTCCACTAGATCTGTTATGTATGGAGTTGTAGTCAAATTAATCCTAAGCTAGAACCATATCCCATTACTTCGGTTTAGTTCCTGATAGGCTTCTTAGCAAATTTTCTAAAATTCTATTAACTACTTCAGTTTGTCCATCAGTTTGAGGGTGGTTGGTAGTACTAAACTTCAGTTGTGTGTCCATTTTATTTTACAAGGTGCGCCAAAAATGACCCAAATTTTTTTTGCCCCTATTAGATGTTATGCTTCTAGGAACTCCATGATGATTCACCACATTTTGAAAGAATAGGTGAGCAATATAGGAGGCATTAGAGGCTCTTTTACAAGGACAAAATGAACCATCTTTGAAAAGTTGTCCACTACCACTAGAATAGAATCATATTCATGCTAGTTTTGGGTAAGCCAAGGATAAAATCCATATATACTTCTTCCCAAGGTATATTAAGAACTAGTAACGGAGTGTATAAACTTGTATTGTAGTGCTATACTTTAATTTGTTGACAAATTAAACAATATTTGGCCACTTTCTCACATCTTTCTCAAGCTAATAGAAGTTTTTAGCTGCAAGTTGAAGGGTTTTGCAGCCAAATAACCTAACCCACCATTATATAGCTCATAAATCGGTTTAATCCTGAAAGAATAGTTTGGTACACAAAGTTGAACACCATTGAATAAAAAATCATGGTGAATATGGTATTCTCCCTGGCTGCCAATTCTATTTTGGCAATTTTTCCACTCTTGAAAACCTTGATGAACTCAATACGAAATTTTGTGCTTGAAAAGTAGTCAATAGGAACATGCTTCTACTAAGTGCATCAACAACAAATGTATATTCTTGTAGAAAAAATGCCCACTTTATATACATTTGATCCAATTTTGAATGATTTTATAAATACTTCAATGTTTGGTGATCTGTATGGAGAATAAACTCCTTATGTATAATATAATGTCTCCAATGCCTAAGGGGCTGAATCACAATGTATAATTTTTGCTTGTTAGTGGGCAATTTCTGTCTAGATTTATTCAGCTTGTTACTATAAAATGCCACCAATTTCCCCCCTTGATTTAACACAGCCCCACCTCGATGCATCATCACATTCAACTTTAAACACCTTATCAAAATTAGGTAAAGCCAAAATAGGTGCCTCCATCAACATTTTTTCTACTTCCTCAAAGTATTGTGCACCTTTTTTTCCAATTAAATCTATTTTCTTCAAGTAGTCAATTATAAGAGCAACAAGCAAACTAAAACCTCACACAAATCTTTTATAAAAAGCTACCAATCCAAGGAAACTGTGCAACTGTCTAATTTAAGAAGGTGCTGCCCAATCCTTTATAGCACTGATTTTATTTTCACCAACCTTGATTCCATTAGAAGTAATTACATATCCCAAAAATGTCAGTTCTGTGGTAACAATGTGACACTTATTTAAGTTCACTAACAAGTTATTTGCTTATAGTATAGTAAAGTCTTCTTTCAAATAAACATGTTGCTCTTCAACACCCTTGTTGTAGATTAGTGTATCATCAAAATAAACTACCATAATTTTTACTAACAAGTGTTTTAATATTTCAGTCATAAATCTCATAAAGGTGTTGGGTGACATAACGAACCATTTAAATAGTCCCTCTTAAGTCCTAAAAGTTGTCTTCCATTAGTCCCGAGGTTTAACCCTTATTTGGTGATATCCACTCCTTAGATCTATCTTAAAAAACACCTTAGAACCTTTCAAAAATCCAACATATAATTCAAACTTGGTGTAAGAAATCTGTATTTAATAGTTATCTTGTTAATTGCTCTACTATCAACACACATCTCCAACTCTCTCTGATTAGTCCTCTTTGCAGTAAGTCCTCAACTTGCCTTTACAATTCTAAGTGTTTCTTAGGACTCATTTTGTAATGCATCCAGTTAGGAAGGCATACACCAAGGATTAAGTCAATCTGATGTTGTATGTTCCTCATGGGTGGCAAAGTAAGTGGTAGTTCATCCATTAGTATGACTTCAAATTGACTTAGAAGAGCTTGTAGTGAGCAAAAATCCCTATCAGCTTGCTAAAATATTGGTTTAATGTCCCTAACCATCATTAATGATGGACTAGTTTTTATCTTGGGAAACTGCAGCTTCTTCTTTCTCGGGCAATAAAACAATTTTCACACCATGATGGATAAAAGAATAAACATTTTTCTTGCTCTCATATGTGGAATCCACAACATAATGTCATGACCTACCAAGTAGGATATGGCAGTGGACGTGTCTACCACATCACACCAAATATCAGCCTTGTAGTGTTTCCCAATAGAGAAGGGAACTTACACTTCTCTATAACTTGAGTTTCTCCTACATCTTTAATTCATCCGATGTAGTAAGGGTGAGGATGTTTCTCCACTTTGAGTTGTAGTTTGTCAACTACCCATTTTGCTATGATGTTCTCACTACTTCCACTAGCAATGATGATCTTACAAACTCTTTGATTTACAGTACTGTTTGCTTGAAAAATGTTGTGTCTTTCACTATGAATAGCCTACTTGGGAGTTAACATATGCTTCCTCACAATCATGTTAAGAGGATGTTCATCACATGAAAGACCACTATCTCATGTAATGTTCCCAGTTTCTAGGTCATTTGTCTTCTTCAGTTTCACTAAACATTCAGCTTCCCCATGGGTAACAACTATTGCACTTTTATTTCCCTTTCTCAAAGGACATTGACTAGATATATGACATGGAACTTGACACTTGTAGCAAATGACTAGTAGGAAAGGCATAAGGGTTAAAATTAGAAGAAGAGGTTGCAGTAGTATCTTTTTGCACTAATTTTTATAGTTCCACTTTTCCTTTCTTATTGGCTGCAACAGTTTCAGTAGAAACTCTTATCTCATTATGAGAGGGAGCATTAAAGTTCATTCTAGTTAAAGAATATGACTTCCTCCCAAACTTCTTAACTTGCAACTCTACTCTACTAGCCATTTGGATCGCATATGAGAGAGTAAAAATTGGATGCAATGTAACTTTTATTTGGATTTGTGTTTTATGTTCTATAATGAATCAAGAGACTAATTTATGCTCAGATTCATTCACATCATTTTTTAGCACTAACTTCTGAAATTCAGTAGTATAGTCAACCATTATTCTAACACCCTACTTGCAATATGAAAACTGCCTAAATAACACTTGTTCAAAGTCAACATGTGAAAATCTATCCCTTAGCATCTTCTTCATTCTCATGTATGACATGATAAGATGCCTCTCTTGACACAATCTGTTTGTTTGAACTTGATTTTACCAAACAACTCCTTTTTTAAGTTTATCGGCAACTAACTGCACTCTCATACCTTCAAGTAGTTCTAAACATTCAAAATAATACTCTACTTCGTATTCCCAGTCCAAGTATTCTTCCACTTGTATATTACCTTAAAAACTAGGTAAATCTAATTTTGGACAAAATTGTTAGAAGTGTAAATTCTAACCTTTGCTATTCGAATTGAGTGATTTGGTTCCCTCTTCTAGGTGGTCAAAAGGGATCAATTTCTAGTTCATCTTCACTGTTCACCTTAACAAACTCTCGGGGAATGTTTGCATGAGCTGGAGGAACATTTTCTCTTTAAAAAAATTCAAATATGAGCCTTCCACAAACTGTGGATTTCGCTTTTGATTTTGCGGAGGTGCCATAATTTGACTAACAACACTATTTTCTTCTTCCTTACACTTGCAAGGTGGTCGAGCTTCATTTTGTTGAAGCTGAAAGTGTTGCATGTTGTAGGAGTTGCTGAAGTTGTTTTTGAGTTTGTTGTTGCTACTGCAACAGTTGAGTTGAATTTTGCTATTGTGATTACAACAACTGGACCAACGGTTGATGGAGTTTCATCTCTCTTGTGTTGTTAGCTTCCATGGAAGGAAGCTATCCAAGCTTTGATATCAATCTAATGTAACTAGAATCAATTCACACAACACAAATAGAAAGGAATAGATCTAAGAACAAATCTAGAACTCTTTTTTATTTGAGTTTTGAGAGAAAAAAGAATTACAAAGTTCTAATCCATAAAGTATTTTTGAATCCATAAAGATGACAAACTTGTGTTTAATCCACAATACCAAAAATCACTTAAATCCATAGAGTAGAAAACTTGAGCTAAGCCCAGAGAACACACGTATTCAATTTCAAAACTGAAAAAATAACACTTGATCTTCCCCTTGTATAAACTTGGCAGGAAAAAAGACTAAAAGACTACATTACCCTTTCCTACAAAGACTAACTTATGTCTAGATAAGTAGACTGACAAAATTATCCCTACTAGA
Organism: Saururus chinensis; assembly: GCA_035235625.1. NCBI lineage: Eukaryota > Viridiplantae > Streptophyta > Magnoliopsida > Piperales > Saururaceae > Saururus > Saururus chinensis. The sequence goes on from CP141143.1 coordinate 21,248,411, forward strand.
AATAATTGCAAAATGACTTATTAATCTGTAACGTTCGGGAATTTTCTAAATTCCCGAAGTTGTACACGTGGAAATTAGGGTGCTAGACCCCTTGACCTTTTCGTTGGAATAACTTAATCATCAGTTGGAAGTGGTGGCTAAAGTATATATGGATGGAAATTAGACAGAAAGAGCTTCAAAACGCCATGAAGAATGCACGAATCGGAGTCTGGATGAGGGAGATATGACCGTCTGAAGTTGAATATATCGTGCAGGACCCGTTTACCCGAATTAAACGTGCGAATTGTCCGTTTAAGTCACTATACATGCCCGATCAATTACTGTTCCGAAATTGGGTTTTTGAGGCCTAATTTCTCATGGGATTAGGAGCCCTAATCCCATGCCTATAAAAGGCGAATTAGGGCTATTAGAAGAGGGGTTTTTTGGGAATTTTTGGGACGGTGAAGGAAGACTGAATTTTCCTGCGCGAGACTCCAGCGAAGCATTGGCAATGGTGGATCAACAGCAAATCGGTAGTTAAGGTAGGATCTTTGTGTTAGACTTTAAATTAAACTTGGTGGTGGTTTAATTGATCAAATCTTAACGTAAAAAGGGACTTCTGCAATTACTATTCCTATAGTTTTAATGAAAAATTACCTCTGAACAATTACCTCGGAGTGATTGTTCTTCATTCCATAGAACAGTAATTTCGGCTGGTTCTTTCACGCCGATGGCCGGCCAGTCATTGGCTTGACTCAGGGTCAAGGTAGTCGGAATTGCCGTAGAACGGCGGGATGGTTAGTCTCAGCCCTGCGCCCAGCCGAGGCGGCGGCTACGACGGCCGGCAGTTTTAAAAATAATGGGAAGGTCAGAGCCTTTGGGGCACCGGATGGGAGGGGAGTTGCCACCCACTGCCGTCGGGGCCAGTGCCACTGGAATCGCCGGTTGATGGCGATTCATCCCGGCCTGGCCTTGCAGCTAGGGGTAGGCTAGCGGCGGCTAGCAGATGCGGAACGCGCAAAGGAACCCAGATCCGCCAGTGCCGACGGATAGAAGCACCAGTGCCTGAGCTTCCGCTTCAAAAGCCCCAGCGTGAGCGATTCTGTGGGTGCCGGAAAGTTGGGCCGGCGCTGGCGGATGTGCAGTGCAGCCACCGCCTGTGGCCCTGCAGGTGTCTCCACGAGGAAGACGACCTACAGGCGGGTCTGCGAGTCCGGCCCAATTTCGGGCTGATCTGCTGACCCGGCCAGGGTCGATATATATTTATATAAAGATAAATAAGGAGGGTAGTGAACCGGGTCCGATTCAGAGGGCTAAAAGTGTCAAAAAAATTCTAGAAAAATACTCAAGTACCTAGAGAGGTTTGGGACTATTCTGACTGAGTTTCAGCTTAGGAGAAAATCCCAGAGTCTCTAAAATGACCTTTTTACCCCTAGTAGTTAAATCATCGTGTGAAAACCATTTACCCGACTTCGGGGCTCCGGTTCAGGGGCCTATGAATTGGTTTAAAACTTGGGAAAATTCTCAGTGAGAGTTTAATGAGTAACTTGATTATATATCAAACCAATAAATGAGGAAAAATCCCAGTGAGTGGTTAATTGACCCTTTTGCCCTTAGGGTTAATAGTAAACCGTTAAGCAAACCTGGGTCGGTTCAAGGGGTTCACGAACCCGTTACATGCCAAGAAAATTACACAGAGTCCATGAAGGCTAGTAGTACCCTTGGTTTTAATTTTTGACCCATTAGATGTCATTAAGGCCTTAAACCAAATGATAGAAATACCCTTTGAGTGGAGCTGCCCACATTCATGTGAATGGAAGCGCGAGTCAGTTTGAGAGTGGAGCCTTATGTGAGGTTAATGACTTAAAATAAAAAAGGGTAGTGAGATGGCCTAAGGACCTAAGGGAGGGTAGCATACTCCAAGTGGTAGAATTACCCTAATGCCCTTAGGGGGCAGTATGTTCTATTTTGCAGAAACGGATAACCTAACTAAAATGTAGGTTAAAAATATCTAAGCATTGCATGTGTGATGCTATGCTTCATAGGATAGAGTAGTTTCTAGGCAGAACTACGTTTGGATCCGATCTTGTTGGAAACATTGGAGATGTTGTCTGATGAGTACGTAGGCAACTAACATCGGGTGATGTTGGCCCGATCCAAAAAATATTAATAAAACCTTTTGTCCTTTGGAAGCTCTTCTCCTGTAGGCAAAGATGCTCTATTGTGGTTGTGGTTGTTTGGTTTGCTTTGTTGCAGATCCTCCAGGTGACAACAAGTGAGACCAAGGCAGGCGAGCACAGGAGGTTTTCACATTTCTGTAACTCCGGTACGTAAGTGTACCTTAAGCGTGAGAGTCAACTTATTATTTATTTTTAGATGGACGATGGACTTGTACTTAGATGGATGAGCTGGTCTTTATGAATTTTCAAACGTTAAATAATATCATATGATTTGATATTCGTATTTGTGAACCCCAGTTATCATGACCTGGATATTTAATCGAAGGGTTTGTTTTGTATTTAAAGAAAAAAAATTCTTGCTACTTACCATTCGTGCTATTTAAAAATGCTTTTAAAAATCCGGGTCGTGACATAATCATTTCTTATAATACCCCTAGAGCCTCTTATTGAACAACCACCAACTGTTTGCTGAAATAACTCATTCCATCTTCAGTTAATGAAGCTTGTGCCTCATCACAATTCCACATACGTAACTTACCAATATACTTGCTAGTCATCACTAACACATATATATTTTACATATGTAGCTTACCAACACACTCGCTAGCCATCACTATCACACATATAATCCACATACATAGCTTACCAGCGTACTCATTTTCCATCACTAGCACACACATACTTACAGCTCACATACATGTCATATGCATTTCCACATAGCATAATTTATCCTCTTACATCATGCAAAATAATCATGATTTAACATTTAAGCATTGAATCATACAATCCTAGCATGCTGCTACACATTCAAAGCATGCTATCATAAAATTACGAATTCAAAGCTCCTCTACCTCGTAATCTATAACGTTTGATGAAGAGCACTTGACGGTGGGTGCATTGATGGCGGAATTGGCAGCTAAAATCATTGCCAAGTTGAGAGAGTAGTTGTCCCGGGGGTTTAGGAAGTGCCGAAAGTACTCATAGCTAAATGGGGTGACATTAATCAATGCGGCAAAATTCGAGATCCACAACGGCACACTAGGGTGGCCAAGAGAAAGGTCGTGCCAAAAGATGTGGCAGTGCGACCGGAAGTTGAAGGTGTACTAACTGAAGGTTGGCAGACAGTTGAGAAGTACTCGGTTGGCTGCAATACATCAAAATTGGCCATGGACAACACCCAACAACTTCAATTTCACATCTAAAAGGGCCACATAAGGGCGAAGGGCATGGGGCGATGCTCAAGGACAGAGGATAGGTGGAGGAGGGCTGTGATGGTCAACTCAAATGGGGACAGAGCCATCCGATGGTCAGGCGAAGCGAATGTGGTACCTAAACCCTAAATCGCACTTGTAGCCACATGCACACATAGCCAAATAGCCACTCTGGGGGGAGAGGGGCTCGACGGTGGTGGCCTAAGGCCCAAAAGGGCAACTAGAAGGTGGTGGCTGACTTTGCATCATGCATGACAAAAGGCGAAGGGGTTTCTTCTAATCAACCCAAGGCGGAGCGAAGGCCACGGGGCCAATGTCGTGCCAAGGTTAATGGAGATAACCTCCACTATCGCCGGGTCGAGGTAAACTGATCCAAATATGGCCGGAGATCATTCTATGGCTGATGATAGAAAATGGGTAAAATAGGGGTTGATCGTGCAAACCAGACAACAAACAAAGAGGGGTCAAAAACTAGTAGCTCCCTATCGTCGCCTAACTGGAGAGGCAGCACACATAGACCGATTGGTCAGTGGTTGGCCGCTAGCAATGACCATAGCTAAGAAAATAGACAGAACATTCTGTCCACACCGGATCAAGAGAAAAGACCACGTTTTTGCAAACGAAATAAATCAATTGGACAAAAAATAGATGAACAGTGAAGCGGAGGTAATACCGGGCAGAGGAGAGGAGTGGAAGGGCATAGTAGGTTGATCCGGCCAGATATGGGATGGAGGGGTGGTGGCCAATCAGAAATGGTCGACGGAGGTGATGAAACAGTCGTCTGACAACCAAATTCATTTTGGCATAGTGAGAAAGAAAAATCGAGGAAAAATATTGGTAACTCGCGGAGGAGCAAGGAGAGCATGGCAGCGGCCCTAGATAGCACCTAAGTGATCCTGGAGGCTGGATGAAGATAAGTTCAGTGGAGGGCAGTAGAAAATGGTGGTAAAATCACCCTCTAGTGGCCCAAAAATGAATTTAGAAGGTGAGAAAAATTGAGAAAAAGACCGGTACCTCATAGAGGAGAGAGGAGATGGTGGCGGCGGTCCTAGCTGGTACCAACGGACTCATATCGGTAAGGCAAAGTGGATCCCAACAAGAACTTATTAAATCCGATGTAGAGGGACCGAAACTCGCTTAGGTTTCTTACTGGGAACTTCTGGACATTCTGGAATGTGGAGCCACGACCCATTCCGTTATTATATATCTCTTTTTTATTCCTTTTTATGTCTTCTTCACACTCTAACCTCTTATGTACGCGTCATACCTCCAAAATTCGTGCCGAAAGTGCGTGTCGAGGCCCACGGCCTGTGACTAAGCTCCACACCCGACTCTATGGGTATAAATACCGAGGTAAAATATTCAAATACAAATACGCCAAAATCATATTTTCCCGCTAAATATGATAAAAAATAGCAAAAAAATTACAGAAAATTATAGAAAAATTAGGGACATTATAGTGTCGTCCCACATGATGAGAGAGAGAGGGGCAATGTTGCAACCTCCACCCTATTGTCGCCTCACATATCTCAATAGAAGCCATTTAGAGGGAGAAGAAAAAGGAGAAGGTATGCGGTCAGCCTTTCCTCCCCCACCTATGGGCTCACCATTGATGACCAGACCACCGACAGCGTGCGGCACACCCACCCACGACTCAGCAACTCAAGCTCCATTAAACAATAATAAAATTGGGTTCATTTTTTTCTTTCTTGCCCAATCGAATAATAAGCATAAACTACAACTAATTAACCCTAACATGTAGAAATTAGGGTTAATAAGCAATCATACCTCGAGTGTTAGGTTATCTCGATATACAATTGTAGGAGCTCCGTCGCCGATCATACTCACCGAAAAATTCTTCGGAACTCTTCTTCTCCGATGGTTCCCCTCTCACCAAAGCCCAAACTCCCCCTTTCATAGGCCCTAGGAAGGTATTTATAGCTAATGGGGATTAGGGTTCTTAAATCCCTCAACAAGTTTGAGCCAACTAAACCTCCATTGGGCAGCCTAATTAGGCCTCCTAAACCCATTCATGTCACTTTAGTTAACTAGGCCCGCAAAGAATATTTAACACCCAAATCTAAGTCTAATTCAGGTAAATGGGTTCTATATACCTTGTCTAAATTTAAACAACCATATCTCCCTCATCCGTACTCTAATTTGGGCGTTGTTAGTGGTGTTTTGATAATTATTCTATCTATTTTCTATTCATATAGTCTTAGACAAAAAAATCTATCTAGTTCAAAAGTTATTCTATTAAGAATCTTTAGGGGTCAATGCACTATTTTCCACATCGTCAACTTGTGAAATTTAAAAAATTCCCGAGCATACACACTTTACATGTGGATGTCTTTTCCATTTCAATAACTTGCTTCCCTTATCATTGTGAGGGCTAGGGTTGGAATGAGCTAGCTTTTACCAAATTCTCATGACTACGTGCACCTGGTAGAGTTGGCCATAAGCTAATATTATTGGATTTTCAATTTTGTTAGCCTTGGTTGTTTAGAGTTGCCTGGTTTATTTTTGACAGGAATTAATCAAAGAAGGGATGGCTATTTTCAATTGTTATTTGGAGTTTGAGAAATCAAAATTTTGACTTGAATAAATCTAAATATTCCATTTGTGTAATAGTTGAAGCGCAGACAGAATGATGTCTTTCATAAAGAGAGTCGAAGTTGGTTCTGTGGCTTTGACTTGTTTCATGTAAGAGGTTATGGTGGAATTGGTCCGATCTTTGTAGACAAGACTTCATTGATTATTTGTTGTGAGCACACACAATAAATTTCTTTTAGTTTACTTATTTTTCCTTATATCCTCTCTATAATTTTATTGCTTTGTCTGTAGTTTACACAGAGGGAATGGTAGAAATTCGTTTATGGCAACGACAATGTGCAGTGTAAAGACAACCTGATTGCAGGTGGAAAGAAGTTTTTCATTCCTTATGAGATGTGTATTGTAATGGCCTAATCTATAGTACAATGGTGGAAATCATGGTGGCATGTAGGAGGAAATTATTGAGGCAGTTGTTAAGGAAAGAATTAATGGAGCTTATATTCTTTTCTCATTTATAGCTTTTTTCCCTAGAACTAACAGAGGAATTTAAGTGGCAATAAGTTTTGGCGTGTGGGTATTATAAGAGTTATTCTTCATTGATTAACATTAATTGCTTGCATAAATTTGGTGCATTATTTAAAGTCTTAGGGTATGTTTGGATTGGTGGCAATGGTGGTAGTGTCAGTGGTGGCAGCGGCAGTGGTGAAGACGGTGACATTGATAGTGGTGGTAGTAGCAGAAAGACATAAGTCTTTAGTACGATGATTTTCTCACAAAATCCATGAGTTGATGGGTGGAAAGTTTTTGGGCCAAATTTTTATCTATTTTCTCTCACTTTTTACTCTAGTTTCTCTTTCCCTATTACACAAAACAATGAAAAATGGGAGATTTTAAAAAGATTCCTTTCATTTCCCCTTTTCACCAATCCAAACAGACCCTTAGGGTGAAAAAAGCCCGTGAATGTGCATGATATGACTATAGGGAGCGTGTAAGGTGCTTTAAGGACTCCAGTTACATTTGGTATGTGTGTTTTAATGAATGGATGCCTTATATTTAGGTATGTATAGTGTTGAGTAAATTGTTTAGTACAATCTCATAAATTGTATGTCATGCAAGTTATGGATTATATTTCTTCCCTTTTATACTATATTTATGTTTTTCTTTTGTTATTTTTTGAGGTGATCCTAGGCCCCCACTGAAAGAGCTCTCAAGTAGAAGAAAAGAAGTAAAAAAAGTAAAAAAAAAACTGAAGAACAAGATGAAAGAGGAGAAAAAAGGAAAAGAAAAGATGAAGAAGAGAAGAGAAAGAAGACAAAGAGAGAAGATGAATAAACAGAAGAAAGATTTTGTTTCTATAAGGATTTTGCCTTTTTTAGGCCTCCCGAGTTAAGGAGTTAGAAATTAGGTATTTTGCAAAGAGTTTATATTAATGAATGTGGATGGAAACAGTCCCTCTTTGTTTCCAACTAAATATGTTAAACTGGATTGTCCTAGGTGGAAGGAAGACTAAATGAAATGAATGAAAGAATGAATGAAATTCTTACACCTATCTTGAAATTGTTGTAATAAAAAAAGCAATTTTTATTTTAGGTAGAGAGAGGAGGGAGATTTTCACTATGTGCGGGAGAAAGAACATTATATATTTATGTGCATTTTGGTCTATTAAAATTTGGTGTAAATTAAAAATATCCCAAAATAACCCCTAAATACCCAATTTTACCCCAATCATTATTTATCCACCTCGAGAATTGTTTCAATGTATAGTGGGATGTGTTTCAGTGTATAACAAAATATGTTTTAGAGCATTTTGATGTATTTCTGTGTCTATATAGGCCCATACAAAGGCTTTTTTTGTCATGTCCTATTTACCCTTTTTGAAAGAACTCTCAAGTTGATGCCTTTTTCTGAAATTTGTTTTAAAAAAATGTATTCAAACAAAGAGTAATTTTTTTGGGTACAAAAGAGAGTTTAAATTCCACATGCAGAGCACATAGTTCTTATTAGTTAGAGATAAAATATGTATGAAAGAAAAGTCTCTCTTGTATGATATAGTTATAATTTAAGTTTTTGAGATAATAATGATCGTAAATTATATGCACATATAATTATAAATATTATACTAACTTAAATACAATCTTTGTATGCAATTGCGAGTTCAAATCATATGTGATTAATATTAGGTTATAGGATGGTGAGGACAATAGTGCTCAAGGACTTCGCACCGTGGAGTGCAACTTTCATCTTTAGGACCAATTTAGCGACATGTCTCATTTATTGGAATTTTCCAATGGTGTCTAAAATGCACAAATATAAAATATGTAATATAAGTAAAAATACAAAAACATCTTATAAAGAAGCATATTGTATATTGAGATTGGTGAAAAAATTTGAGAAAACATACTCACATGGGAGTTTATTTGATATAACTCGTCAAGAGTTTGTCAATGGTACCACGAATACAAAAATCTGAGTTAGGGAGTGCAAGATATAAATTTAGAAAGTTAAAATTAACATAATATAAGAAGTACCAATCAGTATGAGTATGACATGCAACAATTATCTATAAAAATTTACCTAGAAGTTTTTATTAAAATATACTTAATTAACTTATTAATTCAAACTTGATAATAATATAAAATTTTGACAAAAAATTATTGTTTCCCTTGGTGCATTATATAATAGCTTGAAGTAATATATATTAATAAAATATTTTAACCTTACGTACTCAGGTTCATCTCTATGCGCCCATTTGTGGTACAATTAGTAATACTTGTATTATTGAGGGAATCAAGGACCATTTTCCCAATCAAATCATCATTATCAATATCCAAGCAATAATTAATGTCAACAATGGCAAGACCAATTGAGCTATCACATACTTTTTTCATCTTAGATTAATAGTTCTATTTAGTTTTTTAATTAAAAAAATAAATAAAATTACTACCCTGGGATGAAGGGAGTATTGATAGTAAGATCTTCGAGTTGGACCCACCCATAAGTGCAACCATCATGTATCTTTTATCTAGCCGATATAGTTTCTCATAAGGCTGCACCAATTTCCATCTTGTTGAGACATCTTGAAGAATTCAAATCATGACAAAATATATAAAAGCTACTTGTACAAATCCCCCTTGGTGGATTGTCGCATAAGGTGACAATTGAACTTCACAAAAGATAATGATTTGTCCAAAACAATTAAATTCACATTTTTCATCTATGCCAATATTTACATCATCATGTTCCTTCTTTACAAAGAAATGTGTAAGCTCTTCTACAAAATGAATTGCACTTGAGTTATAATATTTTACATCATACTCCATCAATTATCATAGCTGGAGGATGTTATCTAAAGCAGGGCAAAAATAACCAAACTTTCAATCATAACATGTTAGGAATTAAAAATAACCTGATGATATACTAAAAAATAGTCTAAAATAATTTTATACTTCGCACCAATTAAAATGAAGAAGAATTGAGTCATGACACTCCTGCACATGCGGTTTCTTTTCAACTCGTGAACAACATTAACAACATTTTACCTAAAAAAAAGTCTTCCATAAATTTTCCCTTTCTACTCTGTTTTTGTTTGTGCTTGTGTTTTTCTTGTGCATCTCATTTTTAGTAGCTTGCAATACCGGAGTCAGAAACACACTCTGATATTGTACAGCGAGCACATGCAGTTGCACATGGACAAGCTTTGATCTGGAAGGGGCAGTAAAAGATGTCCTGCCATATGTGACAATTACAAGCAATGCTACATGAGTTCAGGGCCTTATGCCCTGAGTCTTTTTCGACGGATACTCTACTCTTCACCACGACTATGAGAAGGGCTTCACTTGCAGAATACTCCATAAGCGATAGGGGGATCACTTGCCAAAAAGACCCAACTTTGTGGGCCTCCCATTCTGACGATCGATCTCCTTGACCCTCCCTTGTAGTAGAAATGGCCAGATTGGCCAAAAGCCCTAATGATACCTAGGTTCATGCTAATACGCGTGAACTCGAGCTCATCTAACCGGGACTTTCCCTTTGCTTGGCTAGCAATACTTGAGTAATGCAGCCGAAGTAATAACATCTCACATTTGCCTGAAAAAAAAAATCTACACTTATCACATTCCTTACTTTGACTCTGTTAAGCTGTTAGCCATTCTAAGTACATTAATTAATCACCAATAGCAGACAAATTATAAAATTAATCTCAATCCGATGCAGGCACACTAAAACCGTGTGGTTGACGAATTGCATTACAGGGCCAGTCAACCAGAGCCATTAATCCCATGTCAGCGTGGTGCCAATAAAATGCAGGGCCTGCGCAGCCTTTACTGCACTTGAACCATTTGGTCCATTTCGTAAGGCAAGGTCAGCAGTAAGCGGGCCGAGCTCCACCAATGCGTTCAGAAAAAGCTCTTCCAAAATGGCCTAATTTTGCCGAACACTGAATAATCAGACCACCACCCGCCTCCTCCCCTGCCCACTGCCGACTCTGTTTCTTCTTCCGACTCCTTCCGGTTTCTGACTTTTTAGAACCTTGAAAACCCCTAAATCCATCTCTGCAACCTTGATTTCCGCCCAAGGAAGCTCCCTCCCTTTCCGCATTCTACGATTTCCTTCTTTTTAATTTGGTCGATTTCCAATCCCCCCCATTTCAATCCCCAGTTGCCCAGATCGGATCTTGTCTGGTCCGCTTCTTCTCCGTGCATTCTCACTGATTTTGGCACGGGTCAAGATTTAATTCTCGGCTGATGACTTCTGGGTTCTTCTGCAATTGGAATTTGTAAGCAGAAATCGGTTCCTGGAGCTTGTTCTCAGATTCCCAGAATGAGTTCTGCCAAAGTTGAGCTCTCCAAGCAGGCCTACGCCACCAGCAGCCTGGTCGTGGGCTACGCCCTCTGCTCCAGCCTCCTCGCCGTCATCAACAAATACGCCATCACCCAATTCAACTTCCCGGGCCTCCTCACCGCCCTCCAGTACCTGACCTCCGCCCTGGGGGTCTGGGTCCTCGGCCGGCTCAACTTCCTCCAGCACGACCCCTTCAAGTGGGACATCGCCAAGAAGTTCCTCCCCGCGGCCTTCGTCTTCTACCTGGCCATCTTCACCAATACCAACCTCCTCCGCCACGCCAACGTCGACACCTTCATCGTCTTCCGGTCCCTCACCCCGCTGCTGGTCGCCATTGCCGACACCTTCTTCAGGAAGCAGCCCTGGCCCTCCAAGGTCACCTTCGTCGCCCTGGTGACCATCCTAGCCGGGGCAATTGGGTATGTGGCGACCGATTCGGCCTTCACTCTCACCGCCTACTCGTGGGCCTTCGCGTACTTGATCACCATCACGACGGAGATGGTTTACATCAAACACATGGTGACCAATCTCGGTCTCAACACTTGGGGCTTTGTGTACTACAACAATTTGCTCTCATTGATGATGGCCCCTGTGTTCTGGTTCATCACCGGTGAGTACGCCGAGCTCTTCTCGGCCATGGCGCAGGATTCTGGGAAATACTTCGGCCCTGCTGCATTCTTTGCGGTTGCTTTGTCCTGCGTGTTTGGGCTGCTCATCAGTTTCTTTGGATTCGCCGCGAGGCGGGCGATCTCTGCCACCGCCTTCACGGTGACGGGTGTGGTGAACAAGTTTCTCACGGTGGTGATCAATGTGCTGATCTGGGACAAGCACGCTAGTCCTTTTGGTTTGGTCTGTTTGCTCTTCACAATTATTGGGGGAATCATGTACCAGCAGTCCGTTACCAAAGGAGGTGGCTCGCCGCCGCAGCCCGACCCCGCGGCTGCAAAGCTGGTGAATCGTGGGGATGAGGAAAATCCATCTGAAGAAGAAAAAGTACCCAGCAAGGTTGCCAATGTATAGTCGGTCAAATGGAGATTTTGTCTGAACTCTTCACTATTCAGACGGCTGTACTCTGCTGTATGAGGTTTTAGATGCTTTCTTTCTTCTTCCTGAATTAACAATTTGCAGCTGACCAGATTTCGTATTTCTGTTGTCTGAGATTTCCTCTCAGTTCTGTATCAAACTCAAACATATCTGGGTTATATACTGAATGCAATGAAATTTTAGTATTTGATGTTTCATGAAAGTTGTAGCTTTCAGCTCTAATTTGCCCGTGTTTTAAGATTAATACCTCAGTTTCATTGTGATCCAGATAGCTTGGCTTAAAGCTGATATTGTTGTACTGAAATTTGTTTCTTCTGTTATTCACCGTCCTAGTTACTGGATCCATGGAACCTGTGTGAATAATTTATCAAGCCCTTTTTTTACTGGAACGATAGGTTGGCGCCTTTCGGTGGTAATTTTGCTGAGAAGCTTCGAAATTCTTAGCAAATCTTTTACAAATTTCTAATAGTTCTCAGTCGCGTTAAGAATTGGCAATAATTTGATATTGTCAGCATATTCGTTCTTAGATCTTTCGATAATATTCAAATATTCACTCTGATTCGTGCTTTCTGTTTGCTGATTTTGCAACCAGTTGAGGACATCTTGTTTGTGCAACCTGATAGTAGTAATTCAGCTTTGATTTATGATATGATGAAGGTACAATTTGGGATTGCTCCAATCTTTGATGGAAGGAGGGAATGGCTATAGTATTCTCTTTGTGATAAATGTTATCTGAAAACTTTTTTTTCTCCAATTTTTATCGTTTCTATTTACATTGAAAACTTAATATTTATGGAATTTATACTCTTTCTATCTTATAATAGCTACATTTAGAAAAATAGTACTCCCTCCTTCCTTATATTAATAACTCTATTTCAGAAAAAACTTGTTCTATATTAATAGCTCTATTTTCTTTAATTTAAGTAGTTGTGTTAAAAAAAGTATTAGTGAGCTTATTTTCTTTTTTTAGAAATTAGTTTCACCATTAAATAATTTTTTTTTTTTTTTAAATATAGCTATTAATATAGGGTGAAGAGAGTAGTTTTTAGTTCATGGTATAACTCACATCTATGAAAAGAGAAAATAAGCTTATAGTAATCTTTTTTAACTACCAATTACTTGAATTATGTAAAATAAAGTTATTAATATAAAATAATTTTTTTACTAAATCAGGTTTTAATTTAAGACGAGGGAATATGTAAGTTGAATGGAAAATATATTTTTATTTACCCACAATGTCTGTACTCCATGATCAATAGACACATGGAGAGGAGAACTAGGAACATGTTAGATCAGGGTATTGACAGTGAGCGGAGCGAAAAAAATAAATAAAAGCTGTTAATATTTGAAATTCACGTCACAAACACTAGCATGTGTAAGTATCATTGACTCTTATGCTAATGAGCCCTAGTGTATAGGCTGTTAATTTATTAGATGGGCGGCTCTCACACATTCTATCTTTACGTTCTCAAAGTCTCTGTCGCTCCTATCCTTTGTTGATATGGTATCCTCTCGTGATTGGTCACGGGCCTTGGTGAAGAATCTTGATGACACTAGACGAGTCCTGATTGAACAAGAGCGTCGGTTGATCGAAATAATACATTTGTTCCAGAAACACACTTGCTTTCCATATTACAGGCCGCACGGCCTGTACAACTTCATCTGACAAGGGCTGTGGATCGTACCCATACGGTTAAATTTGCACATGTAATCGCTAGCTTTATAAGAGTACCCAATGCGTTTTGACTGCGGCACTATGACTAATGCGCGATCCAGTTGGGAACTGTGTGTTTCTGCAATCTAGCATGTGTCTGATTGGCGAGAAAACCTCTACTCGCCTCTGTTTCGTTACTCTATATTAAAATAATTCTTTTA